>OV277348.1:6632500-7305000 GCA_922984085.1 Sicus ferrugineus
GTTATTGTTATTGTTGTTAGCGGTGTTGTTGTACCAATGTCAGCTCTCGCCAATATGTGTTCACTCAACTGTGTTGTGTAATTTATTTCATAAATTATAATCGGCTTTTTATTCGACTGCACTAAAGCAATAAAGAAAGTTAAAATTAAATTCAAATTAAATAAAAAAATAATCTTTTAATTTCACTGCAAATTCCATCGATTAATTATCTGAATCTGAAAAAAGGATTTGCATTTAAGTGAAGGATTTCCATGAGCTGAACGAAACAATTGCAATTGTTATTTTTATTTTGCGTCTTTCTTAAAACTCGGCTTTGAAATTCGTTCAAACTTTTACGGTAGCCGCAAATTGACTTCAGATATTTCCATTCCTCCCTCCGAAGATGCAACTCAATTTGAAAAAATTTGCATTCGAAAATACAATTTTCGCAAACATTCCTTCGTGAAAGTTTTAAATCAACAGTCAAGAGAATTTCATCAATTAAGTTTACAGAGTGCAAAGAATGGCTGTCCATTAAAGGGAACCAAACGCACACACACACACACACACACACACACACACACACACACACACACACACACAAGCGTCGTGTTCGACATGTTAAACTGATTAAATGAATTTCTCAGATGCACAAAAGCCAAGTTGAAGGCAAAACAAGAAACACATTGACACGAATGTGTGGCCCGGGGTAATCTTGTTATTACACACACACACACACACACCCACATGAACCCATTAACACGCGGGAGAGCATTGTGTCTCCCCCACACATCCTCGTCCACCCACACATCCTCGCCCTCTCACTCTTCAGCGACCAAAGAGAGGCGAACGTTGATGACGCTTCAGCTCTTCGAGTGCATCGAATTTAATTTGCGGAAAATTGAAATTGGCCAAGAAAGGCAGTCAAAGGCAAGTGACGAGAAGTACAAAGAGTGCAGCAACATAGATAAACCCAGCAACAGCAACAACAGCAGCAACGAAAGATGAATTTTGTTGATGATTTTAAACAAACGAACACGAAGGTGTTTTCCAGTAGCGGGATTTTTAACTGGAGGCCTCACAACGCTATATTTTTACCCATTAATGCGTCCATGAAAATAGCTTGAGTCGGCAGCAGTTTGCGTAAGAGAGCACCATACTTTCTCTTCTCTCTCTCTCTCTCCACTTTCACCCACTCTTCACATTTACTTTTCTAGTACTTCACACACACACACACACACACACATACACACACACACGCACAGACACAACTTTTGCAGTCCAGCCGAGAATTGAAATGAATGCAATCTTCTTCTTGTCTCGCTGCGATTTTCATAGCTTAAATTTTCGCAAACTCACAAGAAAGAACTAAAATTTTTAACAGGTTTTCAGAGAGACAAAATCTCCTTGACAAGGAAGTCGAAATGTATCAACCAACTAACTTTGTAAGCTGAAAGCGAGTGAGATTTCCGGCAGCCACCTACAAATAGCAACGCATTCACATGAAAAACCAGGACAAAACTTTCCACGGAAGCAACAGCATCATTTTCTCTGCTAACCTTTTCTGTTCCTTTCTTCCCGGGTGTCCTGGCTGAGATCGGAATGCTGGAATGATGTTGCCGAAATGAGTTCCTCTTATAGTAGAAATTTTGTGTGGCTTTATTGAATTTAGCAGAAAGCATACTGAAAGTAGTTGCGTGTGGTTTCGGTCTGAAGTTTTTCGGTCTTGTATTGTTAACAAAAAAAGGTTTTCTTTATCTACTGGATAAAAGTATCCAAGTACTTTATGTAGCCAATAATCGTAGCTTGGCTGTGTTCTACTCTACAAAATACAATAGCTGAGTTCCACACACACACACACACCCATAATACACACTCATACTCATACACTCACGCATACATATGTATGTGAATGAAATAAATATGAATAAATGAGCTCAACTATGAATTTCCGAAGAGATTTTCAAGCGGATTTCATCCTGCTGCCAAGAAATAGAAACATAAAATCTGCACGAATACCTGAACCTTTTTAATCTCTTATTTTAATCTTTTGTTTTAATCTCTGCATTTTTTTTTTTTGTAATGCAGCTGTTCTCACACAACAAATCTGAGAGCGAAGTAGAATGATTGTCTTCACGCACGAACTGAATTCATTTCAGTTCAATCACCACCACACACACTGAAAAATACTCGCAACTCAACGAGGTGAAGCAGGAGGCCGAAGAGGGTTTCCATCGCCATTCAAACGCGAGCAGGAAAAAAGGGGGGAGAAACACACACACATAATTTCAGAAAGAGCTGGAAAAATACTGCATTCTGCAGCTGTAATGCAGCTAAAACAAGCGGCAGCAACACCAGCAGCAGCAGCAGCAGCAACCGATTGCGGCAGCAACAAGAATGGAATTAATTAACGCCAGCAACTATTTTTCTGCCTTCGTTGTTCGCTTGTTGGCAACACAAATACATCAATGCGAACGCATACACACACACACACACACACACACTCCTTTCTATTTATAAACACTCAACACACTCAACGTGCAGCAAATGGCGCATCGAGTTCACGTGAATGGGGACGAAATACGTTCTGCGCTTCCGCAAATAAATTCAAATCCGTGCAGCTCTTCTTCGCGTTCGTCTTACACATGAATTCAGCCGTGATATTTGAGTCAAACGCAGGCCTGAAGTTTCTCCATTTGATTTATTATGAAATAAAAGGCAATGAAATGAAAACATAATCGCGGTTTCCCTCTTTATTTGTTAATGAAACTTATTAACACGAACGCAGCGTAGGAAATCGTGACTGACTGACTGATTTAAGTGTTCGCCGCGGATGTGGCGGCGTCGCACGTTCGAATCCCTCCAGTGACGAAGGGGAAATGGACACTTTTCGAGTGGAAACGGGGTTTGCGACCGCTTCTTCCCTCGCTTGTTTTCTATCGCCTTCACTTCAATTTCCACCACCCTTTCACGCCCACATTTGCGTACACGCTGGCCTTGCATGCCTTTGGTTTTTATTTCTATTATTAATCGATGGCTGTGCATGTGACGGCGTGTGCACGTGCTGGCAATCAGTGGCTCCCTCGCCAGAGACTGAGAATGAAACTGCAAACCTTGTCCTCGGTGGATTAATTAGGAGCCGCCGCGCTCCTCATCCGCTTCCAGCTGTTCCTGCATGGGAGTTGAGAGTTTCCAGCACTCTCAACTCCCATCCGCAGCAACTTCATACGCATGTGAATTCAATTATTAAACACGTCACACTGCAGTTGTAGTTGTCTGGATGAATGTTGGATGAAATTACACAAGCGAGTGTGGATAGCAAACAGTTACAGAAGAATATGCAGATGTGTTTCTAATAAACTTCAATCACACTGAACGCTGAACAGCTAAACCAAAACAAACAAACAAAAAAAAAAAAAAAAAAAAATTTTGTCTTATTATGTATTTACTTAATATTGAGATCGTTATTCTGATTCATTATGTATTTGTATGCGTGAACACAACACGATTCAAAAACTTGATGAAGACGTATTGAAAATCACTTAGAAATCAGATGGCTGACGAAGCGGAAACCGAAGCGTGGCCCCGTTCGTGTTCCACATTTGCATTCAACTCACATTCACATTCAACTCACATTATTTCACGCACACGAACTCTCGCACGAACTTCGAGAAACGCTCTCAACAAGTTATTGAAAATCAAATTAGAGAAAGTTTGCTCTACACTTTCATCGCTTTGGATTAATGAATGCTTTGGATTGATGAAGTGCATCTCACAGCTAAATGCTAACGAGGAAATGCTACTGCCGAAAGTTGTGCGAACATTTTCAATTTCTGCACAGCTTTGTTTTCTTTTTGATGATTATTTTATCTATCTAGAAGTGCGGAGTTTTCTTTTTTATTCGCCTCTGAAATTCGAAATCGACCATCACTGAACTGCATATCAGTTGAGATTGCAAACACTTCTGCTATCATTATTGACGAGGTCCTTATTGTCACCTCTGCTGCTGCTGCAGCGTGTCGCAAGTGCAAAAGCCGCAATCATCGACGACAATATTTTTACCTCTTTTCTTTTTGCTTCTATGAAGTGCGATTTTTTCCTCTTCCGCTTGCGCTTCCGTTCTTTCAAGTTTTTAAGGGGTTTCCCGCCCTTCTATAGATCTTCTGGTCCCCATTAATACGGAAAAGAAAGCAGAAATTTTTTCTTTTTTCTTTTCGTTTTTTTCTTTTTTCTTTTTCATTTTTTCTTTTTTTCTTTTTTTTGTTGGTTGCCAACGTGTGATGATGACACCCTGCGCTTCCAATGCCGGCTTTTCGAGATCCAGGAGTCGCTTCACTATTTCGCTAAAGCTTTTTACACACATCCGAGGGGTTTTCGAGGTTCCCATTAGAGAGAAATTTAGCGAAGATTTATTTTATATGCTTTCAACATTAATTTCTATAATTCGCTCACTAGTGAAATCGAAAATAGGTAAATGTTTACGTGTAAATAAGATTAAAAAACTGAATGAGAAGTTATAAAGTAAAAATCGCTCATACGCAACGTTGTACGAGCTTTAGAAACGTTTATTCTACCGCTGAAATTAAACTGGATACACAGATGCTTACACACGCACACTCATGCACACACACACACACTGAGTTTTGGCCAATTTTGAAAATTTGCCATTAAGTCAAAGTCGTGTCATCACCGGATAACCGAAACAATGAGGACGAACGAACTCGAGCGTGATGTTGGTTTAACGAAAAACTATTTCAGCTGCAGTTTTCATTGTGTTCTTCTTTTATGCACACTCATACACACATCCACTGGCAGTCAGCATACACACACAAATGCACTGGCAGTCAGCATACACACACACACACACATGCATTGGCACTCAACCAAATCCCAGCGAGGGAAATGGAAATGGATTGCATTTTTTGTCTCTCAATTCGAAAATAAAAAAACATTAGACGTCGATATTTCCATGCGAAACTTAATACATTTTTATAACTTCCTACGCATTACAAATTTCTCGCTGGAATGTTTTCCCTCCCTCTTCCCTTTTTCACCCCACCAACCCTCCAACGTCAGCCTGCATTCTCTCTAGAGGACGTACACTTGCTGTCATTAAAAATAATTTGGCGCTTGACGAAAACGTCAGCTGATTCACCGTTGGGTGAGCTGCAACCTGAGAGTCATCGCTGTGACTACAGCTACTCGTACAGCTACAGCTACAGCTGCAAAAACAACGACAACAATATTAGCAACCGTATCAGCAGCATCAGTGGCAGCATCAAGAATTTCATCAAAAGTAGCACAGCAGCAACGATATGATTGCCAGTCCGTTTTTTACTTCACCTTTTTCAGGGAAGATTCTTTTCCCTTCGTAGAGATGGCGAACCGGCGGATAGGCAGTGGGACTGGAAGGAAGGGGTGAGGGAGGGAGGGATAGAGAGAGGGAGGGATGAGATGCAGGATAACTTAAATGTATGAGCCACGTGTTGTTCGAAGAGGGAACAGGATTCGAATGAAAGCGCAAAAAGTAGAACAAGTGGAAGATGATGTTGTCAGGATGGCGATGAAGATGACGATGATGGTGCTGACGATGATGGTGCTGACGATGATAGTGCTGACGATGATGGTGATGACGATGATAGTGCTGACGATGATGGTGATGACGATGATGATGACGATGATGGAAGAACTTAATATCTGAGTTCGAAAACACTTGTGCTCGGATGTCAACGAAGAGGTTGAAAATGGAAAAAATTGGGTTAGGATTAAATATCCTCGACGCGATGGAAAAATATGACGCGCATACGATGGCAACTTTAAAGTACCGAGATGGCTCTTCAGTCTGGAACGAGGTAATCGAGGTGGAGACATTTAAAGACCATTACCGACTTTTCAATCTACACCGCAATTGAAATCGAGAAGGTTGATTTTTCTATTCGAAGTTGAGATGGTAACTTAGATCGCGAAGAGATTTTAACTCGAATCTCGAGAAGAAAGATTAAGACCCTCGATATCTCGAGAAACTTTGGGTGTCAATATCTCTAGTTCAGACTTATTTTACACGATTTTGATTTGAAGGAAAATTTTAACCAAAAAAATCCTTAAAAACAGTTTTACAACTGTGAAAGCAATGAAGCCATTTTTCCTTTTAAAGCGAAACCAACATATAAATCTTCATTTAAGATTAAAGCAGGAAACATAAATACACACACACACACACACACATACACACATGAATGAACACATACAAAGTAATATTTGCAATAAATGATTCATGTATCGCATGTGAGCCACAAAAAGCATTTTAAATGTGCTCACTCGACCATTTATTTGTTGATTTTTAGAGTAGCAAAATCGTTGCTGTTGTTGTTACTGTTGTTGTTACCACTGTTGTTGTTGTTGTTGTTACTGTTGTTGTTGTCACTGTTGTTGTTGTTGGTGCTGTTGTTGTTGTGGGGTTATTATTGTTGTCCGCAAAATTTCATCTCTATTCATAGCACGATTATTTAGAACTGCAAGCATGCGAACTACAAAAGCAGAAACATTTTGTGTTTATACGAAGTTTACTCCCGCACTGATCTTTATTACTTTTGTGTATTTGTTGCTGCTGGCATTCCTCATCTATTTTACTGCTATATCACAAAAATCTGCTGCAACTACTCCTGCTACGCTACCGGCAACACAAAAAGTTGAGAGACTCCAATGACTGTTATTCTATGAATACAATATTTACTGCAGCACGAGGCGCTCGAACCGAACTCCCTTCATGAGTTTACACAAGCACAAGCACAACCAACAGCCCAGTAACATACAAACGCACAGAAACTACAGGAATCCAGAGAGCCCAACAACTTCCGCACTTCAGCGGAAGTCCTTGTTACGCTGCGTATGACTTGATAACAAGCCACAGTTGCTGATTGCCGCCGACTGTTGACTTTGTAATGCATTCGAGGCTTATTTCGCCTTTTTTATACTGGCGAAATAGAGCAAAAATATTCGAGATGAAGTGTTTTAATTGAAACTGAAATTGGAGTGCAACTTCAGAACAACTTCATCAAAGAAAGAGGAATCACATTTAATTAAATTGGAAAATAAAATGTGATAAAAATAAAGTGAACTTACACATTAAATCCGCTAATAAAATAGTTGATTCAGAGCGACTGAAAAAACGCTTTTAAACGTTGCATTAAATGTCTGAAAGTGCAAGAATGCAGCTCCTCACCTTTATTACTTTAAAGTCATTCATGCTAACCTCAATTTGTTTCTTTATAAGTTTAATTTATTTATTCCCCTTGACACTAATGAGGCAGCAGCATAATAAATTCAACCCGCGGCCACGTGAGGAAAGACTTCATTCACAAATGAAGTGTTCGTGGTGCACATAAAGAGGTTCGCTGCGAGGTATAAAGTTTTTCTTTCACTTTTCATCATCGTAATAATAACCGTAGCAGTTAATTACTTTTACATAAAAACGAAGAGAAGAACTTTTGCGAAAAAGAAAAAACAGCGCATAAATTTAGACTTCACTGACTAAAGTGTTGCAAAATTGTGGACAATTACAAGCAGTTGGGAGGATGGGGCGAATATTAGCACGCCTAAAGTAGAGCAGCACAAAGTATGTGAATCGGTGAGGCGATGGTGGGGTGTGGAGGGGATGGTGGGGTGTGGGGGTGATGGAGGGGTGTGGAGGGGAGTGGGGAGAAATGAAAGAAGGTATGCAAGGCAGCAACTGAGTCTTTTATTAACTCGTGGAAGGTTATGAGTAAAAGTTGTGCCACTTTTTTATGTAAGCACTTTGCATTAAAATGAAAAGTAGTTTATAAAATCAAATTACAGAAATGAAAGTTTCCTTCAAAGAATAATTCAAGTCAAGGCTGTATGTTGTACAGTCAATGTAAACAAATTAAAAAAACGTCGCAACTATATACGCGACCGGGGATTGGTAAGGGATTCAATTCAATTCGAGGACTCATTTCGAAGTCCTCGTTTCTGCTCCCGGCTACGACCAGTGGCTCCGGTACTTTGAGGGTCCATCCGGTCACAGTGCTCTTCGTGGCTTTCGATCCGTTCAATTACAGTCCTCAGTAGTCTGCAGTGTCGGCCAGTTGCAGTCTTCGGTGGATTCCGGGTGGTTGCAGTCCTCTAAGTCTTTCGATCCGGCTGGTTACTGTCCTCTGCAGTCTTTCCATCCGTCCAGTTACAGTCCTCTACAGTCTTTCGATCCGTCTAGTTGCAGTCCTCTGGTTGTTTCTGTCTAGTTGCAGTGTGTCGTCCTGTGGCAGTCTTCGGTAGATTCTAGCTAGCTGCAGTCTTCAGCTCCGGCGTTTTAAGTGAAGAGCTATTGCTGTACTACGATCATTTACTAAAAAATGTAATCTAGACCGACTTCATTGCTTACATTTTATAGTGAAAACCCTCAATATATTTACAGACGTCGCATACAAGCATCTTTCACAAAATTCCACCGCCCGTAATAACATTCCTTTGCAATGCAAATATCATGACTTTACAGCGAAATATCAACGATATTTTAAATGGGTTCATTGTACCAGAGGCTCTGCCTTCTAACGGAGGTGTAATTATTTTCTTTATAATTTTAATGCCTTACAAATGGCATTAAATTGTGCTACGCCCACCACTATAATATACTCGCTTCCCATTTCGGTATCCAGGCGCCGGTAGCAATGGTTATCCTTCAGCATGAAGCCAACTGAAACTTTGATTTTTTTTTCCCTCCTCTTTTCAGACGCTATTATTTCATGCAACCGCAATGCAAGCGTAGTTAGTGAGTGTTTGTTATTCTTGTTGTACTTTCTGTTGTGATGGTGCATTCATTGTTTTTGCTTGACGGGTGCATTTTTGTTCTTATATATGTGGAGAGTTTAATTTAGCTCGAAGTAACATGTGATGTGTGACGGATGTTTTGAAAGAAAAAAATCGAAAAAGTGAAAAAGTTAACCTTTAGCTGAGTGATGAATGATGATATCGGATACAGAAGCGGTACCATTTAAAAAAATAAGCGGTACCATTTAAAAAAAATGTCTTTGAACAATTTGAAAATCTGCTCATTTTTAGCTCCAAAATATTGAGAAAAGAACAAAAAAATCCTAGATTACCAAACAAAAGAAAGAAAATATACGACGACTTCAACTAATGTCAACAAGAAAAAACGTCCGACCTTCACCGTGCAGCCGCCAACTCTGCAATCTATTTAACTCAATGCAATTCAGTGCATTTTCATCACACCAACTAAAATGGTGTCCATCGAAATGAAAATGCTTGTTGGTTCGCGCGTGAAATGCACTTCCATGTGTAAATAACGATACTTACGACCACGTACGTCAGCAAACATAACACACACACACACACACACACACTCGCAGACAGACTACACTGCGGTTATCGTATGCAGCGACAGTTGTTGTGCAGAAGTTTGTGTGAGCTTCTGGTGCACACTGACGGCTTTAAATTGCTTTCCCTGCAGTGTGGTGCATGGTGCACTGGTGCGAAAGGCCTATACAGCAGCAACAACAACAGCAATCCTTACTTATTTAATGCACAACACAGTGTAAATTTTATGGAAAATGTATGCATTTTCAAAATGTATGTTCAATGAAGCGTTGGAAGTGGAAGAGAGAAAAGGCCAATCAGTGTTTCAATTTACACAACGTATTACGCACTTCAAATTGGCCGGATCGTACAAGTTTAGATAACCGACTTTTCATTAATCGACAGATTGAATCAGGTTTCGATAAGTTAAGGATTTCTTAAAATCTCTTAGTGTTTAAATTCTACACAAGATAAATTAAAGTACATAAATACGTTTGTCTATTTTCACACTTTGAAAGCTGAACTTTTTCTCTCTACAAGTGTCTCGCTACAGTTTTCGGCTGGCAGAGTGTGTTGCGTATCCTCTGCGTTGCATGCTGTTTGAAATAAACATTCATTTCTTCTTTAAGGATTCTGTTTGCCCATCCAAATGAACCCGCAAATCCTGAGTGTCAAAATGTCCCGCATAACGAGTCGTGGATTTCTGTGTAAATTTTATATGTGACGGTGCGCGAGTAGTTGGTATTTACTTGTATTTTTCCAAGTTCTACTGTATGTAGATGCGTGGAATGAGTGGTGCAGGTGTGCACCGATGTGGGTGTAAATGCAGTGCCAGAAAGAATGTCGAAAAATTCATGAGTCACTCGGATTTTCGTTGCAGTCGCGCTGTAGTATTTGAATTTGCATTTGCTACCCAGCGGCCGCAATTCACAACACATGAGGGGGGTGAAGAAGACCCAAGGGGTGCTTGTGGCAGCAGCAAATTCCGCTTAACCCTTAGCAGGCGAGGGTTGTTTGGTGTTTGGCAACCCGGGATGGACTCATTTAGTTGCATGGAGATGCTGAGATAACAATGTGTTTCAGAACGCGATGGTTTCAGGTCGATTTTAATTACAGTTCTGAATAAACAGCGATGAAGGGAGGAAGAATATTTCGCTGCAAACTTATAAAAGGTTGTACGGGGAAATATGATCGCAGCTGGCATTATTAACGGAAACTATTGCTCTTCCTATCGTAAAAGTGGCAGCAAAGTCAAAACCAAAAGGAGAGGAAAATGATACTGCAAGTTGAATATAATTCCACAAAACTTTAATTGCATCGTTTCAGGCTGACGGCAGCCTCTACCTGTTGAGAAGTTTATGGCTGCCACCAGCGCCTAAAAGGTTGCAATAAAATTTCATGCAATGGATTTAAGACCACTTCGGTGTTTACATTGCAGCCCATGCAAACTGTTCACAAAATTTACCATCTTCTAGCTTTTTTTTGGTTCGAGGGCAAACACGAAAACACGGTTTTTGTTGCTTATCTGACACCCCACATCGCTCTCGCTCTTCCTGCATTTTGCTTTTGGCAAAATGCCTGCAAAATAAAAAGAATGAAGAACGACGCCCTTGCACGACAGCTTCAGCGTAAACAAAAGCAGTTGATGCAGTCGTCTAACAATGAAAGCAACAACACTAACAGCAACAAACAAAGTGGAAGAAAAATAGTAGTTATTTTAGAATTTATTCTAAATTAAAGAAACTTTCAAGTATTTGCTTCTTTTGCCTTTTCTGCTTTTCTCACTAGCTGGCCGGCGTCTCCTTCTATCTCTTCGTGTTGTTTATCGCGTGAGATTTTTCTAAATTTACACCGAGTTGCAAATTAGTTTGCGCGCCTTTTGAATATTTTATCGTCTTTCCTAGTTGTTGAAAAAGACCAAGCAAAATGGCGGACGGTATGAAAGTCTATAAAGTTCGGTCTTCCATTTGATATTCAGATATCTTGTTAAACTCGAAGCGTTGAAAGAAAGAAACGAGTTTACATTCCTTGGTTTTTCTCTTTGCCTCTTTAAGTTCCAAGTTCCACAAAACGAAGTGACTATTTACCCCTCACGCTATCTTTATAACCGGTAAATACATGGAATGAGTTTGGTTTACAAATTATTTAAGTAAACTACTTGAGAATACGTCTACAGTCTCACCCTTCATCTGTTTATAAAACAAGTTGCATTAGGAACGTTTAAACGAAGAGTTGGACTCACGAGAATCAACAGAGGCAATGCGCACACTTCCCTCAAATCTTTTTTACACTAATCGAATTTTATCTGCCATCGGGAGAAGTAAGACGGTTGTAAAAAAGCTCCGCGGAGCATTCCAAACGAGGAGCATAAAAATAAACGCACCAAACGACCGATATCGCAGTAGCCATGAAAATCAATCTAAGAAGTCAGCTTTTTTTCTGCATTTACAGCATTTCCACGATGTTTGCCAGGTAGAGGAAAGCGTCAGTTACTGCAGAAGAGCAAAAGAAAAGAAGTGCAGTATCACCGTCAGAGAAACGGTGACCAATGGCAAGGATAGCCGATGCTTTCCAATAAAATTTGCACTATTATTCCACAAACTAGTCTTCTTTACAAAGAAGTTTATATTGTAAATCGTGTGACTGAATTCCCTTCGATTACCTGGTACAGGGGAAAAGCAGAAATAATCAAAGCTGTTTGTGGCGTTTGCTGAAAGAATCAAAGCAGAAAGAATCAAAGCTGTTTGTGGCATTTGCTGTCACTGCTTTCAAACCTTTCACTCGTTAAGGATCACCAATTGTAAGAAAAAGCAAGTACCAGCTATCCTGTGAAGATCATGGTAACGTTGACTCCATCGAGTACGGAGTTTGCCTTCTGAAAAAACTAAAATTATCGTATTACACCAATCGGATCAAAGATAATCAACCGCAACTGACATAACCGAGCCCACTTGAAATTGTTACAGGAGTTAGCGACTTTCATGGATTTACTAACGTTAATACATCGAAAGTATCAGATTTTTGAGATTCAAATTATGCAAGTTTAAATAATAGTTAAGTCGTAGTTAATACTTACAATTATTTTACAGAAACTATTTTAAATTCGTCAGGCCAAGGCAGTCTGTTATGTTTTCAGAAACTTTTGCCATTTGCATTGCTTCTACAATTGCTCTGAAGTATTGAGGTAACTTTTCACTGTAAAACAGAAATGTTTTCTTTAGTTTGAAAATACATATTTTACATGCATAAGTTAATAATAATTTACGAAGAATCTAAGCATAATTGATAAAGAATAATTAGAAATATAAAGACAATATAAACCCGTTGAAAAACCAAGAATGCAATCTTTCTTCTCAACATGGGGATTCCTATCTTATTTTCTGATATATTAAATCCCACGGAAGTCCTGACTAAACTGCCTTGAATTATACGATATGTGAATTGAAACTTTCAGGCTCTAATTTGATCTAATCTACCAACTCAGATTGCTAAAAAAAGTTGATTAGATGGCAGGACGCCTCTTGCAGTTATAAAATATATTTTAATAAATCAATCTACTTGTCAACAAAGAAAATGCCAGGATTCATTTCATTTATAGAATTAATTTGAGGTTGGTTTTTAAACTGTGTTTTGTACTTTTGGACATCCCCACCTCCTTCCAAAAATGACAAGTGCGTTCCAGACTTCGTACAGTTGACGCTAATCGACAGATCGCCAACCCCGCCGGCACTTACAAGTTTTGCATATTAAATAAGCACAAAGCCAAATAATAACTACTGCGTCAAAGTACTTACCCAAAAATTATATAAACAAATCATTTGAGTTAGCCATGGCAGGTTGCGCAATACAGTGCGATGCGAAACAGCACGTGTTTTGCGATCCGATACTGATTACAACCCTTTTATAATTCAATATCCACTGAAAATCAAGGTTATTTTCCACAGACCAGCCAAGCTTTTTCACGATGTAAAAATTATTCCCAAAGCCGATGCGAAGCGATGTAAACAAACCGGACTTCAAGGGATCAGCTGTTTTCATTATTTTCGAAGAACGTATCTAGAGATGGCATAGACTACTCCGTATTTTACAGAATCGATTATTGAAACCTCATCTTTCCCAAAACACGTTCACATGCATTTAATTTTCTCGAAAAAAATCTTTTTATTTGCTGTCTATGCTAAATTACCAATTCCAAACATAGTTCTCTTATTTGAAACGACAGTAATTTTTTTCTTCAAATATTAGGTAGACATATATTACATAATATTCGACCCACACTGAGAAGCAACCGATAGCGTTCTACCAAATGTTTTTATACGGTTTGAAGAACGGACATAGTTGCAGTGATAATTATTATGTACAGACTGTTCAGTGGAATGACTGTTTCGGCTTTTGTTATTAAAGTAGATTTTTTGATATATTATATTTCCTTCGATGTAGTAATTTTAGAAAAATAAGATCTAAAAAATTATTTCATTCTTCAACCGAATAAACATGCTTTTGGTCACAATCTGAACTTTATGGAAACAAAATGTAAGCACTTTCCTGTTTTTGTTTTAAATTTTCAGGGCAACTTTTCTAACACATCTTTCTTGTTATATTCTAACACATTAAATTTCTTCCAAACTACATAATTTATAAATACGATATAAAATTAACATCTAAAAATGTAACGCTATGTATACAAATTTTCAACTTGCAAAATACACAACGTAAAATTTTGTGCTGGCTTATTTAACCTTTCGTGTACAAATTTAATTTCTGCGGTTTGTATCTATCGAACTCGTCTAAAAGGTTTTTCCAAGTGTCAAATTTCAGTCTTCAAAACTTTCAGTTGAACACTATCGATAGCAGAAATGTGATACTCTTTCTTGTCATTTTGTCTTCTTTTCTTGTCACCTCTCTGAATAAGCAAATTAGATTTATTCGTTGCGATTTTGTCTGCACATAGCGACTATTTTGAAAACTACTCATGACTTCACTGACTTGAATTGTTGCTTCATTTTATTACAACGTTTTTGTATAAATTACTAGAGCTAGTTAGTACTGAACTAGTGTAAACAGTTGATGCACCGACCAAACAATATATAATATTCGAAAAGCCGAAAATTAAAATTCGGCAAATCGACGTAAATATCAGCGGCGCAACAAAACGACTCCAGTCTTCCTTTTTAAAAAATGTAGGGATTTCAAGATATGGCATTATAACCACGTGTTCGGCCAACCTTCTTTCTTAATAATTTTAAAAACAAAGTATGGTCTTTATTTTGCCTTTTTCACAATCGGAGGGCTCTTAACCATTGGAAGGTCTTTACATTTGATGATACCCGTCACTAGCAACGTTAACCGAATAAAATGTCACTTTTCCGAAATGCGGAACGAGCGAAGAGGAAGAAACCTTCTTTATGGTTTGCTGGATCGTAAAAACGGACTGCTGCAGGTTCTGCTAAGGAGAAATCAAGCACGTTTGCGCTCCCATAAGTTTTTTCAGCTGGGTCGTCTGCGGCAAATGAAAAATTACCGAGTTCCTATTCCAACTATTAAAAAAAAGCTAAAAAATCACCTACTTTAAATCATTTTCAATGTTTTGAAAAATGATCCAAAGCGATTTCTATTATCATATTCGCTGTTTTCCGTTCCGGGAATAAAAAAATTAAATTTCGAATTAAGTTTTCATCCGCAAGTGATTAACAATTTAAAACTGATTAATTTCGCAAGATTCAAGTTTGAAAACTGCCACGATTTGTTCGAGTATTAATACCCACCCACTCCGCACCAAGAAGTTAATTGGTCTGCAACTTGGTGGCTTTTTAGGGGCCTCCACGAAGTCTTGGTTACACCGATTGAGCAATCGAAAAATAGAACAAAAACGTCTTTGCGCATTGCAATGCAGTTGCTATACAAACGCCTCAAATCCCAGTCTGACCCGACTCGATGCACTGTTCCTGAACTTGGTCTAGAGACCACATGCAGAATCACTTTACGATTCCAAATAAATAAATATTAAAATTTGCTTCCTTTCAAAAATCCAAAGATTTTTTATTCCACGAAAACACATTCAATGCGCTAAACACTTAAAAATTTAAAATATTATAACAGCATCAATAGTGAAGTTGAAGAATTTTGTAGAATGTACTGTAAAACGCCTGGAAAGAAACGCATCCAATTAACTGGAATTCCTATAGGAAGGTGAAGGAACGCTAGCGCTCCTGTTGCGTAGCAAACACTTACGTTTCAGGTATCAGCTGGTTTATTTGGAACGTGCACGCATCTTTCTGCGTTTACGCTTCAACCTACGCATACGCTTCTTACGCCACTGCAATTAAATAGAAAAATTATTGAAATGAGGCGAAAATCGTAGCGTTGAAAAATCGCGTGTAAAAACAGCATTAGACGTCACGAAATGTTTTTACTTTAAATACAATCCAAATTCACTTTCCCAATATTAATTTAAAGACTTAGAACGACGGTCTGTGATCTTATTTTTTAAACAGCGATTAATTTTCAACCTTACCTTAGCTCTCATTTTTTCTTCACAACTCGAAGACGACCTGAGAACGAAAGAAAGACGGCCGGAAATCACCTCATTCAACAACTTCGGTCAATTTGACGAATTGTATACACTGCAGTGGTGACAACTGCGTAATGTCGAAGGACAACTATACGTCGTCGAATCATAACTAGATGGCGCTTAAAATTAAGTGAACGAATTAAATAAGAAACATATATCGACAACAAAATTTACTTTTTATGACTAAAATCATACAGCTCAATCCAATTTTACAACTAAAATCATACCAATTTTATTAATTTCTTCTCCTTGAAATAAATTCATGATTACTTACATTAAAGTTTTGTTTTCGGGCTATGTTGATTTATCCAGTACAACAACCGGAATACATGATGGCGACAATTCACCACACTGTAGTTCAAGTGGTATTTGAATTCAAAGAACCTAGTGGCGCCATCTCGCGGAGAGTAGCCACCAAGAGTAAAATCTAAAATCTAATCAATGGATTATCATTGCCAGCTTACAAATATGAATTTGAAATTTAAAATGTTTAAAATGAGTATAATTAAATAAAAATTTAACCGTATTGATAAATTAATTTTTTATATCGCAAAAATTATAATTAATGTGATGAACTTCTGGCTATTGATATTTCAAATATTAAAAGGTTTTTCTTCTCTTTGCAGACATTCTGTGTGGTTTCGAAACGATTTCGCAAAAACTATATTCACCGCTTCACCGGCACCAAAAGCCTGTTCCTCTTCCATCCGTGGAGCGCGGTGCGACGCATTTGCGTTTACATCGCAACGAATCAATACTTCGACTACTGCGTCATGGCGACGATTTTGTTCAATTGCATTTTCTTAGCCATGACCGAGACGGTCGAAGAAGCCGAGTAAGTGCAACCAGTATACACTGGAAAAACGGAACGCCTCCAAGTTCTCATTTTGAAAATTTGACAGATACATCTTCCTCGCCATCTATTCCATTGAAATGGTTATCAAAATCGTAGCCAAGGGCTTCCTCCTCAACAAGTACACGTATCTGCGGAATCCGTGGAACTGGCTGGACTTCGTGGTCATCACTAGTGGTTACGCCACCATCGGCATGGAGGTGGGCAACTTGGCGGGCTTGCGTACGTTCCGCGTGCTGCGCGCTCTAAAGACGGTGTCGATAATGCCGGGCTTGAAGACCATCATCAACGCGTTGCTGCACTCGTTTCGTCAGCTGGCGGAGGTCATGACGCTGACGATATTCTGCCTGATGGTGTTTGCATTGTTCGCTTTGCAGGTGAGCAGAATATAGTGACCCAAGTCAAGTCATGTCAAGTCAATGGAATTTCGTTACCTTGACTTTGTCAGGTGTATATGGGCGAGCTTCGGAATAAGTGTGTCAGAAATCTTCCAGACGACTGGATCAACACCACAGATCTCGAGTGGAAAATGTAAGCTGGTCGCCTCAAATTCGATAAGTTCTTAAAATCCAAATAGAATTCTGCTTTAATGTGATTTCTTGCTCTTCCCAGGTGGATCAACGACACCGAAAACTGGCTGTTCGACGAGGAAGAGTTACCGGTGCTGTGTGGCAATCTGACGGGCGCTCGTCACTGTCCGCCGGAGTACACGTGCCTCTGCGTCGGCGAGAATCCCAATCACGGCTACACGAGCTTCGACAACTTCATGTGGTCCATGCTGACCACGTTCCAGCTGATCACACTCGATTACTGGGAGAACGTGTACAACATGGTGCGTGTGCGACTCCACATTCACACCGGCATTCCGCTGACCCCACATTTCATACCCCTTCCTGCAGGTTCTGGCGACTTCCGGCCCCATGAGCGTCTCCTTCTTCACCGTGGTTGTGTTTTTCGGTTCGTTTTATCTAATCAACCTGATGTTGGCCGTGGTGGCGTTAAGTTACGAGGAAGAAGCCGAAATAACGAACGAGGTAAGCGTTGTGCGATCTCCGTGATGCGAGCAGAACCCTCCTTTCAAACTTTTAATTTCATCGCGAAGGAGCGCAAGAAGGACCTGTTGGATCACCGCGACGACTCGACCTTCAGCTTCGACCCGTCCGTGCTGAACGTGAAGAAGCTGAACAAGAATCACAAGAAGAAGGTCGACTCGCGCAAAGGCGTGCTGCTGGCGTCGTACAGCAAGAAGAAGACGCGCCGAAAAAAGGGGAAGTCGGGCAAGGATGCTGGCGGTGGCGCCAACAGCAACGACAGCAATGGAAGCAGCGGCCATGTAACGCGCACGACTAAGATATCGTTTCGAAATGAATTAATTTCATTTCTCTCCCAGAATCGTTCTGTAACGCCGACACCGAGTCCGAGTCCACGTCACAGCAGCTCCGAACGTCCACAGGATTTGGCTTTGCAGCCTCGCCAGCCCAAGCAACAACAAACACATCAACAACAGCGCCAGCAGCAGCAGCAGCAACAACAACAACAACAACAACAACAGCAACAACAACAGGAAGAGCAATATCAGTCTTCAAAGGAACATCGCACTCGCATATCCTTTCACGATGACGGCGCACACAATAAGAATCCCAACATGTTGTACCCGTCAGATTACAAGGGCCAACTACTGCCCAGCAGCCGCCAGGCGAGCTCTAATTCCAGCGGCGTCTACCGCGAATCCTCGCAGGACGACTCGGGGGTCGTCGACGATCATGAGGAGCAGGACGCAGGCACGGATGTGGTGAACGCCTCCACGGCGGAGCTGCAAAGTGAAATGACTCCCGTTACGCTGGCGTTGTCGCCGCGCGAGGTGCGCCTCATCAAGTGCAACGGCAACATTGCACGCATCAAGAAACACAACATTTACGCGCTGCATCAAGAGTTTTCCTCGGAAATCGTTGTTATCGGTGAGTGAGTGGAAATATAGGGGGGCAAAAATGGGATTGACAAGGTTTTAAGAGAGGAATGGTTTCTGTACACGATAAGCAAAAAATTCTCATCAACTTTGGTTGTGGGCTGTGAAAAGCAACAAATTTTTACTTGCTTCGGTTTGTGTCCGTGGTAGCCATTCGCAGGGTGTCAAAGTTGTGTAGCGTTTGTGACAAGTAAAACGTTAATTTTCCTGTATTTTCTTCGCTTCTCTTCATTATCGCAGATGATCTCCCCGATCGTAATTGTGACAGGTGTATCCAATGTTGCGTCGACTACGAAGGTTGGCTGCAATTTCAGAACTGCTTGTATAAAGTAAGATGAGGAAAATGTTAAATTTGCTTACAAACTAATGAACGCACTACGAGCAGGTCGTTAGGGATCCACTGTTCGAACTCGCCATAACACTGTGCATAGTGTTGAATACAGCCTTCCTAGCCATGGAGCACCACGGCATGAGTGAGAGCTTTCGCAACGCATTGGATGTGGGAAACAAGGTGCTTGAAGCAACACAAATACAAGGCGCCAATAACCTGAAATCCCCTCGCCACAGGTTTTCACCTCGATCTTCACCTTCGAATGTATCATCAAACTGATGGCGCTGTCGAAGGAGTTCTTCCTCTGCGGCTGGAATATTTTTGACCTGATTATAGTGACCGCCAGCTTATTGGATATCATTTTCGAACTGGTCGACGGTCTGAGTGTGCTACGAGGTCTTAGATTGGTAGGTGTTGGCAGAAAGTGTCCTTCTTCCACAAGCAATAATCTCGTTCTTCACTTCTTCATACAGCTCAGAGTACTGAAGTTGGCTCAGTCGTGGACCACCATGAAGGTTCTACTTAGCATTATTATCTCGACGATAGGCGCTCTCGGCAACCTGACGCTGATTCTAGTCATAGTCATCTATATTTTCGCTGTGATCGGCATGCAACTCTTTTCCAAGGATTACACGCCCGAAAAATTCGCTCCAGATCCCGTGCCAAGGTATGTATCGGTTAAATTTTTAAAATTGGGTGGGATTGTTTTGGAGTTTCTTTTTTACAGATGGAATTTCAACGATTTCTTTCATTCGTTCATGATGATCTTTCGCATTCTGTGCGGCGAATGGATTGAACCGCTGTGGGACTGCATGCGCGCTGAAGAAGAGGTTATTAAAATCAATTAAAAGCGCAGACCATTTTCCAAAAATATACTGTACTCTACAGCAAGGAGCTTCTTCCTGTTTTGCCATATTTCTACCCACCCTGGTCATGGGTAACTTCATGGTCCTCAACTTGTTCTTGGCGCTGCTGCTCAACAGTTTCAACTCCGAAGAGCTGAAATCGAAGAAAGAGGTAACAGATTTTAATATTTCAGTTTTTGGACTGAATACCAAATAAGTGTGTTTTCTTTCATTTATAACTTTTTTCTTCAAATATATGTGTGTGAATGCGCTAAAAATACGACAAAAATAAGAAATGCATCAAAGATAAATATGTCTTGTGAGAATTGGAGCGCTTAAAACGGACCAAATTGTGCTTAAAACAATTGAATTGAATTGAAAATGTTAATGTCAAAAATTGATGTTTGTTGTTGTTTTTCATGCTAAGGCTTTTGCTGTGCATACAACTGAATGTCGTGTCGTGTAGTTTGTATGCGCGTGCGTGTGTGTTAGTTTCATGAGAAACGCTGCTTATGTATTTCTGTGAATTTCTTAAGTCAAGAAAAAAAAAACAAACAAATTCTCAAATACTAGAATGGAGAATTCATACTTTTAACATAAATCATACATTAAAATTGTTCCTTTCTAAGCACCGCATTATAAAATGAGGCAAAACTACAACTTTTATTTTTCCAATTTATTTCACCGCTATTTTAAATTAAACAGAAAACTCTGCAAAGTATAAATTTTGATGTTTTGTCTATCGAATGATGTTGGATTGAAACAATTCCCTGCACGATACACAGAACATCAAAAAATCTGACATTAAAGATTTGAGTGTACTATATATTAACTAAATAATTGTTATTCTCTATATTCTCTCTTCTTTGTATGTTGGACGAAATGAAATGTTGATTTGCTATTGTGTGTCTACTTTTTAAACCTCATTGAACTAATAAATTTCCTACTCATAAAATATTCGTCACTAAACTTACGATAAATACAAATTTCTAAATTTCTTCTCAACACTGAACTTTCTCTTAAAATCCCGACTATCTCAACGTGCATCATTAAAATCATAAACATTTTCACAAAAAATCTATCAACGAAAATGCTTCTTAACAGATTTTCAAGAAGAAGGTAATTCTAGGTTAATTGCCCTTTACCTAAATATGCTTTTCGTTCTGGCTGATAGTTCCGCTGATTATATAAACAAAATAACAAAAACGAAAATTTGTACCAGAAAATTGAGAGCATGCGAATATCGGCGCCCATATTGATCACATTTGGCTCATATTTAGATGTTTCTATATTTTTGCTGTAGCTTGTAGTACTCGTAGTTGCGGTTGTTGTTGTAATTAGTAAAAAATATTAATGTTTACACTGTATTTCTTGCATTAAAACAATAAAAACCCATTTCTTATTGGACTGTAAATTCCTTTCATATTTTTAGAAAAAACTTGTTAATTTCCTTTCCCTTTTTGGCTTCAATAACACTTTCTCTCTAATATCTTCTGATTTAATATATTGTTTTTTTTGCGATTTTCGTCACGCTTTTCACTTCAGGAAGTTGGTGAGGAATCCAAGCTGACTCGCAGTATTGAACGCGTGCGCGATTTGATACGGAAAAAACGCCAGGAACGCAAAGAACGCAAGGAGCGCAAGTATGCGGCGAAGTTCCAACAGATTGTCATCGAGGCTCAACAGGCGTCGAAGATGGCTTTGGAAAAATCGGCCTTGGTGTCCGAGAGTAAATTCCATAGATTAAGCTATCAGGTAAGTGAACAAAAGCTTTTGTTGCGATGCGTCGTATTGCCTCGATCACAACTCGACTTCGAGACAGACGACGATTATACTGAGGCGATAGACGACATCAAGACAGATTCCTTCAGTCGATATAATCATTGATGTTGAAAATGTTCCCCAACAATCGTGTGCATCCTCTACAAAATGCTCTAAAAATATCATAATCCAAAAGACTTCAAACTTTAGAGGAATTGAATTGATAATATGATTCGTAGTTGTAAAACTCCGATAAGCTCCCTACTAGTGATGTGCACGGAGAGGAACCATTCTCGTTAAACATCCACTCTCGATGTCTCGAATCGAGGTATTAATCGAAAATGACGCGCGTTTTTGGGATCGAGGAAGGCTTTTTCAATCGTAATTATAATCAAAATCATGACAGCCTCTCTCACGTCTCCACTTCAAGGCGATAGTCGAGAGCGAGAAGACTTTCTGTAATCGATTAGAAACAGCATCACAACTCCCTACTTATTATGAGATTTTGGAGGCAGGGAGGTGCGGAAGGGCTCACAACTGATACTTTTTTGTTCCTTCTAACAGGAATCCATGAATCGTCCTGTATCTGGTTCAGACTTTGGGTTTCAAATTCCACTTAGAGATGCGTTGCACACCATAATCGATGGTATTGAATACGAGGAAGAGTATCGGCAACAACAACTGCAGCAGCAGCAACAAAAACAACAACTGCAATCGCCAGCAATTGAAGGCAACAACAGAACCTGCCAAACTGACAATAATCAGAAGTGAGTATCCTCCGTTAAATTGCCGCGAAACATCTTACCTCTTCATCTTCTTTCTCTCCCTCTTTCTCCCTCTTATCGCCTACATCTATATCTCTGATTCGTTGCCTCCCACTTTATCCCTCGATTACACAGAAACGATTACACACTCTGCCCTCAAGTAGAGCGAAAGTTACTACATCAAGTGTCTTCCGGCTTCGGCACTCAACACAACGACTCTCGCGACGAGCCAACCTTCACCGAATCCATCGAGTTGCGCCTCATGGGCCAGTACAATTCTACGGACACGGATCCGTATGCGAACGATCAACGCAGCGGCTCGTTCCACGTTCAGCGCGGTGACTCCTTCCAGGACAGTTCATCGCGTCGTTATTACAGCGAGGAGCACGATGAGGCCTACTTGCAGTACCAGAAGTCATTGCTGACGCGCTCTCCCAGCTATCGGAAGTCGCTCGATCGCCTCTCGCAATCCAGTGGGCAGTCGCAACGTTCACTTCTACCGTCAAAGAGTTGCCGTTCGAATGAGGCCGATGCAGCAGGACGACGTCGTTCGAGCGGCCACTCGTTGAACACCATCTCACTCGAACACGATGAACTGCTCTCCCAACAGGGCAATTTGCGCGACGAGCTTCTCAACTGTGAGCAGAAGGAACTCTTCTCTTTTCTACAGGACGACGTGGACAACAGCAACAACTACTTTAGCGAAACCGTCGGCTACAGCTCGGCCTTAGTCGACTCGGATAAGGATTCTCTGATCGTCGATGACCGGCGTCATGGTCGCAAGACCTCGCAAAGTAGCATCAAATCGAATTTGAGCTTCATCTCGAACTCGCTCCTGCAGCAGATCGAGTCGCGTCGAAACGGTAGCCACGCATCCAGCTACGAAAATGCCAACAACGACAGCGAGCCGCTCGTGGAGAGCTCCGAGTTCGACAACATCATACAAAGCTTCGAGAAGGAGCTGGAGGAGATCAAAAAGTCCACCACGTCGCTCGAGCGGCGGCTTTCGAATCTCTCCGAGCCTTCACCGGCGTCGGAAGAGGCCAATAAGGCGTTGCGCGATCACATCGCCGTCATAACAGGCATCGTGGAACGCCCCACCGCGGACGAGAGCAACAAGCATTCGCTGTGCGGGCTCAACGGATATGATCTTTCCAGTGTGCCGCGTCGCCAGCCGCTGACCGTTCAGTCCGACCGCAACTCGGTGAAGATCAAGCGACGCAGCCTCGAGAAGCAACGAAAGATCGACGAAGACTTCAGCATATCACATGGAATACGCAAAATCTGTGATCAAATGCATGCGCCCTTCGTGGCTATGGAAGCGATGGCCGCAGCCGCTACGCTTACGGCGGGCACGACTTCGCCATTCCTTCGCCGCAAAAGCGATCTCTTTAGCACGCAGTTCGATCACTTCAAACGTCTGTCGCTGATCGAGTGCGTGGAAGAGCTGCCCGAGGAGGAGAAACCAATATCGACTCTGCGTATCGAGTCGGAAAAACTGCCGCGAAAATCACTAAACGGCGACCGCACGACGGACAGCCTCTCGCTCAAAGCAACCGGATCGTGCGATAATCTGTTTACGCAGAAACAGCAGCAGAAAAATGTCAGCCGCTTACAACACCACGAAGGCTCGACCGCCGCAGTTCGACCATCGCCTCAAAAACACACCTCGCTCAAGCTGAGCCGAGAACCATCAATACAAACATCTTCCCTAAAGACCACGCCCCCACTCGCCGCTCTAACAGAGCATCAGCAACACTACCACGCAACCAAGCTGCATACCTACGCGACGCCCGTCCTCCCAAGGGTTGTGGGCGGTGAACGCACCACCGCCGAGCATCAACAATCGAAACTAGACAAAGCCGCTTCCTTCCAATCGACCCGCACGGACGACAGCTCATGTGTGGCCGGCTCCGTGAACTCCTCTCTGATGCACGGCGCACTCGTCACGGCGGCTTATGCCGCAGGCGAAAAAGCCGCCTCTGGTCTACCGGCGAAGACAACATTCTCGCGCCTGACCGAAAAACCATGGCATTGTTTGGTCTCCTACGTGGACGATCTCACTGTCGGTGGGAGACGTAATTCGCAGGGAACATACAATGACCCCATGACTTTTCCCAGCTTCGGACACAGCAAGCCACCGAAAGTGCCGGACGACTGCTTTCCGCAAAAGTGTTACGATCAGTAAGTTTGGGATGAAAGAAGTACAGTTTTTCCAAAACTAGTGTAGAGTTAAGGGGTTTCCACTTAAGGGCTTCGAGATCCTTGCCAAAATTAGTATCAACATTTCTGGGATTGTGGCCGTTTAGTTCCGATATACCTAGAGTACCGAATATACCTACAGAATCGTGTGACTCTTTCTTCCCAGAGCCCAAAAATCCAGGAATTTTGAAAGTCCGGTGGCTTTTAAAATCCAGGATTTCTGGTAGCACTATATAGAGTTTATACAAAATTATCACAGGTCCATTTCTAAGAGTCATCTATATTTTCTCTCACTTGCAGCTTATATTTCCGCTGTCCGTGTTTCATGTCGTGCATGGACACGAAGAGTGCCAAACATTGGACGCGAGTCAGGACGGCTGTCTTAGCGGTTGTCGATACTCCAGCCTTTGAGTGGTTTGTGCTCGTATTGATTTTTGCGTCAAGTATCACGTTATGCTTCGAGGACATCTATCTGGATAACAATAAAACTCTTAAACGCATTCTCTACTGGACGAACTTCTCATTCTGTTTGGTGTTCGTTGTGGAGATGGTGTTGAAATGGTTGGCTTTGGGGTTCTCCAAGTACTTCACTAGTTTCTGGACCATCTTGGATTTTATTATAGTCTTCGTAAGTCATCTGAATGAAGGGAAGGAGGGACATAATTTAGTTTAAGTGTGTTTTGTTTTCAAAAAGGTGTCTGTATTCTCTTTACTGATCGAAGAGAATGAAAATCTCAAAGTTTTACGCTCTTTGCGTACTCTGAGAGCTTTACGTCCATTGCGTGCAATTTCGCGGTAAGTTTTATTGTAAGATTGTTGTATTTTTAAATTTTGCTTCTTGCAATAAATTATATATTTTATTCTGCGGTGGGCAGAGTCGAGTCGAGATTTTGAATATTCGAATATTTGGAATCCAGTGCTCTAAAAATACAACTCAGGTTTCGATGGAATATCGATTTGGAGCATAAAATGTGGTATCGAATACCATTGCTACGAATATAGTAACGATTCTCGCTTTCCTCGGAACTATTACTGTATTCGCTGTATTCCGAGTCGATATTGTATTCGCTGCACTCGGGATCGCATGTCGAGTGCTACGAATACTTTTAGCAATCGGGTGCTATTAATACTTGGTAGTCGCCCTTCTCAACACTACTTTTGAATGTTTTCTATATGCAACCGATATTTAGTTCGAATATTTTTATATCTTGTAAAACAGCTTTTCTCTTACAGCTTTTGTGTCAATCACTTTTTTTACTTATTTAGTTGGGCCCCTTTCTGTATTGCGCCTTCCTTTATTGCACCTTCCTGAATTGTGCTTTATCATAATGTGTTGCTTTTTCCTCCACGTAAGTTAAGTTCAAAAGATTGTGGCTTTCTTATTACACTGTAATTAATTTGTTGGATAGTAAAAGTATTTAATACAATTTGAATTCTTTAAGAATTTCGAATAGAATTTTCAAGAGCATTTTGCGTATTGAATGTTTGAATTGTTCGGAGACAATTTAAAACATACAATAATATCCTCCGATCTCATACCTTAACCATCATCCAATTCCATAGTATTTTCGACAAGAATCCTCATATGTGGATATTTAACACTTGGCTAGCTATACGAGCAAAGTCTTCGTCATAAATCACACTAAATTATCCTTACCCAGTCTTTAAAAACTCTAATATATTTTATTGAAAATTTGAATAAAATTAATTATTTTTAACACCACTAAAATTACACTAAAATCACAATCTTCTTCCTAAATATGTTGATAATATGCAACTTTCAGATAACGCACCTTTTATTTCTTGTTTCGTATTCAGCAAGCAAAACGCTTATTTTCAATTCCATTGTATGTAATCTGGAACAAAATTTGGCATGTGAATCTATATTTCTTGTATTTTTGAGAAGCTTTCACGAAATTCTATGCATTTTTTAAAATTGTTACAAAAATTCCAAAGGAAATGTGATATTACTCTTCTGAAGATGGCAATAACAATTGAATAATTTCAAATATCGTATCTCTATTTCTTCAAAGTGCTGTTTTCTTTCTTGTTATTCTACTTGTATGTGATATTTTGATGTACGATACTCGTATAATAAAAACTCTTCCTTTCTATTCGATATTGATTCCGATCTTTGCTCTTTTTTCCCGCTCTCCCGTTGATCATAATCCAATTCCGAAAATGACCATATCACATGTTTTCTGTCTATTTCTATTCCAGGTGGCAAGGAATGCGAATTGTAGTAAATGCTCTCATGTATGCGATTCCATCCATTTTCAATGTGCTTTTAGTTTGTTTAGTTTTTTGGCTCATTTTTTCCATCATGGGTGTTCAGTTTTTCGGCGGCAAGTTCTTCAAGTGTCTCGACGACGAGGGCGAACTACTGCCCGTAACGGTTAGTACTGCGAGTATGAGTCTGAATGTGTGTGCGGGTGCTCAAGGGTTAAGCCTTAAATGAAGTTTGAGTGTCTCCAAGTCTTTTAAACTTTAAGATTAAAATTGTCTAATATGTATCCTTCTCAAATTATTCCACATTGAAATATCGCTCACCCTCCTCGCCCACACCAAACCCCTCCTTCCCAATTGCGCGAATACCCCGAGGCATCTTAGGAAGTCAACGACAAGTGGGATTGCATCGAGCAGAACTACACGTGGGTGAACTCGAAGATCACCTTCGATCATGTCGGCATGGGCTACTTGGCCCTGCTGCAGGTGGCGACTTTCGAGGGCTGGATGGAGGTCATGGCTGATGCAGTAGATGCACGTGGTGTCGACCTGCAACCGCAGCGCGAGGCGAATCTTTACGCTTACATTTATTTTGTTATTTTCATTGTATGTGGATCGTTCTTCACACTCAATCTATTTATCGGAGTGATTATTGATAATTTTAATATGCTGAAAAAGAAGGTAAGTGATAAAAAATAGAGTTGCATGCGACATGAGTCCATGTGCACAAAATTCTAATATTATTACTTCTTCAGAATAATATTACTAAATCTTCAGAAATAGATGATCCTATCTTTTCCGAACTTTGATCCGAACTTCATTTATCCGAACTTTATTACTGAATTCATTCACAATGATATTTCTTAAAATAATTCTGCCAAATTTACTAAATCTCGAACAATAAATTCCGAATGTAATGTAAACGTTTATTATTTTAAATTTTAATGTCCTGTAAAATAACAAAATAATTTTAATGGACCAAATTACTATTTCTATATGTACTATATCTAATTCCCACCTTATATAGAACCAAATCCATTGTTCGATATCAACTTATACTCGTATTGTTCTATCCTTTTTGTCTCACCTAAACACGACCTCCAACATCCACCACACACTGACAATTGCTAAATCCACGCAATAAATCCCTGCGTGCAGTACGAAGGAGGAGTGTTGGAAATGTTTCTCACCGAATCGCAAAAACACTATTACACCGCCATGAAAAAGTTGGGACGAAAAAAACCACAGAAAGTCATTAAGCGACCAATAAATCATTTTTTAGCTATGTTTTATGATTTGTCCAATTCAAGAAGGTAACGACCAACAGCTGCCACAACAGCTGCAGTAATTATAAGCTAAATTATGATTTAACAAATTAACTATTCGGCTTTGCTGTCGGATTTCTAATTTTGGATTTGCTTAGTTATTTGGTTTTGCTTTGATTAATTTACGCATAAATTTAATTTAGAATCGCTTCTTTGCAAATAGCCATCATATACAGTCATGTTTCTTGTATGTAAATATCAGTGACAATATAATTTCATTAGATTTGAGTTCTTGATCAACAAAAACAACCAATACCAACACCGCTAATTTTCTTTCAAAGTGGTTTTTTCCTGTGGTACACCCAGTGGAAATCGCTGAATCCGCGATTTTAGAGAATAGTTTATGATTTGGTGATAAAATTATTTAAACACTTAAATTCTCCTCGGAGCGAGATCAGAATGTGTTTTCTTATCGTAGAACATTTGAAGAAAGTTTTTAGAAATTAGAATAGAAGGAAATCATGCTTGATCCGTTTATAAATGTTTGCAATAAAATACTTTATGATCTTTAGACGTTTATAAATGTAGTATTTAATGCAAAAAACCTCCGGTTAAAGTATTGTATATCTCGTGTTTCTTAGTACGTTCTTTTCTCATAACTTATAATCTGTTATCACCAAACGGCAGAGTCTAGAGTTAGTCTATCCAAAATTTTGAGTTTTTTCTGAGAACATAAAAAGTTACCTTCCTTTTATATAAAATTTGTGGAACCTTTAAGCATAAACTACCAGCATGTGTTTAGTGTAGAGTCATACTTGTGTAAAATATGTGAAATATTTTTGGACTGGTAAATTTTAAGTGAACAAATTATGTCATTTGTTTCAAACAGAGACTATTATTTAATAAAGTCACTTTTACCAGAGATGTGAACCAGACCATTAAAAATTTTTTTACTATTGCCGAGTCGGCAATGCCGACCATCTAAATTTAAAGTTTATCACACATGCGAACCAAAACCTCGAGGTCCAAGATGCATTTTTGCTTCTATCCGATATTTAACACAGGCATGAACCAGAAAAAATAAAAATTTGTTTATTATTGCAGACGCGAATGAGAAATATGAAACTTTAATATTTATCATAGACGGGTACCAAAACCTAGATTTCCGAAATGCATTATTGTTTCTACATAAGTTTTGCTTTTGTTTTGGTAATAAATATTGGTTTTGGCCTTGGTAATAAATATAATTTCTAGTATTGATATATATTTAAGTTTCTTATAATTTTAATAAATACATATATTAGAATTTGCTTGGAAAGTCTGTAGAATATACAACGTACGATTATGAAAAATCTAATCATATATATTTCCCATGTCTTTCCTTAATAAAAAAAAATTAAATTGTGTATTAGAGTTAGCTCAAGTTCTTTATAAATATTTAAAATTAGAAATTAATCATGACTGTATATATAATTTTTTAAGGCCTTTGCTGAATTAAAGCTTTTATTTTCAGAATGTGTTTAGCTTTTTAAATCGTCTGTCGTTATATTCACATTTTAACAAGCGTGAAAAATCACATAATTTTTCTAAATATTTTTTAAATTAAAGAATTAAATTAAATTAAAGAAAAAAATATCAGCAAAATACTAGAAATGAAGATAGTGTGACTTAAGCAATTATTTCCAAATTACTACAAGATGTTTTCCCAAAATTTACTACAAGAAGAAAATAATAGAAGTAGAATATCTCATCATCATTCGTAGAGAATTAAGTGATTTTTCAATTTAGCGTTTCTTAACGTTTAAGTCATCCAGATTTGTAATCCTGGACCATTTTAAAAACGATATTTTAAAAATCTTCTTCTTATATGTAAATCTTTTCGTGTTCTTCGTCTAAACCTGAAACCTCTTTGTGTGCCCTTCCCTCACATTCGCCAAATGCAGATTCGAAATAGCAATCTTTGTACTGATTTTTTTAAATATGTTAACCATGGGTATCGAGCACTACAACCAACCGCATGCGGTGTTTTTTATACTCGAAGTAAGCAATGCATTTTTCACCACCGTCTTCGGACTTGGTAAGTAAAAAATACTCCCAGTCCCCTATTGTTTCGCGCGTAACGGTCTCAAAATTGTTTACCTTTCCTCCGCACATCTCATCAATCCGCTCCTCAACACCTAACAGAGGCCATCGTAAAAATTATCGGCCTGCGCTACCATTATTTCACTGTGCCGTGGAATGTGTTCGATTTCCTGTTGGTTCTGGCGTCCATATTCGGCATCCTGATGGAGGACATCATGATCGATCTGCCTATTAGTCCAACGCTGTTGCGCGTAGTGCGCGTCTTTCGCATCGGGCGCATTCTGCGTCTGATTAAGGCCGCCAAAGGTATTCGCAAGCTGCTGTTCGCCTTGGTTGTCTCACTGCCGGCCCTCTTCAACATCGGTGCCCTCCTCGGCCTCATCACATTTATATATGCCATCTTGGGCATGTCACTGTTCGGTCACGTCAAACTGCAGGGTGCCCTCGACGATATGGTAAACTTCCAGACCTTTGGGCGCAGCATGCAGTTGCTGTTCCGTTTGATGACCTCGGCGGGTTGGAATGACGTGCTGGAATCGCTTATGATACAGCCGCCCGACTGCGACCCGTTTTTTAATCGCCAGACCAACGGGGACTGCGGCCATCCACTGTTGGCCATCACATACTTCACGAGTTTCATCATAATCAGTTATATGATCGTGATAAATATGTATATAGCAATCATACTGGAGAACTTCAATCAGGCTCATCAGGAGGAGGAGATCGGTATTGTGGAGGATGACCTGGAGATGTTCTACATTAGATGGTCCAAGTAAGACGAGCCCCTCCAGGAAGCCAGATGGGCGTGTCAAGTACAGTACATGTTTTCCTTTCTTTCCAGATACGATCCTCACGCCGCTCAATTTATTCACTTTTCACAACTGTCCGATTTTATTGCATCATTAGATCCACCACTGGGTATACCGAAACCGAATACTGTAGCACTGGTGTCCTTCAATCTGCCCATTTCGAGAGGCAACAAAATCCACTGCCTTGATATTCTGCATTCCCTGGTCAAGCATGTGCTGGGCCATGTCGAGGAAACCGATAACTTTAAGCAGCTACAGGAACAGATGGACGTAAAGTTCAAGAAACAGTTTCCCACACGTAAAGAACTAGAGATCGTTTCGTCCACGCGAATCTGGAAACGTCAAGAGAAAGCCGCTAAAACCATACAAAATGCATGGAGGGAATACCAGAGGTAAGCCGGCCGTGACCTGAAAGAGGTGTTTTGTTGAGAAGAAAGGAAAATAAAAATCAATGCCTTCAATTTGTAGAAAAGATTCTTAGATTTCTTGCCTCTTTTAGATGGAAAATAGAGAAAGAACGATCGAATTCAGTGGATGATGATGTCACACAAACCTCAAGTCCTGGCGGCTGGCAGGCCCGTTTATCTGCCCTCAACTTTTTTCATCTGCAGGTTAGTGTATCCTTACCGGCTATAAGTTGCTCTTTTTATAATTTTTGTATCGATCTCATCTGTCCTTCCAGGTCAGTCGTCGTGGCACGCAGTGCTCCAGTCGTGCCTCCTCGCGTAAGTCTTCGCGTGCCTCAGATGCTTCAGATCTCAGCGAACTTGCCGGTCCCTGGCTGAATCTGCCCCTGATGTTGGTCTCGGGTGCTGAAGATGTTGTCAAGGACATTAAGCAGCAGAATGAAGAACTCGGAAAGCGGTATTGATTACATATTTCTAGTTAAAACTCAAGCTACCAGATAAATCGATAAGAATGTGATCGATAAAACGGACAAATAATATTATTTAATTTTCCTCTTTTTTGCAATTTTGGACGAAATACCAAAACTCAAATTTGACTCTCAAATTTTGTCAAGTCCTATTTCTAGAGTCTCCTCTTGTCTGTCACTAAACTACGAGTCATTGCTCACAGATATGGTGTCAGCAGTCTTTAACAGTGGCACCCAACCGAGCGACTTGCATTTCCCAGTAAATGCAAACGGTCGTGTACGAGGTAAATGAATACTTAGAGCCAGAATAGCGAAACCACAGCCATATCATGTCACTGGTTACTGCTTCAGTAACGATCTATAATTTTAATACGACATAAATATTATATTTCCACAACAATTGGAGCAATATTGCTGTAATTAAAGGAAAAACAACAAATTTTTCAACACTGCCATCTCTAGCATTTACAACAGTTTCAGTTTCAATTAAAAAACAAAAGAAAAACTCCATCAATATGAAGTTATTCTATTTGTAAGTAGACAGCTGATTTTTTTAGAAATATTTCAAATATTTGTTTACCTTTTCAGTTAGTAGAAATCAGCAATTAAAAAGTTACTTTGCTTTTAGAAATCATAATTATTTTCGGCATAAAGAAAACTAAGGAGCGTCATTAGTTCCCATCTCATTACTGTCACATAACTTTGAACTCCTGAAAATATCTAAAAATAAATTTACATATGTTTAAAATAACTTGTTTCATACCATCGAAAATACTTTTGAGAACTTTTAGAGAGTTCAGTTCATTTTGAAATGCAGATGATTTGAATCCGCGGAATATTCAATATTCCTTAATACAGCTTTCTACATCCCACGCTAAATTTTGTGCCCTATTTTATGAAGCTATCAATTATCGAAATATTGCAACAAATATATTCATCAATTCGAAAAGATGTAGATGATTCGAAGTTTTAAAATGGTTGTTTTAACGTCTATTAAGGTTTTGATATTCTTTCATATTTTAAAATAATATTCTGGATGTATCGTATACAAAATCTATATAAAAATCCTAACCTATAACGAGTATTTCAAACTTTTAACTCTTAAAATATCTCTTATATAATCTGGATTCGTCTAAAAATTGCAATCTAAATTCTTTCTCCGTTTGGATCGATTTTATTTTCAGTAAATTTGGAAAATATTTCATTTACTACTCTATTAATTTGTCACGTATCGTTTAACACTAAATTTTGAATTTTAAAATTTCTAAATACTTAAATTCAAAGCGGTAGCATTTTTGTGGAGGCGCCTAGAGCTTTTCGACGCCGCAGCTTTTATAATTTCTTTTTGCGACATCAGGACGCGGTCGATGATAGCTTGACATCCCCATCACTGTATAGAAAAAGTAATTATTATTATTATTAAATTGTATCACATTCAAATCACTCGCTTCCATCCCACTAGCAAGTGTAAAAAAATCACATCCTTTTTGAGGCACATTTAAAATCGTCCTTAGTGTTCATTCGATTTGTAAATTATAAGAAACCCAACGACACCTTCTATCACAAGTGTATTCTAAACTAATATACGTTCCCACCTAAAATGACACCTTTTAATAATCGAGCACTTTTGAACACTTCACACCTTTCATAAACCCACTGAAACCATCCATGAGTGCATTGGAAAATTCCCTAACCTGCTCTCAAAATAAATGTTCTCCTCAAAAGTAAATCACTACCAAGCTTACCACACTATCCTCTCCTTAACACGTGCAGGTGTCTCGCCAATTGCAAGTGCAACGGCTGTGGGCACCATCGCCCCCACGATTTCCGAGGGCGATGAACAAGCCCAAACAGCGCCAACGACCACTCGAAAGCGTGCCACTAGCTTCATACGCAAGAAGCCACCACTAGAAAGAGGTTTGTCAGCACAAAGCGCTTTAAGAGTTAACAAAAATGCTTTTGTCTGTATGTGTGTCCGAAATTGAAAAACCTGCGCATAGATTCACATTTGCTTTTTCCCCTCTGCTCTCTCTGTTGGCGGTGACCTGCAGCTGAAGGGCCCGCTCCAGAGGTAATCGTGACAAAGCCCTCACCGGACCAGCAAATGGTACCAATGTTACGGCCGGACAACTCAACGCTAGTGCATGTGTTGGTCCATCGTGAAAGCGAGGAATACAAGAACGACGACGATGAGGACGGAAACCACATCCCGCCATCGGGTGGCAACTTAAATGGATCAGGTATGGATGTAGCGCCGTGAGGGAAACTGTGCCTATGCTAACCATCATCATTTGCTAGAAAAACCAACACATAAGCCACCACAGATACGCATTAGTCCTGGCTCTGATGATGTGAGTATGGCTGAGTTGTCACCGCCTGGTCCCGAGTCTCTGGTGCAAATCATGGTGGAGAGTCCGAAAGAACCGCCGCGTGGTGATTTCTCGATCGAGCCCGCTGAGCCAGAATTACCAATGCCAGTGTCGGCATCCTCGTCCACCACGCCCCCGACCGAAGCTGATGTCCACGAACCCATAGATGTTAACGTACAAGGTGATACGTCGAAAGTGTTCTACGACTACAATCCAGAGGATGCCAATGAGATAATTGTTCTGGAGACCCTTGCAGAGGAGTCGCCAAAATCGGATGCAAGTGATATTCCAAGTGCATCGCTGCCAGCCACACCCAGCCAGGGTACAACGGGAACCTCTTCAGACTCAGCAGCAGCAACAATAACAACACCAACATCGTCATCACTACCGCACTCGGACCATGCTGGCCACTCGCTACACATGGACGAAGCTGTTGTTGCTGTTGCTGATGCAGAAGATGCGGGATATGAAGACGATGCAGTTAGATGACCATCACTGCCAACAGCACCGGTGTCGGAGACAACCAGCTCTAGCACCAGTTGCTGTAGTTCACGTCCTCAGTCCAGCTATAGCAGCGCTTCGGATCCAGCTGTAGAGAAGAGCAAAGCGCCGAAATCCGCTTGTTTGGATGACAGTTGACAATCTTCAGACTGAGTGTCATGTCTTGCAAATGTTCAGGGAGCTGGATTAAAGAGCAGTTGCGAGAGTTCTGCAATCGTAATCGCATCACGTGGAAGGTCTCATACATGCATATATGCATATATTTGCAATATATACGAAAAGCAAATTCTACTGAATTCAATTTCCCATTTTTTAAACGGATCTCATTTTCTTATTTTAAGTATTTTAGATTTCAAAATACATAGTTACATTAGTTTGCGATAAATGGTTGAGCTTTTCAAAATTTTTGTTGGGAAACTTTTCAATAGTAATCGAAAGTAAGAAAGTGAAAAATTAAATCTAAATCTCGACAGTTGAAGACTAGCAGCAAACTCTATTAAATTAATTATTATTAGTGGAATTATTCACGCCAAATTCACTCCACTAATTGAATAGAGACGTTACACTTAATCAAAATTTGTAACTAGATATATTTTAGTGCTAGTTACAGTTAACTCATCTACAATAGTTATATTAATCGAGAAATAATATACAGACTAACCTAATTAAGACCTTGCGTTAATAATACATGAAACATCGTACAAACTTTGAGTTTTGCATGTAAAATAGTGTTTTTCATAACTTCGCATGGTTATTTCTACACTCTGAAACTATTTTGTGTTAAGTTGTAAAGCTGGATTCGTATGAAAACAATTGTCCAGCTAACTGTAAACATAACGCCAATATAAGTTACTTAGAAATTACAATAGATCATTGCCATTAGCAGCTAATTTAATCGTATTTTAATTATTTAATACTTAAGGAATTTAACTGTACATAGAAATAGACAAAATGTCTTAAAGCTCAAACTTAGAAAATGTTAAGGTTAACATAGCTAGAAATTACTGAAAAGACTCCATATCAGTAAAAACTTCTACAATTTTAAGTACGAAAATAACAATTCTGCAGAAATTGTAGAGTAAATCTGAAGTAAATATTTCTTAAAATCTGTCTTCTAATATTGTATTGTATATTACTATTAATATTCGCTTATGAAATATACAATAAACACTCGGACTTAATTTTGTGCATTATAATAATCAGTTTCTCTGAACAATCTGTGACAATCGTTATTTACAACAGTATATTTCCAACTTTACCGGAGAATACCATAGAAAACGTTTCCATTAACATTTTAAGGTTGAAATCACGTTTGGTTATGAAATTTAAGGTTACGCTCATCTTTTTCCTTACTTCTTCTCTGTTTGAATATTTTAAGTTGAAAACTAATTACTTGCACTTACATTTACATTGTAGAATTATACATTAGAAAAATTGAAATAAAACATTGGAGAAATTATCAAACCATTTCACCTTAGTAAAATAAATACTGAAATCAGTGTCAAAAATACTAAATAGTATCTTATGTTGTTGTAAAGTTCTTCATCGGTAGCTTTTCCAAAGATTTTTATAATAATAAATATAATAGAAGTATCTGAAACTACTGTAGTAAGGAATTCAGTAAGACTATTAAAATTATTATAACAAAATTTAAACATATCCAATCAACCTTTGCGTAGTTTTCAATAATAAACATAGTGTATTTTCACGTTAAGGGAAATAAAATAATCAGTTTAATTTGTATAGATTTTTTAATAAATTTATAATAATGGTAACGTTAACGCCAACTGATACCAAATCATTCATATATAGACGATTAGAACGATGGACACTGAATAAAAGCATGAACTAGTTAATCAATAATTCGCAGGCATAAACTAGTTAGTACTAATTCCAAAAACCAATAAATAGAAACCATTAAATAAAAACCAAAAGGTTGAAGAAGTTGACATTCATATAAGAATGAAATATTGAGCAGCAGCAACAATACACTCGTCAATTAAGTGATATTAAGTAATTATAATATGAAGAGAAACTAAATGCAAGATTAAAATTAAAACCTTAAACCTTTATAAAAAAATTCAGAATAGTATGAAACTTCTTTCTAACAATAAAATATTAAATTAGTATGGGAAAACTTAATACCAGGCGAGTTTTTGAATATACGACTAAAATCATCATCAGTAAATCTTGGGTGCAATTTCAAATAACCTGCAGTTAATAGTGAGAATGTCTGATAGCTGAATTTCTATCCAGCAATACCAGCTTTTATTCCTTTATTAAATATATTTTTAATTTTGTTTTCGTTTTTTAAGCTAACCTAAAAAATTGGGCGACACATTTTTATTGCGTGTGTATTGTTATGAATTTAAGCAACAATTATTGCCTGTTTAAATCTTAGAAATAGAAAAATTTATTTATTTAGATATAGTAATTATGTTTTATCTAACAATTAACAACAATTAACTTATTTTAATGTTTTCTAACAATTAACTTATTCAAAGTTTTATTAACAAATACATTTGTCAGTTTTAGGTCGAAAACTACAAAAAGGTTAACATAATTACTGCTTGTAAATACCCCCCATTATATATCAAAGTCATTCTGTCTTATTTAGATCCATAATAATGTATATATAGTAGAGAAAATAAAGCTTCTATTTGAAATAAACATTTGCATATGTAACAAACGCCACAGAAACCCATAAGATCGCAAATATTTTCCAAGTTTTAAATATGTTAAAAAAGTTTCATAATTATGTAGTAGCGATATTTTTTGACATCCACAAGGAAGGATAGAAGAGGTAATGACAATAACTACACATTTATACATATGTTGCCAGAAACGCTTGTTCATTTACATATATAATAAAAGCGATTAATTCGAAAAAGAAAATTAAATACAAACGTAATAAAGTCTATTTCGCAGACGTATAAAGAGATCTTCCCGTAGTTTTGCTCTTGAAGTTTACTGTTATTTATATTAATTTTATTTACCAAATTTTACACTGTAATATAATAATTTTACATATAATCTTACATGTATAATAAGTACTAAAGATCTGCGATCTACCTACGTATGAACTTTGATAAAAATTACACTAATCACGACTTATTTGTTCTTTGGTTCTTAATTTCTTCCCCTTTTTTTTCTTACCAAAATTCAGAGTATACCGATTTAAGGCATTATATAGAATATACAAATATAGGATACTGATGGAAATTGTTACTATAGAACATTGGGAATTAAAGGCGGTAGTAAAAATTATCAACTTCTATTTTGCAAAATCGTTACAGTTTTTTACAATAGAAAAGTGCGAAACAATTTCAACAGAGTCATATCAACGGAAACCAAAGTGTTAAAGAGCAAATTTATACGAGTAGAGGAATATTTATTCAAGTTTAGAATGAGTGGAAATAAAAATGCAAAAGATTTAGAGAAAAGTACAAACATACTAGCAACGGTAAACATGGTTAAAAATTATAATTTAATGACCAGATAAATTTGATAAGAGAAAAATAATTACGTAAAAACAGATAGCAATGAAATCCGCGTTAAATTTTAAATTAAAATTAACAAAATTCAGAAACTATAAAGGAAAATATAGACATGTATAATAAAGGATTTCGAGGACTTTAGATATATACAGGTAAATATAGATTTTCCGGTCATGCAATAGGTGATACTCAGTATATTAAAAGCCAAACACCCTGCCAGTTAAGTGACATTCACACTCACTCCTACAAAGCAAGCAGTTATTCGAGACGTATTGTTTCGAAATCGGATAATGAGATTTAGAATGGAAGAGGTAAAGTTGGATGAGAAAATTTTTTCAGAAGTTCTCGAGGTCACTAAATCAAAAAGTGGCGTTTCGTTGAGAAGTGAATCAATCCAAAATGCAGATAAAGGGCATGAAAATCAAAAGGTAAAACTCGAATTACACTTTAAAGGAAACTCTTGATAGGAAATTCTAGAAACATCAAATAAGTAGTACACATCTAAATTTGAACTCCCTGCGTTATAAAATAGCGTTAAAAATATCTCCATTACCAGTTATGTATAAAAAACAAATTAAATGTTTATATTTTTCGCAGAGGTAATCAATTAGTAGACATTAGACATGATAAAAAAATGTTTCTATTATTTAAGAATATAATTTTAAGATATACAATAATAAAAGTCAAAATTGAAAATATATACATACAATAAACTGGTAGAGAAACTGTTTCAAATATAAAAAAATCAACGAAATATTAAAACCGATGTGTTAGCGGAAACATTTTAATAATCTTAACATTTTAATTATAAAGAAAACTTAGTTATATAATTCAAACATTCATACATACAAATGTATTATAGAGGAAAACAAATTGTCAAATCATAAATTGATTCATTAATAAAAAATTGAAAACTTATTAATATATTAATCATAGTTGTTCCAATGCGAATAATTCAGTAAAAATACGTTTTTATTTATAATAATTGAATGAAGGTTAAAAGGTAAGCAACAAAAACTGAAAATAAAATTAGCGTATCAGTGTTATCTGGAATGAAGATACTTAAAAAATCTTTACGTATCTCGAACTGGACCTTCATTGTTTGCATGAAAAATAGGCGAAGTTCATTGTTTGTATTAAAAATATGCGAGACGCAACTTGATCACGACTTGGGCACCCATTCAGTGTGACAATCAGAAAAAATTGTATTAAATTCATGCAAGACATAAAAGCGGTAGTGATTCGATGAGGCATAATATTAATCGGCTAGGGAATAAATTCCAATTAATACTCCTCTCTATTTTCACTCCACGAAACAAGTTTTTCGAAAAACAAGTTCTTTTAAAACAGGTTGTTAATAGATCAGACGATATACGACTATTCTTGATCCTACACTTAGGAAAGAAGCCTGTTAAAAAACGTAAGAAGAAGATGGCCACCACCCATCGAGTCACTGCGCTAAGAAACTGACTGAAGAATGGACGACGATTGCCTGTTGCCGGTCGCACTAAAGTCGTGACCAAGTTCAATAAACTCAGAAATGAAAGAACTGAAAGAAATATCGGAGAAACATTTAAGACAGAAATTATTTCTCGTTTTCTATAAATGCAAAACTTACTTTATTTCTTGTACAAATTACATTCATTCACTACAAAAAACCAAAACAATTTTTAGCTTCAAAATACAGGAAAAACTTTCGCTGAAATTGGTTCTCTACATTGATGTACTCCGTTCATGAATTGTTAGCATGAAAGTTCATGTTTCTGTGTTAGTAGAATTTCAAACATGATGTGTTGGTTGCTGTTTTAGGATTTAGAAAACTATCTGCTTATTCTTTAGCATCAGCCTTGGCAACAGAGAATGGCTCACTGACTGGAATCGAGCCACAGTCAGCAATAACCACATCCTTTACGGGACGATCACGCCCATCAGTTTCGGTGGATTCAATCTTACGTACGACATCCATGCCCGACAAAACCTTTCCGAAAACGACGTGACGGTTGTCCAGCCATGCAGTCTGCTTGGTAGTAATGAAGAACTGAGATCCGTTGGTGTCTTTGCCAGCGTTAGCCATGCTCAACCAGCCGGCACCGTAGTGCTTCAGCTTGAAGTTCTCATCGGGGAAGCGTTCGCCGTAGATGGAGCGCCCACCTGTACCATCACCCTTTGTGAAATCACCACCTTGAATCATAAAGTCTTTGATGACACGGTGGAATTTGCTGCCTTTATAGCTAAAAAGAAGAAGGAATAAGAAGAATTATGAGATGTTGAAAATTTGTGAACTAGTTAGTTCATCTTTTTTTCTTTATACGATAACAACGAAGAGGAAGTGAATTAGTGATAGAAATTATCAGCATTTCATACTTAAACAGGCGAACTTGTTCTAAATAATTATCAAAATGTGACATAACATATAAATGTCGGTATAATTGTTATATATTTTTGATTTATTGTTTAAAAAATATGGTGATGCCAAAAATCGAAAAATGTCGCTAAATTAATATACCATTATGTTCTTGTCAATTATGTGAATCGAGTAACTTATGATCCATTTGTTATATTAATACAAATTTAAGTTTTATTTCCCGCAACTTCAAAGTCCACTTTTATTTATGTATGCCACGTTATCAGTTTTAAAGTTAAGCCAATTTAAATTCCTCCAAAGATATTCTCCAGTTTATCAACTTCAAGTGCAAATGCAAACCGAGGAAGGAAGTTTCTTCTTGAGCTCATTTATAACAAGCATCAATTTATGCTTGCCGATTTTAATTGCAACCAATTGATACTGACTGTTTAAATTAACTGTTGCAGTTTATACTTGGAACGTAAATATTAAAATTGTTCCAATTCTTCTAATTAAGAGCGATTTTTTAATAATTTAATTTATGAAGTAGGGTCTTCCTTCGGCTAAAAATAAAGCTTAATTGCGCATAAGGTGAATTAGTAGTTTTTAGTAGTCGTTTAGTAAAATATTTTACCAATCAAGTGGTGAAAATTCAATTAATAAAAATTTTGTGTTAAATATAAATAATATCGAATTTATTTTTGATGATAATCAACGTCTAAATATGAATATAAAGAAGAAATTGCACTCACCCCTCGCCTTGTGGTTTCTCAGACAATTCCTTGAAGTTGCGCGCTGTCTTCTCCACAGTCTTACCAAACAGGCCGATTTCGATGCGTCCGGCTGGAGCTCCTCCGATTGTGATGTCAAAGAAAACCTACGCCCATACAAAGTAAAAATAAAGAAACATTTATGGAATAAGTTAAGTTCTTCGGTCCAGAGGCCTTTTTATTTTGATTTAAATAAACCATTTCCTTTTGTAAAATTTTAGATGCTGATCTCAACTATGGGAGGATTACCGTTTTATTTTTATAAATTCAAGGGAAATGAGGTTATGTGATAAGCAACAAAGAAACACGTAGCTAGGCTGTTTCAATTTCGAAATTATTCTAAGAAATGTAAACAATACGCTATGTCAAAAGGGTTTTTGGAAAAAAATGTTTTTAGCACAAATTATTTAATTATAAGAAGCATTTCTAGTCACCTTATCGGTCACTTTTGGTCCTTTGCTTTCGTCTGCAAGAACAATGTTCGTGAGAACCAGGAGGCATAAGCTCAAAAGCAGCTTCATCTCAAGTACTTTATTTTCCTGAAAATAAAATCAAATCGAATTAATAAAAAATAGAAGCCCGAAGCCAGTAAAATGCCAACCTCCCCGCACAACGAATATTAAGTTAATGAAAGAAGCAAAGCACAATGGCACAAGCTCTCCTCTAACCAAAAACAACTAGAAAGAACTGAGCCGATATTTTCAATAACGGCTTAAGCGTGCCATCGTCCATTTTCCAACCTCATTTGCATTGATACACATGCCGTCATAGGAACAAATTTTTCACCATTCTGTATAAAACTTCGATATTTGCTATTCCTATAGTTTGTACTATATAAGAAATTTCCCAATATCAAGGATCAGGCGACTTTAAGCCAGATGGAAGTCGGCATTATATTTCATAATTAGTCGATAAATAATTACCGGCTCATGTTAAGATTAGGTCTAGTCATATTGTTATATGTGTTGGTAAGGTGATGGATTCTGTTGAGACAACAACAATGGTGTTCGTATTCTTTGGAATAATGAGAAAGGGACACGTAATCGGAAGTTTGAAAATAAAGTTGATAAAAGCCACAGATAAATAAGAAGACAACAACAACAACGGTGACAAGTATTGTTATTAGTGGTGGAAAGTGCTTATAATAGAACTTGAAATTGGGAAAATTTACAAAAAATTAACTGGGTAACAACAAAAACTTGGGGTGATTTTCCCCCAAAATAAATTCGGTAAAGAGAAACAATTAGCTTCGAACAGGGTTGTAAGCGATTTGAATACTTTTTAAAAATATCAAAGCATAATAATCTGTTAATTAGTGCAATTCTGAAACTTCACAAAAACCAACAATTTTTTCTGAATCTCCATTTATTATCTCAAATATACCTCCGTATCCTTTCGAAAGATATAAACCTACTTCCTAATTATAATTCAATTGAAAGCCAGCCCTTTGTATTAGTTTGATCTTCAATTTTATTTAAAATAAGCTTACATTATTTTAGTTAATGTAAATTATTGATTTGAAGAACTCAACGCTTATATTGTACTTTATTTATTATAAATATATAAGATTAGCACATTCAGATTTTAGACAATAGGAAATTATCACCCGATGACATGACGCTGACAGTTATTTATTGTATGAGTCTTCATGAAATCATATATATTTTTACTAATTAATTTAAGATTGTACAAAATTTAGTAACGTACAAAACCGAACTTTTTATAAATTATTGAATATATACCTTCCTGGGAAATTCAAGCAAAAAAACGTTATTTGTAATAACACGAATTTGTATAGTTACAAGCAATTTTATAATATAAAAGCATTTATTTATATAAATGCATTATGTACAAAATAATTTTTAATAAATATGAGATTGAGTAAAAAGATCTGTACAGTTTCATCAACTAATATCACAATAACAGGGAAATGTAACGGTATGCCTTGGGGGTTTCTGTGCGCTGATGAAATAAAGTCTGAGATTATTAAAAATGAGTAAACTTCATATAATTAAAATTCAGCCAATTTAAATTAGGACTAGAGCTTCCAAACGAGTTTTTCTGCACAAGTATAAACAGAAATTAATTCTTATACAGTCAGTATTTTTGTTGCATGAGCTAAATTTAAGTTTCAGTCTCTGCTGCTTATTAGCGATTCTTGCTGCTCCTCGTCGCTGATTCTGAAAGTATGCAAGTAAAAAATAATTGATCGTTTTAGACAAATTAATAATGAACGACTATCCCAACTCACCTCACAATATTAGGTTTGTTACACCTGCATATTTTGCGATAGATTATTTTAAAAAGTTTCATCAATGGATCCGAGTCATCGTTTCTCACCATTACGGCTACCAGCAAGAGAGCTACAAAAATCGATGCTGAACCCATATAAAACATGCGTGAGTAGGGTTTCTGCTTGAGCAGCAGATCGAAAACAATCGACAACGGTATCTGCAGTGACATAGCAACCGTGCCCATCAATGATGAGGTGAGAAAGCAACCCCTGAAAAAGGCAAGTATAAACTGTTGAAAATTCATGTTTTCTTTAAGTGAAATATATAACTACTTAAATTAAATTTGTGGGAATTTAGTGCGGTATATAGTTATTTAAAAGTACAGATTTTATTTTTAGCTCACCACAGCCAAAGCGCCTCTGAGATGACTGTACCGATCAAGCCGTTAAGAACAAGTATTGCCAACTGATTTTGATTTGGTAACTCGAATTTCTCAATATGAAGAGAGTTTAGAATGAAGAAGATTGGCCACATCAGCAACATATTCCAGAGGCCAACGAAGCCTGGAAGTTAAGAACATTAATATAAAATGGGCGAAAATGTCAAAATTTATACCATCTTACCAAAAAATAAAGGTATGTCGATTTTTTCTTCGGTGTCGCTTTTTCTTTTGGCGAACACTAAATAAGCAGCATAAAAAAATGCACTGAAAAGAGCCCACAAAGCACCGCGTGAGAATTTTGGGTCATGTACGTCGCCTATAGTGACAGCAATCTGTATTGAAAAATGAAAAAATGTTCCCAATAATTATATTAAAGCTAAGAGATTTTAAGGCTATGATTTAACTGCAATTTCTGTACTTACAACACCAGCTATATTTATAGCAACAGCTAAAAATTTTGTAATGGTGAATTTATCCCCAACCGAAGACGGAAAAAATGCAGCTAATACTAGTGTAAAAAATGAGGAGGACGAGCTTAACAGTGTTACTAACGCGGTTTCAGCTAACTCCAGGGACATCTGAAATAAATAGTTGGCCACAAACCACTGCGAGAGATTCCATGACCAGAAAATTACATGATTTTTTTAATATTAAAATTTAATTGCAACGTGTTAAAGTTTAAATTCACCAAAACGCAAAAAAGTAGCGCTATTTTGGCAGTTTTGTGATGCGTTCTTTGACGTCTGATACGTATGCTGGCTGCGTACGAGAGACGAGACATCAGAGCTTCGGTTGCCTCATGAGCTGACATCTCGCGCACTTCAGCTAACTTGCTGAAACGTACGCTACGTATGCTCGAGTCGTCGCTTTCTGTACTCGAGGCAATGCTGTTTGCACCACCGCCACTTCCAGTGCGTATTGGAACATAAGTGGGATCGCTCTGAAAGATAGTTAAATTTGAAATCAGTTCATAAATTTTTAAATAAATTTAATAAATTAGTTTAAGTTTCCGGAAAGTTATTTAGAATGCGGAAAAATAACAAATTTAAGCATTCCTATTCAAAGCTTTCAAGTTTCGAAATCAAAGTTTACATTATAAACTTTGAAGGATTAGAGCATACCAAGGATCCCTGATTCGAGTAATAGTTTTCATCATCCGCCGACTGATCCATCATCTGTAAACAATTGCATGTGAGTAACAAATTTGTTTACTATAAAATAAGCACCTTGCAAGACTTACAGAATAATTTCCATTTTGTTTATCGCATTGCTCTTTCCAGGGAGTAATCAATCCAATAATTACCAAATAAATCGTGAACATGGACGTTTTGAAATATGTGCAAAAGAAAGGTTTGTCGAATTTTTCATCTTCATAGAGAAACTGAAAATGCAAAGCATTCAAACATATAATGGTTAGGGAAAAAAAGATCACAACCAACCTTTGTCAGTTCGCTGGACGATACCCAGATGACATCCACAAGTATTAAAATGCAGATGCCAAGAAATAGCTTTTGTGTTTTATTTAACATGTTTCGCTTTTTGCGGGTTTTTTGCTTGCTCATGGAATTATCAGAGGGTAAAACTGTTCTCGATGTTAAAATTTGAAGAATTCATTAAAGATTTAACCACTCGTGTACATTTTTGGGTTAATTAAGAAGCAGTTATTGTTTGTGCTGTATGTTTTATGATGTAAGCATGATGCGGAAGCTAATAAAATGCTTTTCAATGTTTTCTGTTACCTAAAAAGGACTCCAATTGTTCGTCCTTTTTAAACTTTCTTCCCACTTTTATGTTTGATTTATTTTAAGTTAAAGATGGAAATCTTTTGAAGCTTCAATGACAACTCATTTGTACTCATTTTAGGATTGAAGGTGGAGTGCTGGAATGAAGACGTAAAATTAAAATTAAACATTAAATTGAAACAAATTCTGAAAGTTAAATTTTCTCTTGCCCTGTCTCCAACTAATTTTAACCACAAGTTAAATAAAATATGCACACTGTGGCGCATAAAAACATACAAGTAAGTCTAAAATTACAGAGTAAAAGTTTCTCCAAAGCTTCTCAATCATTTAGGGAAACGTTATTATTATATCGTATGAATCAGAAATTTAACCTGAAAGGTGTACTAAATCTAAAACTTCAAGTATTTATTGAAGTTTAGATATGCAATAAAAACAACAAAATAGCTTCTAAAAGAATTAACTACTTTCCCGTACTATACGTTGCACTGTATTGAATATTACGATATTTTGAAATAAGTATTTAAAATACTTAATAAGATTTCAAAAACTAATTGAATCAATGAACGAATAATTGATTTGAAGAAACGATTTCTATAAAATCAAAGTTTTAGACAATAAATTTAGCCATCAACTTGGACGAACAAGATTACCATAAATAGCTTGTCCTAAATTTTTTGCTTTTAAAGAGGGTCAAATTTATATAATGGAATGCTAATCAGTCAATTTATAAAATTTCCTTGCTTAAAAATCTGAGCAAACGTATGTTTGAAGAAATAGTTCGTGGGTTTTATGTTAAAATTTTTATATACAAGCTAACAGTTGCTTTATCGTTTTCCTGATGTGCCTCGCATAAACGCAGAAATAAATGTAGAATGTTTCCGTAAAATACGAAGTCAGCAAAAATAAATTATGCAATTAAGCTAACAGAGTAACAAAAAACTGGGCCAAGTATGTCCTTCCTGTGCACTCGGCGGCGGACAACCTACGATCGTTGCCGGGGATGAATTATTTAACATTCCGGACCGGTAAGCGCTCTTCGACAATCTAATGTGTTTATTTAATTTAAAATGTTTTACTCTTCTTCCCGATTGTAGTAAAATTATTTCTATTAAATTTGAAGGTTACCTTGCCAAAAACAAAATTGAAAAGTTGATTGGGCAGAATACCATCCTTTATTTACATTTGTTGGTAGATGTGTTCGAGATAAGATGTGAGACACATTCTAAAATAAGTAAATTTTTGTTACAATAATAATAATTATGCCATGCACTAAATCGAACTGCAGACGGTTCTGGTGGGTATCAACTACTCGTTCCTAGGTGTAGAAAATCAATTCTTGGCAACTACATTAAAGTCAATTAAAAGTTCTTATCTTAATTAATTAAGCTTCTTATAATTATGCAGTTAACATTGAATAATAATATAGAGAAATGAAATTATTGAATCTCCATCATAAATACGAGTTGTTACTGATGCAGTTGTGTTCAACTTGATCGACTCCGGTTGAAAAGTGGCAGGTAGAATCAAAGACGACCACTTCTGTTTGCACTGCACCAACAAGCAATGTTAAAACTGCTTAAGTTTATTGCTATGTATTAATTATTGTTGAATTTATAAACTGGATCGACGTCGCTCTAAATGTAATTGAAATTTTAATTTTTCTTTACGCGATTGTTCCACATTGTCACCACTCATCGAACAAGTAAAACTTTGTCTTATAAACGCATTTCTAATTTTTTTTGGTTGGGTGGGTTAAATGGCAAAAATATTACGATTGATTATACCAGATAGAAACCTTTTTAACTATAAATTAATTGTTTTTGAAAAACTCTGTTATTCCTCAATCTACGCTAAGGTAGTAGTAACGCTACTGGAATGTCAACTCAAAAACTCTACAGAATGGAATGGAAACACAGAATCACTCAGAATAATGGGACGAGTAATTTTTAATTTTAATGGGACGAGTAATAAGTAAATAAGCCAGCAACTTTGCTGAAAAAGATGGTTTTCATTATATTTAAGAATATAAAAATTTGTGTGGCACACTGCTAGTAAGAAAATTCGCAGATGACAAAAATCTAAGTATGCCATCTGATTGCTGGTAATTTCAGATTTTGTTGATGCAACTGTCACGACATACACTTACCATAGAAGTTATAAGGACACAAATTTAAGAATACAAAAACATCAAGCTATAAAGGATATGAAAACACGCAAGTGACAAAAATTTGAACATGACACTTGATTCTACATAATTAAGGAAATTTTCTGTAGCTACTGTCATCTCCAGCTCTCACTTAGGATAAAATAAACGTAGCAAGGACTCGAACTTTAAGGACACCATCACTCGAAGTTTTGATATCCTTGAGCGGCTTGAAGTTCACGTATCCTTGAAAGTCGCCCTTATAGTTTTCATACTGAGTGCCGAAGATGACAACCGCACCGAAAAAGATTCTAAAATTTTGTAGAATCAGTTTGCATACGCAGATTTTTGTCATTCTCGAATTGTCATACCATCAGCGTTGAACCAAATATCCTATATATAATAAAAAAACAGCTGCTTACTGGTTTTAGCAACGTTGTTGGCTAAAGCGCCTGACTACACGGAGATTCAAGAATCGTCTTCTTGAATCTAGATTAGAAGTAATCGTGGTTCCGCGTACTTCATCGTTTTCTTGTGTACGTAAAAAGAAACCGAGAAACTTACAAAATTTTGATTTTAAAAAAATCTACACCCGCATCCAGATTGTTACTTTTCCCTTTCATCATCTACCCTCTTTTCAAACACTAAAATAATCTGATTCAAAAGAAAGTGTGTGGTATCATGCTCTATGTACTGAGTTCATAATGCTTTTCATTGTTTTGAACGGCTCTGTATTTTAATTCCATTTCGTAACAACGCTGCTGAATACAGTTCCACCATGGTTGCTAGCATATTTCAAACTTAAATAGAAGAAAAACACTGCAAAGAATTAATATTTTCTACTTTATTTATATTTACTTTGTCTAATTTACACATTTACTTAATACTGAGTATATTATTATTTATTACTGTTTGTGTTCTATTACTAAATTCTTAATAATGTAACTATTATCAGAAATTATTAGCAATAATTATATTTATTATAATTAAAAAATCACAAATTTTTCTTCCGTAAATTAGTTGGTTGTTGCTTTACTTGCGTTAAGTTTTAGTTCGTAGTAGTTCATTTTAAATAGACGATATATTGATATAATATAGTTTAGATTTATGTAGTCCCTAATAAAAGTGGTTCGTGGAGGATTAGACGGGAAAATTATAATCCGATAGCTTAAAACTTAAATAAATACACAGACACTTATTTATCTGAGTAAAAGAAACTTTAGAATGTTACGGAAGTTGAATACAATAAATAAAGGAAATGTGTTCTTAAGAAGTCAAAATTATATACAAGTACATGCAAGGAATCAATAAAAATACATTCCTACAAGCAATTTAACACGAAATAAATTCTTAAAGCCATAATAAAAATTTCAAGTATAAAAATTGAAAAGAAGGAAAAGAGCAGTCGATGTATTTTTTAATAAATACTAAAAAGATTTCTGAGTAGAAGTAAAAAACACAACACGATAAGTCATGTATTTTGCAGAATTAGTTTCTATTCCCTCGTTGAATTCCCCGTGTAGCAGTTGGTTCTTCACCGTTGGACAAAATATATCACGTATAAGTTATAATAATAATTTTTAAATTTTCCCAAAAACTTTAAAGGCAGTTGTTTCATATTTGGATTTGACGACTCACCGTGTTGTTCATGACGACACTTTTGATGTTTTGTTTTTATTAACGTAAAGTTTCAACGCGTCATTTCCTCGTAAGTTTAATTAAAATTATTATCTTACTTTTCGACTATAATTACATAAAATAATTTTAGGATTATTAAGGGTTTTCTTTACATTCCATATATATGTATATAATCATAAGTTTGTAGTTTTCAGCTATTTTTCCAATTTAGTCATATTTGCCTAACACCTGTTTTAATAAAATTAGTAATAAGAAGGTTATTATTTTAAGTTTTTCTTGCTATAGTGATCTTTTCCGAAAAAAAAACAAAATATTTCCCTATAAATTCGGAATTCGAAAATGTTTAATAAAAACAAGAGTAGGGAACATGAATATCAATTGAGTTCTACATAGAAATTTAAAGTATATGCATATTTTGCATAAATTTTCGCTAAACGAACCGAAAAAAGCATAAAACATTTACCTTGAAACATCAAATAGATTTTTGGTAAGTTTGCAGTTTTTAATTTTTAATGGAATTTAATTTCTCAGCTGAGTTGACGTTGCAAATTATTGCACATTCCATTACAGAGAAAGCCAGAAATTGTTTATAACATGCAGAAAAACTTTGGCAATGACATATCGTAGATATGACAATATATACAGAACTATAAAAAATACAAAAATTTTTCAGTTTTCGATTAAGTTATTAAATCTTGATTATCAAAGTTGTAGCAGAAAATTGGAAAATTTAACCGGCTCGAATTTTTATTTTTCAAATTACGTTTTGAAGAAGTGTAGACATATTTGTATCGGGAATATGTTTATATTTATAGGATTTTGATAATTTAGCTTGTACTTAGGATGGCACACTTACAGGAGGCCTGCAAATTTTTTTTCAAATACTAGTGATGCATTTGACTAAAACCAAACCAATGATATAAAAAAATCTGAAAATTAAATATGATAAATTCTAACAATACAACAAAGAAATAATACAAAATAAATTATAATTTTGACACAAAAATACTTAAAACTATACAAATTTCGCCCCTCAAATGCTTACACATACAAATATTCTGTCTCTGCTGCAGCTGAAATCATCCTCGTACCGTTCTAATCAGCAAACACCAAGGCAAACCGCTACTAGCAGCAGCTTCAGAGGGTAGCCAGAATACGTGTGAAGCCTAAGCACGCCGACACCAACGTCTGCCCGACTCCCCAAACCATCGCGTATATCGGTGACATTGGCAGGCTCGAGGCACGGTGGACGAAGGCAATCACGGCGCTGCTGATCACGCCACTCATTGCTGGCGACAGGAATCCCATTACCAAAATGAGTATCGAGAAAAAGCGTCCGAATTTATGTTTTCGCAGAGTAACGAACGCCACCAACGCAGCACAGGTGTGCACGAAAATGGAAGAGAAAATAGCCCAGAGAAAGATGTGGTACCACATCTCGCGGAACGTGTTAAGGCGATTTTGTGAACGTAGTCCCATGACGTCGGCGATGGTGTCCAGCTCATCGGTGTCATCGGCATCGGACAACATTACAACATGAAGTATTTGAAGGGATGACGTGATGACGTTTTTATTTTATATATCGTTTCCTTAAGGCGTCTTGTTCTTGGAGTGTACTTCTTTAAGTTGTTGGTGTTGTTGTAATTGGTTGTTCCGTTCGTTTTTATTTGCTATATTTAAATTGAAATAATATATCACAAATATTGAGATGAATCAGTTTGTAGTTTTTGTTTTGGCCTTTTGATGTGATATATTGAATATTGCGTTTTTCGTTTAATTGATAATGTTTAGCAATATAAACTTCCTGCTTATCTTTTCCTTCAAGAATTCAATTATGAAGGCTGTGACATTTGCTGATCATCTCTGGTTTCTTCAGTGGATGCTGATGTTTTAACTACTTGCAGTTCACCCTGCAGTTGTGGATTTCTGTGGTTGTTTTTCTCAAGCGCTTCCAGATACGCTGCTGCTTCGATAGTGTGGCTGGTTGATTCAACTTTCGCATTCTTATCGCAACTTCGATAGTGTGACTGGTTGATTCAATTTTCGCGTTCTTATCGCAACTAGAACAGAATACATGCTTTTATTATTTAAGGAAAACGTTGCTATACTAAGCGTTTTTAATAAAGTATTCTTTTCTTTACTTCGTACCAACTTTGTATTTCTTGGTTAAATTTAGATAAATATAAAACCACAGGGATTTAAATCGACTTCGGTAGCTTCCACAGATTCATTTCACTTCAAACAGCTTAATCTAGATTTTAATATTTTGAGACTTCAAGCGACTTTTGTTTCTTATGAGGAAAAATCAACCATGCAGACTTTAAAAGGTTTCGAAAGGCTTTTAAACGGCACACAAAACACTAAACCGAAAGTCCTACAGCTGACTTAAATTTAAGTGTGCTTCAATCTAAGAAATTAACATGGGTTAATGAAAAACCAAAATTGCCTGATTCATTTTGAACACGCATGTGGTATCCTTGAGTTTATTAACACTGCGAAGGACAGGCCCACACACAAAGGCAAAAGAAGTATGCTTGAAGCCATGGCAGCAAACAACAATGTTGATTGGACTTCTCACCTACCAACCAGTTCATTCTCCTTCGCCTTGACCACTCGACCTTTCCAAACTTGACCACCTTGCTTGATGAGCGATGCACAAGGGGTCCTTCAACAGCCCACGGACACCAGATGGTTTCTTAGATTTCCTTTCTCTTGCACACAATGTAGTTAATTTAAACTGTAGTTCTGAACTGAAGTTCATTTAAAATGTATTCTCATTTTCTTGCAGTCGTAAACAAAGTGCAGATTTTATGTTTTTATTGTTTTTGAATACATTTTATTTTATGTGGATCGATTGAGAGTTAAGCCTTTACACGATGGTTGTATTGTTTTATGAGTCTTCCAATAATTGCTCCTCTTTATTTCACATATTTTATCCATTATTTCATATTCTATTTTCCGTTTGCTATTAATTTATATGGTACAAATAGGTTTCGAAGAACTCTTAAGTTTCTTGGCCACTTCCCTAAAATAATTACAAATAAAATTGACAGCTGTCAGTGGCAACATAGGTTTTATTTTCATGTTGGTACACCTTGTAACCGTACAGTGGCTGATATATAATTAGGAATAAAAGAAAACCAGATTCTAGGTCAGTGTAGTAGTTGCCACACAATGCAGAACTCAATAAGAAATAAATTTTTTTTAAAATTAATTCAGAAAATTTTACCACCCAAAAGTATCATTTAATTATTATTTGACGCAAGCGTCTTGATCCTCAATAAAAATTTTACAATAATCCTTTGCTATTCGAATTTTTATGATTACGTTTTGAAGTAAATCTCACAAAAATTTCCTTTTTTAAAAGATATGTACCATTTTTGTGTATTTATATTATAAACTATACATCATAGAATTATTTAAGAGTTGAAAAACTAAGAATTTTATTAATTGGTTTATCCTAATGTAAGTTTTGTCTGATAGTTATTTTTTAGATGAAATATATTAAGAATACTTTAATTTAACTGTAATTTAAGTTATTAAATAAAAGAATAATGTAAACGTAAAAACAATGGGAATAAACATAAAATTGTTAAATTCAGTATGCAATGAAAATCCCCTAAGAATCTCATATCCTATAGCATTTACACATATTTCGCAAAATTCGCACTAATATGGCAACTGCGTTGTAATAGCTTAAAAAGGATTTGATAGTGAGTTTTACAGTTCTATCTAGATTTTCAATTCGGCTGTCCAGCTATTCCACAGATTCAAGCAAAATAAAGCATTTAAATAATTCATTATTTCAAATTTAGGTAAAAATCCATTCAAAATGAATCAAGACGACAATTATGCATCTGACAGCGACCAAAGTGACGAGGATTTCTGCCCCGACAAAGAAGCCTGTGGACCAGAGGATTCTGATGCAGTGAGTGAAGAGGACACTGACGATGAAGTTTCGGATAAAGAGGAAGCTGATGAGGCGAGCCAGAAGAAGCAGCAGAAAGCAAAAAAGTCAGCAGCATCAACAAAAAAGAAAACAAAGAAGAAGGTGAATCATAAGAGTGATGAGATTGATGAAGTAGAGAACTGTAGACGCATAACAAGACAGAGAGACGACAGCAACTCCAATGGCAAGGGAATCATGGAAAAGGATGAACTCGAATCTGATGAGGAAGACAAGTCGCGAACAGATACTCTGTGGGCAGACTTTCTGAGTGATGTGAAACCTGTAACAAACAGCTGTGAAGCAACAAAAACCGGCACTGCAGCAGTTCCAAGAGGCTGCATCGCCAATGGCACTTCAGGAGAATGCAATGCAGAGAAGCCGAAAAACGATCCGCCTGAGGTCGAGTCCAAGCAAATTAAAGTCACAGAAGTTCTCGACTTTGCGGGCGAAGAAGTGAAGGTGGAAAAAGTTATAAACGCCGACAGCCTAAAAGGGAAAAAAGTAAACTTGATAAGTCCCGTTGTAACGGGTACTAAATCGGGGAGTCAATTATCAACAGGGTTGAAACGGCCAGCGGTTGGTGGCGGCGGCAGCTTGGGTTCAGTACTCAGTCAAATCGGCAAAAAGAAGAAAATATCAGTGCTGGAAAAGTCGAAGCTTGATTGGAACAGCTTTAAGCAGAACGAAGGCATCGAGGAGGAGTTACAAACCCATAACAAGGGTAAAGATGGGTAAGAAGCTGGAGATGAAATTATTGACTTCTGTTTACTAAGTTAGTTTTTAATTTTTCAGTTACTTGGAGAGACAGGATTTCTTGCAACGCACGGATTTGCGTCAGTTTGAGATCGAAAGAGGTCTTCGTCAGTCGAGGCGAACTAATTAAAATCGAGATGTACGACCTGCTTGCTGTTTACTGGATTTCCTTGCTTTCAAGAAATATTACACACAGCATTTTGTTCAAAAACAATGACAAATATTTTCCATAGTTTTAATACTTTAAATTATTTCTACGAATTGCGTCCGCCTTCGTTTAGCATGCTGAAATTATTACGGAAACTAAATTCCGTAAAAGTAATTAATGAATAAATAAAGCCATGTCGAACATTAAATATTCAAAGATTTACTTAAAATTTGTCATTATTAGATGCTAAAAGAATTTGATAGGAATTGTCCTGTGAGATGCTTATTAGATTTCTTAAACCAAATCGAAAGACTTAAGCTACGAACTGAGCTACCAGAAGTCGAATTGGGACTTGAAGCTTCTAAACGGATTTAACATTTAAAATTTATATAGTTAAAGTTTTCTTTAACTTAAGTTTAGTTCGAGTAGCTTTTTTGACGTCCAGTTGAAGAGTAATCAAAATTGCTCTTGAAAGCCCTCTTTCATCGCAGAGAGCAACCGAGTTGATAGCGAATTAAATTTAAAACACGATGATCATCACCAGCCATTGAAAATGTAAACAAAAACTGCAGTGAGATCCAAAAACAACGCTTTTCTTTTTAGCTCTCACTCTTGAGCGCGAGTTTAAAATCTCGCCAACCCATTACAGATTGAAACACCAGCTCTTGCTTATGGCCAGCAGTGTTTCTGTTGTTGTTGTTGTTGGTGGTGTTGTAGGGACCAAAACTTCGTTGTGTACTTGGTGCAGCGTTCAGTCGAATATCTGCGGTGCGTTAGGAAACTTGTTGGTGGTTGCAACTGAATACTTGGGGTTACAAATGATTAAAGAAAATTAAAATTAATTGGTAATATTTAAACATTTCCGAAAAATTCTTTATAGTTTAGTGTGCAGCGTATGTGTATGTGAAATATTGAAAAACAATTTTGTGCAGTTCCCATTTCCTAAACGGTTACAAAATAAAAGAGTTGAAATCATTTCAATTCATGTTTGTGTGGTTTGACAAAAAAAGAGCAAGAGAAAATAATAAATAAAATCGGTAAAATATGATTGTTTTGGTGGTGAAAGTTTGCTAACGTGTTTTTAAAAGAAATATAACCGAATTAATCGAGGCATCGAAGCAGTTCAGCTGCTTAAACGAGTTTGCAGAGTTTGTTTATACACTGGCAGCATAAATTCACTTGCTACAAGCAGGAGCTCTACTTAAATAAGCTTTAAAAGGGATTTCGATTTGCCTTTTGCAGATTTTCGTTTGCAAATTTAAAAAAGGTTTGTAGATTGTCGAATAAAATCAAATCAGTTTTTAACTATATAGTTATAAAAATGAAAGGTTTCTAAAATATATCTTAATAATTTTCTAATATACGAGTATATTAATAATTTTGTAATTTATCTTTTTTTTTAAATTAATAGACATTACAAAAACTCTTTAAAGAAATAACTCGTTAAATTTTTAAAACTAGGGACAAAATAATTAAAGACGTAAACTTTTTAAATTATTTCTACTGTAGATTTAGCAAAAAATTGTTGTGTAAAGTGGTTCATGCTCTCGTAAAATGTGTTATTTTGTTTGTTTAAATTTCAAGACAAGGTCCACTTGGCCAGATATTGAAAGTAGCATATGATACCAGTTTCCACTCAACATATAACTGCTTGTAATAAGAGATTTTATTTCTTTCTTCTTTTTCTATACCTATCGAAATCTAATGAATTCGTTTCTCAAGTTGATTTAATGGAAAACATCAATTAAAACAAAAGGTTTCTAAAAGCAGTTAAAATACTTAAATTAAAGATAAATTAAATAATTAAGATGAACTAAATTACAAAACAAATTGTACAAAATTTCGATGCTGCCGAAATTGCCAAACTTTTAATAAGATTAAAAGCCGAAAAAGTAGTTTTTGGAGACTTTTAAATGGTGATTTAATCGCAATCAAATCTAAACTTTGTAATTGGTTTTTAAATTTAAAAAACACAAACTTCTCCTTCGCAACATTTCACAAACTTCTTTTGAAGTTTGAACTAGAAGGTCTTTGCTAGTGGTTATCAAGTAAAATCAACAATTTGCAATCTGTTTTAAAGAACTAAAATTCGGATTAGTTTCTTTGATGGATTGCAATTAAATGAAATTTAAATTTTAAGTGATTGTTTCACTGTTGTGACCATGCTGAGTTTATTAGCCTCCATAAAGCGGTTGATCCTTCCGTTGTTTGCCTTACGTCGCTATACGAGTTTTCTCATTGCTGGCGATCAGGAAGAACTGGATTGTTTCTTTCTCATCCGTTGTTGCTAGTGCGGAAGTGATGGTGTTGCCTTATTTTTGTTTATGTTTTTTAAGTTTTTATTGCTTACGTAAATGTAGTCATTCCCATTTAAGCTTTCCTGTTCATACCGAAAAGGAAACAACGAAACTATTTTTTTAAACAATAAATTCTTTAACAAATTGTAACAAATTTCATGATTTCCTTAAAGAAAACATTTTCAAATAAGAGAATTCTTAAAAGGCTTTTTATTTCTCTAAGTTAAAATGTGTAGTTATGTATTTGTGTAAAATGATTTACTATTTTTTGTATTACAATTTTAAATGTGTATTTGTATAGAAAAATTCCCAAAATCTCTAAAAATTGTTAAATAAAGTTGGGCATATTATTTCTCAAAATTTAATTAAAAACATCATTCAAGAGGCAATAACTTTCATGGCTTAGTTAATTGCGCGTAATTTTGTCGATAAGGAAGTCGAGGAATTATACATCGAAACAAAAGAACAAAAAAAGCGACAAACTGGCGCAACAATGCGGATGAAGACTAGCATAGTTTTCAATTAAAAAGCCATTAAAGAGCTTGGAGTTACGAGCAGATTTTGATAATATCTATAATTATATATGTGTGTCAATAGAAAAAGGTTCGTATAAAATTCTGAAGATTTTGCTGTCGTTAGCATTTAGGGCATCAGATAGAAATTTAACTTTTGGTTAAAATTACTGCTAAAAAACATTAAAATTGAATAAAACTTACCAACGAAAATTAACAAACAAAAGTTAGGTTAGGTTAGGTTGTAGCCGGTTAGGTTAAAGTTGTAGCCGGTATGACCAGCGTAGCTCACTTAGACCAGCGTAGCTCACTTAGACCAGCGAAACGACCCATTACGATGCCACTAGGACCCGAGACTTCCTCGTACCCCAGTTATATTCGCCTACGCAGAACCACTTCGTCTTTACTACGAAGATGTGGAACTTTAGCATCATTAAGTTCAGTCAGGCTCCGGATGAAGTAAGAGCTTAAGGCGTGGAATCTAAGATTTGCCAGTGACGGACATTCGCATTGGAAGTGCAAAACTTTCCTGTACTCAGGTAAGAGTACAGTTACTCAAAGATTTTCTCAGATATCACTTAGGCTCCGTTAAAATACAGCAGGTATACTCTGACTGCAAACCATCCAGTTGGCACGGATTGCGTAACAACCTGGATTGGGAGAGATGTTTCTCGATTATCCAGTCTAGATCCGTAGTCTTCTGTAGAAAGCTGGTCTGCCGTAGTATGGCAGAGGGTGTGCGGTCCGCATGCACCTACCCTGTGTCAGAAACACTTGATGCCTATAAAATACTAATAAATATAGGAAATTTTTATTTCAAATAATTGTCTTTTTCGTTGCACTATAATATTTTGCAATTCATTTGCTTCTAATGTAGATACGAAATGTATGAAATTCGTATCCAAACGTCAAGAGTTTGCCGCCCCAAAATGCAAACCAAAAGAGAGAATTTGTCCTACAATTTTGCGTACTTTCCACGAATACTGTAATTTACTTTATAAAACTAATAAAGTAATATGAAAAATTTAATGGATTTTTACAAGCATCGAAACTTTTAAACGTAAAGTAACATTTGTAAAGTAACATTTGTTAATTGAAGTCTTTTTATACCTTTCCTCATACATGTACGACCCAATTTCACTAAGCGACGCCTTGAAAGACACAATTATAAGCTCAATTATTTTTATAAAACGCTACAAGTTGCCCAATTGACTCCAAGTGACATCAATAAAAAATATTTCATGTTAAGCTGCGCCTAATGCTGACCTAAAAGCATTTTTGCCAATTGTTTCATTTCAGAAAATAAAGCTAAAAGATAAATAAGATAATAAGATATACTTTTTACTTTTTTACTTATTTTTTGCGGCAGAAATCATTGCACGACAAATAATTTATGTCAAATTTTCTATTTAATCATATAAACAATTGTTGTTTTTTTTTGTTTAAAGTCTTTTATCGGTTTTTCGAGTTTCTACATGTGAATACGAATATATAAAATCGCCTGATTTGTATAGCTGCTGCTGCATTTGGCCAATTTTATTTTATTTCGTGTTCCTCTTTAGTTAGTTTGGTTACATTTTCGTTTTAGACAGCATTTTTAAGCGAACTGGTTTTCTGTGTTTTTCTAGTACAGCAATATTTTGAAATGAAGTTTGCCGATTGAGTCTTGTGTTTTCGAGTACCATTTGCTACTCAAGGGTTCGGAACGAGTTTTATGTAAGTCTGCTGATGCAACAGCTATTGTTAGTAAAAAATCAAAGAATGAATAACATTAAGACACGTTAGCTATTTAAAATCGTTTTTATTTTAATTGTTATTAGAAGCAAACGCTTTTCCCACAAATTTATATAAATATTTATATATATTTAATTTCTGCTTATTTATATATTCTCGTAAATTGAAAATCTTAACATATTTTGTATAAATTTCATTATTTTCTGCATTTAATAAATTATGCAAAAGTTTATAATTTCTGTTTACAATACATTTTGAAGTTTCTTTTGTTGTTGATTTGGTTTCATAACTTCTGCTGTTTCCTTGTATGTATGACTGCTTTTCTCCTAAAATAAACCGCAACCACATTCAAAAAACAAGTTTTGTTATGAAATTAAGTTTTTTTATGATTGCTTTCGCAGCAAAAAGATGCAAAAGTGCATTTTTCAATAAAACGTCTTCATTTACTCAATCCATAATAAGCAACTTCTCACCATATGATGGCCGGTGGTGCAAAAAGTGAAGGAAAAACAACAACTTCAACAACAAACACTTAAACACCGAAATGAAAATAGCATTGTGTAATTTTTTAGGCAATTGTGTGGCTAATAATTCTTTATTTTATTGTATTTAAGTTGTGTTGTTGTTTTTAACTTCGCATTTCCTTGCGGCAAACAAGTTGCAATATCTTTCATAAAATCAATTTTATAAAATTTAGTTTTCCTCCAAACATCATCCAGCCGAAAGAAACATTAAGCGCGAATTCTTCATCCGAAGGTCAAGAAGGTTTCTTCTAAATAATCGCATAATTAAACGAATTATTTGTCCTTCAAATGATGGAAATACGATTCGCCAAACCAATTCGCCAAATTAATCGTTCAGCTTGTCATTTTCCGTTTTGTGATGGAAGCATCGATTATAGCTGCCGTTTATTACATAATTTTTTTTATTATTTAGTTAATACCAGTAGTTGAAGTCAATGCTCTGTATTTTGCAGTTTCCTTTTTTTTCTTATAGAGTGTGCTATACCATTCTCTTTCCTATCTTTCCTTCTTTTAAAGGACCTTAAAGAATTTTTGTTTATAAATATCAATTTACTATTATTGTTTGTCAATTTTTGATCACTTTTGATTACTTTTTTTTTATCTGTAAATTCAGAAGAGTTCCCTAAATTCAGAGCAGGCGAAAAGCTCAATATTATAAAACTTCTAAGTAAATTTCATTCTCAACGTTCTTTACTATTAAAAAAACCAAATAAAGTTCTTATTTTTAAAAACAAATCATTTTTCCCCACCGAATTTCTAACTTCAATTGTAATAATAAATATTTAAATACTGTACTTTATTTACTTAAATATTTTAACACTTTAATTAATAATTTCTGGAAAGCGTTGCTTATTAATTGCAGACTTTATTATTTGCAGATTTTATTTATACCGTTGCTTTAGAAATTAACTACATTCGATTACTAAATACTGATGCCTATTGCAGTTTTTTTGTTTTGCTACAATGATATTAGTGATATTGATGCATGTTTAACCACATAAATAAAAAGGCATAAGGTGTACCAATGAAATAAATAAAAAGGCTTAATGAAATAAAAATTTTAATTAAATAAAGATTCTGCAATAAATTGCCTTTGAACAAAATTTTGTATTTGTGTTGTGAAAAATATTTTATCATTTTTTTTTCTTTGCAACGTGTAGTCACTGGAAAATATTTTAATTTGTACTTTCTGTCAGGTCTCGAATCCAAGGCAAGAAATAGGTAACGCGAGTGAATACCACGGGTTCCCCAGAGAAGCAAGTAAATGGAGAACATACGCTCGCTATTCCGATAACTTCGATACCTTGCATTAGAGGAGACCCTCCGTCACCTTGACTGGCAGTCACCCCGTATGGCACAAATCCACAGAGTTTGTCCGGGGTAACTTCGTCATAGTATGAAGAGCAAACCAGATTGCTAATAACGTTCACTTGGGTCCACTGCAGTTGATGCGCATACGATACTCCATATTCGTCCACGAGACCCCAGCCAGTCGCATTGGCAATTTGGTCCTCATAGGCAAAATTTTCGTCTGGCAGAATAGCAGGATAGATATCAAAGCACTTTTCCGTGAAAGGGATCTTGACCAATGCGATATCGTTCACATTGGATAAAAGGTTCCAAAATGGATGGATAATTATGTTGTTCGCAGATACAGTATAAGCAACTTTAGCTTCTTCAATTAAGGTCACCCCTAAGTACACGTTGACCGTATGAGCACTGGAATAGAAGAAATTATATTACTTGTTTATTGATCGTAATTTGAAATACTCTTCATTCCCGAAAAAGTGGCCCATACTTTTAGAGGGTTTTGTCTGACTTACTCATGAACGCACTGTGCAGCAGTTAAAACCCACTCCTCTGCGATCAAAACTCCACCACACGTGTATTGTGCCTCCAGTAAAGCGACTTCGGGAAACTGGCCAACACTAGCGCTGTTCCCACGGATGATGCGGCCCTTACGCTCCACAGCCTTTGAGTTAACGCCAGCAACCGCAAAAAGAATTAGGACGTGCAGAAGTTTCATTCTCTACTAAACTCTCAACGACTGAAAGATTGAATTGCCTTAGGACGGGTTTTTATACCAGTAACTTCTTTAATTTTAAGCATTATTAAAGAATAATTTATACATATGTATGTTGCCGAATATTCGAGTATATCATAAATTTGTAAAAACCCAAAGCAGCCACAACGTTCTCCGAAAGTGGAAGAGATAAGGTTACAATTCCTGTTGAATTATTGTATAGACTTATTGTTCCCCTCCGATAAAAAGCTGATAAGATTTTGCCTGAAAATAATCACAGAATTATAAAACACTTATATGGCTTAATTTAACATAGTTAGAATCGAGAACTAACATTTTTATTAGGTATATATTATTGTTTCAAAGAATTGCCTAATAAAGATATAGGAATTCGAGACAAGTGACGTAATTTCGTATTGTCTTGCCGTAAGTAGAAATTCACTGATTTTGAGAAAGAAAAATTTTACTGCTGAAATTACTGTGCGAAAAAGTATGCAACAAACCGCTGGAAACAAACAATTGCTACATACAGATGACAAAATGCTAGCAACGCGACATCAACTCCGTGGAATGCGAGTGTCACGTGACGTTGTACGTGAAAGTGTCTCCGCTTCGCTGAGGAATTTTAACAGCTGCATGAACGGGGAAATAAACGGACTTCAATTAAATGGAACTCTGATTACTCTGATTACTTGGGCCGAAATAGTTATGTTTTGGGCTCACGTTCGTGTCATCCGGAAAGAAGGCTTGATAGTTGAAAAAGCGTCAGTGAGAATGAATAGCCGAATTTAAGTTTATATTTTAGTGAGGTTAAAACTGATTGAGGTTATATAGAAAACTGTATTTTTTGATTTCGAGTTATATAAACGAAGAAACGCATATTTTTTACGTATAAATTTATATTATTTGCATATCGTGATACCGATGTTTTCGTTGGAAATGAGGAAAGTTAAACCGAAAGAGAAACAGAGATCTAGAAACGTGCAGATGAACGGAAATTCATCTGAGCGAGCAGCTGAGTGAGTGTCCAAGAGGTTAAGAGATCCGTTAAGGAATCAGGTTTTTATTCGAGATGAATAAACATCATTAATTTTCGCTTTCATCACAACTTTTTCTTTGCATAACTTGAACTTGGCAATGAACCGCGGAAACAAGTCTTCTATTCAAACAAAAAAAGAATAAGTAATGCAGGAATGAATATGAAAAAATACATAATACATTGTTTTTCGATGCAATTAAAGTAACAGTTAATAATATTTATGCAGTTCTAATAATTATACATATATTAATAAATCTATTGCCGCTGCGTCTTCTTTATTTCTCCGATATATTGTCGAACTATTATTTATATTTTTGCACTTCAGTTGAATATAAATCTCCTTCTTAATCGCACAAATAAATCAATTGACATACCCAGAACATCAAGAGCTACTGACTCATTTGGTAAAGTGACGCCAATATATTCCAGAAACTGCGATTGCAACGTCATTCACATAAGCAATCACCCCGCAGCCTCGTCCATCCAGTGCAGTTGAGGATGCTGTTGTCCGCCAGTTTTCACAGTAACGGCGAAAGAAACCCTTCAAGCGGATTGTCTCTGTCCACCAACCTGGTAGCTTTAGCAGTACTCAGCTGGAAAGAGATAACCCTCAGCCTTAGAAGACTACGGATGAAGTTTTGAGTAGTGGGTCAACATGAACGCCCCTCCAGGGCGCTAAGGATTACCTCAAACTCAATATTGAGATAGACTACTTCTAATGTGATGACATCGCCGTCACCGCTGACTCATACATCAGCTTATTTACAGCTGACTTCTCACTTAAGCCGGTCATAGTCCCGTCAGCCGTCAGGATGCCTTAGGTATCCCAGCGGATAGTTCGGGAGGGATAGCATTTTTCCACAGCCTTGAAACCTCAGATACATCTTCTTCGTTCTCACAGAGTCGTTTTTAGGATGATTTCTGCGCCCTTCTCAGGTGCGATACCTCCGCGATGACATATCTGCCTCCATGCCATATCCCTCGCTGACCTGATTGACTGGTGACTCACTGATTTACTCAGGTATCAGGCTCCGTTAAAATACAGCAGGTATAGATACTCTGACTGCAAACCATCCAATTGGTACGGATTGCGTAACAACCTGGATTGGGAGATATGTTTCTCGATTTTCCAGTCTAGATCCGTAGTCTTCTGTAGAAAGCTGGTCTGCCCTAGTATGGCAGAGGCTTTGCGGTCCGCATGCACCTACCCTGTGTCAGCAACACTTGATCCTAAAAAAATAATAATAAACATAGGAAATTTTATTTCAAACAATTCTTTTTCGTTGCACTATATTTTGCAATTCGTTTTTTTCTAATGTATTTAGATACTAAATGTATGAAATTCGTATTCAAACGTCAAGAGTTTGCCGCCCCAAAATGCAAACCAAAAGAGAGAATTTGACCAACAATTTTGCGTACTTTCCACGAATACTGTAATTTACTTTATAAAACTGATAAAGTAATATGAAAAATTTTATGGATTTTTACAAGCATCGAAACTTTTAAACGTAAAGTAACATTTGTAAAGTAACATTTGTTAATTGAAGTCTTTTTATACCTTTCCTCATACATGTACGACCCAATTTCACTAAGCGACGCCTTGAAAGACACAATTATAAACTCAATTATTTTTATAAAACGCTACAAGTTGCCCAATTGACTCCAAGTGACATCATTCAAAAATATATCATGTTAAGCTGCGCCTAATGTTGACCTAAAATGTCTTTTTTGTTTATTGTTCGTTTCAGAAAATAAAGCTAAAAACAAGAAAAAGTGTTGTCTTCGGCTTGGCCGAAATCTAAATATCCTACACCCGAGTAACTAAAAAAATTATAATTTCGCCACTTAACAACTTTTGCATAAGTAGGCAGACCATGCCTATTTTGGGCAAATATTTTTGTAATTGGTCCAGATACTGCTAGATAGAATCACGTATTAATATTTTGAACCTTTTATGGGATATTGACAACTTTTGTATAAGTGGGTGAAACGCGCCCATTTTAGGTATACAAAGTGATAATACCCGTGGATACCTCTTAATAAAATTACGTGTTAATATCTTATACCGTTTACGAGATATTGATAACTTTTGCATGAGTGGGCGTGACAAACCCATTCTTGGCAAGGGTATTGGTAATGCTTCCGGATATATCGTGATAAAATTACTCCCTTCGGCTGTAGGGTATAAAAACACAATAAGGCTCTTATTTTGATAAACAAATTTTCTTTCCCCACCGAATTTCTAACTCCAATTGTAATAATAAATATTTAAATTTTATATTTACTAAATTTTTACCACTTTTCGCAAAACTTATGCTATGTTTTGATTTACGCTAGAAATTCGAGATAATTTCTGGAAAGCGTTGCCAATTATTTGCAGACACATTTTATTTATTCCGTTGCTTTTAGAAGTTAACTACTTTCGATTACTAAATACTGATGTCTTTTACAGTTTTTTTCGTTGTGCTACAATCTTATTAATGATATTGTTGGATGTTTAATGTGTGGAAGGCGTGCTACGAGGTGCCACTTCGGGGGAAGAGAGGGAGCAGGTTGTTATGGCATGTCGTCTACCACGGTGTTTGTTACAAAATGCAGACGCAACAGTGCTAATGATGTGGCAATCGCACGTGCGGGGATTAAAACAGCTGGACATGCACACCATGTCGTGTTGTTGCTTCTGCAGTGTAAATGCAAACAAACTTTGGATTGTTTTGATATTATAGCAAATATATTGATGTAAACACAATACCTGGCATATAAATAATAATATGAGATAATGTGGTTGTTGTAATTATACGAACCATAAAAAGTGCTACGGTGGTAGCAGGAAAAGAGCCAGAAATCTGGGGAAACATTTGTCATTATGGCAATTTTGTCAGGTTTAAATGGCCACCGGCTTAAATTAGTCGAAGAATTTAAATTTTAAAGCCAATTATTTAATGAAAAAGTTTAATTGAATAAAAAAATTAAATAAAAATTCTCCAATAAATTGCTTTGTAAAAAAATTTTTTATTTGTATTTTGAAAAATATTTTATCAATTTTTTTCTTTGTAATCAATCAATCAATCAAGTGTAATCAACTGAAAAATATATTATGGTGAAAGTCCTGTCAGGTCTCGAATCCAAGGCAAGAATTCAGTAATGCGAGTGAATACCACGGGCTCCCCAGATAAAAAAGTAGATGTAGAACACACGGACGCAATTCCGATAACTTCGCCACCTAGCAATAGAGGAGACCCTCCGTCGCCTTGACTGGCAGATACCCCGAATGGCACAACTCCACAAAGTTTGTCCGGGGTAACTTCGTCATAGTATGAAGAGCAAACCAGATTGCTAATAACGTTCACTTGGGTCCACTGCAGTTGATGCGCATACGGTACTCCATTTTCGTCAATGAGACCCCAGCCAGTCGCAGTGGCAATTTGGTCCTCATAGGTAAAAGTTTCGTCTGGCAGAGCAGCAGGAAAGATATCAAAGCACTTTTCCGTGAAAGGGATCTTGACCAATGCGATATCGTTAACATTGGATAAAAGGTTCCAAAATGGATGGATAATTATGTTGTTCGCAGATACTGTATAAGCAACTTTAGCTTCTTCAATTAAGGTCACCCCTAAGTACACGTTGACCGTATGAGCACTGGAATAGAAGAAATTATATTACTTATTTATTGATCGTAATTTGAAATAATCTTCATTCCCGGAAGAGTGGCCCATACTTTTAGAGGATTTTGTCTGACTTACTCATGAACGCACTGTGCAGCAGTTAAAACCCACTCCTCTGCGATCAAAACTCCACCACACGTGTATTGTGCCTCCAGTAAAGCGACATCGGGAAACTGGCCAACATTAGCGCTGTTCCCACGGATGATGCGCCCCTTACGCTCCACAGCCTTTGAGTTAACGCCAGCAACCGCAAAAAGAATTAGGACGTGCAGAAGTTTCATTCTCTACTAAACTCTCAACGACTGAAAGATTGAATTGCCTTACGACGGGTTTTTATACCAGTAACTTCTTTAATATTAAGCATTATTAAAGAATAATTTATACATATGTATGTTGCCGAATATTCGAGTATATCATAAATTTGTAAAAACCCAAAGCAGCCACAACGTTCTCCGAAAGTGGAAGAGATAAGGTTACAATTCCTGTTGAATTATTGTATAGACTTATTGTTTCCTCCGATAAAAAGCTGATAAGATTTTGCCTGAAAATAATCACAGAATTATAAAACACTTAATTTAATTTAACATAGTTAGAATCGAGAACTAACATTTTTATTAGGTATATATTATTGTTTCAAAGAATTGCCTAATAAAGATATAGGAATTCGAGACAAGTGACGTAATTTCGTATTGTCTTGCCGTAAGTAGAAATTCACTGATTTTGAGAAAGAAAAATTTTACTGCTGAAATTACTGTGCGAAAAAGTATGCAACAAACCGCAGGAAACAAACAGTTGCTACATACAGATGACAAAATGCTAGCAACGCGACATCAACTCCGTGGAATGCGAGTGTCACGTGACGTTGTACGTGAAAGTGTCTCCGCTTCGCTGAGGAATTTTAACAGCTGCATGAACGGGGAAATAAACGGACTTCAATTAAATGGAACTCTGATTACTTTTATAACTTGGGTCGAAATTGTTATGCTATTGTACGAGTAGTTAAGTATTGGGCTCACGTTCGTGTCATCCGGAAAGAAGGCTTGATAGTTGAAAAGGGACAGTTAAAATGAATATTTAGCCGAATTTAAGTTTATATTTTAGTGATGTTAAAACTGGTTTGAGGTTATATAGAAATTTAGAAGCAACTTTTTGGCAACCTGTAAAAATACCTCGATCGAATGCCAGTATTTAATTATTTGTTGTTTTGATTTCGAGAGTTATATTCGTATAAACTAAAAAAATCCCCATTTTTACGTATAAATTTATATTATTTGCATTATATACTCTTGCTCAGCGTCACCTCCTGAATCTATTTATCCTGTCCGTCCGTCCGTCTGTCTGTCAGTCTGTCTGCCTGTATGTCTGTCTGTCTGCCTGTATGTCTGTCTGTCTGTCTGTTGAAATCACGTTTACGGTGCAACGAAAAGAGATATCGCAATGAAATTTGGCACAAATGTTCTTTGTTATGTAGGGAAGTTTGGGATTCAAAATGGGCGAGATCGGTTAACAACCACGCCTACTTTACATACGGAATGTAAAGGCATCTCGTTTTAAAAAATTTTATAATGTGAATATCTCATAAACCGTGCGAGATATTAAGGTATACTTTTATTTCGGAATATATAGCACCATTACTAAAATTTTTGCAAAAGATAGGCATGCCACGCCCACTAATAACAAAGTTGGCAATATCTTATGAATGGTATAAGATATCGCTGTTTCAACAAATTCATTTAACTTAATTTTGTGTCTGATATATATTCAATAAACTTAAAAATAATGAAATAATTTATGGGAATTGTTTTCCCATTCTCGAAAAAAGTGTTAATACAAATTTAAAAACTAGATAACGTGAAACATTCTTTATTTGGATGCGAGAATTCGAAAAAGCATAAGTAATTAAATTCATATTCGATTTGTAATCTGTAAAAATATTTCGAAGCTTTTGCAGTTGATTAATTCTTGATTTGTTTTCTTGCTAAATTTCTTAATTGTTTGAAAAAGCTTTTAGTTTGTGTTCTTTGCAGATAACTACAGTCACACTTAACGCGAATAATTGGTATAAATTAGCAGTTTACGAAACTGTAAAGACATACAAGCCGATATTAAATTCGAATTCTAGTGAAAAACACAACACTGAAGATTGGTGCAAAAACTACAGCTTGATATTTAAATTAATTTCAATTCAACAATCAAGGCTTGTTTACAGCACAAAATTGCAGATACCTAAAATCAAGTTGGTAGTTATTAAAATTGCTCCATCTGTAAGCTAGCTTGCTACCGTGGCTTCTGGCGCAAACAACATTTCGATTAAAAATGAACTCAAAAGAAATAACTCACTTTGCCAAGCATTAAGTTTTACAACATGTGCAATAATAGCAGCAAGCAACTTACTGCAAGCTGCAAATGTTGCAATGAGCCTCCTTGAACCTGCCTAAAATCCAACAGTAAAGTTTGCTAGATACATTTGGATTTGAGTATTGAGAAACGAAAATAATACGAACTTTATTCACGGTTGATTTGTTAAGTTATTTAAAGTATTGAAGAATATAGGGTTATATATTAAATATCGTACTTGTTGTATTATTTCTTAGGCAACATGATTATCTTTTCAAAACTAATCGCTGCGGTACTAATTGTATATCTAAGTGGTACACAAGGTGCTGATATTTTAATGGTTACCATGGGAGGCACAAAATCGCACAAAATTCCATTTTGGGAGTTGGCAAAAGGACTAATCAGGAGGTGAGTGGAGCCAGAGCTAATATTTAACTCGTGACTTACTATCAAACGACTTATTAAAAGTTATCAATAATATGTGTAAATTCTTTTATGCATTTTTAATAATTTATAATTTGAGTTGCAGTTGTCGAGTTTATTCACAATATTATTCGTCGCACGATTGCTTATTGATTTTCATCTCTAAATTTAGAATTAATGTATCGTTGCAACAATATTTCATAAACGTTTATTGTTCGAATATTCAATTGCAAATATTTCTAAATGCTTCGCGGTTTCCGGAATGTCGGTATTGTTTTGAATTGAAAATGAAATACAAAAGAATTTGAGCAAATGAAGCGAAGAAGCCATTATTACTAAACAAGCCAAAGGCTAATGAAGTTGAAAGAGTTTATATTTTTATTTACATATTTTGGTTCGCTTATTTTATAAACGTGAAAAATTTCAACTAATTGTGTTAACCTCTTTTAATGGTTTGTCGCCTGTGGTCACACAAGGGGTCACAACATCACCTTTCTTAATGGGTTCCCATCCGATTTCCACATTAATGGGTTGCACGAGATAACGCCATCCGGTCTGGTCGAGTATATTCAAAATTACACGAATTGGGATCTTTTGGGTGCACGCATGAGTGGTGAGATGCCAATTACACTGTGGGACGGAGTTCGTTACGCATTTCAGGTGGGTGCATTATTATTTCTATTATATTCTATTCAATTTTCGTATAATTTATGTGTAACTAAATAGTATTTGTAATTGCTTTGAACTTTTAAATAACGAAGTCGTTAGCGTAGCGTTGATTAAAATATGTCATAAGATTTCAAGTGACTAAATACTAGCTTTAGTTAATTTTTTAAAATAATTTCTAGATCTAGTGGAGAAAATTGACTTTATATAATGGAAAATCAGATTCGCATTTATCAACTTCAACCTTAAAGACTTATTGTGCCGACTTTAAATCGTTTAACGTTAAAAATGACAAATCATTGTAACAAATTACCTGCTAATCCTAACACAAAGACAACCTGCTGTTGTTTTGTTCTTTTGTTTTGGTTGTGTTGTTCTTTTGTTTTGGCAGTGAAAAAGCAAAATTTTTAATAAAAATAGGAACTTCAAGTAAAAAAACTTGCACAGAGAAACCCTTTCGCATTTTGCTTAATTTGCAAATTGGATTTCTTCGTTCTTCGCAAATTGAGACAGCATAAAATAATAACTTACTATTAGTTTGTAAATATATTTTTTAAATTGGTAACTATTGGTTTATTACAGTGGCTCGCCATGCCACGCCAGCAAAACCTCTTTCTACGTTTCCCTTCCCTTAGTTTTCAAATTTTATTAAAGCAACCAATGAAACGCCGCAACACTTTTCGACGTGTATTTCTCATAATCACAAAATCTTTTGTTTCGTGTGCATTTCTAACATATAAACATAAATCGTCTAATTCTCTTATGTTCTTTGTGCTCATTTTTATTTCACAGTAAAAAAGTATTCGGAAAAGGCCTAAAAATTACGAAAAGACACCTTATTGCTTTTGTATAATTTGCTGCTTAATTGCTGTAATGTAAAATAGTACAAATAAATTTGGCGAGAGAGTAAAAATCGATTGATTTTTCAGTTTGGCCAATCTAAAGATTTCCATGTAACATGGCACTAACACACCCACAATCCAAAAAATTATCAAAAGTTAAAATTAAAAATTATCAAAAGTTTCTCCGTGTCGGCAACAGGCTTTTACAGCATTTTGTTGTTGTTGTTGTTGTTGACGTTTCAATTTTCATTGCTGTTCAAGGCTGTGGTTTTCATTTTCTGGTCTTCATTATTTTCTTATCGCGTAGTGCAATAATACCAACAGCAACAACAACGGACAGCATCAACAGCATAGCAACATCAACACAACGCCTGGGCATCAATAAAAACATTAACAGAAATAAAGTCGAAAACAATAACACAATCGAAAAGAGAAACAACGGAAAAATATAGAAAATGTGGCAACGCTTTTCTGATCTTGTGATTTTCAGCTAATTTGAAACTTGAGTAGGAATCAGTGAAGGAAAAAACCCAATGCAAGTTCAAAATCGGTGTTTCCGAATTAACCTTACAATGAATTGTCTTCTTTCGTCCAAATTTATGTCTTAAAGACGAAAATGAAGATGGGAATCGTTTGAAGAGATCGGTGATCTGATCGAGAAGCTGATTATCCGATCGTGATCAAATAGCAAAAAACTAAGAAATCGATTTTAATAATAAACCGGAAAAAAGGAAAAGAGTTTCAAGAAATAGAATAAAATTGTATGTACTCGTATCATTAGAAATTATTCTCGTATATTAACAAGTTTTATCTTGGATCATGGAAAGTAGTGGAGACTATTTCCATTGAAATCATAGAAATCTATATTACTACACAAAAAATCTTGTACCATATACCCATTTTATTACCCCCATTATTTTCCCAATTTCTGTCTAGAAATATAATATAATATAAGATTCCCATCTATATTTTTAACCATTTGTATCCCATTTAAGTCATGCGATGCCATGTTTGAAGATGCCGAAACTAAAGAACTTATGAATCGCAGCTTCGATCTGGCCATTTTGGATGGTGCCTTTCCCGAATGTGCCCTTGGCATGGTGTATCAGTATAAGATACCTTTTATGTACATGAATACTGTGGGTTTTTATACGGGTAGTCTGGCCAGATCGGGGAATCCAGGCTCATATGCCATAACACCCAACTTCTATTCGAGCTTCACGGACAACATGAATCTGTTGGAACGCGCCATGAACACTGGCATTCAAATTTTCCAGGATTTAATGCATCAGGTGTGTAAGATTATATGGAAATTAACTAATCCCTACCAGCTGAGAAATCTGTCTTAAATTCCTCAGATACATTACTACAAAATCCTACAAAAAATCCCTATGAAACTTTTCCCTAATTCATACATTTAATCTCACTTCATATCTTTTACTTCTCTTCCAGTTCGTCATGGCTTTGGTGTATAAAGTGATGCGCGAGCGTCTTGGCACCCATATACCGCACCCCTATGACATCTCCAAAAACGTTAGTTTCATTCTGCAAAATGGTCATGCTGTGGTCTCGTACCCTCGTGCACTAAATCCGAATATCGCCGAAGTGGCATGCATTCACTGTAAAGCTGCCAAACCCTTACCGAAGGATTTGGAGGAATTTATTGCCTCCTCTGGTGAATCGGGCTTCATCTACGTCTCAATGGGTTCGTCCGTGAAGGCGGCTAACATGCCGGAATCCTTAAGGCGTCTCTTGGTGAAAACATTTGCACGTCTACCATATCACATTCTCTGGAAATACGAAGGTAGTGCTGCGGAAATGCTCGATCTCACAGCCAACGTTAAGCTAAGCCGCTGGTTGCCTCAGCAGGATATATTGGGTCATCGTAAGTTGCGCGCCTTCGTGACTCACGGTGGTCTCTTGAGTATGTATGAGACGGTATTCCATGGTGTGCCTGTGGTCACGATGCCCGTCTTTTGCGATCATGATGTTAATTCAGCCAAGGCTGAGGTCGATGGCTATGCGATTAAATTGGATCTGGCAACACTGAGTGCGGGTCAGCTATATAAATCGATTATGAAGGTTATACACGATCCTCAGTATAGAAATGCAGCGAGGTGAGTTCAAGGGCGAGGTGAGTTAATGATGTTGTGGTGATCGTGACGGCCTTTCCTGCAGATTCCGTCAGAAGTTGCTACGAGACCAGCGTACCACACCCCTGGAGACCTCGATATACTGGACGGAGTATGTTTTGCGGCATCGGGGCGCCTACCATCTGCAGTCGCCAGCCAGGAATATGAGGTTCAACTGCGGTTGTCTCTTTTCGAATGAGTTTTATGAATTTAAGGCCGTATTCCTCTTTGCAGCTGGTTCCAATACTACCTGATCGATGTTCTGGCGCTCTATGTTGGTTCTTTATGTCTGCTGATTTGGTCACTTAAGCGTCTAGTGTTGCGTCCGGAGGTTATGCGTTCAATGGAGAATCACAAAAAACCTAAGAAACTGTAAAACGGGCCACTTAAATCAATTGGGCGATATTCCTATACGAATTTCTGTCCGATCTTTAGGAAATTCTAATCAGTTGCTGACCTCGCCGAGGATTTGAAGGGTATGATTAAATTTAATTTGATAAAAAGTCTCTTTTATCAAATGTTGAAAGTTTCTTTGTTATAATTTTATTATATTTTTGAATGAGAGATTATTTGTGGAATGAATTTTTAATTAGTTAAGCGTTTAACCTTAATTCAAGTAATATTTTATTTATTTTTAATTCATAAAAATATTGTTGAAATTCTGTATAGGAAATATAAATATGTAAATATAGTATTAAACTAAATAAGTTTTAGTAATATTTTACTAAACGTTTAGTATTATTAAACTGAAAATTTGGTGATACTCAACTGAATATATATTCAACTAATAATTCGCTGTTAATCAACTAAAAAATTAGATGAATTTGATGAATTTATTTTAGGTTTAAAATAGAGTTCAGTTTTATCTTTTTATTGTTAAATGGGATGTAAAAGTGATCAAATAATGTATAAGAACAACAAACCAAAGTAAAAAAAATTGCCCTTGTCTCTATTCTATTTATATGCTTATTTAAATTTGTTAAGTAAAATGAGACGTTATTTCCAATTTAATTATGATACATACTTTGATTTGTAATAAGTATTTAAGTGAATAAATGTTTGTTTTTATTAATTATTGAGGGAAGTTCAGGGGCCTTTCAATCATACGTTTATAGAAATACTCATATGATTCCCATTGCAAAACTTAGCCTTGATGTAAATATTGTGTATTATTTCTCCTGCTTCTTGCTTAAATGTCGGATTTAAGCGGTTTTTAAAAAATTGACTCCTTACTTGAGCCGGTCAAAGTCCCCTCAGTATGCCTAAGGCATCCCAACGGACACGTCAAGAGGTATACAATTTTCCTCAGCCTTGAGGCCTCAGATACATCCTCATTGTTCTCACAGAGTTGCTTCCGGCATGATTTCTGTGGCTTTCTCAGCTTTGTAGCTGAAACCACGATTACAGGACAATGAATAGAGCTATCGTCACGAATATTCTCTGTCGTCATAGGCTTTTGGGATTGAAAATGAGCGAAATCGGTTCGCAACCACGCCTACTTTACATACGGAAAGTAAAGGCACCTCGTTTTAAAAAATTATATAATTTGAATATCTCATAAGCTGTGTCAGGTATTGAGGCATAATATGTTCCTACCCAGAATATTTAGCGCCATTACTAAAATTTTTGCAAAAAATTGACGCGGTCCGCCCACTTATACAAAAGTTAGCAATATCTCATGAGCGGTGCAAAATATTAAGACGTAATTTTATCTGAGGTATCTATAGGAATCACCAATCTGTTCGTTAAAAATGGGTGTGACCCGCCCACTTATACACAAGTTGTCAAGATCTCATAAGCGGCGCAAAAAATTAATACATGATTTGATCCTGGAGTATCTAAAGACATTACCAAAATGTTTGCAAAAAATGGACGTGGTCCGCCTACTTATTCAAAAGTTGTCAAAATAATTTTTTTTTAGCTACTCGGGTGTAGCGTATTTCCACTTCGGCCTGGCCCAAGACATACTTTTATTTATTAGAGTTGAGGAGTCTTCCACAGTACGTTGGTTTCGACCCACTTACACATTTCGCCCTCTTATTAGCCCGCTGCAGCACCACCACGTGACCTAATTATCGTGCTTGATGGTTCTATTTTCCCGACAGAAAATATAACTTCCCCCAACCTCTTAATAATTCTAGCGACTGTCCGCTCCTCTTGGTGTCCCCGTCTTGAGGCGCGGATGCGCTTAGCAGAAAACCCCTTGTTACGCCAGCGTTCGAAGAACCCTATATCTACAGGATACCAGGGCTCGGTTTAACCGTAACCCCTTTCGGGTCCTATTTCGTTCGGGACAAAGCAGGGCGGTTTTTCCTTCCCCCTATTTTATTAGATAAACATTTGAGATTTTTTTTAAAGCATTTTGTCGGTTTCGCGAGTTTACGAATACGAATATATAAAATCGCCTGATTTGTGTAGAGCTGCTCTTGCATTTGGCCAATTATATTTTATTTCGTGTTTCTCTTTAGTTAGTTTGGTTAAATTTACGTTTTAGGCAGCAAATTTAAGCGAATTCCTTTTCTGTGTTTTTCAACAACAACAATATTTTGAAATCACCTTTGCCGCGTGAGTATTGTCTTTTCGATTATTATTGGCTTGTAACTCAAGGGTTCCGAATGAGTTTTATGTATGTAAGTCTGTTGATTGAATAGCTGTAGATAGTGAAAAATCAGAGAATGATTAAGACAAGTTAGCTTTTTAAAATTGGTATTTGTTTATTAGTTACAAAAATAAAACGCATTTCCGATAAATTTACTTAAATACCTATACATTTTTAATTTCCCCTCGTATATTGTATATATTCCCAACAATTAAAAATCTTACATACATATTTTGCATAAATTTTCATATTTTTATTTATTTTAAAGGAAAGCGTTGCCAATTATTTGCAGACACTATCAATGATATTGTTGCATGTTTAATGTGTGGAAGGCGTGTTGGCCGTAGCCACTTCAGGGGAAGAGAGGGGCCAGATTTTTATGGAATGCCGCCTGCTACGATATTTTTTACAAAATGCAGATGCAACAGTTATAGTGATGTAGTAATCGCACGTATGGGGGCATTAAAACCGCTGGACATGCACACCATGTCGTGTTGTTGCTTTTGCAGTGTAGAAGCAAACAAATGTTGGACTCTTACGATTTTATAACAAAATATGTTAATGTAAACACAATATATAAATAATAATATGTGATAAAGTTGTTGTTATAATGATACGAACCATAAAAAGTGCTACGGTGTTAGCAGGAAATGAGCCAGAAATCTGGGGAAAAATTTGTTATTATGGGAATTTATTTGTCAGGTTTAAGTGCCAACCGGCTTAAATTAGTCGATGAATTTAAATTTTAAAGCCAATTAATTACATAAAAGGCTGGTGACCTTTTTATATCTATCCTTTATATCTATCCTTTCTCTGCGGATCACTGCACATAGCAAAATTAAATAAAAATTATCCAATAAATTGCTTTGCAAACCAAATTTTTATTTGTGTTGTGAAAATATTTTATAAATTTTATTTCTTGGCAACGTGTAGGTAATTGAAAAATATTTTAATTTCTAATTCCTGTCAGAGATTGAATCCATGGCAAGAATTCGGTAACGCGAGTGAATACCACGGGCTCGCCCGATAAACAAGTAGTTGGAGAACACACGGACGCAATTCCGATAACTTGGTTACCTAGCAATAAAGGAGACCCTCCGTCGCCTTGACTGGCAGCCGCCCCGAATGGCATAAATCCACAGAGTTTGTCCGGGGTAACTTCGTCATAGTATGAAGAGCAGAGCTCATTACTAATAATGGTCACATAGGTCCACTGCAGCCGATGCACATAGGGGAATGCGTTTTGGTCCGTGAGACCCCAGCCAGTCGCAATGCCAAGTTTATTAACAATCTTGATATTTACTTTCGGCAGAACAGCAGGAAAGAGATCAGAGCACATTTCTGTGTAAGGGATGTCGACCAAGGCGATATCGTTCTTATTGGATAATGCGTTCCAATATGGATGGATAAGTATGTTGTTCGGGAGTATAGTATAAGCAACTTTAGCTTCTTCTACGAAGGTCGCCCCTAAGTACACGTCAGCCAACTGCGCACTGGAACCGAATAAATAACATTACTTATTTAAATGTTACCCGTTTTACAATGGAAAACTTAATGTTGATCGAAATTTGAAATAATCTTCATTCTCGTAAAAGTGGTCCCTACTTTTAGAGGATTTTGACTGACTTACTCTTGAACGCACTGTGCAGCAGTTAAAACCCACTTCATTCCGATCAAAGCTCCACCACACGTGTATTGGTTTCCCCCCGTCACTGTTACATTCAGTAAAGCGACTTCGGTAAACTGGTCGACATCAGCGTTTATCCCATTAAAGATGCGGCTCTTAGGCTTCTCAGCCTTTGAGTTAACGCTAGCAACCACGAAAAGAATCAGGACGTGCAGAAGTTTCATTTTCTACTAACTGTTAACGATTGAAAGACTGAAGTGCCTTACATATGTTTGCGATTATACGAGTATATCATAAATTAAAAAAAAAACCCAGAGGAGCCACAGCGTGAAGTGATACCACAAAATTTGGAAGTGATAAAGTTACAGTTCCTGCTAAATTATTGCTTGTTGTTCTCTCCGATAAAAAGCCGATAAGGTTTGGCCTGAAAATAATTTAAACACATAATTGTAAAATACTTATATGGCTTAATTGAACATAGTTACAATCGATAACAAACCTAACATTTATATTAGGTACTAGCTGTTACACGCGGATTGGTTCGCGTGGTCTTCAATTTAACGCGATAATATATTTAGTACCAGTGTCCAGCGTGAATGTAATTCTGGAAATTTAACTTTTCCACCCACGCAGCACATGCCAGGTTTTTCATTCTTAAATTTGATGGCGCTGCAATACACGCATAATTTATCCATTTTTCCAATAAACACACTTGAATGAAGACTGTAATCTTAATTAAGATAGTAATGGAATGCATCAAGATTTAAAGTGCAAAACTGAAACCAGAACATTTGCAAAGAGTACATTCAAGTGCAGAACTAAAACTTGAAGATTTTACAAAAGTGTACTCAATTTTTTTAATATTTAACTGAAGTGAAATGTACTTCATTAACATTACTACAATCATCATCGTCATCAATAACGACATCTTCAGTTAAACATTTTAAAACGGAAGGATTCGTTTGCAGTGAGTGTGGTAATCGCTTTAGAGAAAACCGCATTTTTTAGCGTTATGTTTTAAGCAAAGAAAGACTGGATTTATCACTTTCTGACCAACAAACATTAACAAAATTCTGGCATCACGATTAACGAGCACTTCAAATCAGTAAAGTCCGTCTTTAATGAAAGGATTGATACGCTAATGATCGAAAACAAAGATGAGGGTTTGCTGATTCCAGAAAGCGTTTTTTATAGAAAACAAAAGTCTTGTCCTGCAAGCTCTGGATGATTTACTTGAAAAGAACTTGGTCTATGAATACAATTTAAAGATATTTTGTGAGTATGTGAAAATGAGTAATGAAGAAGATATGGTTGTGGATGTAAAATTGTTCCAAACCAAAATGGCTTTAATCCAGATATGAGAAGATATCGAAATATTGTTTCCCCAAATGAGGCAGAAATCTGGGAAACAATTTTTCAAAAAAGTCTGACTGTGCCCCTAGTATAAAAGGCAGGTGCAGTTATGAACCGATTTTGCTCATTCCGAATTGCTTATTCCAACCACATTTCAACGCAGTACCTCTAGTCGTTAAAGTGAAAGGAGAAAAAGGTCGAAATCGAGAAATAACGCTAATAAAGAATATATAAACCTATCTATATCTATCTTATCCCTTTCTCTGCAGAATTAGCAAAATTAAATAAAAATTATCCAATAAATTGCTTTGCAACACAATTTTGTATCGTGAAAAATATTTAATCAATTTTTTTCTTTGCAAGTTATAGTCAACTGGAATATACATTAATTTATAATTTGTGTCAGGGATTGAATCCATGGCAAGAATTTGTTAACGCGAGTGAACACCATGGGTTCCCCAGATGAACAAGTAGATGGAGAACACACGGACGCAATTCCGATAACTTCGTTACCTATTAGCAGAGGAGACCCTCCGTCGCCTAGGCTGGCAGCCACACCGGGCGGCATAAGTGCACAGAGTTTGTCCGGGGTAACTTCGTCATAGTATGAAGAACAGACCTTATTGCTAATAGTCTTCACAGTGGTCCACTGCAGCTGATGCACGTAGGGGAATCCATTTTGGTCCGTGAGTCCCCAGCCAGTCGCAATGCCCACTTCATCAATAATCCTACTATTTATTTTCGGCAGAACAGCAGGAATGATATCAGAGCACATTTCCGTGTTAGGGATCTCGACCAACGCAATATCGTTCTTATTGGATAATGCGTTCCAATATGGATGGATAAGTATGTTGTTCGGGAGTATAGTATAAGCAACTTTAGCTTCTTCTACGAAGGTCGCCCCCAAGTACACGTCAGCCAACTGCGCACTGGAACCGAATAAATAACATTACTTATTTAAATGTTACCCGTTTTACAATGGAAAACTTAATGTTGATCGAAATTTGAAATAATCTTCATTCTCGTAAAAATGGTCCCTACCTTTAGAGGATTTTGACTGACTTACTCTTGAACGCACTGTGCAGCAGTTAAAACCCACTTCGTTCCGATCAAAGCTCCGCCACACGTGTATTGGATTCCCAACGACACTGTTACATTCAGTAAAGCGACTCCGGGAAACTGGTCATCATCAGCGTTTATCCCATTAATGATACGGCTTTTAGGCTTCACAGCCTTTGAGTTAACGCGAGCAACCACGAAAAGAATCAGGACGTGCAGAAGTTTCATTTTCTACTAACTGTTAACGATTGAAAGACTGAAGTGCCGTGCCACGTTGAAGAGCCACAACGTGAAGTGATACCACAAAATTTGGAAGTGATAAAGTTACAGTTCCTGCTAAATTATTGATTGTTGTTCTCTCCGATAAAAAGCCGATAAGGTTTGGCCTGAAAATAATTTAATCACATAATTGTAAAATACTTATATGGCTTAATTGAACATAGTTAGAATCGATAGCAAAACTAACATTTATAATAGGTACTAGCTGTTACCCGCGAATTGGTTCGCGTGGTCTTCAATTTAACGCGATAATATATTGAGTACCAGTATCCAGCGTGGATGTAATTCTGGCAATTTAACTTTTCCATCCGGGCAGCACATACCAGGTTTTTCATTCTTAAATTTGATGGCACTTCAATACACGCATAATTTTTTCCATTAACCACACTTGAATGGAGACTTTAATCATAATTAAGATCGTAATGGAATGCACCAAGATTTAAATCAGCGTGCAGTGTTTGTCTGGATCGAGCAGTGCATCTTCGAACGGATTCCAGTTTGCTTCCCGTTGCTCGTCTGTTTCAGATGAACGGGCTTTAGCAGTGTGTCCTCGAATGGTTTAGAGTAAATATTTGTTTTTTACTCGAACGGATTCCAGTCTTGCTTCCCGTTGCTCGACTGTTTCAGACGAACAGGCTTGAGCGTTGTGTACTCGAGCGGTTTCCAGCCTTGCACAAAAGTTCTGAATGATTGTGATCACACCATATATCTCGATGCGCGAGTGAATAATCGCATAACCATGGTGATTTAGATCATTGCGGAAAAAAAGGCGTAGGAAGGCGATATTATTTCGTAGGCGTAGGAAGACGATATAGATTGTGGAATAATCTCCCTGCGAATGTCTTCCCGCCCTGTTACCGTCACTACTCCTTCTGTCCCCCTTCCCGCTAACCAGTCCACCCTTCGGAACCAACAAATGCTGTGCATGGATAGGGGGCATCCCTTTAGCTTGGTTTCATCTGTTATGAAAAAAAAATTATTTGTCTGTGTTTGAGAACTTTTTTAATTAATTACTTAGGGATTTTCAGGAGCCTTTTAATCATACGCTTATAGAAAGACTTATATCATCCCCATTTTAAAACTCAGCTTTGCAGGAATCGTGTATTATTTAACTTGCTTCCTGCATAAATTGAAGATATAAGCGGTTTTTAAAAATTGCCCTCACATTCAACAGGAAGGCTCGAATAAGAGTAAAAAGTTGCAGTAGTCAGGTTAGCAAAGACGCAAACAAGCAGTACTTCTCAGTGACTACATCCCCATAGATGGCGCTAGACGAGGACAGTAGTGGCTAATAAAATATAACTATTGACTAACGGCCAGATTTTCAATTATCACTGTCACTAAGAAGCGAGAAATCGTTACTCGTCACCGTGAATGTAAAAAGCGATTTCTAAGCACTTACGTAGCGAGTAGTTCGCTTCTCCTAGGCATTTCAAAAATGTGTTTAATTTTTTAAGGGTAAACTCGGTGTTCTCTTTTCTTCGCATGCTTTCTAATTTTTGCTTATCATTCTTACTCGCTCATTATTTTACCCTGGTTTCCCCTATGTTTATGAACATATTGTTACTTTTGATGTGTTGTGTTTCAAGTGCTGAAAATTGTGAATTATGAAGCGGAAAATTTGTATTCGGGGTTATTGGTCATTTCCCGCAGCAGCAGGTTGAACTGCACGTTGTTCGTAATTCTAAGAAAAAGTTAAAATTAATTTTCATTCTGTTTAAAATTCACCATTAAATAGAAAATAACCTCTTCTTGTTGGAATTCATTGCTACACGTTCAGATTACAGATTTTTCTATCAGATATTTCAGATTCACAAAAAAAGAATGGAGTAACGACAGCCTTTTAGCAGTCGTTACTTTTGACAGTTCATATCGCTGAAATAATGATTGAAAATACCATGTAACGAACGAGAACTCGTAACAAGTATGGAAAGTGTTGTTGTGTTTTTAACGGACGAGCTGCTCGTTGTTTGAAAATCACAAAGTAACGATATCGCGAAAATAAGAAAGCAGAATCACGAAGAATCACCTCGTTCGTTGGTTGAAAATCTGGCCATAAACCTTCAAGTATGATACATGCAATAACTTGTTATCAAAAATAACAAGTAAGAGTGTTGTCTTCGGCCTGGCCGAAATCTAAATACCCTACACCCGAGTAACTGAAAAAATTATAATTTCGGCACTTACCAACTTTTGTATAAGTAGGCGGACCACGCCCATTTCGGGTGAATGTTTTTGTAATGTCTCTAGGTACTGCTAGATAGAATTACGAAGGTATTAATATTTTGAACCGTTTATGGTATTTTGTCAACTTTGGTATAAGTGGGCTGACCACGCCCATTTTCTGTACGCAAATTGGTAATACGTGTAGATACCTCGTGATAAAATTTCGTATTAATATCTTATACTGTTTACAAGATATTGACAAATTTTTTATGAGTGGGCGTGGCACACCCATTTTTGGCGAGCTTATTGTTAATGCTTCCCTATATAGCCTGATAAAATTACATATCAATATCTTATACCGTTCATTAGATATTGCGAACTTTGTTATCAGTGGGCGTTATTTTTGTTTTTATGGCAGATGAAACCAAGTTCGGGGGGTGCCCCCTATCCATGCACAGCATTTGTTGGTTCCGAAGGGATGACAGGTTAGTGAGAAGGGTGAAAGAGGGAGTAGCGACGGTTTACACCTCGCTTAAAGGTTTCGACGCTGTAAGTGGGCGGGAAGACACTCGCAGGGAGACTATTCCACAATCTAATGACGCGACCGAAAAACGAATTCCCACATTTTCAAACATTTTAGTAATGACGCTGTATGTTCCGGAATAAAATTATACCTTAATATCTCACATGGTTTATGAAATATTCAGATTTTAACATTTTTTGAAACGAGGTGCCTTTACATTCCGTTAGTAAAGTAGGCGTGGCTGCTTACCGATCTCGCCCATTTTCAATCCCAAGCAGCCCTACATAACAAAGAATATTTGTGCCAAATTTCATCGCGATATCTCTTTTCGTTCTCCCGTAATCGTGATTTCAACAGACAGACATACAGACAGACAGACAGACATACAGACAGACAGACATACAGACAGACAGACAGACAGACACACAGACGGACGGACAGGGCTAAATCGATTCAGGAGGTGACGCTGAGCAAGAATATATATACTTTTCTATATCTATCTCGTCTCCTTCTCTGCGTTACAAACGGAAGGACAAAGTGAATATACCCTACTCCCTTCGGGTGTAGGGTAATAAACAACATTAAAGATAACCGGAACTTTCTGTTTAAAAGACTTCATTTCTAAAATTTAAAAACTTTTAGCTGTTTCAAAATTTTTCTGTATTTTATTATTTTTTTACATTTTGTACTTTTCACAATACCTTCTGACTTTGTTTCAATAATTATTCTCTAAATTTCTATGTATAAATGTATCATATTTTCATCCCTATTTATAAATCTATTATTTTTGAAAAATTTGTGAAGTTTTGCAACGATTTACAACTATTTGTTCCCAATGAAAATGTCTAATTTTCACAATCTTATTATTAAATGTGGTAAAAAAAAGTTAAAATTCTTAATTGTCTTTAATTTGTGTGGTAAACGCTGCGGGGTGGGGGGGGGGGGGTTGGATAGTTCTAAAAGATTTCGCACCCTGCATATAATCACTCTAAAGCAAGTAAACATATTTAACATTAAAAACTAGATTTAAATTCTACTTTCTACTAAATGAGATATTTTAAAGTTATTTTATTAGAATATTTTAACCAATTAAAAAGTAATACACGTTTTTAAAACATCGAATTTTAATAACTTGTACCGAACATGAGAATATAAATTGAAATGGAAATTAAGTGTAAGGAATTCCCAAGTAACATTTAGCTCAATATATGCTCTCGCAACGCGTATAGAGCTGATAGCTTTAACCTAATAGTTTAAAATTTACTAACCTACTCGACTACAATTAACCAATATGTATGTCCTTCATATTTCATTCTTAGACAAAAAGTTTCTATGAATTATTATAGCGAAAATTCAATTTTTACTGCGAAATTAAATTCGTTAGCTCAAAAGTCATATTAATTCCTCTGCGAAAGCAGTATTTTTTGCGTCTTCTGCTCCTTTGCCGATTTTAGTTAATCTCTCATGCAATTGTAAAGCTATAGCTACACATTACACTTTTCTAGTATCGTTCTGTTGCGATTTTGCAGCTAGTAGCTCTAAAGATGTTACTTGGGTTTCGATTAAACTTATGTTAAAAGATCAGTCGTTCTTACTATATAATTAAGCATTAAAAGCTGGGACAGTTCTCTCCCTTTGGGATTCGACATAAAGCCATTAAGGGACTCTAGTTGTGGAGATTCTATCCTTTAATCCAGCTCTGGATAGTGAAGTTCTTTGGTCAGCGGCTGTGGCTGCGTCTGTGCCTGCAGATTTTCCATTACGACGCTCATGGTCAGAGCATTTTGATCCGGCAAAACGCTGCCCGTGTTTGAGTTCGCAGACATGGCCATGGGCACCGATGAGGTGGGTGGTAGTGGTACCGCGCGGGGAGCGGCTAAGGTGGTTGAAGCATTCGAACCGGGCACGAAGACACTGTTTGAGTAGAAAAGAAAATATCAGTTTCTATTTAAGGAAAATCAGTTTCTCTACCGAACTCACCTTAACGAATTTGTTGAACGGTACAGTGGAGGCGGCGTATTGCCGCGTATTGCCCCGAATGCATGTTGCTGCTGCGCTGCAGCAGGGTGGAATAGAAAACTGTAAAGATCGCAGATTTAAAAAATTGTTTCCTGCAAAATATCCGGATAGAGTTTCAACTCACCCCATGGCAGCGCATTCGCTGAGTGAAGTCAGATACGATGGTGGTGGAGGACGATGTTGGAATTCCGGGTACAAGTAGCTTCCGGACAGAAGGCGGTTATTACAATACGGACTGTTGCAGCTGCGACATGTTTCCATGCGACGATAGCAAGGACACTCGTCCATATCGTCGGGCAGACTCAGCCGCCAGATGGCGCCCGAAATGACGAGCAGTGAGACGCCAATGCCGATCATTAGCAGCGCAGCACTCAGATACTGGGTTGAGTGCTCAATGAGTCCAGTGGAGCCGAGGACGATGCCGCCCAGGGTGCAGGCAACCCCTCCCAAGGCCAGAATACCGATGATGAACGGCAACGAAGGACGAGAGAACCACTTGCGGAAAGTGCTGCGTAACGGGGGAGTGATGGTGGAGATAGTAAGGGTGGTATCGCTAGTGGCGCCATCGCCATTTAAGTTGTCCAATGTTCCGGGGACTCCACCGCACACGGGCAAGGCATTACCAGGAGCCGTTGTAGCTTCGAGCAGAGGTCTGTAAAGAGGAAAGAGTGGAAAAAAAGGAGAGTATAAGTTTTAACGGAAAGTATTTGAAACATGTTAGGAAGTTTTTTATTGAGTATTCAGCTTCTTCAAATTTCTCTCCTCAGCGGCTACCTGCTCAAGAGGTGTTCTAAAACGGTACAGCCTCGGAGCAGGTAAGGCCACTCCAAGTGACCTTTTCTTAGCCTGCACACGCATTTAAAGTCAGCCATTTCTCCCCTCTTCGCATTAGTAACCCAAACAGGACCAGCAAGGCGACTTTTCTTACTTTAAATTTATAAACAAAACTAAAGGATGGAATGGGAAACTCAAGAGAAATAGAAAAACATGAAAATCAAAGCAGCTCTGAGGTTGAGGCTTGCGTTTTCTTGTCAGCCAAACATATCGCATCCCCTGTAAAGAAATGCTATTTGACACACAGTCAGGGTTCGGAATTCAGGAATCTTAATTTGAGAAGTTTTCAATTTCAATTTTAGGGTAAGTATTAATATTATTCCATATATTTTAATTTGATATTTTGTATACTCGAGATGTAAAAATTGTAGTGTATATTAATTTTGTATGAATTTTGTGTAAATTTTGTGTAAATAGGGAATGCAACTCTTAGAAGGAGGCGATTTGGATATAGAATAGTGTGTATATTCTTGATCAGCGTCACCTCCGGAATAATAAAACCTTCTTTCGGTTCAATATTGAGCTGAAAATAATCGCAATCGACCGAAGAGCACCCCGACTTTTTACTTAACGAAATTTTTTGTCTTACAGAGCTTTTAAAAGTCGTCCTATAGAGTCATAAGTACCAAATTTCGTAACAATGTATGCAGTATGTCATAGCTGAAGACCACGCTTCGCTTTTAAGAAATTCAAGTATTGATCAACAGAAACGCAGACAATAAATTTGGAAGTTTGTGCATCGTATATTCGAGTAGAATACTGCGCTGGAAAAGTACGATACACCTATTTTTTATACAAACAACTGTCCATTAGTGGTAAATACTGTACTGTACTTTACTGACAACGGGCAATTTCAAAGGAGGGACACACTTCTTTATTACATAGTTAACCACAATAGAGCGCTATAAGGAGCCCTGAGGCCATTTGTAGATTATTTTGCTTACTCATTTCGAAAACGAAATTTTTTTAAGTCACAAATGGATTAGATACAAACTGCAGTTTATTAAAACGAGCAGTCATTACAGTACTAGACTTAATTTTAAAGTGAAGCAAAACCAACAACCTGAAATTTCAGTAGAATCCGAACCCTACTTATTGTTGTCAGCCTGGAATTCTTTACTTTTCAATTTGAAGCCTGATGTTGAGTTTCTTTTGATTTACTTTTCTAAAGCATTCTTTGGCTCCTTTAAGGGTGCCGGTAACCAGTTTTATTCTCCCTTTTTTTTGTATTTTCGGAATTTCAGTTCTTTCTTCCTATTTCACTTTGGATATTTGACATCTTACACCTGCCTCCGAAAATCAGAATTTCTTCTAAATCAGGCAGCTGTTTGGAAGTTGATTTATTTTAAAAATAAAAAAAATTCAACTATAATTGATGCCAGTTTTTAATGTCCTGTCGGAGGAAAGCAAGAGCTCAAACCTAAAAAAAAACAGGTAGAAAAATACAAAAATGTGTTCTGGGGATGAAAATTTGGTAGTGTTGGTGGTGGTCAGTTTTCTGGAGATGATTAATATAAATTGTGTGTAGTTTTCAGCTGCTTCTGTTCTTGACTCTATAGAAGAACTGAGGGAAGAGATGGGATGACAATAGAGTGGAACCGAAATCATCTGCATTTTTGTCAGTGATTAGTTACGGGCCGAGTTGCCGATTTCATTTTTATAACTTTAGTTACGTTTTTTAACGCATTAAAGAGATATTTTGCAAATGAATATGGTTATGTGTGATCAAGTTTTTTAACATAAACTTTTACTACAATATTATTTGAGCCGCTGGCAATTTAGACTTTGCGTCGTTGTCATCTTCTCACGGATTTCCTTATTAACAACTATTACTGGCTGATCTCTTTCCCTCAGCAATGGAATAACACATCAACTCAAAATTGCCAGCGCCTCAAATAATATTGTAGTAAAAGTTTATGTTAATAAAATTGATCTGGAAGTAATAAAAAAAATGAACTTCTCAATAAAAACTGTCTGGATTAATTGAAAAGGACCATAAAACAAATGGCTTGAGTTGATTGTTATTAGAAGAACAAAAATTGTACAGCCTCATCTGAAATCCAATAAATCACTTCCATTTCATGCCTTTCCTATTTATTTCATCTCAATTCCAATCGCAGGCACAGCTGTCAACCCGCATCTCGCCGATTCTAGGAATCTTGTTCTTCCAAATTTGCTGCCACAGAGCGCCTGAGAAGCTCTTAATACGATTTCACAGCGTGCTGATGAAGTGTTTCAGTTCACAATTTTTATTGGCTGCACATTTTTGAGTCTTCAGACTGAACGTATTTTGAAGTCTTCAGATTGAAGGCTTTCTTTAGCGCGTGTCAACACGCTGCTGCTGCTCATAAATTACGATATCAAAGCTCTGAGGGGTGGGATGCTTTAAATGGCGGCATGCAGCAGAATTTCAGGCTTGATTTAAAGATTCTCTTTCGGTTTGTTGTTGTAACAAGTCTTTTTTGGTAATTTATTTTTATTGTTTTTGGGTTGCATTATAAGTTTTCCTCTTGTATTGTGAGATGATGATGTTTTTAGAGGCTGTTGAGAGGCGTGTATCGTGTGCCTTACGTTTTGGGAGTTAGAAGTGTGGAAAATTAAAAAAATTTAATCAAAATAATCGTCTGACAAATCACTGCAGCAATGAATCTTCTTTTTTCGGTACTCTATTTTTTGGGTTTCCAATTTATTCTTACATAATCTTGATGTGGAAATAAATCACTCCGCTGAATTCAGTTACGTCAGACGAATGACATGGGACTAATGACTGTTAATTTTTTTTAATACTCGTACAGTAATTTAGTTTTTAAAAATTTTCAAAATAATTATTCACAATATTGTTGAAACAATGAATTATTGAAACGTATGGTTCATGAATACGATAAACTAGCAATTCTTATTAAAATTGGTTTATGTCTGTGCTTAATAGTTTCTGCAAAATTCCAACAACCGTTAAAACTGATAAAAGTAAAAAAATTCCTTTTAATCTGTAAAGTAATAAGAAATAAGCATGTAAAATTAACACTTGATAATTTAACGCAAAATTTAAATCAGTTTATATGTTTGAAAAAAAATCGTGATATGAAATTTTCACTGTGCAATTTAAAAGAACCATTAAAAGGAAATTTTCTGAGTTCCGCAAAACACATAATGAACACATGTTGAGGGTATGTGACTTAAATAAGCTAATGATAAATATAAATACAGCGTATGTACCTCGAAGTGGTAATCGAATTTCAGTCAAAGTTTCATATTACACTTTTCTTCCTCGTAATATTTTGCGGTGATGCCTTCCATACACTTGTAAAAACACTTGACGAGACCGTATAAAAAGTATCTGAGGCCTATTTTTACGACCAATAAATTAGAGCTGTTGTAGTGACCACCACGTTACCATGAAGTATCACATCACTTCCTCTTAAGAATCCATACAAAACAATTTCAAACCAACATGATACTTGTTGGTTAGCAAAGTCAAGTTGATACCATGCGTGGGGAGTTGAAAATGCATTGCAAAGTTGTTATTCATTCAGGATAGAAAATTCTGAATGAGAATGAGAAATTCAGAATTTTATGGAAGACGGAAGTGTTTTATTATATTTCATTGTAGAATTGCATAGTTTAATTTCTAGAAAAACCTTATTAATTAAAGCAGAAACGTGTGTGTGGTTATATATTTCAATGAAAACATATGATTAAAAAACCTTTTGAACAGATATAAGAAGTCTGCTTTTCAAATATCAAATACCATTCGGCGCAACTTTGTGTCGATCGTTTTTAATATGCGTGAAATACGTCATCGAGATCCCTTGATAAATGAACACCTGCTCGGAAATATTCATTAGTATTCATCGAAGGTAGCCTTAATAAGCATAATGATAGGTTATTAATGAATATCACACGAAAGTACTTTTCGGCCCACGAATCAATGACGTAGCTCCACCACATGTGGAGTCAGCAGAAACTGAAATATTTTCTTTTTCGATTATTTTCACTCTTCCGTTCAAATAAAAACCGAAAAGAAAAAGCGGACCCTCTGAAGGTAGACCCCTACATGGTAATTAGTAGATAATTAATGAGTTATTAGAAGCTAAGAGACTCCACAGAAAAGATAGTTAAAGGAGGAAAAGTAAGAGTGCCCTACTACATGCGTAAAATAGTACCAAAAAAGTATTTGACCAAAACATTTGATGAAAAAACCAATTAAAAGGCAGCACTCAATAAAATATGGAGAAAAACCACCTCACTGAGAAACCAAAAAACAGGAAGTGCTGGTGTAACGTAATTTAATTGCTTGCCAGAATACTCGCCAGCAACTCGTAATCTTCGTATGCGGGTGGGCAGGAGGGCACGAGGAGTGACGGGGAAGTTTTTTTAAGTGACCGCCAAAAAGGGTGTCAAAAGCAGCCGACAAACTCAATAGATAGCCACCAATATTTTGGTATTTTGATTTCTTTTCTTTTGAATATCGGCGGCCTGCTTGAAAGGAATTCTGGATGCGTCAGGAATTATTCTTTCGATGAAAAGGCTGAAAGGTAAGCTGAAGAGTGATTAGCAGTCACAAACCATCGTTGTTGTCTATTGGCTATAATTTGATGATTCCACAATCAATGCGTCAATAGCTAGTAATAAAAACTTCAGTATTTCTGTACGAAAATGTTCCGAAGAAGTACGAATGTTAAATTGTTAATTTTTTCCCAGCCAACTGTGAGATGAGGTGGGTTATTATAATTTTAGACCATTTCACATGTAGTTGTCATAAAAAAATCTGTAATAATATTGTATTCAAACTGTATTTCTAGAGATTACAAAAAAGAGGAACATGCGGGTAACATTTCAGTGGTTGTGAGTAACTCAGTGTTAAGTAAACACAGTAATAAATCTAAAATGGTTCGTAATACTTTGCGCCTCTGAATGTGATAAAAAACGTATCTACATAAAAGTTCACAAGAGTAAAAAAATTATCATTTACTGCGGCAATTCTTTGAAAAACATACTGGGTTATTAAACAGGGTCATAAAGACTTTATCTACTTCAGCAGTATGTTTATATGAGGGTATTAGTTACTTTACGTATAACAGCAGCTATTATTCCATCATCAAGGCTACCGAAATTCGTCGCTCAATGACCAAAGTCTTTGAGATTTTTTTTTTCGTGAATTTAACTTTAAGCCGCTTAAAAAGTTGTAAAACTTTATTGATACCTTTGTTTTTAAATTTTAAGGTAAAGTATTAAAAATATTTGTTATTGGAAGGGAAACATTTATACTATTTATGAATAGTTACTTCATGACTATTAGAAAAATTTTACAAGTTCAACGGTTATATATCTGATTTTACATGATTTACAGACAAAATTGTAAGTGCTTTTCTGTCGGAAAAAATTAGGATGATTTCTGTATTCAGACAGACAGACGGACTTAAATTACTTCTAAAAACTTACTGAGGCGCAAAAGAACTGCAGGACAGTGCTATTGAGCTTTATTTTAGCATTCATACAAAGATTGTTTTCCCCAAAAAAATTAGCAATGGCAATATTAATTATTTTCTAATTTTCAGGGCCAAGTTGAAGTGATATATGTGTGCTATATATTCGTAAACCAATATTAACTATCACCAAGTGAGAATAATAAAAACTCATCTATATGATAGCATCAATTAACACTTGTTGATAAGGGGATCTAAAAGTCTGTATAAAAAGAACATTTGTGTCTTTTTTTTTTCATCAGAACAAATATGAGTGAACTAGTTAAGGTTGGATGTAAAGAAGTAAAACAGAACCTCTTGTTCCTCGGTGGTATACAGAAAAAGAAGGAAAAAGGCAACAGAAAAAAGGTTGAAGCTCAACGAAGCACGTGAAAATCGTATATACAGAACGTCCTTATTTATGTGGGTATTAACTAGAAAAGAATAATAAAAACTGCTGGACTTCCTTTATGGTGTCAGATAACAAGCACTCAATGTTCAATCGAGTAACTTGAGTAGTCTTCCCGAAATGACACAGAGGAATGGAAGCGGAAGATCAGAGTATACGTGTTCGATGTGGACCCTTTAGCATGAAATGTCAAATAAATCGCTGTCAAAATGTTTGAGGAGAAGTAGCACCAAAGAAAAAAGGAGAAGATATAGATTCAGACTGGAAAATATAAAATATAATAGAAAATAGCCAGACCAGACCATTCTTTTGTTGGTAAGATTCGATGCTTTGCTTTTTGAAGAAATACTTTTCGTAGAGAAGTTTTATACATATAACTGTAAGGAATATTTTTACTAGGAAAAGAAAGAAATGTAGTGCAGGTTATGAGAAAAGTTTATGGGATGGATTATATAGGTAATACATAGTACTACACTGACTTTTTTACTGATGAACTTTTTTACTGATTTTATATGAACTTGTTGAATTCATTTCAGCGTAAAATTTATGCTAGCAAGTTCGTCCAATTACAGTTGACATTTTAATTAGTAGCCTCGTGCCGACAAAGTGCGACCATATATAGTGATAGGCGCATCTACGATATAGCAAAAGTGGAAATACATGCACCACATTATATCGAGTCTTACCATTTTGTTTGCGTTTGCGTAGAAACAAATATTTGCGTAAAATCGAATAAGTATTCTTCAGTTTAAGAAATATATAGGACAGTCTAGATAACAAGGACAGTCTTTATATAACAAGTAATATTTCGGAAAATATCCCCACTGATAACTGAAAACTTTTTCAAAGTCTAAAAAGTTCTTTCTATAAAATTGAATTTTATATTAAAGTAATCATTGGTTGGCTTTAATTATACTATTTTAAGACAAATATTACACTTTATTCTCCAGTATTAATTTAAAATAATCACCTTATTTGACAAGAACCTCGTTTATTCTTAAATGGTTATTCTTAAATGCTTGTGATACTCTGATGCTACATTTTCTACTCCAGGTCTCCGTAAATATTTCATACTCGGCAAACATTTTTAACTTTGCTCCAGAAATGTCGAAAATATGGAGAAATATTCATCAACTTTGACAACAGAAACCTCCCCAAAAATTGCCTCTAGTCGCGAGATCTTTCGAAAACCCCAGACACACACACGCATAAATAAAAACAAGCGAAAAGGGACCAAAACAAAGAGAATGGAATAAAAAAAAGCCTGACAGGCGTATTTAAAATTGTAATTGGCATGCTCCAAAAATGACAGAATGAAGAAGGGTCTCGTCGCCGTCTGTCTGGTTCTTTGCTGCTATTCGAGAGCAAAAAAAGTAAGAGAAAAACTAAGGCTATCATGACCGAAAATCTTGTCACGCAGCAGCTTAACAATGCGAGTCCCCCCCAAAAACTGAAAAAATGCCTTTTTTTCTTGCTTCATTTCGGAAAACATATGGATGCATTAAGATGCGGAATACAGTAGCCAGCTGAGTAAAACATTTCAAGAAAAAAAGCTGTGCGTGAAGACAACAGCTTTCGAAGACAATAAAAAAGGAAAGGCCTTTGTAGCTGCAATCCAGATAGAAGATTACTGTGAAGAGGTAGATCTTTATCGAAGCAAAGGAAATAATCATAAATTTCCTAGAACTTTAAAAGCCCTTCTAACTGCCGCAATAATAATAAAAGGCCAGAGGACGGTTGTAGAAATTTTGGTAATGATAGATCTTGATTGGAATGGTTTGGTATTTTCATTTGCTCAGAAGAACTTTAGAGAACCGTATTAGTTATGTAGATGGGGATGAAATGAATTATTTCGGTTGTAAATCTGTCAGGTGAAGAACGTTAATCCAGCGCAATATAGGAATGCATTCAATACCATTTGGATTGATTGATCGATCTATAGTAGAAAAGAAGGTGGCAGAAAAATAGAATTCTTGTATAAATTCCAACGAATGTAATTGTGAATATTGGCTTGGAAGATGGGTCTCAGGGCTGCTGAGAATCTCAAAAGATTCTTTGAAAAACTTTAATGATCTTTGCATACATAGATTTGAAAGTGCTTTTCACAATGTGGATTTCTTAGAAGTAAAAAACACCGGAATGGCGCTCATATGCTTCTCGCGATTGTATTTTTGAATCTATTAAAAGAGGAGGATTATAAAAACCCGAAGCAAAAACAACTCACAGTCGTAAAATGAAATGATATCACGCTATAATCTTCCGTGATGATGGCGATCACTAAACTCGGTCCCTGAGTGCGCTCAAAACAATAATCAATACTTCCTCACATCTTTTTCAATTTTATTTACCTTGTCAAATGATGATGACCTAGTGCGGGGCCTAAACTGGTGAACATCGGCTGTTGTTGGAAGTACTGTAGATGTGGATGCTGCTGGTGGTAGCTGTAGTCGGCGCCAACGGGCGCATTCAAGTATGACGCGGATGCGGCGGCAGCATGGAGGTGGTGGTGATGGTGATGTGGGTCCAAGAAGATGGCTGTGTACTGCGGTGGATATGCGGTGCCCGCGGCAGACCCTGAGCGCTGTTCGCTGCATTTCGATTTCGATCGGTGTTTACGTCGCGTGCGCTTACTCTGACGTGAATCACGTGAGCAAACGCTGGAATTGAGTGCATCATTGGCGGAGGCGGCTGGCTGTTGAGGCGCTGCCACGGCGTGTGCAGTGGACCCGCCACTGCCGCTGCCATCAATAACGCCCGAGGCACCGCCGCCGCCGCGACCAGCGACTGAGGGCGTAAACTGCAGCTCGCTGTAGATGCTCGAATCCAGTATGTTGCTGTCCGACGTGGAGCGATTCAGGACGAACTGCTCGAATTCATCGGCCTGAAGTTCGGCGTCGGCGTCTAGGTGTGCGTTGAGTAGAGCTGTGCTTTCGGCACTGATTTCCTCGCTGTCAGCCATCGAGTGTTGTTGCTGCTGCTGCTGCAGCTGCTGCTGCTGCTGCTGCTGCTGCTGCTGCTGCTGCTGCTGCTGCTGCTGCTGCTGCTGCTCTTGTTGACCACCAACGTCGGGGCGGCTGCGATGTAGGCTGTTGTTGCTGTAGCTGGCGCTGATGACGATTTCCGGTATGATGAGATTTTTCACGTATGAGTTCTGAGAGGAGTTGTTGTTGGTGGTGGTGGTAACTGCACCCAACATGGTGCCGTTTTCGAATACAATGCTTTCCGGTTTGTTGGGTGGTTGAGGGGTGGTGGTTGTTGCGTTGGTCATGCTGTTGTTGTTTTTATTATCTGCTATGTTGTTGCTGCTTGGCGTTTTTTTCTTTGGCGTTCCAAACATTTTATTATTTAGTGGAAACAATAGTTCTCTTTTATAAAAAACTATTTGTTTAAATAATTTTATATTATTTTAATTCACTGCTTTCAAAAAATACTTTCTTTCAATAAGACAAACATTTTTTAAATATAAATTTTTCTAATTTTTAATCCGATTATTTTGTTTTAATACGAAAATCTCAAATACTTTTCCTTTTTTCGTAATATTTTCTGAGTTAAAATTTTGATTCCCTTTCTTGCACATATACACTCACACCACACACGAACGATGGTAACACATCCGAGTACCGCCAAAAACTGAATTCAAAGTTTTGAAAACAAATCCAGTTTACCGTAGCCGTCATCTCTCTCAGCAGCACAACCACCACCAATATGAAAATAACACAAGCGGCTCTCTTCTGCCAAGATCAGGGCTACCAGTTCCGTGAGAAGAATCCCACAGGTTTTAATGTTGCTTGTGGGATTTATAATTTCTTTTGGATTCTCAATACCTTTTATAAGGATTTCCAATATATTATTTTTCGAATTACTTTTGAGTTTTTCTCATGAAGGAGGAACAGATATGTTGCGAGTTTGGTTAATGTTTATCAAAGTGTGTGGGTTATCTGTGAGATATGTTAGTATCTGTCGTAATTTCTTAGGAATTCTAAAATGGCTTCTAAAACTTATGTGACAATTGTGAAACTGACACTGAATTGCTAATAACGGTATTCTTCCGAAGTTAGAATCGAATAGTTCGGTACAAGGGAAAGTAGGAATTTTTATTAAGGTCATGGAAACTTGAGCGGCTACTCTTGTTTCCTATTGCCACTTGGCTTTGCACTCTCGCTCTCGTTCTCCCTCTCTCTCTCTCTCTCTCTCACACACTCTCTTTTTCTCTTTTTCTAACCATTTTGAGAGGAACATTTACTACTCTCTTGGTTTTTAAAAGGTTCAAACAGGGCCGCCTTTTGTGGTTGAGTCGAATCTTAAAGCAAAAACGGCTGCCGATTGTTTAAAATCCATTCAGTACTGGAGTTGCTGCTCAGTATCAGTGCTGAATAAACACGTACATATATGGCTACAATATTCGCGATACTAGCGGATGTATATGCCGTACACTGAAATGAAGTTAACTAATGAGGCGGCCGTTCAACTTACTGTCCGTATATTATTTATATTTTCGACAATTAAAAGGAATGGCAACCTTAAATCTACGTGCGCCTTAGCTACGCTCCTGGCTTACTCTCAATCTCTGTTTATTATTGTGGCTCTCTCCCTCTCTCCCTCTCTCACTCTCTTAATATCTTTTTTCCACCCTAACTTTCATCCTCAATAAATAAAATCCCAAAATGTCTTCCTTGTGTCTGCTGCGGGTGATAAGAAAAATATTTGGTCCACAATTTATTTTGTGCATCTTTTTGTTATTTTAGGAAAGCGCGGAAAAGGAATCCCTTTGATGAGGAGAGGTGCAGCGAGACCGAAGTTCCATTTTAGATGGGAAGGTGAGCTGGTAGAATCTTCTTTCGATTGACATTTGCTGGCTTGTTTCTGGAGTGAATGACATCGAGTTATGCAAAGGATGTCAGGTACACGTCGACGGAAATGAGTGTCTTGTAGGACGCAGTTTGCATGAAATTCAACATGATGTTGCTGTACACTCTTGACATGGATGTTAACAAGTTTTGCAGAAAATTTAACTATCGTGGAACAGGAAATCAATCAAAAGCATCGAATTCAATTTTCGACTTTAGAATCTGCGGTTAACTGAGGGATTTTGCGTAACCATACCATCCTTCACGATTGGTCGCCCTAAGCAGTTCTTACCCTCTCTGTCAACAGCAACATCGCCATCGGCAGGATGCACAGTGCACAGGACATGCATTTCTTCATCCCTTCAGCCTTTCTAAAGTGTTTCAAACCGTGCATAACTTCATCTTCCCTTCTCACTTCTTCCTAGCAACTCCTGTTGTTCCATATCGACGTGTTTCTCTCCTAATAAGTTCAGCCTGTGAGCCCAAAATATTTTCATTCGCACCAAAAGCGTGACAGGAAGCAAAAAAATCCACGCTTATACTGGTAAACTAAAGGTTGAGCAAAATTTCGCAGAAAAAAGAAACAAAGCAAAATATAACAATTCTCGAAAAGAAATCCTGTGTCAGGACGCAGTTAGGGGAGTAGCATGAGTAGCATAATTTTTCCTTATTATTTTGCTACATTTACACGAGTGTGACTCTTCTCAGTGTTTGTATTTATACGCATTAAAGAAAAAGTTGGTAAAGTTTGTTTAAAAGATGCTCAATGCATAGAGTTTGTGGAGTAATAGTAACCGCATTTAAACACCTTCAAATAGTTGTATTGATGAAATAACGTCTTCGTCAAATAGTCGATTGAGACAGTTGGAATTCGTTGAAGTTGGTTGCATTCTGTAAAATATATTGCAGTCTCTAAAGTAAATTCTGTTAACTTTAGTAGTTACAGTCACTGATGCACACGAGACGAGACAATTCTCAATCTCGTCTCGAATTCAAGACGACAGGCGAAGTTAAGCCATCGCTGTCAAGCCGAGACGAGATCTGAGATCGATCACCCAAATCTGGATCACTCAAATCTCGGGAAATTTCAATTAATTCCTTTTATTAAGTGTATTTCGGTAGAAATGTCAGGGATACGTAAGAATACTTAAAGAGTTTTTTTTTATTATTCCTCCACTTTTATGCATGTGTGTCGTCTGTTTACTTGTCTGTCTCTACAATTTTGATTAAAAGCCTTCATTTATTAGTATTTTGGCAACAATATTTTATTTTTTAAGGGTACTCGGTCGATGAAGAGGCTTCTTTAGGGATTTGCGCACATTGCTGTTGCTGTGGTCGGACAGAAAGGCATAATTTGTAGCCACTCTTTAGCATAAACATATATAATTTCATAAAAAAGGAAGAGTAAACAAACATGAGATGTTGAAACTGCCAAGCCAAGTGGGGATGCGTATAATTTTTAAATGTGCTTGCCTTTCGTTTCCTACCCTGCTGTTATTTTTCTTTATTCTTCATTTTCATTCATCCAATTTTTGGCTCTTACAATTGCAACGCTGAAATCAGCCTTAAACTCAAGTTCAGCCAAATCAAATCCAACCACAGGCCTGCCTGCTGAAGACCCTTCGTTTTGTCCCATCACGACTGGAATCAAATCAACGGCCATCATCACGCGCAGCACGAGCTGCAAGCAACTCATAATCACAAATTAGAGGCTTTTCAATTCTGCTCTGTCTGTTTGTCTCGAAAGTCGTTTCAAGTCTGTTACTCAGCTCATCTGGCCGTGTGTTCGAGCAGTTGACCTGTCTATCCTTCCCTCCATCCATCCAATCAAACAGCCAAGCAGCCAACCAGCCAACAATCCACAGCGTGGACTCATTTCAGTTGTCTGCGTTAAAAGTCGGTCGGTCGACCTCAACTCGATGGTTTTGACCATCGTTATTCAATGTAGTGCTTGTTATTTTTATGAACGCCATGATTATGACGTAAGAATTCCTTTTTTTATCAGCTTCTTCTTGTGGAAGTTCTCTGTTTTTTGTTTTGAAAAATAAGCCTACTATAATCAGCACAGTGGGTTGCCTCCTGGCAGCACGTTCTACAGCTGTTCGAATTTATTATTAGAGAACTTCTGTCACAGAAGTTACTTTTCTTGACAAAAAATGTCTCTGCGAACATGATTTGAATATCGAATTTATGATTATGGTAATCCTTACTGGTGTCTGCATATACGTATGTACAGAATATGGAAAATACTCCTGCCATAATGAAACGCAATCATAAAAATTCAGTGGAGTTATTTATGCAGCCGCAAGTTCTACTAAAAGCACACTGAAAGTTTTTTTCTACTCACTGTCAGATTTATTTATAACCCTAATAACGTGTCATCGCATCTTCGGACTGTCATAAAAATATTAAAATTCGGGAGGAGGTAATACCACTCATCACTACGATGACGAATGAGATTCATATGTTCTCATGACGGCAAATTTGTTTTTGAGATTATATGCCCCAATACTGCCTCATTTATTTGAAGATCTGAGAAAGTTTAACTTTTGAGACTATAAACAAAATATGTAGGGTTTAAAACGAATTGCATCTAGCTTAATTTTTCTAACAGTTTCTCTGCGGAAAACATTAATTATATTACTAAAAATACTCTTATCACTCGCCTCGTTTTGGTACTTATGAAAAATCACCGAAAATAGATCCACTGTGCTATCCTCGTAAAGTAATTCAAGAAATTTTGGGCGAGACAATAATAACCATTTTAAGTGTTGGATATGAAGTTAAAAAAGCCATCATCAATAAAAAGGCAATAAGGTATTTGACCCCAAGTCAATGCAACCCAACGCGGCGAGATAACCTGCAGGCAATCCATATAGAAATAATAGTAATTTAGACATTTTGACGAATTATATGTATGATAAATTACGAGTACATTTGAATGAAAGCCAAAAACTGGACGATTAAAGACCTTAGGATTGAAACAATAACAAGGTGTTGATAATATGTCCAAATTGTTAAAAGAAATATATATGCGATGATCCACTTCTTCGTCTAGGAATTTTAAAGCTTCGTCTAGGAATTTTAAAGTTTATGTTAGACTTCAAATCGTTATCGTTGGGAGGTGGAAAGGCATGCTACGAATTGAAGAAACGGAAAGATTTCGGGAACAACAGTTGCTATTGTAAGTGTGAAAGTAGGGTGTAAATGATGCTAATGGTTTTACTTTGAATTATATGAAGAAGAGCAGAAAGCGGAGATCCAGCATTCCAGTAAAAAGTGTTAAAAGCCGAGTTTGGTTTTCTTTATTTACACTTTCATTAGCTACACATTTTCAAAGGGATGTACGAGATAATTAACAATACCGAACGGATAAATGTTTTCGGTTGAATAAATAAACCGGAAATATTTTATGGATTCTTCTACTTACACGCTTTTCGAATGTAAACAAATTCATAAGATTTTCTATCGATAGCGAAATAACGATAACCTTTTTGATTGGGACTTTTGAAAATTTTCACAACTTCGTATGCCTATTAAAAAAATAGTAAAATAGAAGGGTTGATGGTAAGGTTTTAGCGATTCTGGTGGTAAGGCGATAAGTTTATTATGAATTATCAGTAAACAATAACCAATGGAGAAACAAGTTTTTTTATATAGACAAATCCTATTATATTTGTCATATAATATCTGTAAATAAATACTTTTAAAGCAAAACTTTTTAATAAAATCCTCTCTCATGTTTTTCTATTGTTTCCTATAAATTTGTTTCAGTGATTACAACATTGAAATGTTTATTGGTTGTAGGTGTTGGGTAATCGATTTCTTCGATGTGAAGCAATAATTTTGAAGTTATTATTAGATAGTACATGACATTTTTGATCGCCTGTTTTACATTTGTAATCGAATGTCGCTGAAATGCTGAAGGTTTCATATTTGTATACTCGTAAAAATCTTGTAATGCATACAAGACTTTTCACTAAGCATGTTTCAATCGTTAAATCCGTCTACCTTTCAGATAATTTTGTTTGCTGATCACGAAACTGACGAAATACATTACAATATATTTTCTTATAGTCGTGTCAGAGTTTTATGACGACTGAGGTCAACTCTTTTTAAACTGTCAAATATTTAATGTTAAGAAGTTTATGATAAATTTTTTTTAATCTGTTTCTTTTGGTAAATTTATTCTATAGCCGTTCTAATAATTTTAAGCTTTACAAGTTCGACAAATACTTACAAATATACAAACAACTTAACTAAAAACGTGATTGGAAATTGAACCATTTTGAAGGAAGTGACAAATTGATGTTCGAATTCGTTCAATTCTTTCGGAGAGAAAAGAGTTGATGTTATCTAAAATTCTGAGTTCTCCTAATGCCAACCCTCTAAGCAAATAAAAGCTAAAAGACAAATATATACAATGAACATCATATAATGAACATCATGGTTCATCAACTTGCCGGATATCCTGCCTCATAAAAGTCACGTGCTGAAAAGCGCAGAGGGAAAACAAGTCCGTTGTATATCTATCTTGAAAACAACAACAGAAAAACACTTCAGATATATTCCATATCTATGCTAACCTTTGGCAAATTTCAAACCCTTCAATAGTAGAAGAAGTAAAAAAAGCGTGTCATATGATGAGAAACTCGAAATGAGAACAAAACTGACCCTAGGTTGGAAAACAATTTAAAAATCCCAAAAAATTCGAAATCCACATTAATTAAAATTGCCATTTCATGCACGATAAATTCGTTGGTTATAGAAAATCGTTGGTTATAGGAAAAAATCCGAAATAAAAGTCGATTGTATGGAATGACGACCAAGAGCTAATTAGATGAAATTGCAAGGGTGTAAGGAATGGAACAGAAGCAGGAGTAACAACAAACAACAGTAGCCCCATCGTCCATCGTCATTCGCTTTCATTCCACTCGCTCACTCATTCGGCCTACAAAGCAGCACATAATATAAAAAACAGAATATCTAAAGTGAAGAAAGATAACGTAAAGAAAAGAAATCGCCTAATATCCTGTCCATCCCGGGTACATCCTGTGACACAAGGCCGGGCAGTCGAGCACTTGCTGTCGATTGTGTGCTTGACTTGAGTAGAAGGTAATTCTATTTTCCAGGTTCGTAGTAATCAAAAAGGGAGAAACTTTGAAGTTCTCATCATAAATGGCATTTAGAATGCTGTTCTTGTAACCGTTTTATCGGTAGTGCTCGGTGTTCTTTAGTATCGAAAAATCAATATCAACTATTTTTCAACCTCCAATTGATAGCAGCCTGATGTCCTGGCGTATATCATATGAAGAGTCGACAGGCGGAGGATTGCACCGTAGCATACGGTGTCCCTGAAGTCTGTCGGCGCCTTAAGATATTGAACGATTTTATTGGTTTTAAGACGACGTTGGGTCTACTCTGCTAATAGGTGACAAGGTTATCAGCAATCAGCAACCCCTAATCATTGTTTTCGATCATAAGCGTTTCAATACTTTCATTGAAGACGAACTTTACTGATTTGACGTGCTCGTTAATCGGAATGCCAGAACTTTCTTTAATGTTTGTTGGTCCGAATGTGATAACTCCAGTCTATCTTTAAGACGTTCTCATTGCAATCGGAACAAATTGAAAAGTTTTCAGTTTATAATTGCAAATTTAATATTACATTCATTGCACTCGAATGCTTGCTTTTAATGTTTGCTTAAAACATGACGCTTAAAACTGCGGTTTTCTGTAAAGCGATCACCACACTCACTGCAAACGAATCCTTCCATTTTAAAATGTTTAACTGAAGATGTCGTTATTGATGACGATGATCATTGTAGTAATGTTAATGGAGTACATTTCACATCAGTTTTCTTAAAAATTTTAGTACACTTTTGTAAAATCTTCAAGTTTTAGTTTTGTACTTGAATGTACTATTTGCAAATGTTTTGGGTTACAGTTTTGCACTTTAATACGCTTTATCGCTTCAATTTTAATAATGCAAGTCTTAAAATGTACAAAATATATATGTAATTTTGCAAAAGTTATGAGGAGCTCGCACGACTTGATGTCTTGGAGAATCAGACGATTAAAGAAGTTCAGTTACAACCTGCTGGTCCTTTTATACCCCTCTGTGGTAGCGATTCACCTCAATAAAAATTAGAACTACAACCATAGTATACAAAACGCGTCCCCCACGAAAAACAAATCTGGAAAAACGACTCTACTAACCAAGCAACCGCAAGCGACACAAACCACAGTTCGCTTGTCTCATAAGTAGAATTAACAAAACAAAGTCACACACTCACTCTGCACATCACCATCCTACCCTCATCCAATCACACCTCAGCACTAAAACCTTAATATAAATATTAGGCTACAACCATCTACAACGTCAATTTCAACGGCAAGCATCCTGCTACTTATGAACTCCAAATACTCCCACACCACTTCTATCCCTCTCCCCTCTGCCCGGCGACCGTCGGTCCACTCGAATCTTCTGTGTCACACTTACACTCGCAGCGCACATTTGGCTAAATACTCTGCCGAAAATACACGCGAGTGCCCTTTTGGCGGTGCCACCGCCGAAATACACGGGAACTGCCATTGTCCCAGAACCGGCCTATACCTACTCGTACTACTCCTGCATCTTAAACAGATGAGCAACGGGAAGCAAGACTGGAAACCATTCGAGTATCGCGTTGCTGAAGCCCGTTCGTCTGAAATAGACGAGCAACGGGAAGCAAAGTGGCATCCGTTCGAAGATGCACTGATCGATCCAGACGAACACTGCACGCTGATTTAAATCTTGGTGCATTCCTTTAAGATCTTAATTATGATTGCAGTCTTCATTCAAGTGTGGTTATTGGAAAAATTGGTAAATTATGCGTGTATTGCAGTGTAATCAAATTTAAGAATGAAAAACCTGGTATGTGCTGCGTGGGTGGAAAAGTTAAATTTCCAGAACTACATCCACGCTGGACACTGGTACCAAATATATTATCGCGTTAAATTGAAGACCACGCGAACCAATCCGCGTGTAACAGCTAGTACCTAATATAAATGTTAGGTTTGCTATCGATTCTAACTATGTTCAATTAAGCCATATAAGTATTTTACAATTATGTGATTAAATTATTTTCAGGCCAAACCTTATCGGCTTTTTATCGGAGAGAACAACAAGCAATAATTTAGCAGGAACTGTAACTTTATCACTTCCAAATTTTGTGATATCACTTCACGTTGTGGCTCTTCAACGTGGCAAGGCACTTCAGTCTTTCAATCGTTAACAGTTAGTAGAAAATGAAACTTCTGCACGTCCTGATTCTTTTCGTGGTTGCTCGCGTTAACTCAAAGGCTGAGAAGCCTAAAAGCCGTATCATTAATGGAAAAAACGCTGATGTTGACCAGTTTCCCGAGGTCGCTTTACTGAATGTAACAGTGACGGCGGGAAACCAATACACGTGTGGTGGAGCTTTGATCGGAACGAAGTGGGTTTTAACTGCTGCACAGTGCGTTCAAGAGTAAGTCAGGCAAAATCCTCTAAAAGTAGGGACCACTTTTACGAGAAAGAAGATTATTTCAAATTTCAATCAATATTCAGTTTTCCATTGTAAAACGGGTAACATTTAAATAAGTAATGTTATTTCTTCGGTTCCAGTGCGCAGAGGGCTGACGTGTACTTAGGGGCGACCTTCGTAGAAGAAGCTAAAGTTGCTTATACCGTATCTGCGAACAACATACATATCTATCCATATTGGAGCGCATTATCCAATAAGAACGATATCGCGTTGGTCGAGATCCCTTACACGGCAATGTGCTCTGATCTCATTCCTGCTGTTCTGCCGAGAATAAGAGATAAGATTATTGGTAAAATAGGCAAAGCGACTGGCTGGGGTCTCACGGACCAAAATGGATTCCCCTATGTGCATCGGCTGCAGTGGACCAATGTGATCATTATTAGCAATGAGCTCTGCTCTGCACAGTATGACGAAGTTACCCCAGACAAACTTTGTGCACTTATGCCGAACGGGGTGTCTGCCAGCCTAGGCGACGGAGGGTCTCCTCTGTTACTAGGTAACATAGTTGTCGGAATTGCGTCCGTGTGTTCTCCATCTACTTGTTTATCTGGGGATCCCGTGGTATTCACTCGCGTTACCAAATTCATGCCATGGATTCGATCCGTGACACAAATTATAAGTTAAAGTATATTCCAGTTGACTATACCCTGCAAAGAAAAAAATTGATAAAATATTTCTCACAATACAAATAAAACATTCTATTGCAAAGAAATTCATTGGAGAATTGTAATATAATTTTTATTTAATCAATGTAAGTACATTTAATACTTAAATTAGCTGAAAGCCTTTGCTGCGATAGGGTTTTGTCTATCTTGGTCTATATATTTGAAGTTCAATAATAATAAATAAAAAATAAATAAATAATTTTGATATGTGAAGTTATCCGTAGAGAAAGGGACAAGAACGACATAGAGAAGTTTATATTGTATATTCTTTATTAGTGTCTTTTCCCGATTTCGACGTTCTCCCCTAACAGCACACTGAATGGAGGAGGTTTTGCTATTAAATTTGGCGCAAATATCCTTTGTTATGTAGGGCAGTTTGGGAGGGAAAATGGGAGAAATATGTTAACTACCACGCCTACTTTACATACGGAATGTAAAGGCACTTCGTTTTAAAGAATGTTATACGGTGAATAACTCATAAACCGTGTGAGATATTGGGGCATAATTCTATTCCAAAACATATAGCGCCAATACTACAAGTTTTGCATAAAATTGGCTTGCTCTGCCCATTTAGTGAGAAATTGTCAATATCTCATAAACGGTGTAAGATATTAAGACGTAGTTTTATCACGAGGTATCTGGAGGAATTACCTATCTGTTTGCAAAAATGCACACAAGTCTTTTGCCTACTCATGCAAAAATTAATCTCAATATCTCATAAACGTTTGCAAAATGTTAATACGTGACTTTAGCCTGAGGTATCTAGAGATATTACCAAAAATTTTTCCCGATAACTTCGGACTCAATTCCTTCCGATTTCGTTCTTTTGCTTGCAAAGAAAAAAATTGATAAAATATTTTATTTAATTTTTATTTAGTTTTGCTGTCTGCATAGAAAGCGAGAAGATAGATATAGAAAGGTTTATATATTCTTTATTAGCGTCATTTCTCGATTTCGGCCTTTTTCTCCTTTCACTTTAGTGACTAGAGGTACTGCGTTGAAATGTGGTAGGAATAATCTATGCTTAACTGAGCAGTTTGCAATTCGGAATGAGCAAAATCGGTTCACAACTGCACCTACATTTTATACTAAGGGCACAGTCAGACTTTTTTGAAAAATGTTTCCCCAGATTTCTGCCTCATTGGGGGAAACAATATTTCGATATCTTCTCATATCTGGATTACAGCCATTTTGGTTTGGAACAATTTTACATCCACAACCATATCTTCTTCATTACTCATTTTCACATACTCACAAAATATCTAAATTGTATTCATAAACCAAGCGCTTTCCAAGTAAATCATCCAGAGCTTGCATGACAAGACTTTTGCAATCTGTAAAAAACGCTTCTAGAATCAGAAAACCCTCATCCTTGTTTTCGATCATAAGCGTGTCAATCCTTTCATTGAAGACGGACTTTATTGATTTGAAGTGCTCGTTAATCGAGACGCCAGAATTTTTTTTAATGTTTGTTGGTCCGAATGCGATAACTCCAGACTGGAAACCATTCGAGTGTCGCGTTGCTCAAGCCCCTTCGTCTGAAACAGACGAGCAACGGAAAGCAAACTAATATAATAAAACTAACTAAAAACAACAATAAATGTTAGTTTTGCTATCGATTCTAACCATGTTCAATTTAGCCATATAAGTATTCTTAAATTATTTGATTAAATTATTTTCAGGCCAAACCTTATCGGCTTTTTATCAGAGAGAACAACAAGTAATAATTTAGCAGGAACTCTAACTTTATCACTTCCAAATTTTGTGGTCGTGGCTCCTTTGGGTTTTTTAAAAAATTTATGATATACTCGTATAATCGCAAACATATGCAAGGCACTTCAGTCTTTCAATCGTTAACAGTTAGTAGAAAATGAAATTTCTGCACGTCCTGATTCTTTTCGTGGTTGCTAGCGTTAACTCAAAGGCTGAGAAGCCAAAGAGCCGCATCTTTAATGGGAAAAACGCTGATGTTGACCAGTTTCCCGGAGTGGCTTTACTGAATGTAACAGTGTCGTTGGGAATCCAATACACGTGTGGCGGAGTTTTGATCGGAACGAAGTGGGTTTTAACTGCTGCACAGTGCGTTCAAGAGTAAGTTAGGCAAAATCCTCTAAAAGTAGGGACCACTTTTACGATAAAGAAGATTATTTCAAATTTCAATCAATTGAAATTGTTTTCCATGTTCCAAGTTTTCCATTGTAAAACGGGTAATATTTAAATAAGTAATGTTATTTATTCGGTTCCAGTGCGCAGTTGGCTGACGTGTACTTAGGCGCGACCTTCGTAGAAGAAGCTAAAGTTGCTTATACTATACTCCCGAACAACATACTTATCCATCCATATTGGAACGCATTATCCAATAAGAACGATATCGCGTTGGTCCAGATCCCTTACACGGAAATGTGCTCTGATCTCATTCCTGCTGTTCTGCCAAAAGTAAATCTTAGGATTAATGATAGAGTGGGCATTGCGACTGGTTGGGGTCTCACGGACCAAAATGGATTCCCCTACGTGCATCAGCTGCAGTGGACCACTGTGAAGACTATTAGCAATAAGGTCTGTTCTTCATACTATGACGAAGTTACCCCGGACAAACTCTGTACACTTATGCCGCCCGGGGTGGCTGCCAGTCAAGGCGACGGAGGGTCTCCTCTATTGCTAGGTAACGTAGTTATCGGAATTGCGTCCGTGTGTTCTCCATCTACTTGTTTATCTGGGGAACCCATGGTATTCACTCGCGTTACCAAATTCTTGCCATGGATTCAAGCCCTGACACACATTATACAGTAAATTTGTTTCCGGTTGACTATAACTTGCAAAGAAACAAGTTGATAAAATATTTCTCAGAATACAAATAAAATATTTTGTTGCAAAGAAATTCATTGGAGAATTGTAATTTAATTTTTATTTATTCAATGTAAATACTTCTACTTCTACTTGTTCTATCTAAAAATTGAGGATGACATTATTTCATCCTCAATTTTTTCTTTAGAACTTTTATTTTTTCGCTCCTCAAATTCTATAACAGCAACTCAATCTGGACCGATGAAAATTCGATTCCGGCCGGGAATTATTACGTGAGTCAGTATTTCCTCAGGAGAAGAATTTTTAAACATACATATCATGTATCCGCCTGTCCACCCCAGTCATAACATACGAATAGACACACCAAAAATAAACACCCGCACTACAGCAAATCAGCGAAACACTCACGCACACACACACACACACACACACACACACATGGACACATTTCAGAAGAGAGGTCCTTTGAGCTCTCCTCCGTGTTGACACTAATAAATAATAATGTGGTCAACCTTTAGTCATGTAAAGATGTATTTAAGCTTGAATGTTGCAAGAGCAGAATTATATTCCACACGTATTGATGTGGTACACTGTTGGACTGTTGCGGCGTTTCTCGAAAAGTAAACGAAGGGATCCTGTTTCTGCGGGCCCCCTTTTTGCAGATGGACCATCCCTTGATTTTGTGAGGATTCTTACACCTCTCAGAATCACCTGATAACAATAAAAAGCATTGAGAATGTAGGATAGAATGGACCATAAGAAGAATAAACTGGCCATTACGAGGTGTCATGCGATTTTGCAGAGCAAAATGAGATTCCCCCGCACCCTCTCCATCGGTAAACGACGTTGAATGTTTGTTGAACATGTTACACTTTCTGACTTAAAGAGAAGTCCAAAATCGACAAGTAAATTGGGCTACAAATTGATTTGAAATAAAAGGGAAGAAAAATTTCTGTTTCCTTTCAAACAATCGAGATTCTTTCCTGATTATTCGGATCATGATTGAATTAAGCGTGTTAAAAACTCTCTTTCCCTTCCTTCGATGAGCGCATAATCAATTCTGACATGAAATTTTAATTTAATTACTTCATTTCAATGTACCACCCTCATTATAAGTCGCTGAGGATTATGGCAAACCCTCTGAAACCCTGTGTTAGACTTCAATTCGAAAGATTTCGGGAACAACAGTTGCTATTGTAAGTGTGAAAGTAGGGTGTAAATGATGCTAGTGGTTTTACTTTGAATTATATGAAGAAAAGCAGAAAGCGGAGATCCAGCATACCAGTAAAAAGTGTTAAAAGCCGAGTTTGGTTTTCTTTATTTACACTTTCATTTGCTATACATTTCCAAGGTATGTACGAGATAATTAACAATACCGAACGGATAAATGTTTTCGGGTCGATTCTTCTACTTACACAATTTTGGAATGTAAACAAATTCATAAGGTTTTCTATCGATAGCGAAATAACGAAAAGTTTTTTGACTGGGACCTTTGAAAATTTTCACAACTTCGTATGCCGATTAAAAAAATAGTAAAACAGAAGAGTTGATGTTAAGGTTTTAGGTATTCTGGTGGTAAGGCGAAAAGTTTATTATGAATTATCAGTAAACAATAATCGTTCATACATGGAGAGCAAGTCTTTTATATAGACTAACCCTATTATATTTGTCATGTAATATCTATTAAATTTCTTGCTATGAGTATCCAATAATATAATACTTATAATGACAGTGTATCTATCTGTATCTATAACTGCAAATAAATACTTTTAAAGCAGAACTTTTTTAATAAAATCCTCTTTCATGTTTTCTTCTTTGTTTCCTATTATTTAGTTTCAGTGATAACAACATTGAAATGTTTATTGGTTGTAGGTGTTAGGTAATCGATTTCTTCGATGTGAAGCAATAAATTTGAAGTTATTATTAGATAGTACAGGACATTTTTGAATGCCTGTTTTTCATTTGTAATCGATTGTCGCTGAAATACTGGAGGTTTCATATTTGTATACTCGTAAAAATCTTGTAATGCATACAAGAGTTATCACTAAGCATGTTTCAATCATTAAATCTGTCTACCTTTCAGATAATTTGATTGCTGATCACGAAACTGACGAAATATATTTTCTTAAAGTCACGTCAGAGTTTTATGACAATATTTAATGTTAAGAAGTTTATGATAAATTTTTTTAACCTGCTTCTTTTTGTAAATTTATTCTATAGCCGTTCTAATAATTTTAAGCTTTAAAAGTTCGACAAATACTTACAAATATACAAACAACTTAACTAAAAACGTGATTGGAAATTGAACCATTTTTAAGGAAGTGACAAATTGATGTTCGAATTCGTTCAATTCTTTCGGAGAGAAAAGAATTGATGTAATCTAAAATTCTGAGTTCTCCTAATGCCAACCCTCTAAGCAAATAAAAGCTAGAAGACAAATATTTATAATGAACATCATGGTTCATCAACTTGCCGGATATTCCGCCTCATAAAAGTCACGTGCTGAAAAGCGCAGAGGGAAAACGAGTCCGTTGTATATCTATCTTGAAAACAACAACAGAAAAACACTTCAGATATATTCCATATCTATGCTAACCATATCCATGTATTCCATATCTATGCTTTGGCAAATTTCAAACCCTTCAATAATGAAGTTAAAAAAGTGTGTCATATGATGAGAAACTCGAAATGAGAACAAAATTGACCCCAGGTTGGAAAACGATTTAAAAATCCCAAAAAATACGAAATCCACATTAATTAAAATTGCCATTTCATGCACGATAAATTCGTTGGTTATAGAAAATCGTTGGTTACAGAAAATATTCCGAAATAAAAGTCTATTGTATGGAATGACGACCAAGAGCTAATTAGATGAAATTGTAAGGGTGGATGGAATGGAATAGAAGCAGAAGTAGCAACAAACAACAGTAGTCCCATCGTCCATCGTCATTCACATCCATTCCACTCGCTTATTCATTCGGGCTACAAAGCAGCACACAATTCGAACTCTCGCATTTGGTCATCTTAATTAGTCCGCTTTGTATTTCCGATCCTGCCAGGCAGTTGAGTGGAAAAGGATGGTTTTTGGGGAATTGCAGGCTTGGTATTGCATTACGGAAATGCACATACAATTTGTACGGATTCTTATTTCAGTTACGGCAAGCAATCATGCTTTTGTAGGAAACGCTCGTTACGGAAGCAAAATTACAAGAAATTAGAGAAGTGAAAGCTCTCTAGAACAATTAATTGAGAAATAGTGCACTTTTAGAATTTATGTCATAATTCGCAAGAAGAGTTTAGGAAAAAATTTATTTTCAGAAAAAAGGAGATAACTTCTTATAATTTTACCGCTTTTAATATTGCTTCCGCTGACATCCTGTCACCAAAAGCCTCCACATTTGTTTTTGTATTTCGTGGTCCTTTTCTTTTAGTAGTCTTTAAGGATTTTCATGTGTATCGGTATGGTTAACAGTCAGTTTTTTATTTACTCCTTTTTATCTAATCAATCGCTTTGAAGTATAGAAATTCTGTTTTCTGTTTTCTGTTTTTTCCAGTTTTTTTTTTGTGGCAGGTGTGAGATACATTCGGTACATTTCGATACATTCGATACATTTGACTTACCTCATGCTGTGCTTAGTGAGTAGAGGGCAAAAAACAATATTTGACATTTAATTAATGGTCAGCATAGAGTTTTCGTTAATAGTCTTACAAAAAACTGAGACTTTGTTACCTTTTTTGCAGTTTCGGCACATTTTTTTAAGAAAATCAATTTCTACTTAAATATTGCATGAGGAGTTGTGAACATTTAAGTAGAAAGATGTAAGAAGAATTGAGCTGAAAATGAATCTACAGGAAACCGAAGATGTACTTTATACAGATACTTTCACATATAAGAGGAACAGGAAGTTGAAGATATTTTATAACTTTGTATTAATTTTTTTATTTTTAAAACGCCTCTTTTAAAAGCGTTTGTCGTTGCTATTGTTTATCTTTTACGCACACTGTAATCTGAAAACGTCTCTTCGACATTTCATCATCTTTCGTCATCTTTCATAATCTTTCATCATATTTCACCGTCTTTTATAATCTTTCATCATCTTACATTATTTTCGATTCGTTTTGCGCGCCTTCCATTGTCCCTCATCCTGAAAATATTTCATCTGATCGGTTTCTAGTATTCAAGCAATAAATTTCGTTTTAATTGCATTGTGCGGCTTTTAACGACGTAAAAAAACAGAATATCTAAATTGCAGAAACACAACGTAACGAAGCGCAATCGCCTAATATCCTGTCCCTCCCGGCTACATCCTGTGGCACAAGGACGGGCAGTCGAGCACTTGCTGTCGATTGTTTGCTTGACTTGAGTAGAAGGTAATTCTATTTTCCAGGTTCGCAGTAATCAAAAAGGGAGAAATAATGGAAAGCAATAAAAGTGCGATAGAAAAAAAACGTTCATCCGCTTGAGTTTCCACTATGAACAAATAAGTCTGGAGACAAACGAGTAGACAAATAAGCAGGCAGACAGGAAGACAAATACGGAGGAGTAAAAACAGAGGTGGAAGTTGGACAAAGAAATATTACTCAAAAGCAAACAGTCTCTCATTGAAGGATGTTGCATTTATAAGTATTTGTAAGATGAAAGATGAAAGAAGTCAATTTATTTATGCTCTTCCTGCCACAATTTCGCTTTCAAGTTATCTTCATAAATGGCATTTAGAATGCTATTCTTGTAATCGCTTTATTGGCAATGCTCGGTGTTCTTTAGTAACAAAAAATAAATATCAACTATTTTTCAACCGCCTTAAGATATGGAACGATTTTATTAATTTTAAGACTACGTTGGGTCTCCTCTGCTACTAGATGACGAAGTTATCGGAATTGCGTTCGGACATCCAAAACCATATCTTCTTCATCACTTTTTTTCTAAATTTTATCACTTCTTTTTCAAATTAGAAAATTTCTAAATTGTATTCATAGGCCAAGTGCTTTTCAAGTAAATCATCCAGAGCTTGCAGGACAAGACTTTTCTTATTTGTAAAAAACGCTTCTAGAATCAGCAAACCCTCATCCTTGTTTTCGATCATAAACGTTTCAATCCTTTCACTAAAGACGGACTTTATTGATTTGAAGTGATCGTTAATCGAGATTCCAGAATTTTTTTTAATGTTTGTTGGTCCGAATGTGATAACTGCAGTCTTTCTTTAAGACGTTCTCATTGCAATCGGAACAAATTGAAAAGTTTTCATTTAAATTTAAAATTGCAAATTTAATATTACATTCATTGCATTCGAATGCTTGCTTTTCATGTTCGCTTAAAACATGACGCTTAAAACTGCGGTTTTCTGTAAAGCGATCACCACACTCACTGCAAACGAATCCTTCCATTTTAAAATGTTTAACTGAAGATGTCGTTATTGATGACGATGATGATTGTAGTAATGTTAATGGAGTACATTTCACTTCAGTTTTCTTAAAAATTTGAGTATACTTTTGTAAAATCTTCAAGTTTTAGTTTTGTACTTGAATGTACTATTTGCAAATGTTTTGGATTTCAGTTTTGCACTTTAATACGCTTTATCTCTTCAATTTGAATAATGCAAGTCTTAAAATGTACAAAATATATATGTAATTTTGCAAAAGTTATGAGGAGCTCACACGACTTGATGTCTTGGAGAATCAGACGATTAAAGAAGTTCAGTTACAACCTGCTGGTCCTTTTATACCCCTCTGTGGTAGCGATTCACCTCAATAAAAATTAGAACTACAACCATAGTATACAAAACGCGTCCCCCACGAAAAACAAATCTGGAAAAACGACTCTACTAACCAAGCAACCGCAAGCGACACAAACCACAGTTCGCTTGTCTCATAAGTAGAATTAACAAAACAAAGTCACACACTCACTCTGCACATCACCATCCTACCCTCATCCAATCACACCTCAGCACTAAAACCTTAATATAAATATTAGGCTACAACCATCTACAACGTCAATTTCAACGGCAAGCATCCTGCTACTTATGAACTCCAAATACTCCCACACCACTTCTATCCCTCTCCCCTCTGCCCGGCGACCGTCGGTCCACTCGAATCTTCTGTGTCACACTTACACTCGCAGCGCACATTTGGCTAAATACTCTGCCGAAAATACACGCGAGTGCCCTTTTGGCGGTGCCACCGCCGAAATACACGGGAACTGCCATTGTCCCAGAACCGGCCTATACCTACTCGTACTACTCCTGCATCTTAAACAGATAAGCAACGGGAAGCAAGACTGGAAACCATTCGAGTATCGCGTTGCTGAAGCCCGCTCGTCTGAAATAGACGAGCAACGGGAAGCAAAGTGGCATCCGTTCGAAGATGCACTGATCGATCCAGACGAACACTGCACGCTGATTTAAATCTTGGTGCATTCCATTAAGATCTTAATTATGATTGCAGTCTTCATTCAAGTGTGGTTATTGGAAAAATTGGTAAATTATGCGTGTATTGCAGTGTAATCAAATTTAAGAATGAAAAACCTGGTATGTGCTGCGTGGGTGGAAAAGTTAAATTTCCAGAACTACATCCACGCTGGACACTGGTACCAAATATATTATTGCGTTAAATTGAAGACCACGCGAACCAATCCGCGTGTAACAGCTAGTACCTAATATAAATGTTAGGTTTGCTATCGATTCTAACTATGTTCAATTAAGCCATATAAGTATTTTACAATTATGTGATTAAATTATTTTCAGGCCAAACCTTATCGGCTTTTTATCGGAGAGAACAACAAGCAATAATTTAGCAGAAACTGTAACTTTATCACTTCCAAATTTTGTGGTATCACTTCACGTTGTGGCTCTTCAACGTGGCAAGGCACTTCAGTCTTTCAATCGTTAACAGTTAGTAGAAAATGAAACTTCTGCACGTCCTGATTCTTTTCGTGGTTGCTCGCGTTAACTCAAAGGCTGAGAAGCCTAAAAGCCGTATCATTAATGGGAAAAACGCTGATGTTGACCAGTTTCCCGAGGTCGCTTTACTGAATGTAACAGTGACGGCGGGAAACCAATACACGTGTGGTGGAGCTTTGATCGGAACGAAGTGGGTTTTAACTGCTGCACAGTGCGTTCAAGAGTAAGTCAGGCAAAATCCTCTAAAAGTAGGGACCACTTTTACGAGAAAGAAGATTATTTCAAATTTCAATCAATATTCAGTTTTCCATTGTAAAACGGGTAACATTTAAATAAGTAATGTTATTTCTTCGGTTCCAGTGCGCAGAGTGCTGACGTGTACTTAGGGGCGACCTTCGTAGAAGAAGCTAAAGTTGCTTATACCGTATCTGCGAACAACATACATATCTATCCATATTGGAGCGCATTATCCAATAAGAACGATATCGCGTTGGTCGAGATCCCTTACACGGCAATGTGCTCTGATCTCATTCCTGCTGTTCTGCCGAGAATAAGAGATAAGATTATTGGTAAAATAGGCAAAGCGACTGGCTGGGGTCTCACGGACCAAAATGGATTCCCCTATGTGCATCGGCTGCAGTGGACCAATGTGATCATTATTAGCAATGAGCTCTGCTCTGCACAGTATGACGAAGTTACCCCAGACAAACTTTGTGCACTTATGCCGAACGGGGTGTCTGCCAGCCTAGGCGACGGAGGGTCTCCTCTGTTACTAGGTAACATAGTTGTCGGAATTGCGTCCGTGTGTTCTCCATCTACTTGTTTATCTGGGGATCCCGTGGTATTCACTCGCGTTACCAAATTCATGCCATGGATTCGATCCGTGACACAAATTATAAGTTAAAGTATATTCCAGTTGACTATACCCTGCAAAGAAAAAAATTGATAAAATATTTCTCACAATACAAATAAAACATTCTATTGCAAAGAAATTCATTGGAGAATTGTAATATAATTTTTATTTAATCAATGTAAGTACATTTAATACTTAAATTAGCTGAAAGCCTTTGCTGCGATAGGGTTTTGTCTATCTTGGTCTATATATTTGAAGTTCAATAATAATAAATAAAAAATAAATAAATAATTTTGATATGTGAAGTTATCCGTAGAGAAAGGGACAAGAACGACATAGAGAAGTTTATATTGTATATTCTTTATTAGTGTCTCTTCCCGATTTCGACGTTCTCCCCTAACAGCACACTGAATGGAGGAGGTTTTGCTATTAAATTTGGCGCAAATATCCTTTGTTATGTAGGGCAGTTTGGGAGGGAAAATGGGAGAAATATGTTAACAACCACGCCTACTTTACATACGGAATGTAAAGGCACTTCGTTTTAAAGAATGTTATACGGTGAATAACTCATAAACCGTGTGAGATATTGGGGCATAATTCTATTCCAAAACATATAGCGCCAATACTACAAGTTTTGCATAAAATTGGCTTGCTCTGCCCATTTAGTGAGAAATTGTCAATATCTCATAAACGGTGTAAGATATTAAGACGTAGTTTTATCACGAGGTATCTGGAGGAATTACCTATCTGTTTGTCAAAAATGCACACACTTCTTTTGCCAACTCATGTAAAAGTTAATCTCAATATCTCATAAACTGTGCAAAATGTTAATACTTGATTTTTGCGTGAGGTATCTAGAGACATTACGAAAATTTTTCCCAAAAATGGTCATGGTCCGCCCACGTATACAAAACTTGTCAACGGGCGAGATCATTATTTTCTTTAGCTACTTGGGTATAGGGTATTTGGACATCGGCTTGGCCGAAGACAACACTTCTACTTGTTCTATCGTTGACATTATTTCATCCTCAATTTTTTCTTTAGAACTTTTATTTTTTCGCTCCTCAAATTCTATAATAGTAACACATTAGAGAAATGCATAAAGTATATTTGAAATAATAAAGCGAAACAAATATCTTTACTATATTTCGCTCTAAGGCTTCGTATATTAAACACTAAATAAATAATATTCGCAGTCAACAGCAACTCAATCTGGACCGATGAAAATTCGATTCCCGCCGGGAATTATTACGTGAGTCAGAATTTGCTCAGGAGAATAACTTCTGAACATACATATCATGTATCCGCCTGTCCACCCCAGTCATAACATACGAACAGACACACCAAAAATAAACACCCGCGCTACAGCAAATCAGCGAAACACTCACGCACACACACACACACACATGGACACATTTCAGAAGAGAGGTCCTTTGAGCTCTGCTCCGTGTTGACACTAATAAATGTGGTCAACCTTTAGTCATGTAAAGATGTATTTGAGCTTGAATGTAGCAAGAGTGGAATTATATTCCACACGTATTGATTTGGTTCACTGTGGAACTGTTGCGGCGTTTCTCGAAAAGTAAACGAAGGGATCCTGTTTCTGCGGCCCCCTTTTTGCAGATGGACCATCCCTTGATTTTGCGAGGATTCTTACACCTCTCAGAATCACCTGATAACAATAAAAAGCATTGAGAATGTAGGATAGAATGGACTATAAGAAGAATAAACTGGCCATTACGAGGTGTCATGCGATTTTGCAGAGCAAAATGAAATTCCCCCGCACCCTCTCCATCGGAAAACGACGTTGAATGTTTGTTGAACATGTTACACTTTCTGACTTAAAGAGAAGACCAAAATCGACAAGTAAATTGGGCTACAAATTGATATGAAATAAAAAGGAAGAAAAATTTCTGTTTCCTTTCAAACAATCGAGATTCTTTCCTGATTATTCGGATCATGATTGAATTAAGCGTGTTAAAAACTCTCTTTCCCTTCCTTCGATGAGCGCATAATCAATTCTGACATGAACTTTTAATTTAATTACTTCATTTCAATGTACCACCCTCATTCTAAGTCGCTGAGGATTATGGCAAACCCTCTGAAACCCTGTGTGAGGAAACCCAATGAAATTCCTGGAGTAAAGCCACTCAACTAATTGGACACGCTTCTGAAATGCCTCCGGAGTGATAAATTTAAATGTGGAATGAATAGGCAGGACGGTTAGACGGAGTTAAAGGCGCACCGCCCCCATGAGAGGAAAACGTGACCAAACATGAAAATCTGAGATTACATCGCAGCAAATCACCTAAAATCAACACTAAAGAGAGTTTACTGTAGTTCAAGAAAGTATAACATTCCGTAGTGAGTTCAATATCGTCATGCACTTGAAATTGCAACGAAGTGAGTTCTTTGTGCACATCTGTCATGCTTATCTGGACTAAAGTGACTGTAAAATATGAGAGAATGGCTGGAAATGCGGTTATCAGCTTGAAACTTCAAGTGGTCTCATGAGTTAATTGTTTTATTTCGGTTTTATAGTTCGGTTTCCGTCCAATAGTTTTTTTTTTTATTTTGAAAAATGAAGAACGAAATGTGCAGTCAAGTGCAGCTGATCAAGATATATGAAATGAATGGTGGTTTTTATTGTCATTTTAAGTGGTTTTAAAAATTATTCCCAAATTTTGCTCATTCTAATTTCGGTTCCACACGATTTGCTTCGATTTCCGGCATGCAATGAATTTAGAATTCATATGGGTTTGTGTTGAGTGGAATAGCCTGCATTACCATGTGCATTTCGAAAAGAAACTCACTGTTATATCGCCATCAAACATGCGTACTCGCCACTATATCATTCATTTTAAGTATAATCTTAATTTCTTTAATAATATTTTATATCTAAATTTTCTGTATAAGATAACATTTCAACCCCAGGCTATATCTCTCTTCTCAGAAGTGCGTGCGTATACCTCGTTTCCAAGAAATTTAATTAAACCCACCATTTATAATCTCTGCAATTCACTTGCTTCCCCATAAAGTGTCACCAAATTTCATTATCGGTCTGCAACAGTGGGGTGCTTTTCGGAGCTCGTCGAAGGGTGGCTTTTCATGGATTTTGGATTATAGGTATCTGTCGTGCTAAAAAAGACATTTGGTCAAATTGCTATCTTTTGAGGGTTGAAACCGATTATTGTCTGTCTGTTATAGTCAAGTCTGTTCTGTTGTACGTTTGTCATCCTCCAGGAACTGTCACAATCAGTTACGCTTCAATCTAAATCGAAAATTTCTTTTTATTGAAATATAGAAATTCTCGAGAAAATTTTGGGGAAACTTTTTGGGAAAGCAAAGGAAAAATAGCAAAAATGAAATTATCACCGTGTACGATGATTTGAATAAAGCTACAGCGTAAGCAAATATTTTCACTTCGCTTTCACAGCCACATCCTATCGCACGGATCAATTCAGGACTATTTCAAAGTAATCCTCTCTACGAAATCCCTTTGAAATTCCAAATCACTGACTGCAACTGAAACAACCACCATCTGTCTGCACATCCGCTCGGTAGATAATCCTGTAAGTGTGCAGTAGGCGTGTCTCTGCGCCCGTCCGCAACGAAACGCTCTTTGCATGACACACAAATATTATCAGAACTATTAATGAGGAATCAGAGAAACTCTATCCGATTGTACCGAGGTACCTTCATCTGGAAAGAGGCATCGAAAACAATCACAGGCCTTACAAATGACACAAAATCTTTGGAATTCAAAATGAAAAGAGTATTTTTACCTGAGTTCTCTAAAGATTCTCTAGAAATGCACTCATTATCAGTAACACAAAATCATCCGGGCAAAAAATTAACTGAAAATAAAGTACAAAAGCAAATATATCTGAAACTGACGACAAAGAAACTAAACAATGCAAATGAGATACTTTTGCCAGAAACGATACCGAAAGGGCTTCAAAGAAACCATTCGAGAAAAAGTTGCAGTTTGGTACGAATAGAAATCCATCTCAAAGCGAAAATTTAACAAATATTGTATTTTACAACACACCCTTAGCACTTATTACACTTCGCTTTAGATATAATCGAACCTAGCGTAGTAGTAGTTGTTGTTGTGGTCGTTGTTGTTGTAATTGCTGTACCCATTGTTGTTCGCAAATTCACTGAACCGGGCTTCGTGTTTTGTAATCAGCATTCTGAGTTTGTGATTTGGGATTCCGTTGAGCCAGATAAGTTTTCTTTATCCCATGAATTCAAAGGTATCTGTGTCGTTTGTTGCCGTTGTTTATGTTGGAGATCAAAATTTCAATTTCATTTCATTGGCTTTCGTCAAAAGAATTCCTATAATGCCAACCAACTGGGACATTCGGAAGTTATGTGCGATCGGCTGTAATCCGATGAGATCTTGACGGATGCTTGTTTAGGTGTTCTTATTATACAATGATATTTGGAGTTGTGTTAATTTTATTCGGTACTTTTGGGGAGGTCACAGGTTACTCGGCCACGGAAGAAATTTTACCGAAATTAAGACGTTTTTGATGTTTTTTGCCTGAATGTTTTTTGCCTTTTTGATGTTTTTTCCGTCATGAGAAAAGAGTCAGACTATACTCACATCTTGCAATGAGTTAAGTTGAAACTCTAAGAATCGAAAACATGAAATTAACGGTGTTTACGTTTGAAAGCCTTCTGTGGTTTTAAATGTGTCTTCATCTCCGCGTGAACAGAGTGTAAAAGGATTGGACTGAAAAAGTAGAGAAGAGTTATAAACATCTGATTATCCTGTCATAAAATAAATTCGGTATATGTAAATAAGGAAGTGGAAACTAAACGAAATCCTCATTATAACACCTTCCTGTGTAAAAGCTATTTCGGAACTCATAAAAAGAGGCCAGCATGGTCAAAGGATATTTATATCAACATCCTACAAATAGGCTGTGAACCAAAATATATTTTCAGAGAATTAACACGATAACCTGGTTTTTGTTTCCGCACTACAAAAAGCCGTGCAGGAAAAAAGTTCATTTTACAGAAACTGCATAATTTTTTCGCACTTCCTTTCAATCCTTTTTTGTTGCATGGACACAGGATCTGTAGCTGAATATTTAAAGTTAGCTAATTAAAAGTTAAATAGCGACTGAAACAGCTGTGCATATGCATGTGTCCGTGTCAGCATACAAATAAGGAAGAGGAATGCCTCCACAGTGTGCACCAACTACGCAGAGCGCAGAGGGCACAGAAGGGCACATGAGCATGTGGCCTGTATGCGGGTGGTAACGCTAATGAAGGCACGCTGAAGAGTGACAAAGGATACAGAACTGACTTTTGAGTTTTTATGAAAATGCAAAGTAGTACTTTTTCAGTCCGTAGTTTTTAAAAACAAATTCTCTGTTTACACTGCAAAGTTTAAGGGTGTGTATGTTAAAAAGGTTAACTTTTTGCTGTTCTGTTTTAAAGGAAATCTCGGATTAAGTTTCTTTTCTCTTCTTTTTTCAAAATCGTTTTTTGATCCTTCTCAAGGATGGGATTAAAAAGTAGTTTTAGTGGATTAAAATTTTTTCCTACGCCAGATGTTTCTTTTTAAGTTAATCTAATTTTTTACAAACTACCGCACATATATATGTCAGTGACAACTTGCTTTGATAATTGAATTAATGATCTCCAGGAAGTTGTTTTCCATAGCCTGTAAAAAGGAAAAGTCCCTACAGTAAGTTCTTTCCGTCATAAAGGACGATTTAATCAACCATGTGTAGATTTAAGTTCGCTAAAATGAAGCCGCCTACCAACTCTGTTGATAGAGTAACCCGATATTTTCTTACTTAACCATAACAAAATCAAATCCGGAGAGCATCCAAGGAGAAAAAAGTTAATATATTTAAAAAGTACATTTCGTCTCTTACTGATGACACACAAGGTTTGCATCATAATATTTATCTCGTTCTCTTCTTTGCTAAACTTCTTTGGAGAATTTATAATCTTTTCTATTTGATTTGTGAGTTTTATAAGTCAGAGATGACTACTTTTATCCTTCTCGGAATAACATGGGGAAGAGAAATTCAGTGTGATTGCGATTCTTTTATATTAAGTGACACTTTTACGACACACAGCTCTGCACAGTCCTTTGTACAGAGCGTTCCATTGTCCTGAAAGTGTCAGAGTCGATCGTAGTTCGTTGTTAATTTTTAAAGTGAATTTATTTCGGTTTTATTTGTCAGCTTCGATTATTTATTGCTTTGCACTCGAATGGATTGGTCGTTACGGTTGCAGTAACTTTAGACGCGGCAGTCCTTGCAAACATTTGTTGAAAAATAGACCCTTTTTATTTCTACTAGAAGTTTAGACTTTGATGCATGTATTTTTTTTTCGAGAGTAGACAAGAGTCGATTCTTAAGATTCTTAACGATGTTTCGTATTACCAAATTCTGAAGTGAGTCATATTCGAAAAGATAACTTGAACATCTTTTCCTATAAACATCTAAAATCTTTCATTGCTTCATGAGATCATTCGTGAAGCTTCTTCCCAATAACTGATTGGTTTCTTCTTAATGAAAATCATTTTAATCCGTCCTCAGCATCCAACTAAATTTCTTTCCAGGTAAACGCAATTCAAGAACACCATCTTTTGATGACGTGTGACGATAATGGATCGCTAAATAAGTGAGCTCCGAAAACAAAAACACATTTTTACTGTATGAAAAAACGTCAACCATCATTTCGAACGTATCATAGCCATCATCAGCATCATCATTTCATTCAGACCCGAACCCTTCCATGGCAGCACTTTATATTTTTACTGTTCCGCGCAAGGTAGCCTTTCCTTCAAGAATATTGAGTGATTATAGTGTAGATGGCTGTTGATGGTGATGGACATTATTTGTTGTTCCACAGTGTAATAATGAAGGCTACACTGAGAAAGTATTGGGAACTGATAAATTATATAAATTACAATGTGGCGTAATGTAATGCAATGTTACTGAATATAAAATAATATATATTATAATACAATGCTATACAACATGATATAGTATAATATATAATTAAACTTTAGGAAATAATTGCAGTTTCTTCGCAGTGTTTCTCAGACTCCATCATGTTCAGCACCCCAATTTACTGCAGGCCGGTGCAAATCATTATTGTTGCCGATCCATTAATACCTTTCTGCTTTTGTACAGCCATATGGCACACAATTTTCCATTTAGGGATGCGGCTTTTGTTTGTTTGAGTCTCATTTATTTTCTGTTTGCGTCCTCCTTCTGCTTCTCGGTGTTTGCAATTAGTTACGCACCACGTGATCACTGCATTCCTTCAGCATCCATCCAGCTCTACATGGACGATTATCCTTTTATAAGGATAAGAGTGTTTCTTTTCTCTCATTCTCCCAATTCTTGTTAGCATGCGTGAAAGTCGGCATTTCTGAGTGAAAATAATTAAAGTGGAGGAAGTATGGAGGGGGTATATCGAATTTCAGGAATGAACTGAATTCAGATGCATGCTTCTGACTAATAAATTCAATGAAGCGGAAGCGACAAATTAGTGTCGGTTTTGCGTATCTACAAATTAAAAATTTATTTATTTATGAGACACGGAGACGATTTAGTCGATTCGATTTAGTCGATTTAGAATTGAACTTCATAACTGTATTATTGAATCATTATTAAAGAAAGTTCAAAGATTGAGGACATTTTTATAAATCCTATAAGTTTAATCCTCAATCCTTCTTTTTCAAACTTAAGGAGAATCAAAAGAAACAATGGCATATATAGGGATACCAATTGTAGTGATATTAATTCTCAATATGATAATACTGAATGTGAAGTTCAAGAAAACTAACGCTGTGTCGAACGTAACTGCGACCAATACGACACGACAAATACGAAACGTTCATCGTTTCAAATTCAAATGCGACAGTTGGTAATAATAAAATTATTGTACTATTGTGAGAAAGAGCATCCGATGATAATCAGTACCACCGTAAAAGCGACGTGAATGCTGCAAATATGACGAAACAACTACGATACGACAGATGCGACAGTTGTTCACAATGAAATTAATGTTTAGAAACAAGATCATATGGAGTAACCAAAAATAGTTTAAAATGTAATGCAAGAATGATAAAATCATGGAGTGCGCATCGTTTCATTTTACAAAAATTTTGATTTTTATTTCGTAACGTCTAATACGTCACGACTCGCATTTGTCGTGGGGCATTTGTCGCATTCATCGCGAGGAATATTATCAAGCTTTTTGTTTAATAATGGGTTTTCGATCAGAGATCTTCTTTAGATAGTATTTGTCTAGATAGAGAATTCCATCAAACTGCGAACAATACAAAAGATCAAAGCCGAATTAACATCGGCCCTCGCGGATCGTAGTGTACTCTTCCTCTCCGCTCCGTTTAGTGGTATCGGGAGATCATAAAATCATTCGGCAAAACCAATTAAGTCAAAGAAACATTAAGAGTGTCGTATTCGACATCAGACTGAAGAAATCCCTCGAAACGCCCATAAAACAGCAGCACGTAAGCCGGGGAAGGTCAGGTCAGACAGCGTGTATTAGAGGAACGAAATTAGATGCCTTTCATGCGGTGCGTTGGTCGGTCCCTTTCTGCATTTGCGCCTGGATTTGTTTCGTTGCTGGCTGACGGCTCTGCAGATGCCGCAATCGAGATAAAATAAACACTTTCTTGGCTCGGCGCATCCAAGTCGAGCACTTTTCATTTCGTCTGAGGTGCCTACGATCCATTTTCGGTCAACTGACAAATTTTAATGTGAAGACAGAGCAGATGTTTTCAAAATTCTGGATACATTCGTCGGCTTATGGGTAGCATTTCTTCGGTTTTAGAGTTTTTGTTTTCTCCTCTCTCTTCAATTTTGTTTGATTTGTATCTTTTATTTTGTGTGGCTGTCTGTACTTTTCGCCATGATGTGATAATGGATTTTAGAGGCTTCATGTATTTCATGTATTTGATGTGATTCGATATTAAAGGTTTTTTCAAATAAGTATCAGCAGGTATTTCCACAGAAAGTTTTGACAAATATTCACTTCTTGGTGGGTTAAGGATAACCTAGAATTGTTTTAGATAGATTTTTATCGATTGATTATAGCTATTAAAAATTAAAATATAGATTATATGATGAATTTCTTTATGACATATTGAAATTAAGGTGTAGAATTTCCCTATATAATAATACCAACATTTTTAAAGCATATCTTTCACATACAATCCATACATCACTCAGTGATCTAAAGGAAGGCCGCCTGTTGAAATGAAATTCCACAGCTACTGCATAGAAGGGACCATTAGATAATTGACAGGCGGTAAAAACAGCTGCTAAAATTTTGTTATACTGAAACAGAGTGAGAAATATTTCGTTAGTTATTCGCAACATAACTTCAACTCAGCCGCAACGACATAATTGGAACCCCGCAGCTACGAAAACAATTTCAGGACTCAGACGAAATATGACTGTGACCGTAGGGCAAGCCATCAAACGGACGACGCAATTAGGATGGGACAGGAAGTTGTTTCGGCTTCAAGAGCAAACTACTTTTTCAGTCTTGAAATGTCTCAAATGAAACTAAAAAGCAACACAAAAGAAATGACCGACCGAAAGCACCGACCGCCGACCGCATAGCCAGCGTTGAGAACGGTAAGAAAAATGTGAGGAATGCAAAGTGCAATCATCTGGGAAGATTGTCACTAAAAACATCGCCACAAAGCGTTTCTGTGGACCAAATTCAATACAAATTGGCGTACAGCTGCAGATGGTTGCAACTCGCAACAGGAATGTCAAGATTCTCGTTCTGAAAGCAAAAGCCGATTGACAGAACTGATGTGACAGAAACACTCCATGCAGCAAATCCTTTAGGTTAGAAAGGACTGCGTGGGTTTAGAATGCCTTTTATTGTTTTTATTTATGGTAACTCTTTGGATTCTTTGGATTTCATTCTTCATATTTGAGCAGCTGCTGGTGCCGTTTCTATAGCTTCGTTTCCTGTGGAACCTTTCGAAACCGCTGCTGAAATTCTAACTCTACTCGCATTGTTAGTGTTTCCCTTTTGAATATCGTTTGAAAATCCTCAGACGCTGCGTTTTATTAGATTCATGCGTGTGTCTGGCACACTTCGCTGGTGCACATCACGCCGACTCACATGCCGTTTCCATTATGATTCTGTTTTATTTTCTTTAAGCCGTATATCCGATCTCAACCGGAACTGCATCTGACGATAGAGATCTTCAGGATTTAAGTTTCTATGTGAGATACTTTTGTTTGTCCACATTCTTTTTAAAAAGATTGGAAACCAAAAATGTAGAAAAGTGCAATTCAAATGTTTAAAAAAAGTTCCTTTATTTTTTAAAAGTATTGAAGTTTCAAATTCTTCATTCGATGACCTCGTGAACATCGTTTCAGAAAATTAATTGAATCTTAAGAGCTTCTACATGAACTTCTGAGAATTTCCCACGTTTCGTTCTTCTTTTGATATTCAAGCCAACCCACTTGAACAGAGATATCGAACCAATATAAAGCGGAACCCTTGATTCTCTCGCAGCAGCACTTACAGCAACTTATTCACATAAACACATCAGCACCAGCACCCTTAATTGCAGAGGGGTAGGTAGTGGCTGAGATGTCTGCTTGCTTCAGAAGCACTGAATTTAATTAAACCCGTGATTTCAACGCCTGAGAGATCGTGTGACTTCCTCAATTTGCTCGAGCGACGTGATACGCCAAGAAATTAAGATGCGGGTCCTCGAGGAAGCGGTTGTTGTACCTAATCACGTATGTGGCATCTGTTGTATACATAAATAACGATTACATCCAAGTGTTCAGTGAAGTAACCAGTAGACGTGAGATTGACAAAAATTACAGGACCTTCGTTAGATCGAATAGTTCTCAGGCTTTTTCAAAGGCAATAATGTAGCGTTTATCACACCATATAGAGGGAAAATACGTATATTCTTTCTTTTTCTAAATATCTCCCCCCAAAAACTTTTTGTCCGAATATCATTAAAGCGCGTATTTTGACATTCACTTAAAATGCCCTCCTCATTAAGTCCGAGTGCGAGTGTCCTTTTTATTGATTCTTTCTTTCTTTCCTGATTTTCTGGCAAAGTATTTATTTGTTCATCTCTCTAACTATAAATTCAACTGTCACTTGGGTTCCCTCGCCTTGTATGTCCTTTGTGACCAGAGTAAGCTGAAAGCGACTCACAACTAAAACAACTAAAACGCGCCGGATTCACCCTTCTTAGTACGAGTGTGTGTATTTGAATGTCTTTATTAGCTTTGACTCTGTTTTATAGCCTCATTTTTTGCTATCCAAACAAGACCACCAATTTGTTTGCATTATGTCGCCCTTAGTTTGATTCCTTTTTATTAATTCGTTGGTTATATTAAAGGACTTTCATGAATAGAAGAAATTGAGTTGGAATTTTAGAGGGAAATCAGGATATCTCTCATTTCAAATCAAAAGAAGTAAGAATAATATCTAACATTCTGTCACTAGATTGTCATAGACAAACAGTCGTTTGTTTAGTTTGAAATGATGGAACTTATTTTTTATAAGAACGTTTAATTAGTTATCCTCGCAATATAGAATTATCGGAACTTATCAATGGTTTAGATATTTTAATATGTTTCGATTTCGATTATCGTCTTGGTTTCTAATGCTTTAGAAAAGGTTTTCTCTATGTGGTCTTTCGGTGATCGTCTTGACTGGAAAAGTTTGTCTCCATCCCATTATCGCTTCAACTAAAAGAAAAGTAATCTCAATCGTCATTATCGTCTCTAGATTGTCTTCTCGTCTCAAAAGGACTGCCTTGGTTGCGACTCGAATTCAGGATGGCAACGAGAATTAGAAGTCTCTATGATGTATAAGTCCTCAAACAATCAAAAACTGAAAAATGAAACTCCAGTAGGAAATTTAAATAACTTACCTGATTTGTGAGGCGTCTGATTTACGATGACTTTTAATGACAGGTAGAGTCCGTTACTTTCGGACTGCTAATTCTTAGTACTCTCTGTACTGAACGGTACACCCGAGTACACTCCATAGACTCGGAAACCGCGTCAAATGTCGACATAAAAGGATGGCAATAAAAATCTCCAAAATGTGCCACCAAGAAGAACTGAAGAGAAACCGAAAAGAACTGTATTAGGATTCCCTTTTCTGAAGCCTACTATGGAATACTTCCTGCAGTTCTTCGAAATTCTAAGAATTATTTGAGGCTACTTCTTCGTTTTCCCTTTTTTTAATTTACTATTTTGAAAATGAGGCCTCTAATTCGCTTTTAGTTGCCTCTGATACCTGCTAATAACGCCACAGACCACCATCACGTAAATTCAACTGTTTTTCCCAACCCGAAAACAGCATTACAAGTGACGTTGCCGCTGCGGATGTTCCCGGTTTTTGTGTTGATGACCGCAGTGGGTTAAACTCAAGTGATTTGCTTGTAATGCGTCTCGTATTCAGGTCGCGAGTAGTTTCAGTTTTATTAGGCAGACGGTTGACTTCTTCGTGGTGGCGGCTCGTGTAACGAGGTTCAGTGTAACACATAGTGGTCATTAAGTCAAATGAGAAAGGGTCGACTTGATGAGTGCTGTTCGAGCTGGGGAGAGATTGTGGGGCGACTTCTGGTAACTTTTCTGTTTGGGATTATCGTACAACTCTGGTGGTCGCCGGTTTCCGTGATCTAGTTAAACAGGCAGGAAATAATCAGCTCTGACTTGGTGCAAAAAATACCTACGCCAGTTTAGTTCAGCAAACATGAGTCGAATTATATTTAATTGGCATGCAAACACATGCTGGAATTTTTTAACACATGTGACTGTTGATTGGGGCGATTCTTTTTCTTTTCCTAATAGTAAATAGTTGTGAAAACCACTCAGGAGCTCTAGGAATTCTTACGTTTTCCAGCGTTTATTTATTGTTTTGAAAGAAACACATTCAATAATCCAAACACATGTTCGAAGGGTACTTCTTTACAGCTTAAATAGAAGTTTGACAGCGTCTGTCATTTATTTTCCTTTGTTTTGAAGGGCAAGAAATTCGTTAGGTAGGAATGAAGGCTTGTAGATGCTGAAGGATATAGTAAAGGACAAGCGTGGCAAGGCATGCACATGTGAAGACATGAGCAAAATGGGATGATAAGGATTAAGACAGTACAGCGCCAAAAACAGCAATTTAAAAAGGAAGTTTTCATAATCACGGATTTTGGACTATTTTAAGGAAACCCCTCAAACCTTCTTCCAACTTCAGAAGAGCTTCTTCAGACTTAAAATAAATTTATTTTACATAACAGACACAAATTAATAAATAAAGAAACAATTATATATATCTTTACAAAAAATGTATAGAAATTTAAATAGTTGTTAATGAAAATGGCAACGAGAAAAGTTTTTAGAACTACCCACTAAATCCTGGTTTTTATTCATAACGACACCCTGTCTAGCTAGTTTGGTTGAAATCGAATTCGTACGCGTGCAGCGCCATCTGCTTGAGCCACCACTTGTAGCTACTACTTCATAGATGGCGCTCAGAATTAGAAAGCACAAACTCAACATAATCCACCATCATTAGGGACAATGAAACGGTATTTTTAAAATCGTTGCCCTATATTCGACCAATATTGAAATGTATTCACCATATTCATCGCAATTGCCTACTTTTAGGAGGGGATTTTAAATAGAAAATTAATTTTTTACTTTTTTACCCAATTACTTGAACACCTTGTTTTAGAAACTGTAGAAAATGGGAAGAAGCCAGAAGCCTTCTGTCCGTATCCATTTGAAATTTTATAGTATCATACTCCGCATCATTAAATTCTCTTAATTTTCACTCTTAATTAATAATAGTTTCGTTTTATTATGAGTTTAAGATACATTTTATTGAATAAAGTAATAAATAAACACAAAACACTTACAAATAATATCTATTGTTCCAGTACAAATAAGCCAGATTTAATTAAAATTAAAGTTTAGCATCTTCGAAATATTCATACAACTCATTACAATTTATGCGCAACTAATATTAAAGTTTAACGATACAAGGCAGACAACGAAAAGCTTGTATTTGTTAAAAATACCAGATTCGTTTTGTTCACGCGGTCAATTGTAATTAAATCAATTGAGCTTCAGAAGTTCGTTTCAAGTAGCTTGTAAGATACAGAAGTATTCGAATTATGAATTCGGAATTCATTGAAAACCATCAAAATAAAGGATGTCCCTCTCGTCTGTCTCGTCTGCCGGTCAGAGTATCGCACAAGGCGCATCCTGACGGCAACGGCGACTCAAACACGTGCGCGAGCCGATTTCGTAAACGAAGTCCGGGTTGCTGAAGTAGTGTTGGTGCAGCTGCGGCTGACTGCTGAGAAGCGGCGAAGGACGCAGCGGCATCGGGTGCACCTGATAACCGGGCAGAGAGTGCTGACGCCGCTGTTGGTGTTGCTGGTGTTGTTGGTGTTGTTGCTGTCGTTGTCGGTAATGGTGGGTTAGCGGGTACAAGGCGGGGCTGGGCAGGATGATGGTGCTGACGTTGCTTTGGCTTCATATCCCCTGCAGGTACCGCCGCAGCTCCTCCTCTGTGTCGTAGATCATGACGGGGAAGGGTGAGCCCGGCACGAACTCGCCAGCCCACTTCACCTCGACGCGATAGTCGCCCGGTTCCGTTGGATCGTACTGAAAATGCAGAAGGGCAAAACTTATATACCGACTTTTGGCTCCCTTCCACGTTACCTTGCAGAGAATCGTGCGATCCTTTTGACTCTCGCGTTGCATCTCCACGCGGAACGCACCCTTCGGACCGCGCACACGAACCGTCAGCTGGCCGGCACCTGCACCGCGCGTGTCGCAGATGAAGCGCGACTGGAACGTGGCCAAGACGCCGTGTTCAATACCGGGGCCGTAGACGCGAACCTGTTTCACCAAAGAATGTTATTTTCGTTAGTGAGACGCTTGCATAGATCTCCCCCACACCTACCTTGCTGGCGTCTGGTGCGCCGGCTACTTTCAGTGAAAACGGCGACCCAGGCACATTCTGTCCGCCGTACTTGATGGTCACCAAATGCCGGCCGGATTCCTGCGGCTTGATATTGAGCGTGAATGTAGCATCTCCGTGATCGTAGAGTTCGCAGTACGCCACTTTGCGAGGGCCGGCGCAGTGAGCGGTGAGCTCCCCGGGCCCGGCACGTCTGGTGTCGATCCACGACTTGATGTCCTTGCCCATGATTCCATGGCGCAAGCCCGCGCCCGAACAGATGACTTTTGAAGCATCCGTGCAGGAACCCACGGCCACCGTGAGCGGGCAGCCTTTGACCAGACGGCCGTTCCACTTGACCGACAGCGTCAACGGGCCGGACGAGGACTTCTGCGGCGTATACGAGGCCAGCCAGATGTTCTCAGTCGGTCGAGGCTGCGCCAAACTAACCGGCAGCGCCGTGTTGTCCTGATGCACCAGGATCACCTCCGGACGGCCGGACGGTGCGTCCGAAGCATCAATAGTGAAATGAGCAGCCTCACCTGCTTGAGCGGCAGCCAAACCGCGACCGGTGAGCACAACTTTGTCGGCGGCTTGCTGGCCTGTGGCGTAAGCGCTCCGTGGGCACTGGACGATTGGCAGGCCGCTCCAGGTCAGATCCAGATCGTGCTCACCGGGCGTGAGGTTATCGGCAGCCATGTAAAGGCGCAGTTTGCCGTCATTCATTTTGTCGACTGGTATCTCGATGCCGTCGATGTTGCACACCAGCTCACCGGGGCCAGCGTTCTCCACGTCGAAGACGATACGGGCTGGTAAAATCAGGCGACCTTCATGGTCCAGTAGCGAACCCCAGCCGCCCACCGGTGTAACCTTGGAGGACTCAACGCAAGAAACGTTCCACGGTGATCCGGGAAGGGAGCCCCGATTCGGGCAACTAGCGCGAATCTCGTAACGACCCACTGACAGGATGGTGTACGATATCCGCCACTCATTGTTACCGAGAGCCTAGGAAAACAACAAGGTATGAATTGAAAACTTGGTATTTCAGGGCAGCTTGGCATTAGAAGTTCCCCGTGAGTCCAAGAGAGTGTGAGACTTCAAGAGGCCTACCTTAATTTTGGGTTCAATACGTTCTCCGAACTCATCCACTCGCTCAATCTGGACATTCGGCGCAATCGGACAGTAAACTACGAACGAAGCTTCTTTGTTGCGGTGACACACCTCCAGCCCGTTTCCAGCAGCACGAGTGTCCACTTTGGCACCCGTGGCCGAAGCGACAAACGTGAAGGGAGAACCCTGGACAGTTTCTCCACCATACATGAGGGTAAGTCGGTGGCTTCCCGGCTGCGAAGGCACAAATTCCACACTGTAGACTCCATCCGTCTGCTCGATAATATGCACGGGTAGATTCTGGTTCGTGGGCGAAACGGCGAAGGCTTCCAACTCGGCAAGGCCGGCATTCTCGGTGCGAACTTTTAGGCGAGAGGAGAGAAGGTATTAAAAGACTCCTGCTCGGTTCGATGCAGCGACCACCTACCTATGAAGCATATCGGGCTGTGTATAGCTAGCTGACCTTTCGGTACACCTTGAACCGAAATTTTACTAGTATCGAATGACTCGCAAGTGAATGGACTACCAGGCAACGGCTTGGATTGATGGAGAACCTCTGCAAAGCACAATGAATGAGAGTGAAGACAGGAGGAGTAAGTTAATTAACAATGAATCCCACAGAAGTGCTCTGGCTATAGACACCCCAAACTGACGTACCGATTATACACTGTCCAGGCTTGTTGACCGTAAACTCTGCCTGCAGATGACCGCTTTTGGTCTGATAACACCGCACTGGTAGAGCTTGTCCCCCGGGACCGGATACAACAACGTCGAATTCCCTTGCTGGTCGCTTAACAGTGTCGATCGAGAATGAGGTCGTTTTGCCTACACGTGCCTGATACAAGCCCAGCCCACTCACGCTGATCTCTTTGCCTGCACCGGCTGGCAAGACGGTGATTTCCAACGGCTTCAGCGATATCGGCACCTCGTTGTAGCAGATGGTGATCTTGTGCGGAGCAACTCGCGTCGGGTGGTACACAATCTCGTAGATGCCATTTTTGGAGGGTCCCCGTATGGAGTGGGGCACTTCGGCTGCACCACACTTCACCATGGCCGAAAGTTCGCCGTGACCAGCCTCGTTCAGAGATACCGATATAGACGACGGACGGTGACACAGAGCCTCTCCCACCTCAGTTATCTTTACCAGAGACGGGTCGAAGACGGTAAGTGTACGCGAGCCCAAGTGTTGGCCCGATTCGCGATCGATGAAACGTATTAAGTAATTGCCAGTCATGTGGGTGCGGAACTCCGCCGTCTGTCGGGATATCGTGTACGGCACCGGTTTGTGGTCGGGACCGATGATCTCCGCTATTTGGTCGTCTGTTGGGAACTCGATAGCGGCCAGACTACCGATCTGCACCTGCTGCGTTGTCTGCTGGATGTCCACACGGAAAGGACTGCCATCGACGGGCATCTCGTTAAAGGTTATATTGACGTAGTGTGGTTCGGTGCTCTGTGGCACAAAAGTGACATCGTAAAGACCGCGTGCGCAAGCGACAACCTCCGCCTTGACGGTGCTGGTGTCCGTGGAAACCACCAGCTCCAGTGTTCCTTCGCCGGCCCCGGCAGCATCGACGCTGAATGTGACCGGTATGCCAATAGCAGCTGGTCCCAGTTGCATGTCCAGGCCACTGATGCTGACGCGCGTCACATCGAAGACGTTGCACGAGAAGGGTGACCCGTTGATGTGCTGATCGTGTGCGGTGACGCTGATCAAATGACGACCAACGACAGTGGGCCAGAACGAGGCGGTGTATGAGTCGCCGCCGATGCCACTCACGTCACACGCGACATTGTCGCCCGCGGGCGAAGTGACGATGACTTGCGGTTCGACACCTTCGAAACCCTCCAAATCGAAGGTGTTGTCCATTTTGACCGCGGCTTGCTTCAGACCCTCGCCGATTGCCATCGCGCGCGGCAGACTTATTGGCGCTGGCGCTATGTGACATGTGAAGGGCGACCCAGGAACAGGGTGGCCATTGAAGCGAACCGACAGCGAGTGGGCGGCGGCCTCGGTGGGTTTAAAGTTGACCTTGAAGCGTGCGTTACCCTCGGACTGCACAAAGTTGGGTACATTTTTGCCGCTGACCGCGACGATAATCTCCAGGTTACCGGCGCCCGCTTGGCTGGCATTGATGCCGAAGCTGACGCTCTTTCCGACGACACCGGGACGTATGTCGGTGACGATCACCTTCTCCGCTGAGTACGCCTTCAGCAGGAAGGGGCTGCCCTCAACATGGCCGCCACTGGGCAGCCGCACCTCCACCGAATGGTCGCCTACCTCGATAGGTTCGAATTTGACGTTGTAACCCAGAGGGGGGATTTCGTCGATCTTCGCCGGCACACTACGACGCGCGGGCCCCAAAATTTCCACAGTGGGCTCGACATCGGACTCGACGACGAATTCGAAGAGGCGGCCAACGCTTACCTTGTCCATCGTCTCAGGCGACTGAATGCGGGCGGCGGCTGAGACGCGACAGGTGAATGGGGAGCCGGGTACATCCTGTCCGTTGAAACGGAGCTCGACGGTGTGATTTTGTGCCTCGCGCGGAGTGAAGCTAATGGCGTAAGTGTGCTGGCCCTGCGCCTGGGCTGAAGTGGGCACGCGTCCCCCGTTGACGGTGACCTCGAGATTACCAGGGCCGGCTTGTGACGTTTCGACCAGGAAGGTGACAGGTTTACCCACCGTACCGCTGCTGACATTCTTCACTTTAATGGCGCTAACGTCGTAAACCTGGTGGAAGAAGAGGGAGGGGAGGCTGCGATTATTTCAGAGTTCTTAAGAGGCTTTTTGGGAGCGGCAGCTGGAAGAAGTTTTCGCTCTTAAGTATTTATGGGAGCAGAATCGGAGAGTCAATATGGAGTTTCTACTTTACCGTTAGTTCTTTCGACCCACCTTGGCTGCATATGGACTTCCGGCTGTCGGTAGATGGTTGACAGCGACGTGTACGCGATGCTCGCCGACAACGCGCGGCACGAACTCGGCCTTGAAGACACCGTCGGTCGTCTGCTGGACCTGAGCGGGCACCGACTGGCCGGCAGGTCCTGATGGAGGTTTTGGATTTTTCGTTGGTTTTCAGATTGGTTCGTTTCATTGATTTTTAAATGGTTTTTATTGTTTCATAGTTATTTTTTAGTTTTTTAACGATTACGTAGCGCACACGGAAAAAATAACGTAGTAAAAAATTGTTTTTGTTGCAATTTTCGGTTTTTGACGTTAGATTTGTTAGGTTGAATTTTTTGTTTATGGTAAGTAAAAAATGATGTTAACAGTTTTTATTAAATTTTGACGGAAATGATTTTTCGATTTTTGGTAGTTAGAGTGTCTTGAAAGTGTTAAAATGTATCGAAAATAAATTTATTTGTAGCCAGAGCTATTTTAAAAAGAGTTCAAAGAACGAGACACATGCGATAGAAGGGCGAAGAAAAACAGGACAGATTTTACGGGGATTTCAGCTACAGCTTTATATATTACAAAACAACAAAACATTATTAACAACAACAAACATGTTATTTCATACAAAATGTTATTTTACGGTAAAAATATCTACTTTAATCTACAATAATCTGCAATGGAAGATTTTTCTCTCGCATCACTTTATATACATGAAGATGATTTCATTACATGCTACTTTTAAGTAATCCATTGCGTTTTTCTCCCATTTTCAACTCTTTCTCGCATGCAGCTTCTCTTCAAATGTGATTTCTTCCATTTGGAATTTATTCTCCCATTCGACTTTCTTCTTTCTTTTAATTTTCTCTTACATCCAACTTCTTTTTCCATACGTCGATCCAAAATTATTTATGTTTTTCCAAATTTTCGAATTATTTCAGCTTTATTCTTGTATTTCTAAGTTTTTTACTTGATTTTTACTGCTTTACTGTGCGTACATGTCGCATGCGATTTCCTTTTACATGCAATATTTGTCACATGTGATTTTTTACATGTCGTTACTATTTTATGTCTGTTAGTTTTTGTATATTTAAAGAAAATTTGCGCTTGTTGTTCCCTCCTAAATGTTCGATTTTTTCACGTCTATTCGGATATTATGGGACGTAACACTTAAATCCACTTGCAATTTTTTCTTGCGATTTTTCTCTATAATCTATTGATTTTTTTTCTGACATACCAAATTTTTAGTAGCATTGAAATACACAAAGAACGACATTGAAGATGGCATCGAAATGGGCTCCAAACAAAAACTGACGAGGGGCGACGGAATTCGTTCCAGAAAATATCATTTCACTAGCATCTCTCGATAAATAACAACATTTGTCGATCCACGTTTATACTTCACTTTCGCATTAAACTTCGGTTGTCATGTGAAAGCCTTGTTTTTTTATTAAAATTATTTAATTTCTACACTGCCATCACCATTAATAAACTCCAGAATCAAAATTTTATACATTTAATACAAAACAATATACATTTTTTGAGTTTTAATTCACTTTTATTTCAAATTGGAAACTTGTAAATGATAGTCTTTATTAATAATATTTGGAGAGGAATGAAGAAATTAGTAATTCAAGATGTTATAATCACTCAATGAATCTTCCATCGCTTGAAGAAATTAACTTCAAGGATTTCTTTGTTCGATTCACGTAAGATACAAATGGTACGCTAAAATCAACTTCTAATTCTTTTTACATTAGTTCGTAAAAGTTATACGGGGTCAATCAATTGCTCATCGAGCTTGTTAATCGAAGAGATTTCGTAACTTAGTATGTAGAAATATAATACGGTATAATAAGGAGGTTGAATGCAAAATTATGGTAACAAAATGAAGACAATATTGGAAGGGTGAGTCATTAATTTATATAAAGTGTATGCATAAAAAGTCTAGTATAAAAGTTTTCGGCGTCCTGAAATTATAATACAGATACAAAAGTGAGTTGAAGTCATATTTAAATAGAAACTTAACTAAAAATATAAACAAAATAGTAGTTCTGACAATCAAATCAACGTTTACGACAAATAGGACAACAATTAAGAAATATGAAAACAAGGTAGAGGGAAGAATATAAAGGACAGAAAGAGATAAAGATCAGAATGTTAAAGAAACGGTAGAGAAATGAAGATATGCAATGTTTTCGTGCACAAAAAATGTACATGCATTAATTGGAGAGAGGGATATACGAACGCTAATGGGGAAAATTCACCACAGAACTCTTACGGATTCATTGACTGCATACATTAGAAAATATAATGAACGTCCCTTCAAGTGGCCTCCCTAGAGCAACGGAAGCAAGTGAGAATAGGCCTCCCCAAAGTTGCATCCTAATTCATAATTATATCTAACAAACACCCTTCTACTAAAAACCTTTCAATAGCCCTAAAACACTCTCGAGCATCTCAAATCTCGAAAACTTTGAGATAATTTAATAGATTTTTTAAGAAAATGGTCCTGCAAATAAGAATTATTTTCTTTGTATGATTTAAAACGTCCGACATTAAAATCCAGGTATCGGAACTGTATTGGACTAATTCAAGACCCATATAAAGGAATTAATATTGCACCCCTCCTGGTTTCACGAAAGCTCTCTGTAAACCTCTTTTGCGCCGCAAATGAAACATTGATATGTTGTAGAATGAGAGAATAAAGCATGTGCATGGCCGTGAAACATCCAATTTTTAGAAAGAAATAAGACCAAAAATTTTCATTCACATGGGATTGCATATGTAAGAAATAGAAGAAACCTTTGGCGGAATACCGTCAGAAAGTATTAGTAACTGAAGTGTTTAGATTTTATCAGATAAATACGGGAGGGAATCGCTCATTTCAAAGGTCCTCGGATTTGGTTTTAGGCTCTCAATGGACCCGAAATGTCTTTAAAAAAGTGAGGATTTTAATTTTGCACACTTCCCGATATTTATCTTATAAAAATGCAATATGGATCCATTAAAGTTTTTAGAACTTACCTTCAACGTTCACCTCAATATCTTCTAAACGACCGCCAGTGTGATTGATAACAAAAGAATTTGGTTGATGGACGGGTCCGGGACCGCCGAGCGATACTTGGGGCCCAGACATGCCACCACTAATATTAACGGTGATGGGGCAGCCGGGGACGGGCATTTTGTTGAACGAAACGTTGATGGTGTGTTCGCAGGCTTCAGCGGGAACAAAAGATACGGAGAATCTGGAAATGAACAAAAAATAATACATTATTTCTTTAAATATCATAAAACCTCCTTCACCTCGAACTCACCTTGCATTGCCCTGCGGATGCACCTGCGTCGGTATGTTGTGACCTTTCGCTGAAATTGTTATCTCTAAATTGCCCTCGCCAGCATCTCCGGCATCCACGGTGAACTGTACCGAGCGTCCCACGGTGCCGCGCGACACACTACCTACCACGACTTTTGTCGCATCATACGATTTGGCCAGAAACGGAGTCCCTTGCACTGGGTAGCCATTGTATTCGACATTGATTGAGTGTCCGCCCACAGTTGTGGGTGTAAACTCCGCCGTAAAACCCGCATGTATGTCGCCTGTGACGCGGACCGGTAGCTCACCCTGCGGTCCGCGTACGCTCACCGCCAATTCGGCAGCTCCACCTCCACTCACAGTGATGTGAAACGAGGCCGGACGATGTACGGGGACCAACTCCAAATTGGAAAGGTTGAGCAAGACACGCGACGTGTCCGCTACCGAACAGACGAACGGACAGCCTCGCACGGTCTCGCCATTGAACTTGATATCGATCAGATGCGACTTGGCTTGTTCGGGCGTAAAAGAGACCAGACAGCGTCCGCCACCCACCACCTGGACATGGTTCGGTACTTCGCCCTCGTTGATCGAGATTTCCAGCTGGCCCTCCCCGGCTGCACTCGCATCGACACGGAACTGACACGGCTGGCCGACGACGCCGCCATTCACGTCGGTCACTTGAATCAGGCTGGAATCGTACACCTTTGCAATCAAAGGCCCGCCAGTAATCTTTGTGCCACTAATGGATGCCTCAATGATGTGCGTGCCCACTTCGGTGGGGACGAACTCAATGCGCGCAGCACCGTTCGCCGCCTCGTGGGTGACTCTGGCGTTCAGCTTGGACTTGTTGGGCGTCAAAACTGTAGCCACGCACTCGCCTTTGCTAAGGCTTTGCCCAGGAGGCGGCAGTATCTCAAAAACCGCCGGGATATTGGCTGGGACGAGACGTGTGGACTCGCCAAGCGCAGTTAGACCCGGTGTCGACATTATTTCAACGTGCCACGGTGATCCTAAAAATGAGAAGAGAAACATTTGACTCGCTTTAGAAGACGTATTTCCGGAGTATAATAGACGGATAAAAATCGAAAATATAGCATAACCCGAGACCCATTGATTTGATTTTAAAAACATCGATAAGTAACTTCAATTTTTCCAGTCATCAACTCGGGGAACGTGAAGAATTTTTCATTGAAGCCTTAACGGACCATGGATTGCCACCGCATCTTACCACCACCAACACGTCAAACCACCTCCCGTCCCAAACGTGTTTATCTGGTCTGAGAGCCTCTGTCGAAGCAGGTCTTTTTCATTCCATCCCATTCGTACCCACACATTGCTGCATTCACTCAACGCTCTACAAGCGAAACACCGCAGACGGTAAATCGAACGCGCCCTCAACACTGTCATCACCAGCAACATCGCCCGCCCTCCCCGCCTATCAACGAAGACAATGCATTCTGCCGAGGTCCAACCACTTGTAGGGCTTTTTAGATGCAAGGTGGATGGCGGCATGCAAAATTAATGCCTCTTCCTTCTGGCGAAATGAAGATTGCCTTCGCCAAACGAAGCGTTACTTGCAAAACTAATTGAAAACCTCGCACAGAAAGTGCGGAAGCACAGTGGGTGTGAGGAGAGCGGTGGAGTGGTGGAGGCGGGCATGTTAATAACCAAGAAGCCAGAACACATTTGGATGGCGTTGCACGCCTAAGAAAGGCCGTGATTGCGAACAAGTGCAGCTCCACGGAACCATGACGTTGGTTAGTAAGGTTGGCTGGCCTGCTGAAAGCGCAGTTGTTCATAAATTTGTTGTTGGAGATGCTCGCGGAACTCAACCTCCTCATGAATTGTGGGGTTCCACTTTATTTTAGTTTAGATTTAAATTGAAGATCGTTGTTGGTGTACTTAAAGCTAATAGTTAAAGTTATCATGTACTATAATAAGGTTTCTCAAGGAATGACATGTCGACCCGTCAGTGGTGCGGGTTAATATTTTCCACAGAAGGTTGCTTCTGAAAATAGGTTTTCTACGGCTTGTCGGCAGTTCGCTTTCCAGGTAGCAGTAGTTTTTAAGGTTATCTTCTCAGTGGGACCTCGATGATTGCTGTGAATTTTGTCATTTATCTCAAATTGCATCGCATTACGACAGTTTTACTTATAATGTTTCGGATAATTGAGTTTCAGTTCCTGTCAAGAAGTGCGGAAGGTTTTCTCGAAGTTATTCTATTGTTTGCTAATGATGACTAATTTAATGTGACCTGATGTGAATATCAACAAAGCTGATTGATATAATGATGAGAACACAAACTGAATGGATTTAAGGCCATAGTAAAGAAGAACTACAGACATCTGGCAATCTAATAATAGTTATAATCCTGTATGAGGTTAGTTAAAGATATCCTCTTCTATTTATCTTTTCAATAAATAAATATCTTAATTCTCTTTTGAAGTATGTAATTTAGATAATCTGTAAATAGATAATAATAATGTAATTTGGATAATTAATAAAATGATTTTTAATTATCAACAGTAAAGTGCAACATACGAAGTTTCTTTTTCGTCTTAATGATGGTGAAATGTAAAAAAATAACTACCCGTACTAACGATTTTCTTTTCTTTCCAAGAAAACCTGGCAATCGTTCGTTAGTTGTCCACATTTTAAAGTGAAGGTAATTCAAGATGACTGACTCAATCATCACTTCAAGTTCACTGCAGCAAACCAACAACGTTTCTGTGGTCTTGGAAAATAAATTATATTGACATTTTGATTGATATTTTTAAACAGAACTGTGAGTTCTTTTATAGCGATACTTTTTGGTATGATTTCTTCGCCGATTTCGTTTTCGGTTTAGTGAACACGCAGTTTTAGTTTATGTGAAAACCTTAAGTTTTCCGAAATCATGGTTAAGACGCTCTTCTCAGTCTTACCTTCTACTTTGCAATGCATTTCCAATCACTGTGACTGGCCACAACTTTTTCTTGTCTCCTCATTTAATTTCAACAAAACGAAAACCTTCCCAAGATGGACTATCGAGCTGACGACAAAATATGTCTTTCAAAATACTTCGGACTTAAAGATGCTGTGTGTTTTAATCTTCACTAAGTAATTTTCTCCTTTTTCATTTGTTTGCTTTTTTTTTGCTGAAACTCTTCGCTGCTCGTTTTCTTGATTGTGAAACTTTTCTGTGTAAAATGAAAAGTGTTTCTTTCTTTCCTTACTTTCATGTCCATAACTTGCTGAGGTATCTCGTGTCGGACACACTCGGCCATGGATGAGTGACGGACAGCAATGTTCGTGGAAGAAAGTGTTTTCTTTCTTCGGTTTCAATCTGTTCATGGAGCGCGATTGCTACTGAATTTCGCCCAACCAGCTAATTTGAGCAGTCAATCAAATTTACATTTTAAATAAGCTTTTGCTTTGCATGTGAAGATTTTGCATAAATTTTAGCAGCAGTATCAGATTTTTACGCTCAAATAAGTTTTGAGTCGTTAAGTGAAATCAAAAAATTAATAAGGATGCTTCGCGCAGTTCGAAGTTACTTTTTCGAGTGATGCATTCATTGGGATTACAAGATAAATTTTGATTTGCTTAACAAATTCATAAAGAATGCGATTTTCATCTCTTTTTTCCGTCAAAGATCCAGTCATCTTTGATTCACTTGTCAAGATATTTCAATTATAATAATACTCGTACTTTCCAAAATGTAATTCCAGTTCAAATGACTTCAAGAGATGAAAATCGCATTCTTTCTTGAATTTATAATAAAAGAGAGTTAAAATCCTCAAACAGTTTTTAAACTGGTATGAAAAATAATAATTGGAATATAAAAATATGTGTAAATCAGTCACAACTTTACAAACTGGCAAACATGCAGCGAACTCGTGTGACGAGTTCGTGAAATCCAAGTCAGAAATTATATAACCGCATAACTTATACGAGTATTTCGAGCGCGTTATTTAATACAAGCAATCAAAACAGTGTGTAAACTTTTAAACAGCTGCTCTGGAAAATAAAGCCAAACTTGGGAAGACACTAAACGCAGTTTATGCTTTCACACGTTCATTGTGCTGGAGAGGCGTCCGATTATATTACAACAAAAGCTGTTATCCAAAATTAAAGCCTTCTTTCATTAACTTCGAATAACTTCATTTTATAACCAAAGAAATGTTTGCCAAATAAATGTTGCGCAATACATGCGAAAATATATTCAGTTGTTTTAGTTAGCTTGGTCAACAGAAGAATCAAACTCTTTTGTAGTTTTCTCCTCGACTGCTAAATCCAAGCCGAGAGATTGTTATCAAAACACTGGGTAACAAAGGATTTGTCTGTGTTAAAAGATTCAACAAACATAAAAGAGCTCGAGAATACTCTCAAATTTACGGGCTCGCCACGGAAATGGGTCGCAACTCCATGATGGAGCTTCGTATTGTGCAGGAAAAAAGCTGCTAACAATCGAAATAAATAGAGACTCGACTAAAGCTGAAGTCACGTCAAAGACTCGCTCGGCGCGCCTTTGCTTGACTCATCTTGACTCTTCTTGACTTGCAGCGCTGCACGGTTTTGGCCCACTTTGAACTCGTGCCAAGTGCGTCGTACCCGCCGCTGGCGCACTTGACTTCCTTTGCCCCACAATTTTGTTGGTCTTCGAGTCTGCATGTGTTCACCGCAAACCAGCTGAGAATGCAAAAGTGCTGACCGACAGATTAACCGTTGTAGCTGACCACAGCTGGGAAGACTTGGTCGTTGATATTCGCTTTACTTGCATTTTATGGTGATCGTGGTGGCAACAAGTTAATGGCGACGATGGGCTCACCAAGCGCGTGTCGTGTACTGAGGAGGTGGAAACTGTTAGAATTGCCTTCTAAAATTAAACACGGTTGCAACCGTTAGAAGCCTCTTGAGTCACGAGAATCTTTAGAATCGCACGACGCAGCTGTGCAGTTTTTAGGTGGGAAGAAATTCTGAAATTCAGGTTTAAATTTTGCGAACCACAATTTAAGAAAGATTAACAACAATCAGCCGGACATGCTTTCCCCTCCTCTCTCTCTCTCTCTCTCTCTCTCTCTCTCTCTCTCTCTCTCTTTCTCTTTCTATCCTTCTTTCTCTCCTTCTCTCTTCCTCTCTCTGTTTCTATCTCTCTCCTTCTCCTTCTCACCCTCTCTTTCTCCACCATCTCTTTCTCTCTCTCTCTCCCCCTCCCACCCTCTATCTTTATCTCCCTCTCTCTCTCCCTCTCCATTTATCTCTCTCTCCCTTTTTCGTGCTATCTCTCTCCCCGCTTCCACTCTCTTTCTCAGATTGTTCCACTGTGCGGTAGGCATCTTGGAAAGCGAATATTTTGTCATCCTCTTCTATGCGTTTTCTAGTTAATGACTATCTCACGAATGCATGTGTTAAATCAGTCAGAAGCCGTTAGAAAAACAACGGCATTTCTTGAAAATGCAAAACAGTTGAGTAGAAAACGAGGAATACTAATCAGAAGAAGAGGAAGCAGCAGTACTTCGAACCTTGATTGTGGCTCGAGACAAGCTGGGAAAACTTTTGGCCAGATTTTCAATTATCACTGTCACTAAGAAGCGAGAAATCGTTAGTCGTCACCGTGAATGTAAAATGCGATTTCTAAACACTTACGTAGCGAGTAGTTCGCTTCTCGTAGGCACTTTAAAGATGTGTTTAATTTTTTAAGGGTACACTCGGATTTCTCTTTTCTTCGCATGCTTTCTAATTTTTGCTTATCATTCTTACTCGCTCATTATTTTACCCTGGTTTCCCCTATGTTTATAAACATATTGTTACTTTTGATGTGTTGTGTTTCAAGTGCTGAAAATTGTGAATTATGAAGCGGAAAATTTGTATTCGGGGTTATTGGTCATTTCCCGCAGCAGCAGGTTGAACTGCACGTTGTTCGTAATTCTAAGAAAAAGTTAAAATTAATTTTCATTCTGTTTAAAATTCACCATTAAATAGAAAATAACCTCTTCTTGTTGGAATTCATTGCTACACGTTCAGATTACAGATTTTTCTATCAGATATTTCAGATTCACAAAAATTTGCGCCAGTTTAGCTGAAAGAATGGAGTAACGACAGCCTTTTAGCAGTCGTTACTTTTGACAGTTCATATCGCTGAAATAATGATTGAAAATACCATGTAACGAACGAGAACTCGTAATAAGTATGGAAAGTGTTGTTGTGTTTTTAACGAACGAGCTGCTCGTTGTTTGAAAATCACAAAGTAACGATATCGCGAAAATAAGAAAGCAGAATCACGAAGAATCACCTCGTTCGTTGGTTGAAAATCTGGCCATTTATGAAAATACGAGTATCTGTTACTTGAGGAACGAGAAATAAATGAAGAAGAAAAATGAGTGCAAAATGTTCTTTCTCATGCCATCATGCATACAAAGAATCTATTTAATGGCCAGATTTTCAATTATCACTGTCACTAAGAAGCGAGAAATCGTTACTCGTCACCGTGAATGTAAAATGCGATTTCTAAACACTTACGTAGCGAGTAGTTCGCTTCTCGTAGGCACTTTAAAGATGTGTTTAATTTTTTAAGGGTACACTCGGATTTCTCTTTTCTTCGCATGCTTTCTAATTTTTGCTTATTATTCTTACTCGCTCATTGTTTTACCCTGGTTTCCCCTATGTTTTTGAACATGTTATTACTTTTGATGTGTTGTGTTTCAAGTGCTGAAAATTGTGAATTATGAAGCGGAAAATTTTTATTCGGGGTTATTGGTCATTTCCCGCAGCAGCAGGTTGAACTGCACGTTGTTCGTAATTCTAAGAAAAAGTTAAAATTAATTTTCATTCTGTTTAAAATTCACCATTAAATAGAAAATAACCTCTTCTTGTTGGAATTCATTGCTACACGTTCAGATTACAGATTTTTCTATCAGATATTTCAGATTCACAAAAATTTGCGCCAGTTTAGCTGAAAGAATGGAGTAACGACAGCCTTTTAGCAGTCGTTACTTTTGACAGTTCATATCGCTGAAATAATGATTGAAAATACCATGTAACGAACGAGAACTCGTAACAAGTATGGAAAGTGTTGTTGTGTTTTTAACGAACGAGCTGCTCGTTGTTTGAAAATCACAAAGTAACGATATCGCGAAAATAAGAAAGCAGAATCACGAAGAATCACCTCGTTCGTTGGTTGAAAATCTGGCCATAAAAGGAAAATCTTATAAACGTAGAGTGGGAAAATATTTAGGAATTCTTTTACAAAAGAAAATTAATTTTACACACCTTTTTAAATTCTTCTGCGGCGAAATGCGGCCAACGAGAAACGGGAAAGAGAAATGCAGCAGCAACGACTGCTGTACTTCCGCAGGAACTGATTGAGTAGACAGACAGTCGTTGACTGTTCACTGTGAGTGCGCGAGTACAGTGGTGGCGCGCAGATTGGGCGTTTCAGGAGTGCTAGTAATTTTGCACGCTCTTTTCTTTTGTATCAAATCACACGCAAGCGACGTTTAGAAGATTTCATTTGATGTTGGAATTTTCAGCAGGTACCGTAATTTTTTTTCTCTAAATTAAGCTACAAATTGTGGAAATTTGTTAGAAATTATTTCTAAATTGAAAAAGAATTGAAATTTTCAATCTCTGTATTAGTAGATTTCTTTATACATTTAATTTTCTTATTTATATTGCAACAAAAACAATTTTTTCCTTTCAACTGCTTTTCGAACGCGTTTAAAATTCGATCAAAGGTTTGGCGCACGATTTTTTATATACACGTTTTCTGCACTTTAATTTTGCCTGCTTTTTACGAGTTGCGGCACGTTTCACCCGTTTGCATTTATTTCATGCATTTTTTCATTTTGTGCACTTTTACCGTGTATGCGCGACCAACAACTGCGACGATATCTCACTGTGCTCGAAAAATACCTTTTTCGATTTTTGATTTTATTGTTTTGTAGGGAATTTTCTGAAGCCGACGTTAAAAGCGAACAAATGTTGAAAACCAGTTCTCGGGGCAGCTTGTGGCAACTACGAACTACGAATACAAAATCGAGTAAATTTCACTGAACGCAATGGAAAACCATTGAAAGTTTTAGCCATGTGAGAGGATCGTTTTGAATTTTAACGTTTCGTTCTAAAATGGTAGCAGAAAATCCTCAAATTCCGTTGACCTCTAACAACTGATTTTCGGAATTATCGTTGTCAACTTTCCCCAACCGCGCGAGGGTAACAAACGTCGAAAACGAAACTGGCTGTCGTAAAATGTTATCGGCTATTAATGAATACCTGCGGTGCTGGGTGCAGGTGTCTGCTCATCTTTGTTTTCTCATCAGTCAGCATCCGAGGAATGCGAGAGATCATAACAAAAACCAGAAATCGCGGTGAGGCGAGAGCGAATTTAGAGGCAGCGAAAGATAGCGTAACACAGCCGATCGCTTGCCGACGTAATCAGATGAGATGCGAGGTGAACTCACTCACACCTCGAGCAGCCAGCAGCCAGCAGCCAGCAACAGCGCACAAGACAACGCGGCCTCAAGCGGTACGAGCGGGAGTTCAGATATCAAAGCCAACAAGGGCGAAGCCGCATTCCTGGCAGCCGCAACTTGTGGAACTTGGTCAACAATCGCAGGAAAAGCCGAGCCAGATGCGTGAACAACGTTTTCAGAATACGTAAAGATGCGTTTTTTGCATGCAACGAACAAAATGGCGTCAGTGTTAACTATTCGCGAAACTGACTTTGTATTCGTGGGATTAGATAATACAAAGTTGTATCTGCTGCGATCAAGTTCATAGCGTTCAAAATCGAATGTGTTCGATTGCGAGTTTTCGGCTCGAGGCGCAGCGTGGCGCTGCTGGAAGAGTTCATTAAACTGGTTTTCAACAGGTCGGCCCCCGTATTGTCCACTCTGACGGAAGGAACGATTTGCATATTTGGCCTGGAACGAGTATCGCCAAGGTATTTGTAGCTGCTAGATACTCGGACACATACTTCATGCGATAGCTGCGTATTTATTGACATTCACGCATATTTATTCCAACTAAATTCGACGAATCTTCAAGACACAAGTTTAATCGATTCGTTTGTATCTGGATGTGTATTCGGCCTCCTTCCTCCAGGGCTATTTTGAGGATTGCACTCGTTTCACGCGCTCTTTTCGTTTTACTTCCGAAGACGTGTCAGCTACTTTTAATCCGCGAACAAAGACTGCCGGGTGTTTCTTGGAGTTGCTGCTGTGTACCTCTTGGATTCAGGTAAAGAGACACAGACACACCTGCATCTCAGGTGTTGTCTCTGTGTGCTGCTGATCGTGGGCTTGCGATCGACAACTCACACTCTCTTCTGATCGTTGTGTTCGGGACTTTTAAGCTGAGCTGGCCGCTATCAAGTAACTGGTGGGACTTTTACTCACAGGTGAGTTTTAAAAGCAGTGGAAGTGTGGGTGACAAAGAGAGAGAGAGAGAGAGAGAGAGAGAGAGAAAGTCAAAATAGAGTCAAGAAGTAAAAAATACACATACAGAGAACGAGAGAGAGAAAACAGGCGAGGGAGTGATGGCTTTACTTCTGTTGTTTCTGGCAGCAACTGGATTTGGAGTTGCGGATTCTCTTATTTAGGTACATTTTGCCCAAAAGATAGTACCTTTCGTGACTTCAGTGACAATTTTTTGTAGTGCTGCAGGAATTCTATAATGGATTCCTTATTTATTTCTAGAATGGATTTGTTCTTCCGTTTGTAACGCAGAGAAGGAGATGAAGGGATAAAAATAGAGAAATGCTATCATGTAAACACTTAAGCCAAATATTCTGTGTTATGTTGAGCCACTTAGCAGTGAAAATTGCCAAAATCGGTTAATAACCACGCCTACTTTCTTCACCAAATATACTAGCATCTGTGCCAGGAACATGAATAAACTCAAACACAATAAAAAAATTCTAAAGAATCAAAAAATGTTTGGCTGTCGAGTGCGACACAGCTGAAAAAGCACAGGAGTGTGTAATAGCCAGGGGATCTCAACAGGGTTTTTGTCTCCGCTGTTGTCTCCGCTTGAATGGCTGCTCTCCAGCAATGTTGCCAGAAGGTGGGATCACCAACATATGGGAGGATTTTCAGCTCAAAAATGGGCAAAAGGTTGTTCAATTAATTATATGGGGTTTTTATAAGTTTTTTTTTGTGGAATTCAATAATCGAAATGGGATTTTCTTACAAATAATAAACATTTTAAAAAAATTTTAAAATTGAATCAAAATTAAAATTTAGAATTTTTAAATTTAAATAACAAAAATGTGGCAAAATTTAAAAATTTTCGAGTTGTATAGTAAAAATGTATATTTTGCTAATCAACGTTTTTACAAATCCCAGTAAAGTATGATACGCAAAATTCAAAATCACAGGATTTGATGAGATTTGGAAAAAATGTTGATTTATTTTTTTGAGATATAATAAAAACCCCAAAACCCAGACTTTAACCTGCAAGTTAACCTGTGGTTTCACCACCTTCCTCTTTAGGTAAAGCCTATCAATAGATACTTCATTCGAAGGAAAAAAACACAATTTGTACTCACCCGGCACCGTTTCGCCATTAAACGTTATCTGTACGGTATGCGTTCCTGGCTCGTGGGGTGTAAAGCTGGCTATAAAACGTTGGCCCCCCAGAGAACGCACCGACGATGTGACCCGACCGCCATTGACCAAAATCTCTAAATTGCCTGAGCCTGCCTTCGAGCCGTCTATTTCGAATTCAACCGGTCGTCCGACAGCGCCATTCGGTATATCCTGCACGCGGATGGACCTGGCCCCAGAAGTGTTCCCCTCGATGGGGCGGAAACGTGAGTACGAGTTGTAGCCGTAGGTACCAGTGGTGGGTGAAGTAACTCTGCCGGCAGGACTGTTGCTGAGGGTGCGTTCAGTAACAGTGTGTTCACTGGACTCTTTGACGGTTTTCGTGTAGCCGCCCGACTTGTCGGTATACGTGTTGTTCGAATGTGATTTTACTGTGATGGCACTCGGTCTGAGGGACCGGAGGGAGAGAAAGAAGAATGAAGGTTTGGATTAATAAACCGAATTGTCGTCTTGTAAAGTTGGTTCCAGTTACTCACTTATAACGATCAACATCATCGGACCCACGCGAGTCACGTCTATCCGAGTGCAGCTTTTGTTCGTTCAGAGCAAACTTGTTGAACTGGGTATTACGATGGGTCTCGTGGTCGATGTCAGGTCTGGTGTACGAGAGGTCGGTATTCAGTTGAGCCTCGGTCATGTTCGCAAGCGACTCCAAAGAGTTGTGCGAGAGCATATGCTTCGTTTTGTTGATGACGTCCCAGCTGTCACGACGTGCCGCAGATGGCTTTACCGAAGAGACACGCACGTTAGACGAGTGGTCAATTCGTGGTTCGGGTGATGCCGCGCGACGCTGACGCTCCGAAGTTCCGTAGAGCGAAGGAGAAGCACGTATATTGGAGTCGGTAACGTAGTTCGAAGTCGATTTGTAGGTGGAAGTTTTCTCGATGTGACGTGACGTTTCATAATCGGAGCGAGATAAACCATTCTGTGGGGATAAAAAGGATGTTATTATTTAATATGATGGTGTCCGAATCAATTATTGTCGAAACCAAACAACCAACCTTGTTAACGATAGTTACTGGACTGCCGATGCGGTGTGTAGCCGTCGATATATACGCGCTGTTGGGTGACGAACGCGGCACTGGGGAGGCCGCTATATGCCGCGGACTGGCATTAAGATGTCGCGGTGGACTCTCGTTATTATACGAGGTCTTGATAGTGATGGGACTGTGAGTGCGCGTCTCACTGGAACGTATCTGTATTTGAAGAAAGGCAACTTAAGAATTTCAAAAATCCATGCCGATTTCAAAGCCGAATGAAAACCTTATTAATCCAACAACTACTTTCTAATTACATGGTACAAAATACAGTATAATTAAAGAACACTGAGATTAATTACATCATGTGTGGGACTGTCTGGAATTGGACTCAACCTGGAGGCGGAGTACGTTGCGGATGACATTGTAGTCGCCTGCTTTTGCTCCTGATGCCGCTGTTGGTAGCGTTCCTCACGAGGGGGCCTCATTGTGAAGTCCCGATCTTGGCTGCCTTTGCGAGAGTACAGCTCATTCTCCTTGTCGTAGTAGTAATCGTTTCGGGACGACGAACTACTCGAGGCTTTGGAATCGCGGCGTCCACCCGTTACCGTGTACAAGTCGATCGAATTGATGTACTTAGTTGTGGGTGAGGAATTGTGTTGGTCACGAAGAGGTGGTTGTGGTGGCGGTGGAGGTGGTGGTGAGGTGGCCAGATGTTCCTGCATGTTGTGTGTAGACGTGTGTGAATGTATTTGTGGTTAGTAATGTTTATGTCTCGAGTTCGAGTAGAGTTGATTAGATAATCTCATCTACAATAAGCTACAAAGTTGCATTAATTACAATATGGGTTACAATGTGAAATCTACGAATGATCAAAGTTAATTACAGTTAACTACTTTCATACACGCTAGATGAGGTGAACGATGACATATGTGAAATTTTGTTTTCTTCGTATGTCTACTTTTCCTCTCTCCATCGTTTCTTGTAAAAGCACCCGAAAATAACACTCCGAGGAGCCTTACATTCCGAGGGAGCGAGGAGCCCCCTTGCCCTCAAACTCTACTTTCCGCTTTAATGCAACACTGAATCTTTATTCCTTCGTTGCCATCCCTCTCACGTACCTCACTCTCCCGTTTATAGTAACTCGAACTTTTCCGATAATCAGTTTTGTCCATTTTTGGTGAGTATTGAGGCGAATACGAACGCTGACGTTCCGCGATGTTGTTGTTGTTGCTGTTGTTGGTGCTGCTACTGATGTTTATGGTGCTGCTGTTGTTGTTGCCATTGCCGTGTTTGCTACTGTGATTCAATAAATCCCGTCGAGACAAAGACGAAGTACCGCGATAATCATTGTGACGCGTGCTGGAGGTGGACGTGTAATGCATTGAAGGACTCTCGGCACGATGTTTGCTCTCGTGCATTGGACTGCTGCGTGTTTTCCCTGAGCGTCCCTTGGTACCCACACGCATGATGAACGGAGAGCCCTTCACGTCATGCCCGTTGAAGTACACGTATACACGGTACTTGCCATTCTGACGCGGCATAAAGGTAACGCGGTATTTATTCTCAACGACCTTCTCCATCGAACAGACCAGTGAGCGTTTGTCCTGCACGATATCCACGTGCAGCTCCCCAGGGACGCCAACGCCACGCGCATCCACTTCAAACGAATGAGCTCGCAACGGCATGGCACCGTCCAAGCCGTGCACAGAGACGCCGCTCGAATCGAAGACCGCGCAGGTGAAGGGGCCACCTTGTATATGCCGGCCCTGATAGGTGATGGCTATCTCCCAGACACCCGCCTCGTCCGGCTTAAATATGGCACTGTGGCCCTCCTCAACCTGCTTCAGGGGGCAGTTGTGTGAAATGCCGGTCGGTGAAACTGCGGTGACCAGGATGTCCTCGGTTTTCGGTGCACCCGTGGCGTTGACGAGCACCTCAACCAGGCTGCCGAGGGCACAGGGCGCCATTCCGGGTGGAGCCACTTGAATCAAACGCGGCAGCACGCGAAAGAAGTGCCCACCAATGCTGTCCTCGCCGATTTCGATGAGTATTTCGTGCATGCCGTACTTGTCAGGCACGTAGACGCCCTCCCCATGTGCATTAAGACGTACTGGCTGGGCTTGGCCCGAGGGCGGCACAACAAAGGCGCGTACCGAACTCATGTCGATGTCGCGTGTGAGTATATCAACGCGGAAGTGAGTCTGCGGACAGTCATCACTAGAGTTATTATACAGTGACAAAAAACTTGAGTCAGTTACCGGTTCGCCGACTCTACCCGAGTTGCTCTCCATGTGGACGCTGATGAGGTCGGACAGAGGTGGGCGGGGTGGCACCCACTGCAGGTGCGCGGCATATGCCATGATGCCCAAGTGTTCCACCTCTGGGTTGGCCATGTCCTTGGGCGTCAGTATGGGCTGCACACCGAGGCGACTGCCGGCCTCCACCGCCTTGCGGATGTTGTTCTCGTAGTGGAAGGGATCGGTGCTGAGTTTCTCCGGTGCTGGTGCGGGGCCGCCCAGACCTTTAATAATCTCACAAAAGACACGTCCGTCATTCCAATCCGTCTGTGACGAGAGAAAACGCATTTTTAACCACGGAAAATCTTCGTTGACTTCAAACCTACCGTGAAGTTCTTCACCGGTTCCTTGACCTGCGAGTTGACCCATCGCATCGTCGCATTATAGCCGGGCCCACCGGGTTTCATGAAGTACGACAAGTAGGTCATGCCCGACAGCTCGTCCAGCCACGGCGAGGCCAGGTATTCCGGCTCCAGCACTTTTGGCACGCCGAACTCACTCTGCGCCAAGTTCATGGCGTTGGTACAGTTGCGCACGCTCTGGCTGGGGTCCAGCGAACGCCAGTGCGGAAAGAGACCAGGCTGGCAGTAATCGAGCAGCGCGGCCAGGTTGACACCGCTGTTCCAGTCGGTTGTCAGATTGTTGATTTTGCATTCAGGCAAGGCAGCCTGTAGCCAGGCCAGCATGAGTTTTCGGGGTGGGAACTTGCTGCGGCCGATTTGATAGCGCACAATGAGGGACCAGATCAGACCCAGAATCAGTTTCACATTCCCGTTGACGATGTCCACATTGCCAATGTTCACAAGCTTGATGTGGTCTTTCTCGATGGCACTCAGCGCGGTGGTGGCATTCTCGAGATAGTGATGCTGATTAGCTGGACGACGATTCCAGGAAGGTTTGAGTGGGCGTGTTTGAAGATTCTCGACAAGAGCACAGAGGCAGGTGCCATCACAGAAATCCGTGGCCCAATCGTGAACCTGTAAGACGAGAGGGATTTTATTGAGGAATAGAAAATAAGGAATTCAAGAGAATACATTTCGTCTTAGGAAGCGACTCGAGGGCGTGGTCGTTGTGAAATATTAAACCGCTCTTTTGATTGCAGAGGTATAGACATTTGCAAAATAAACTGCTCAAGGAAAGTGTTCGTAGTGTGATAACACTGCCCTCCGCATGACGTTTCATTATCGTGATTTTATCTCTGCTTCATGAATAAGTTAACTATTCTGAATTTTATGTACGTATCGCTTCCGTTGAGCATGATCGCGTGAGCAGCTTTTAAAATGCTGATCTCACCATCCAGCCCAACCTCATGAAAATTTCTACTCTTTAACGTGAAGCTGGAGAAAGTGTTTTCGCAATTTTTAAATTCCACACTCTCGAAAGCGCTGAAAGAGATTATTTTCAATGCCTTCTCAAGGAGGCGGAGATGATGAGGAAAAGGTGGTGAAGATATGGGATCGCAGCAGCTACTTAAATTGCAAACTTTCAGAGGCAAACCAAAAACAGACCAGAACGGCAAAAACTTCAAAATATGTAATTGCAACAAAACACTGATCGTTGAGTCAAACGGATGTAAAAGGCAACTCTATTTGCACCACAGAGTGTTCATAAATTGTATAGATAAAGAAACAGATATCTTTCTCATTCCCTCCATAGTGTAAGTCCACCCATGTCCATCATTTGTGATACTTCTCAGTGAACTTTTTAATTTTCACGATTGTTAAAGGTGATCCAGGTGACATACTCACGCTGTCTAAAGGTTATCTCTGACTCAGTATATATATTGGCGTGTGTGATGATGTGAATATATTTACGTCAGGTATAGAAAATCTCAGTATCTGCTTTTTATTCTGATGAATTATTTCGCATTCGATGCCGATTCACAAGCCTTTTTGTGTGCATGTTTTATTGTTAGTCATGAAATGGAATTTTTATCCCTAATTAAAAATCATATCAAGATGCGAATGTCATCTCGTTACACATTTACGGCTGAATACTGCAGGCAGGTATGAGTAGCCTTACTGCGAGAGTTGTGTGAACGCGGCATCACATCACATCCTATGTGTATCGTCAGCTATAGAAATTAAAGTAATAGAAACAACGACAGCAACAACAATAAAGCCACAGTAACAAGTACAAGCCAGTCAAATAACACATCAGCACTGCAGGGCCGTCTGTTGAATAAAACATCAAAAACGAAGTCATTAAGACGATCACTGAACTTGTAATTGTAACGAGGTATCGCATATACGTGCATAACCTCAAAGTCAGTACCGACTCACTGTATATGCAGTAACAGCATCATTTGACTTTAAAAAGCAACTCGAATGAACTTCGCTCGACGGATTATGATGATGAATGGAGTGATATAGTGAAGTTCAGTGAGATTTAAAAGGTAGGGAAAGGGAAGTAAAGGGAAAAGAAAGTCTATTGATTATTTTGCAGAAATTATCAGAATCGCCCTAAAAGATTTCCGCAGATCAATATTTTTTGTAACTACGGCGCTGCCACAACGTCTGTTATCATTTCTACTTTAAAATACCGTCTCGATAATCAATTATTACCTCGAGGAAAAGACCGTAAGCTGAAATATCAACTGTGGTCTCGTCTAAGAAAGCCATATGGGGCTCAACTATCATCTCGACCGATGACGAAGTCTCGGTATCGATTACTTTCCTAAATTCGACCCTGTATAAGACGAACATTTATAGGCAAATCACGCCTATTTTTGCCAGGTAAAAATTGACAAAGTGTCAGTTCCCATCAAAAGTTGCAATTCACTTTTTTCTTATTTAATATGAGTTAAAAAGGCACGGAAATGCAAATAGCGCCATTCCTTGTGTAAAAATCGCCTCCCATGTATGAACTGATTGGTCTTATGCTCCAATTATCACATTTATTGCAGCGATTTATGCAATCAATCAGTGGTCGATCATAACTCGTAACTTAACAACTCCCGGGCATGCAATAAAGATTACAACACACTCGTATTTGCATGAGTGAATGATTTACGTCATTTCTTTAATGAGTGTAATATGCGAGAAGTTTTTCGTGCGATTCGTATGTAAGGTAATAAATGTGTTCATTTAGGGAATCAACCGAGAAAAAAAACGAAATCTAAATGATGTCATACATGGAATTCTTACTCGGGGATCTGATTTTGTTGAGGAATTTGTATAAATCATTCATCGAAATGGCCGTAAGTGGGTGTTAATCTCAAGACAAAAAAAAGAAAACCTAAAAGTATCGGAAGATATATCAGACAAAGAATGAAGAAATAATGATGGAAATATTTCAAAACTGCGTTTATTTTCCTCGTTTTGTTTTTTCTTTTTTTTTCCATACTGCCTCATATTTTTCACTCGCAGGAAAACGCTTTGTGTTTCCGACAGCAGTTGCTGGAATATTTTATAAGTACATTTTATTTCGTCGCCACTCCCTTTCCTTTGCGCGCTTATTTCCCTTACCACTCACGCTGTCCTTGTGACGTGTGGAGTAAGTGTAGACCATCAATTGTTGCGGAATGAAAGGCAGAGCAAAACTGGAAACAGAAGCGCTGCCTTTTTTGGTTACTTGTGACTGTAACGCCTGAAATCTAACAGTTCCAACTCTATATACGTGTTGTAACTAATGTGATAATCGTAACAACTGCGACTTCAACTTAAACATGTAATCGTTGGGTGTGTTTTGTCGCATTTGTCATCGCAGTGAATGGATTTCAAAGTAATTTCGGATAATCTGGACTATAAAACTCTAAACGTTTTTAAAAAGGTTTTAGAATTGGAAAATGAAGTTCGGAAATCATTGATTTGGAGTTATTCTTGAGCAGAAAGGTCTCTCATAAATGTAAATGCGGTTTCTAAGCGTCTCAGGACAAGTATTACGCAACAAACACTACTATATGTGGTTCCTTCACCTCAAGTTCAAAATACAGAGAATACCTGTGATTTGTAAGAATCGCTTAGGATTTTCTAACATATCGCGCGATTTTTAATTGATGCGGGATTTCGCTGGCAAGATTTCCCGTCGATTCCATTTGCACCAACCACTCGGATTGGTTTTCCCACACCACGTGCAGTGTGAAATGTGTGAAAAACTGCCCCTCCACTGTGCGGTGTGTGTGGGACACCAGCACCGATCGCGGCTTCAGCGTTCGCAAACGGGTTCTCGACCGCCAAGTTAAAGTCGACAAAATGCGAGTTTCGCTCAACATGCGGGACAGAAGGAAAACAAATTCGATTTCATTCAGTGATTTCAACAAAGTCACGAACAAAAACTTCTCTTCCACAGAGAAGTGCAAATGCGTGTGCCTGTGTGGATTAAAACTACTTGTGTGTGTGTGTGTGTGGATTAAAACTACTTGTTCAAGACACCAAAAACCAGTTTTGCGAAAATGACCAAAATAGAGAAGGTCTACTAATAATAATGGTGGGCAGCGATAAATGATGGGGTAGAAGGTGGCGGGGGTAGCGGGGAGGGCATTGGACTCCATTTTAAGAAAAATCATTTCACTCTCATTCTTGCAAATGCGGAAAATTTGAGAAGAATCAACATTTTCACATTTTCTCCATTGAAAACTACAACCAAGGAATTCATGAATGAATTAATGGAAAAATCAGCAGGAAGCAAGAAAAAATAGAAGCTTAAAAACCTCAACAAAAGTTGCCTGCAATACCCGTGAGTTACTAAAGTTGAAGTCATTTGCATAAATTTGAGGACATCGTCTTCATACGATTAAACAGAAAAAGCAAAAAACTAACACGAAACGCAACAACAAATGCGTTAATTTGTTAGTTTTTACATAAAATGTTAATATTTGCTGACGATTTTGGAGTTTTTAAAGGAAATTACGTCAGAGTGTTTATTTTTTACGTCGGTTTAAAGTTTTTGGTTTTTCTGCGTCTCTCCGGAATTAAAATGAAAACTAAAAGTGATCATCACTTAAAAATATTTTGTAATTTTGTCGTCGGTCGTTGTTGTTTTTTAAGTTATTTAGTTCGGGTTTTAAAATATTTCTTTTTAATCTTTTGTCATTTGGACAGCCGAATGCCAATTAACAGCCTTGGCATTCGGCTGCCCAAATTTGGTCTGGTTTTCAACTTTGGCGGAGTAACGAACTGAACCTCGAAATTATCGCTCATCGAAAACTAAATAAAATTTAAAGGCTGAATCAAAACTGAGCTGAGAATTCATTTCTGTCACTTTCGTGCTGCATTCAGCGCGGAATTTTCTTGAACTCAGCTGCAGATCGCTTCGTAAATCGCGATCAAGAATCGCGTAATAATTGCGTAGGAAGTCTTATCGAATTTATGGATTGCTTTTATTATTTCAATGAATTTATTATTTCAATTTATTAGCTTCAATTTTTTTCGAGTGTAGGCTGGTTAGAGAAGTTTCGTGCCGTTTATTTGCCGTTGAAACTCTTTTGAGTGACTTTTAAACGCTTCCGGAAATTGCGTATAGCAACCGGAAATAAATACTCGCGCTCAATAAGGACTGCCGCACACTTTGCGATTCATCTCGGTTTCCTTTAAACGTCAAGTGGTTGCGGATTCATGCGGATGACATGGAATGATCAGGTTCGGCTCAGTTATTTTGAAAGACAACACGGAAGCATTTTCGGTTTTCAGCGATTTACTCAGTGCGTAATGAAGAGACCTTCGCAAGGAACGCTTCCTCAATTTATGGAGAAACGAGAAGAACACCAACCTTGATCTCTACTTGAAGGAGACTTTAAATTTCTATTAAATCCACCCTTAGATACTCGTATTCCAGGAGAGTGACGATCAGATTGAGAAGACATCAAGATGCTGCGAGTATTTAAACCGAAAAAAGTGTTCATGCTCGGCGTCGCGGAATCTTCACACTCTACTTTAATAATTCTAAATATCTCGGCCGTTACGACATGTAATTTTTTACGGATTCTAGAGTTACAGTCGCGTAACCAACCAACGTGTAACACCAACTTAATACGTCTCCTGGTTCCACTTGATTAACCATTTCAACGCTTGATTTAACCGTTTATATTCACACTTCTCGCCGTGGCGACAATCGCTACAAGACGATAATCGGAAGCGAGACGGATTCTTTTAGACGAGACGTTGATCAAGATTGAAACAACCTTTTCTAGGCGAGATGACTAGAATCGAATTCGGTGTGAAGATCGATATCGAAACTATTTGTCATTTAATCCACACATTAATATAAATCGAGACGACTCGACAGTCGCGGCGGCGTTTTTAGTCGCAAAAATAACTGAAGTTGAAAGATCCTTTTGCAATCGAAAGAAATCAAAACTGTCTCGTTCTCATGTCGACTTCGAGGCGATCACAGAAATAGCGATTTTCTTTTAAAGTCAACACAATGATCCATCTCGGCATCGTTACGATCGTTACGACTTTTGCAGTCGACACGACAAACGAGATCAAGACAGCCTTCTTCTCACCTCGAACACGATACAATAATCGAGATCGTGACGGCCTCTTTATCATCTCGACTGGAGACGGCCGAAAAATCTCTGTTACTCGAGAGATTTTTCGGCCGTCTCCAGTCGAGACGACCGTCGAAGTCGAGACGCTGCAAAGACTCAAGGAAAACTTCACTCACCTGCATCCCGGTGCCGCGCAGGTGCTCGTTCACCCAGTTGCGGAACGTGTTCGCCTGTATCTCGACCCAGAGGTCCTCGTTGCCGCGAATATTCATGCCTTTGGCGGCGGTGCCCTCGGGGCTGCGAGCCACCAGGCCGGCGTGGGTGATCTTCTGCGTCTCGGTGCTGCCGTCCGCATTGTGCTTCAGCAGGCCGGCGTGCGTCACTTTGGCGCCTCTGATGTCCTTGACATCCATTCGGCGGCCGATCGAAGAGATCCGCTGCGGCTGACGTAATTCGAATCTTTATTTATACGGTTCTGTGTGATTTTTTTGTCTGTTTTAATCTCGTTCGATGCTGCAGCTCATTTCTTCACTTGAAATCATATTTCTTGAACTTTCAATAATAACTTTTGTTAACAAAAAACAGGAAATCACTGAACGCTTTTCTTTAAAAGTATCTTTCAGATACAGTGATTTACACCTTGACGTAACTGCACTCGAACAGCAGTTAGTTCAACTCACTTTCTTTCGTATCTTTCGGATGCGATCGCACTCGACGTTCGGTTTCGACTGAAGCGTGTTTTCGACTTCAAAGTCGCGTTTAGCACGAGCTTAGCTCAGCTTGACTCTGACTTGAGCGCAGAGCTGCTTGGCGGCCTACGTACCGATCGCGTTGTTGTTGCCACTGTTGCTGTTGTTGTTGTTCTTGTTGTTGTTGTAAAAACCAGCTTAAAAATGAAAACAAACCACAAACGGTGACGTCATGTTTTATATATTTTTTGTTCATTCTTTACAGCAGAACAGAAAGATAGAAAACAAGAGGAGCGAAAAAAGCTGAGGTGCTCGTATCTCGTTGTGAACGCGTTCTCAAAGCTGCAGAATGACTTGGGCGAAAAACAGGAGAAAAAAGTTGGTTACCTGGAATGGAATTCCAATGTATTTGAAGGCAAAAGAAACTGACAAATTAAAAAGTAATAAATAAAGAGAGGATTTTAAAATAAAAGAGGGAAAAAGAACAGCAAAAACTAAAAAAAAGCACACAACAATCTTTCAACAAACAAGAAACACGAAAAAACAGAGAGCGCCACGGTGTACTTGACTTAAACTTTTAGAACAACAATAACAACAACAGCAGCAGCAGCAACAACACGAATAACAACAACACGAACAACAAAACGAACAACAACAAGAATTCATCACGACTAAATTGGCAACTGAATGTAGGAAGATGAAATGTAGTCACCGCAGAAGGCTGTCAACTTTTTGCTTTTTTATTGTTTTCCTTTTTGTAGTGTGTTCTTTTCTTTTCTTCAATTTTCGCTGTTGTATATAATTTTGTGATTATTTTTCTTGTCTTCCCGCTTCATCTTCATCTGCTGCGCTCCGGCTTCTCTTCTACCAGCTGAAGTTTTAATTTCAACGCTGCTTTCAATCGAATTAACATCCGTAAGGCGTCACTGAGTCGCTTTTAGCCAAGCCAAACACCTGCTTAGAATTTTTATTACCTTAAAAAAGTGTTGCACTTTATAGTGGCGAACAAGGGGAGGATGAAGAAATTGAGGAAATATTCCAAGTAATGAGCAAAACAACGACTCTCTCACTACTAATGGAAAGAGGAAAGGAAAATTTATAAAATTGCATTACTTTTCACTGAAATTTTAACAATATTTAGTTGTAAATAAGATAAGATAAGATAAAACTAAAGAAAGATTTAAAATAAATGTTCTTAATAGAGAAAATTAGAAAAAACCCAAAAACTGAGGAATTCATTGTTAATTTTGTGAGTGAAATATTTTTCTGTAAATAAGTAAAATAAACTGTGAACCAAAATCCATCGCTGAGTTAACGATCGTTTTCTTTTGAAAACAAATATATATTTAGATGAAAAAAAAGATTTTTTATCTTCTGTTTGGTCAGCAATTTAAGCCGCCAACAACTGACTCATTCAGTTTGCGAATAAATAGCGAGCTACGAATAAATAGCAGGTGAGGCTAATTACAACAACAATAACAACAACAACAGTGACAACATCCAAAGCGATACGAGAAGAATTTAAAAAATTTATTTAGTTAGTAACGCCAATTGTGTTCCAGATGTTTTGTTCGTGTAGTAATAGTTGTTGTTGTTGTGCTTGTTGTTGTTGTTGTTGTTGTTGTTGTTGTTGTTCAACGAGTTTAGTTATGCATTCAAGCGTTTAAAATTGTGCAAAAAAGAAAGGAACGCCTGAAATTTGTTTTTCTTTTTTATAAAAATTGTGCATTGTTTTTTTTTATAAAAAAACGTAAAAACTTGGTAAACCGTAAAAATATTTAAGATTTAAAGAATTAATGGATTTCGTGAATAGTTCAGGAAATCGTAAGTGTATAAAAAGGATTCTCATTGTGCTGGAAAATCGCAATGAAGATGATTTAGAAATAAATTATAAATTCCACTGAACTTTTGTTACTACAATAATTCTACGTGAAATCTTGTGAAAAAGTCAGTAAAGTATTTCTGACGAAGCTTTTCATCAATTCACTGAATCCTTCTTCTGCCCGCCTTAGAATAGAAATTCCAGCTTCTATTTTTCTATACGATTTCCATCGTTTTATTAAACTCACATCAACATCAACTGAACGGTGTTTCGTGAAGTGACGTTAGTTTGCTGGTGCTGCAACGCACTCGAGTGTTTTTAGCGTTTTCTGCTGTTGCAACCAACCAATTCATTCGCTCATAAATATGAATGAAGGTTAAACGCTGTAAAGGAAACGCTTTCGGTTTGTTTACACGTGTATCTAGCTGACGTTTTTATTGCTGCCAACACTGAGTTTGAACTTGAATTTCCTGCTGGAATCGAGTATTAACTTCTTTCACGGCGATGAAAATTGAAAGTTTAGAATATTCATTAATTAAGAAAATAAATATTTATAATCTACGAAACTGAACTTTTATATAGAATAGCAAAGTCTTGCTATTTCCAGTGATTTCAAATTAAATTGAAAACGAACTTTAACCACAAAAAATGCAAAAAATTATAATTTAAATTTAATGAACGCATTTAATAATTGCGACTCATGGGTGCATCCGTTCATTTCAAAGTTTAAACTACACTTTAGAAAACAACAACAACAACAACAAATTTACCCTCATTAAGTTGAGATCACGAGTTCAGAAATATCGTACTTGGATTTTGAAACGAACTGCAAAAACTTTTCAACCACATCATCAGCTTCTCACAGCAAAATTGCGTTTTCAACGTAATTGAAAATATAACAATTTAATTATTTTGTTTTATATAATTAATTTGGTTATCTAATTGTTGTCAAAACAATAAACGCTAAATTAACTCATTAACTTTGCAATAAACATTTCAGGGAAGAAGCGAGCAACACAATACTTTTCAGTTAAGTTTCTCATTAGTTCATTAACGCAAGTGCATTGAAAGGTTTGTCAATCCTGCTCAGGGTTGAAGTCGTCGCCAAACAATCTCTGCTCTAATCTTCAGTCTCTGATCTTTAGTCTCCGATCTTCAGTCCGTAATATTCAGTCTCTGATCTTCAGTCTCTGATTTTCAGTCTCTGATCTTCAGTCTCTGATTTTCAGTCTCTGATCTTCAGTCTCTATTTTACAGTCTCTGATATTCAGTCTCTGATTCAGTCTGCGATCTTCAGTCTCCGATCTTCAGTTTCTTATATTCAGTCTCTGATCTTCAGTCTCCGATCTTCAGTCTACGATCTTCAGTCTCTAATTTTCAGTCTCCGATCTTCAGTCTCTAATCTCCACTCTCCGATCTTCAGTCTCTAATCTTCAGTCTCTGATCTTCAGTTTCTGATATTCAGTCTCAGATCTTCAGTCTCCGATCTTCAGTCTCTGATCTTCAGTCTCTATTTTTCAGTCTCTGATCTTCAGTCTCTGATCTTCAAATTCTGATATTCAGTCTCCGATCTTCAGTCCGTAATCTTCAGTCTGATCTTCAGTCTCTGATCTTCAGTCTCCGATCTTCAGTCTCCAATCCTCAGTTTTGAGTTTAGTAATGCGCACGATTTACTAATTTTTATGTCTTCATTTTGCTGAGAGTTACTGAGTTGCGTGCGTTTGAACGTTTCTTTAACTACGATATTTTGTCGGTTTAACTATTTACGAGTTGCTTATTTCTAGTTTTTGCTGATCTCTTGTATTTTCGAGGTTCAGAGCGGATTTCCGATAATTTTCTGCTTTTCAGCACAACAATTCAGTGCTTGTATTTATGCAAATTTTTCTGCTACGCACATGCAACCGTTATTTTCACAGTTAAGTGGACAACAAAAGGCGCGATGGCATCGTTTTCGCAAAAAAATTATGGAAACGCTGCAGCTGGCTAGAAAGTGAAAAGTAGCTCGCAATTTGATTTCCTACATTAGGATTCTAAAACGAAAAACTCAAGACACAAACTTGAATTCACAAACTGAATTTCAGCAAGAAATTTCATTTGTATTGATAAAAATATATTTTATATTTTTCAACATAACTAAACTATTTTAATGAGAAAACTACTTTAATAGGAAAATAAATGGAGAAATTAGATTAAAATAACTATTTGTTGTTGCTTAGAACTAAAGCAAGCCAAACATGAACTGAAATCTAAATAAAGTTGATTCGGTTTTCGATTTTTTGGAGTTCTCGATTCGTGGAGTCCGCAGGTGGGCGTCTGAAACGCAGAGAATTGGCAACTGCTGTGTGCTGCTTATGGTGTTTTTTAGAGCGCATTTTTTCGGTGAGTGGGTGTGTTTTTGAATTTCGGCAGCCTGGCGAGCTGAAGCTCGAGTGCTGCGGCTCCCACGTCTCGGTGGCCGAGTTGGCCACAAGAGCAGTGTGTTAACGAGAACGACGCTCAACACGTTGTTAATCTGCGCCGCAGTTATCGTTCTCTGCGGCTACAATCGTGCAGATTTTTGCTGGTGTTGCAAGAGCGGCGCTCGACTGGCGAACACTTGAGGAAAACCGAAATTTCTATCGCAGTGTTGTGTGTTGAGTTTCCGTTTTTTTTTCTATTGGTGTTACAATAACGAAATGTAACTGCGACGACCACTGAAACACAGCTGAGAACGGTGCTGACATTTAAAATGGGTGTGCTTGCAGTGGTTTTTTAATTAAAACTGATTTCGTTCACAGTTTGTCCAGTCGTTACTTTTGATTTATTAATCATTTTCGAGGAATCTTTTAGAAGCGATTCTCAACGCTGTTGCTGAGGTTTAAATTTTATTTCCCTATCTATTTTTACAATAATAGAAAAGATTTTTTTCTTTAATCTGAAGTTTTGCTTATTGTTTGCTTCGCTCTTCTTATTTCAGTCTTTATTTTTAACTCGTTTTTTAACGTTTTCCTTCTTCTTCTGACTTCCTTTTTTATTCATTGTTTTTGTATTGAATGCAGATATTTGTTGTAAATTCTCTAGTGGCCGCCAGGGGAGATGAGCTAGTTTGTGTCTTAAGTCTTTTGTTCTATTGTATGAAAATTCTTTCCTTGGCTGTTCTAGCAACAACAAAGTAACGCGCTTACTTGTGAAGGCAAGCAAAAAACAACAAGTGATTGCAACAAAAGCAACTACAACGACAACAACATTTTACTAAAAATAGAATTATAATTCTCTATAGAGGTCGAAAAGTAGATTGAATGAGTTGCAACATTTCAAATGGGAGAAAAACGAAATAAAAGGCATTCAAAGAGAAAATAAAATAACAGCAGTTGATGACAACGTACTTGATCTTCAGATTTGAAATTATTGTAATTGTTTTTGTTGTTGTTGTTGTTGTCATTGCTGCTAATCTTGTAAGTTTTTTTATGTTTGCTATTATTATTGTTATTTTAATGGTTGTCGCTTTAATTATTCTTGTTATTGCTACCGCTATTTTGTGTAGTTGTTGTTGTTGTGGTTGTTTTTGTTGTTGTTTTCTGTTGTTGTTGTAAGATCAGTTGCAACAACAGCAAGCGCGAGAAATGCTCTCTCAGTCGTAGGTTGCGTTGAGTATCACAGCTTCCACTCGACACTGAAAATTCTCTATTTTTACAAGGTTTGGCAGTCCCAGAGCGCTTAGTCGTCTCGAGTGTTGCCTCTTGTAAAACCTCAAGGATGCTCAGAAGTCCTTGAAGGCAAGAATATCAAGCACAAATAATTTCCTATTTGAAGTAAATAAAAATGCACCACGAGTAGATAAATTCAACAAAAATAGGTTATTATTACGCAAAAATGTGCTGTTTTATTTTTTTTAGGTATTTATTTTCTCTTGCGTTCGTAAGTTTTTCTGTTTTTCTGTTGTTGTATTGTTGCTTGATTTAATAGTCACCAGATGATAAAAAATCTGCTCTCAAATTATGATTCACATTAAATCGGTGATGGAAAGAAGTCTCCGCAGGCGTGTAAAAAAGCGGCAGGAAAAAGAAAACGTGAGAATTCCGTGTGTTATTAAAGCACACAATGAAAATAATAACAGCTACAACAACAACAACATCAACAACAACAACAAGACCATCATCAACTTCTAAATACAATAAAATTTAAATTGCTCTTAATAATCGTGGACGGCGCACTGAATCAATCAAAAGAAACACAAAAAAGGCTTCTAAAGCGAATTAATGTGTGAGTTATGGAAAATCTCACTAAAAAACAACTGGAAATAGAAAGAAACTTGTTAAAGAAGAAGCAGCAGGAGTTGAGACGCCTGTATTTTCGAGTGCTTCACGTAGAAAACCCAATTTCGAAGTTAAAAACAAGCTCGAGTGCAGTTTATTTTACTAAACAACGCACAATTTCCACTAATTAATTCCTTTTTATTTAACTTTTGACATTAATTTTTAATTTTTAGTTATAATTTTCTTCCATTTTGACTGCTGTTATATATTTTGATTTATTTTGCAACTCGTTTTTTGCATTAATTACGCGATCTTTACTGCAAAACACCCTAACAATTCCAGATATAAAGCAGAACTGCATCGCAATCGCAGCCTGACTTAAAACGATCTTCGGCGATTGCAATGATTAAGCTTCTCACCACCGCTTCTCACCACCGTTTCTCACCCTTGTTTCTCACCACCGCTTCTCACCAACGCTTCTCACCACCGCTTTTCACCATAGAAACTTTTATTAGAGTGAACTGAAAACCCAGTAAGAAGCCCAACTACTTGAAAATTAGAAATTGCAATTTAGAAGAACAAGGACTAGTTGAAATTGTTAGTTGAATTAGTTGATACAACCCATTCGTTTCCGACCCAGAAGGAAACAATTAAGCAGTCCAGTTTATATTGTGAGTGCTTTGCATAACTTTTGCCAACGTTTGCTGTCACTGCTACAAGAATTTAGTCTCAGAGAGAGCAGAAACCTAATATATTTGAAGTGATGTTGGCTGTGCTTTCAACTCCGAGGGAATCGTTCATTTTTTAGGTGTTTTTAAAGGATTCAGTCGCCACTTTATATTCTAATATAACTTTAGTGAAAAAGTTCCTGTCGCTTCAATCAAATCTTTAAAAATCTGCACAAGTCCCATATTTTTTAAGAATTATTTTTATTTTTATTTTGAAATTTTTGTTCAGTTTTCTGGTTTCTTAGCTATATAATTTGCTTCTTCCTCTTAAGTTTCGTTATTAATTTTTTCTTCTCAAATTTTCCTTTTATTTATTTCATAGAAATTACAATGACTTTGTTTTTAACTAAAAATTAACATTTGAATATATTTTCGGATTAAAATTCAATTTTTCTTTGTTTAAAGAGTAATTTAATTTTTTCTATAACAGTTTTCAATAATTTGAAATTAATATTTTAACTATATAAGATTCAAACAAAGAAAATTATGAGTTTAAATATGAACGACATAATTTAATATAAATGCTTCTCGTTTTAATGAATATGATTGGTTTTCAATATATATTTTTAAGAGTTTATACATTTTTAAATATCAATTATTTTTCTATGCGTTGAATTTCGCTCTTTTCTTGTTTACAACACAACCAAATCGATGTTCTAAATATATATATATATATATGTATTTAATTAATATACATACAAACATTCATGATTGTGAAGATGAATGAAATGATATAACAATTCAGACGAATTCGTACTAATATTTTATTAATTTTTTGTGCTCCTTTAACTATTAAAGTAATTTTTATATATGCATAACTAATTTGTTGCGGTATTTTTTATTTATTACACAGCATATTCAATAACTACATTAAAACAGAACTAGAAAATATAATAGCTATTTGAAACCCCGATTTACAAATTATTATTATTTTATTATCGTAAAGCATTTTTTCGCTGGCTTTTTTATAATCTGATTTTAAATTTACGACCGCCGTATTAATTGAGTAAAATACAGCTTGCTTAATTTTAATAATAATGATAAAAACCTATTAGTTAATTTTCTAGAATTACAAAAAACTTGAACAAAATTTGGCTTTAAATCTGCGATTTAATTTTTCTTATGTTCTCTATTGGTATGATTTTTGGCTTTTTTGCTTGCGTTGAATTTAAGGTTTTACTTTAAGTTGTAATTAGTAATACATTTGAAGGGAAAAGTTTAAAATTTTGGTCTCATGCTTAAGTTTTTACACTTTAATAGCTACTTAAATTACTTCAGTAGTTAATTTTTTATTACGATTATAAAAAGGAATTCATTATCTAAAATTGAAGTTTGCACTTAAAGTTTATTGATTATTATTAAAGAGACTTCACACACTTCAATTATTTAGTGTAATCGAATTTAAATATTGATTTTATTCGATAACTAAGGTTAGGTTTTGCTGATATTTCTTTTTTCCCCCATATTAGTTGTTTTTCTTGAAGTTTGTCTTTATATTTAGCTGGCAGTTTTTAGTTTTTAATGTAATTTGATAGTTTTTTCTAATTTCACTTGGTTACATTTATAATAACTATTGTATGGCTTTAAAGTAAATCGTTTCCATTTATACACAAAGTCCTTATCTATTTCTATGCCCTACTTTATCCAGTTCATCAGTTATGTCCTCTAATCTAGCAATCAAATTGTCTAAAGTAAGAATTAATTACTTAGCGTTCATTCTAAATTCTAGTTTTCCTATCGTCTAGCTGGTATTTTTAAACATTAAAAACTGGAATCTATTTGGTAACTTAATAAGTTTAATAAGTTTTTCATCGTTTCATTCCCATTTCGCCCAGTTAGTGTCGCGTATTACTACTGATTCGCTAAAATACTCGTAACACGATTTAGAATGGATTTTAGTTAATTGGAAATACAAATATCGTCTTTATTTACAATCGGCCCCTTAAATTCCACTTTGTTAAAGTTTCTGTGAGGGAAATATTTGTTTGTTTTGTCTTTTAATTTGCTAATGTAATTAAAGTTCTTCCAAAGTAAAGTAAAAGAGGAATAAATTCGTAAAATAAACTAGTTGGCAGTGAAATTTAATTGGTTAGGAATTTTTTGCGATATTTTCGTTCATCCGTTTTAGAGATTTACATATTAGAGAATATAATAAAAACAGACTTAAGGTATAATTAAAATGAATTGATGTCGATATAGGATTCTTCTCGTCTAGGATTCGAGGCGATAACTGACATCCAAACGGTTTCTTCTGTCGAATCGAGATCATAATGTGTTTTTGGAGAAAACAAAAATCGTTATCGAGATACATCATTTTGAAGTCTCTAGTTGTATCGCTTAAATTTCTATATTGTAAAATACACTGACTGACTGTTCCCACTTCCGAGATCCCTTCGCCACAAGGGAAGGCGAAGCTTTTCGACCCTCTGCTGAATGCACGAATTCGAAATGGAGACGTGAATTGAGGTTATAAATTCAATACTTCAATACGATAGCTCACCCTAATTAGGTTGTCTTACAAGCTACAAACTTCCTAACTACCTCAGATGCAATCCTCACTAGAGAGAGAGAAGATTAGTCGCTGCCCGTTGGCCGAGCCGATCATTAGCTGCCTTTGAGATTGCACGAGCGGCACGAGTCCTGCTGCTGTATTGATGTCGTTGATCTTGTCGTTGTCACTCCAGCTGTTGCTGACCCCGACCCCGTTGTCACTTCTAATGCTGTCGATTCTGCTTCTACCTGCACCAACTTTAGAGCTTCGGGTGTTGAAGGCGCGTGATCAGCTGCATCTGGTTTGTGTCTGCGTTTTGTACGCATGCGCAACAGCATTTCGTGCTACGCATGCTGATCTGTTATTGTGGCGCGATTCGTTACGTCTGGCGGCGGCTGGCGGTGTAAAAGCGCTTCAGTGCTCTCAATGATAGCTGCTGCTGCTGCTGCTGCTCCTGTTATAGTAGTGATAAGTGTTGCCATTGTGGATGTTTTGGTACTTTTTTGATTTTTACTTTTATTTCCTAATTTTTTTACGTGATCTTCTTTCAGTTACGGTTTTTTATCTACAGATGCATGATGGAGTGGAAATGAAGACGTTTCTGAACACACGATGAGTAAGTAACACAGACAATGTTATGTGTGCGGGAGAAAGCGTAGTAGATTGCGTAGTAGATTGGACGAGAGTGGAAGAGGAAAAGGCGAGACAAGAATGGAAGTGTAGAAATGTCTCTTCGTGTGCTATTATTGAGTATGAATTTCTGTTGATGTAGCTGTTGTAGTTATTGTTGATGTAGTTGTTGTTGATGTGATTGTTGTTGTTGTTGTTGTTGTTGTTGTTGTTGTTGTTGTCTTATTGTTTGATCATGAAATGCATGATATGTACATCATACCGATCGGCTGATGGGGCAGCTCGCTCCCGTGTTAAATGATACTCTCGCGATTGCGTTCCATTTCCTCCGCCTCGTGCTCGGGATCCAGGCTGGACGCCGACGAGACGCCACAGATCTGCATTTCGATCTCGGCCAGCCGATTCTCCAGATCCCACTGCTGTTGCGACAGCTTATTATTGAGTGCCTGATTCTCGGACTCCACCGTGTGCAGCCGCTCGCGCAGACGCTTGATTTCGTCCTCCAGAGCCTCGTGTGAGCCGAGCAACGGTGTGGTGCCGCTGGCTCCGGAATTCCCTGCACCATAATATTCCAGATGGGAGCTGGAGTCGCAAATGTGACCTCCTTTCGAGAGAAAATAAAGTAAGTTGAAATGTGAAGTTGTTGCGGCCTCAACATTTGAGGCCGCTTGCGGTCAATTCATGCCGCTTGAAGTCAATTCGGTCAATTCATGTCGCGAACATACCTGCACGACTCGGCTGTGGTTGCAGCCGTGTGGAGTGATGCGAGGCGGCACGGCTGCGCGGCCGGTCGTCTGAACTGTGCGCGCTGGGGCTCACCGAGCCGGGAGAGCCCAGGGTGCGTGCCAGGCGTTCGCGTTCGGCCAGCAGGTGCGTCGTGTGCGGGCTGGTGGCGCGGCTGTGAAGCAAGTGTGAGGACGGCCGATTAATACGGGGCGGCTCGCTGCTGGCGCTGCCTACTCACCTGTGGGTCAGCGTTTGGGTGGTGCTGTGCTGGCTGACGGTCGGCGGCAGCCACATGTCCTCCAGCGTGGTGCGTCCCTCGCTCTCCACCAGGCCGGGCGTCGACTGACAGCGTCCCATGGCAACTGTGTTAAAGTATTTTACTACAGTGTGAATTAGGAATGTTGTTGTTGTTGTTGTTGTTGTAGTTGTAGTTGTTTTCGGGCAAAAGCAAATCGGAGGGAAGAAAATAAACCAAACAAGTGTACGTGTGTTAATTGAGGGATTTCGAGAAATTAAATTAAATGCAGTAAACTCGTCCACGACCAAAACTGGTGGAGGGTGTTGAGCTCAAGTGGCGCTGAGAGGTTGTGCCGCTTACCCTTTTCTAGCGGCGCCTTCTTGTATTTCTCCAGACGCTTGACGGCAATCGACTCCAGCCGCACGCGTGCCGCCGGATACTCCTTCAGGACGTCCCACATGTCCTTCTTGCTGAGCACGAACAGATCGCTGTAGCCCACGGAGCGCACACTGGCAGTGCGGCGATTGCCTTTGTTGTGCCACAAAAAAAAGATATTATTTAAATAGTTTTATACTTAAAGGACAAAATCTGAGTCAGCCGGTGATGTTTTGTGGTGAATTTGTGTGTGTTAATTACTTTGTAAGTTATTCCAGGTTACTTAAAATTACTTAAAATTAACGAATGCTTAATGGCGATACAGTTATTCGCCAATTAATATTTGAAAGTAACAAATTACTTTCAATTACAGTTAAGTTATCAAATTATTAATTGTTAATTAATCAACAAGCACATAATTATTAGCAAAACGCTAATTAAGTTCTCATAATTCGTTGGTTAGTTAAATTAATGCAATTAAGAAACAGTTAAGAAGAGCTTTCATTAAATTAAAAATTCTAATTTTGTTGCGTTACTTTAAGTAATTTTTTCGAGTGACATTTTGTAATTGAAAACTTTACACTGGAAAGTTTTAGAATTTGTGATTCATGCTTAAAATAGTAATAATGGTTCCGGATTCAGGAATCTGATTAGAAATCTACAAATAAGTAAAATAAAATGTGGTTTTCTTCTAATGAGTGATGCAAAAGGTTTTCCTTTTTTTTCTCTTTTTAGAAACAGACACTCAACAACCAGTTTAGATGCCAGGCAAAACAATATAACAGGGACAGGGATACACGCAGATAAAACATTCCAAGTCGAGAAATATACGAGTAGATTCAGTCATAATTATTCGACTTAAGTTTTTAATATTATTTCGAAAATCTAATTTTAAAAGTTGAGAAAACATTTTATAGGGTTTCAGAAATTTCTGCATTTTTCTTTTCTAGTTTATATCAATACATAGCAATCCATTATCCTAAAATATGTGTGAACAAAATCTAAAAAGTAGGTTTGCCGAAGTGCTTAAAAATACGTGCGAAATAACGATTTTGGCTACAAGTTTGAAAAATGAATCAAAATACGTTTATAATAATTCAAAATTGAAATTTCTTATGGAAGAATGAAGGGTTTAAGAGAAGAAAAGAGGAATAAGAAAAATAAACTTAGAGTTGAGTAGAAATATTTATGCTATAAAGAATCAATGAAATATAAATTAATAATGACAGCAAGCAGCAAGAAATCTTAACACACTCTGACCGCTTTTCGGTCAGTATTTGCGGGATATGAGTGGGGGAATTTCCTGTATACGAAAACCTCATCTATATAAATATAATATGGAATATGAATAAAATATGGAAACACCGAAATTGCTTTTTATTTTAATAAAACTTTTCACCACTCGATTTCTTCTCTTCTCGCAGTGACATATTGTGTCTTGTGACGTCATATTGGTTCTTTAAGCAAACTCATTCAAATACTTGTAGCCCCGATTACTTTGCACCGAACTTTATTGCCATGTCAGCTGCATGTTCGTGCTATTTTATCATAGAAATAAGTGACAGGAATTCTGTCTACTAGAACATCGAAATAAAATATCCGACCTTTCAAGTTATTCACTTCAGATTCCTTGTCGCAGGTCAGTTGTTGTCATTGTTATTGCTATTGTAGATTCCGTGATATGTGTACGTGTATTGCACGGAACAGCTTGGAGAAAGTTCACTTCGGTCTACACAGCGATAAAATTCAGTTGCTCCTATATTAGTTTCTCTTCTTATTTTTATTTTTATCCTTGCATTTTTACCAAACAATTTTTTCCTACACTTTCTCGCATCTGTCGCTGTTTTTGCTGTTGTTTCGTCTATTTTACAGTGTAACTCTCTAAAATGTCTCTACTCTTCCAGCCTCCACACTGCCTGTTGTGCCTCTAAATGGCGAATACAAATTTATTGTCTGCTACTATTTTAGGCAGACTTTATTTCCATAGCAGTTATTTTGGTTTTCGTGTTTTGTAAATCTTGGCAAAACTGCTTCATTGCGGTTTTGTGGTTGCGATACAAATATCTGTTGGCAACAGAATGGTGACAGTTTTATAGTTATTTAAAGGAAAACACTAAAACGCAGGAGGGGGATTTACAAGTAAATTCCGCAGTGAAAAGTTAAAGGACACTCAATCCAGTGAGCCTTCTATCTGTTGTAAACACGGAGAATGTTATTACTTTTCTTCTTAGCTAATTAATAAACATTTCTTCATAATTAGATAATACCGATAATCTCGGCAAGACACTTATTTCTTAATTTCTTGACTTCTCCGTTCCCGTTTCTCTTTGTTTACTTAGTTTTCTAGCGAAAACAAGACTTCAGATTAATCGAGTTAATGAGAAGTTTTCGGAAATATGTTCCTCACAATACCAAAACAATTACGTCTATTCGAGAGAATGTGAAGAATAATACTCCGATTTTTATTTCTTTTATTATTTCTGATGGCTCTTTCTATAACACACACATCACACTTTTTCGTATTATATTATCATCACCTTCGCTTAACGAATTCCTGCTGAAGAAGCATATAAAAATACCTCATTATTTAATTAATTAAATATTATTATTGAGGAAAAATCAAAGAGTGGGAAAGAAGAAGCAAATAGAAGCGATGTGCTTCCCATCACGAGATCTCATTAATAAGGATGCATAACAGCAATTGAAGCCAAAGCGGCAATCCTCGCTTAAGTGGATGATGTGGAAGGATAATGAGAAAATATCGTTACGTTTTCATACCCTACACTCAAAGGGGTGAGACTTTTGTTGATATTGATTTGGGTTGTAGCATACAGAAGAAGGAGCGCACTATGGGATTCTTGCGATTTTACTAAACGATATAATACGTCTTGCGTGTTTACATCTGTCGCTGTAACAGTCTGTTTATCTCTTTCTTTTAGTAATTATCAAGCAGATATATTTATATACATTTATTCAAATAATATTATATAGGGGGGCCATCAGTTAGTTCCTTTCTCGTTATGGCCACCGCACAACCATCCATTTTTTTTTCAAGCGTGTCGTATCAAACTAAAATGTAGTTCCAAAGGATACTAACCGATGGCCCACCCTATATTTAAAACTATAACAGTTCCCTCATAATAGACCTATTAAAATCACTATAAGAGCAAAATTCCCTACAAGTAGTGAAAATATGTTCAAATATATCAAAAAAATTAAGTTTAAATTATATAAACCTGAATATATATTTTCGCCTTGTGGAGTCTCCTTTAGATGGATTTTTCTCGGATATCATCGCTGGATGTCCTTTTCATAGAGTGTTTTCAATTCGATCAGACCGGAAGATAGAACTCGCCTTTAATTAATACTTTTCGCTTGCTTGTCATATTTTCATTCACACCGTAATTGTACGCATGTATCTGTATTTTGATATTTTACGATTATGATATTTCACGAAGCCGTATTATTTTTTGCAATTTGTTTTTATTAACGAAAATTCAACACTTTAATTTTTACGCGTTATTGATAAATGGAATTGCTTTTGAACTCGTATTATAAATCACATTATAACTCTATGATTAATTTTTAAATTTAATACTAGAAGATATTTTTATATTTATCGGCAAATAAATATATTATTGGAGAAAATATTTGCATACACTTTAGTTATCTTCTCAATATTCAACAACGTTAAATGTAATTTGATAATTTCATTAATTTTTATCCGATTAAATCTCAGTAATTAGTTGAAGTTAAACTACAAAACTGAATCTAATGGATTTCTGAAACACAACCTTAAAAAACGTTGAATTGGAATTTTATAAATTACAATCTTCCACTACAACACCTCAAGAAAGTATAAATTAACTCGGAAAGAGAATAAATTCGTAGCATTCATAGAATTGACTTAAAATAAGAAATAAAATGACATAAGATTGAGTGGAAATCAATGACAGAAGCAGAAAGTTTACATAGGAATCAATTTATTGGCAGAACAAAATTCGGGTCACACAACGTTTATTTGCTTTACGCATACATTTTCTACTAAATAAATACTAAATTATGTGTGCGCCTGTGTGTGTGAAGCATATGCATGTGAATCAATCAATTCATGCCTCCCAAACATTCACAACAAAATTTACTAGACTCACATGTGTTTTAGAAGTTTTATTGTGCAAATTTTATTACTGTTTTCATAGGCAAAAACACAGAGATTAAAATAAATAAAAAAGTAGAACTGAATGGAAGTAAAATTCGAAATAAATGATATTTATTGCTTTCAGGAAGCAGAAGAACGCATTCGACAAGAGTTGATGGGTTCTAAAAGTGGTCAGAAATACAAATCAGTAATCGATTTTCCCTCTCTCATCTTTTAGTGTAAATTAAAAGCAAACAAATTTGTTTGTGCGGAGGAAAATGTTGTTTAAAAGCAGTTGAATTCCAACACAGAATTCTTCATTTTCTATTTTCATTGGCCTATTCCCGCCCCACCCCACCTCCCCAACCCCTTCACCGCTGAAAGTCCCACCCACTTTCCACACAAACCGGTGGGATATGCAACTCAGCCTCAAGCAGGAAACCCCAAAAATAAACGTCTGCCATTTGTATTCCACTCTCCAAAAGGAATTCCACGAAAGCTTTTAGCTTGAAATCATCAAAGCTTTGCTTCCCCACATTTCGTTGTCTTTATCTTATCTCTCAACTCATTACTAGCCTGCTTCCTGTCTGAGGAAATCCCATCAATTGTGGTTAACAATTCAGTTTACTTCGATTGATACCCGTTTCTACTGAAAGCAATGAATATCAAATAAAGGCATCAACAGAAGAGGGCACGCGAGGTGACTTTTCCAGTGACTTAAACATTCCATTTGAAATGAGTTCTAGTAGGTTAAAATATTTAAACTGAGTTTCAATACTCTTAAACTTAATTTCACCTTACTTAAACTAAGTTTAAGTTTAAAACTGAAAATAATTCAAAATATAAGTTTTTAAACTTACTTATAAATTTCTTGGAACTGATTTAAACTGAGTTTAAAAAAGTTTAAACTAAGTTTATATGGAATAAATTTAAACTTTATTTCCAAGCGCAGTGTATGTGTATTTCGTGGTATTTCCTGTACACTTATAGCTACCTATATATTGTCTCGCCTGGCACTTCAAAACCGATATTTACCAAGTTCTTTACCTGCCGTTCCCATATTCAGAATACTGATTTCGCCGAAATAGGAACCTGCCTTCAACGAAGCCATCACAGTTTTGCCGTTGTCGGCAACCACCTGCAGTCGGCCGCGATTCACGATGTACATCTCCTTCCCGACCTCCCCTAGAGGCGTTGGGGCCAAATGTGGTTTTGGTGGTGTTCGGTGTTCCAGTGACATTTTGTTCGCGTTTGTTTTGGTGCGTTGCCACCGCGTAGCGAGAAAGCACCCGACATCAGCCACAATTGGTTTGGTCCAGAGTTCGGGGAAACGAACGCCCGATGTTGACATATGCAGGTGGCGGTACACGGTGTTGTTGGCGGTGGTGGAGGCGGCGGCGATGGTGCGGTTGATTAATGTTTGGTCATTAGGAGTTCGATGCGGTCCAGTTGGGTTCGATTGGGTTGTTCGCAGCGTTCAATTCCGTTAACGACATCGAATGGCATTCGACGATGCGGACAGATGGGACGAAGGCGCCGTCGAACGTTCGCGTTGACACAAATAAACGACGTGACGGGTGCAATTTTTCAGAAGCGCGAACCATTTGATTTCAATTCCATTCGGTGGCATCGAAATAAAGTGGAACCCGAGAGATATCGTAGATTAAGCACGCGTTAAGGCGTCAGCGAAGAACAAAACGGGAGAAGAAATGAGAAAAGCGAAAGTAGACGAGGAAATAATAAATTAGAGGAGATTTTTAAAACACACAAATCGTGGAAGCAACTTAAATTAGTTTGAAAACTAGGGAATTAGGAAACTACGAGTATTTATTAGAAAGAATCAAAACAGCAGCAACTCGATCGCCTTACCTTTACGACAGATGTAGTCACCGGGGGAGAAGAGCACCGGACGCAAACGCAGGACCAACTCACACAGGAAGCCGGCCTCGGTGTTCTGAAAGATCTCCACTCGCTTAAGGGTGTCTAAATGGACGTTAATTGCGATTTCAGCCTAAAGGAAACGAGAACGAGGAATGGGATGAATCGAAAGCTAAGCGGGGATTCTTGAGCAAAAAAGTTATCACGATTGTTTGGTTGATTGACGATTGCGAATACCTTTAATTTATCAGGAAGACAGGATACAGCGCGCTCCTCGTCGGAACACTTCTGGGTCAGCCAGAGGTAATCGAACCACTTGATCACCTTCACCTGCAGGTGGTTGGGCACGCGACGCATACGCATGTACGTCTTGACGCCGTCCAGTTTAGCTGCAACAAACGAGGAGACGAATATTAAAGCGTGAGGGGGGAAAATTAATGATTTTTAATCAAATTCACGAGAATTCTTAATCTCTACAATTTTTAAGATTAGTTTTGAGGTGAAGCGCATTAAACACTCTTAAGAAACCCCGAGAAAAATTAGTTTACGTTGGCAAAACGTTGTCTGCGGAGAGAGACACACACATCACGTCACACATCTCGCCGCGAGAGAAATCTTAAAACGATAGGAAGTTTAAAATGTTAAAGCAATAGAAAATTCATGAAATGTATTGTTCAAACAATAGAAAATTAATAAAAGTGAAAGAGAAAACCTAAAAGTTAAAGTTTTCAAAATGTGATAAATCGCAGCCACCGAACGCAGTCAGCAAAAACGCAAATAATAATCACAGTCACAGCTTCGCCACCGAAGGAAAACGCAGCGTTTTTATCGCTCTTCCGAGGCATCAGCGGCACTCAATTGCTATGCAGCGCGGCTTCTTCTTGTTTGCACGCTTTATTTTAATTTGTTTGTTAACCTCGCGTTTATTCCTTCCTCACATTCATTCATTTCGCTCTGCGGCGATTGGAAGTGATATAAATTATTCTCGCTAGCGCAAATTATTCCAGCAGGCAGAATTTTTCGCGTTATCGCGAGCGTGCGTTTCGCGACGCTTCTTCTTGCAATCGAATTTCTGCAGCCTTTTGCAACGCTGTAAATTCAATTGTGAAAATTGATTATTGTACAATATTATTCGCATTGTTATTATTATTTTCCGTTCAGTGGCTCTCGGCGTAGAATTCAGCGTGGCATACGTTTATTTGCATTGCCGTGGTCGCTGCAAAAGTGCAAACTTTGCATATGAAAGAACTTCCGATCGATGAAACGTACGCGCAAAAAGTGAAATAATAAAAGTGTGCAGAACTCCTCGGCTGAAGTTTTTCACTCTTGGTCTCGAATTGTTGAGCGCTCTAGCGTTGAATGTAGTTTTTCGCCCCCCAAAAAAAAAGACAGCAACTTTTTTGCTATTTGTTTGCCGATGGCATCGAATTGAATTCCACTTTTAAAGTTTTCATGGATAGTTTCGAGGAGGAGAAAGAATTTTTTGGCTATTCAATTGAACACCCGAGTTTTTGACAGCATTAAAATCGGTTAAGTGTTACCGGATCGAGTGAACTTCACAGGGTGGAGCAAACTGCTGTTCCTATATTTTTTTTTAATTTCGTAATTTCATAATTTATTTATACACGCGTTCATGAATTTATGAGAATTTCCTATAATATTTAAAGAAAGTAATTTGTGATTAACACAAAAGTTTATATAAATATTAGATTAGAAATGAATTAGAAATAAATTCATAGTTTTTCCCATTCCAAATTGAAATTTTAAATTGTTGTTTTTAGTGTAAATGAAAGACAATCAGCGTGATTGTCGTTTCTGAAGTCACCATCACCGCGTACTCTACAAAATATCCGCACCCATCGTCTCTATAAATTTACTACGCAATCATATTAAATTAGCTCGTGTTGCCATTGTCACTCGCAGCAATAACGTGGCCGGCCACCGCAGCCGCAGCCGCAGCCGCAGCCGCAGGCCGGAGACTGCAGAACTCCCGGTTACTGCGTGCAACCGACGCTCACAGCGAACGGCATCCATTATTAAGTTGGTCGACTGACACGACGGCAGGCGGTGGCGCTTTCCGATTATCTTTTGCAGTGCACACAAACAAACCAACACACACACACACACACACACACACACACACACACACACACGCAGACGTAGGGATGACATTTGGTGAGGCGTGAGGGCGGCAACACACCGCAATCTGCAACTGAAAATATGGACGCAAAAAAGGTTTTCATTTTAATTTGTTTCGCATTTTTAGTGTTTTAAAAGAGCGCCGGGGGGGGGCTGGCGGAGGGGATGGCAGAGGGGAGGAATGGTAGTGGGAAACGGGAGGGAGAGCGAGAGGGCGGCTGCGGCGATGTAAGTGAGGTGAGATTAAAACTGAAAACTGTAAACGTGGCAACAAATATTGACCTCCAGTTCCGCACTGTTGAACTTTTTAGTTGCAGATTTTTAGCAATACAATTTTTTTTTCTTTTTCTTTTTTTGTTTGTTTTTTTTTGTTAGATATGCATGAAGGAGTGTGTGAACTTCTGCTTGTATGTGTTTGTAATCTGAGAGCGTGATTAATTGAGGCGTGGAAGACATTAAAACGAACATCCAGTAACAAAAATAGTAATCATGCAACACTTAATGCGCTTGCGAAGGACATTTCTGAGGACATTTTAAGCTGCACAAAACTATCCGAGCAAAAAAATTTGCACCACAAAAGGCAGCGAAATGAAACACACGGCGGCGATGCGGCGAAGACCGTCGAGGGGGCGCGGAAGACCGTCGAGTGGCGCGGAAGACCCGTCGAAGGGCGCGGCAGCGCGGGACGATGTAATGATGCTGCCAGCAATTTTTTTAATCGTACATCAGGTTCAACAAACGCTAATGAGGTGGCCAGAGTGGAGGTTTCTGCTCGTTACTGCTGCTGGAATTGGCATGAGCGTAGTTAGGAGGTTGGAAGAAGTGGGTCGCACCCTCCCGCACCACCCCCGCCGCCACACAACTCTTTGAAATTAAAAGTGCTTAAGAAATTGCAGTGTAATTCCTTTCTTTTTGTTATTTTTGTTGTTGTTGTTGTGATTGTTGTTGTTGTTTTATGTATATGCGATGTATGTGTATCGTTGTTACATTTTTGTTGCTATTATTTTATCTATTTAAAAAAATTTCAAATATATTTGGCAGAAATAATGACACCAATAATGACCACCGTAATGACAGTAACAATTAATGACACAAATCAAATCACAAATCAAAACACATAAATTAATTTTGCACAAACAGAGTTAAACGAGTAGAAGGATTGATGAAGTTATAAGTGAAACATGAAGGACGTTAACAGCGAATTTCTTTCGTGAATGGACTCGCAAGATAATTTGATTTACCGAAGTCATTATTCGCGACGGAAGCGTAATAATGACAGTGACAGTGACGTAATAATGACGTTTCATTTTAAATATATGATTTTCTCTCTTATAAAAAGTCTTTCACTTTGCGTAATTTTAATAAATGAATCCTCGATTCAAATTTCTCTTGCCGGTAGAGTAATTTTTCAAACTTTTCTATCAAAAGAATAATATTTTTGAGAAAAAAGTTGTTGTTGCATAATTGAGTCCTGTTTCCTGTTCCGTGTTCCGGAAGAAAGAAACAAGTTTGGCTTTTCTTTCATGATTCGCTCGTTCTACGGCCTGCATGTCGATTGAAGGTGGTGAATAATTAATTTCAAGAAGAGCGAATTTCAAGAAGAGCGAATTGAGGGTTGAATTTTCTCATGCTGCTCAATTTTCGCTATTATTCACCTTTTTATTATGCTAATTAATTTCATAACTTTTGTCTTCATAGACAGCTGAAAACCTTCTGTATTTCATTAATTTTTTACACACAAATTCCATTAAATTTTTTCTTCTCTTCTTCTAATTAGCTCGGTGCTTCGTGCGGCTGTTGAGAAAAACAATGTTTCGATTTCGTTGTCCTCGCTTGTTGATTGATTACGTAAAGCGGTGCTGGCGGTTGCGAAGCCTTCCTCTCGAATTCAGAGCAATGCAATCAATTGCCACTCGCTCACTCATTCATTCACACACCTCCGCACACACTCACTCCGCACACACTCACTCCGCACTCGAATTGCAGGAGGCAGAACGGTAAATACAGCAACAACAGCATCACCTCAGAGTAGCAAACAATGAGAGAGCTTCGGTGGTCAAGTGCTCGTGAGAGCTGGCGCGAGTTAAGTATTTGATGGCGGGAGAGCGTGAGTTGTGCCGTGAAATGCGAGAAATGCAGAAGTGTGTGGGTGCGTGTGGAAGGCGTGTGTTGTTTGTGTGATGGGATTGCAATGGGCCAACACCTGTGTTGCAACAACAACAACAACAACAACAACACCTACTACTACTGCTACTACTACTACTATTGCTGCTACAACAACAACAACAACAACAACAACAACAACAACAACAACAACTACATTCTAGCGAAACCGGATTTATTTTCTTCTGCTCCAAATAAACGGAAAACTAAAATACAAAATTTCTCTGTCCATGTTTTTGGTGTTGTTGTGTTTACTGTTGTTGGATTTGGAATTAATTTTTTTTTTTTTGATAGCTGTTCTTCCTTCCAAACAACTTGGCATGTGTGTTTGTGTGTGTGTGTGTGTGTGTGTGTGTGTGTGTGTGTGTCTGAGTATTTTCTTTTGTTAGCCTATTAGTCCTGCTGAGCGCTTTTATTAGAGCAAGTGCGTGTGTGTGTGTGTGAGTGTTTGCGTGAGTTTGCGTGTGTGTGTGTGTGTTGGCCTGTACTTGTCACATATACAATGACACCACGTTCAGTCCATTTTCGCGCCGCAGGATGCATTTTTCTGCTCGCTCTCTCGTCTCTTTTGTCTTAACAGTCTTCTGCTTTTATTGTTCTCTCACAAACACAAACACAAACACAAACACGCCCATACAAACAAACAAACAAACAAACAACCACAATACAGCTCGCTGAACACAAAAGTATGCAAATGACACTAATATTTGCACAAAATCATATTAAAGAACTGCAGGCGAAACAACAACAGCAACAACAATAGCAACAACAACAACAACAACAACAACTCTGATGACTGCTCATGCGAGCGTTTTTTGTTTTCCTTTCCATTTTTGAAGCTCACGTGGAGGCAACTGAAATGACTTCCTGCGTGAAAATGAAGAAAATTCATGTGTGTTTGTGTATGTGTGTGTGTGTGTGTGCATGTGTAGAGCAACTGGCTGTAGCAGACCTTCACCTACACAAAAAGCAGACACCTGCATTCACACACACACACACACACACACACACACGCACACCTCTTCATTCACACTCGCAGTACATTGAAAATGTTTGCATTTTGAACTCCTGAATGTGTGAAAATTTATGAAAAAAGTTTTTTGAATGGTTGAATTTTTAAAAAGTAATAAAATGTGTGTGTGTGTGTGTGTGTGTATGCGCGTGTTGGTGTGTGAGTTCGTTTGCCTGGCTGTTTGGCTTTCCGGTGTCAGTGTGCTCGTTTCTTTGTATGTGTGTAGCGGCATTCATGTACTGTGTATGTTAATTCGTCTCCTTCGTCTTCTTGTTCTCGTTCTTCTGCTTCTTCTTCCTCCTCTCTTTCTTCCTCTTCTTTCTCTTCTTTTTCTTTTTTTCCACTTCTTTCAGCGGAAGTTGAAATTTGGGATTTTTGTTGGAGTATTAAATTTCTGTTCTTCGTTCGCATATTTTTTCGCAAGCTCATGCAGAACTAAACCCGTTACACACCGTAATGACGTCACGCAGGACTTCAACTTTCTAATTCTTCAGCGACGAGGAGACGAATAAACGTGAGAGCGACGACTTCAAACTTCACATTGGATTTTTAGTATTTTGAAATAATTGAAACATGAAAATTATCTTGTCTTCCTTCCTTCTCCTCATTCGTTGCTTCCTTCTCTTCATTCGTTTCGCACAAAAGTCTCCAAATTAGTGGAGAAAACTAGAGAGACGAAATCCGAAATCTCACAAAACTCTTCACTCTCGCTGCAGGTGACGCTTCGATTCGACTCTCTCTCTCTCTCTCTCCCTCCCTCTCTCTCTCTCCCTCTCTCTCTCTCCCTCTCTCTCTCTCTCCCTCTCTCTCTCTCTCTCTCTCTGCTCTTTGGTGGCGGCTGATGAGAGGGATGCTGCGAGGAGCAGACACTCGCTCTGATTTCCCTCTCCGTTCGCTTTCAACAGCTAAACTTCATGTTTTCGCTGCCTTTTTGTTGCTAAGAAGAGAATGGAAATTTATTGCACATCACTGACGTCGCCGTTAGCGTCGTCCTTCTGCCGACGTCGCTGTTGTCCTTCTGTGTTGGCACAAACCAACTTTTGCTGCCACGTACATTGACTCGCGTTGCTGTTGTTTGCGTTGCATTCGGGGTTCATTGTTGCGTTTTCTTGCTCTCCCGCTCCCTCTCCCTCTTTCTCCCCCTTCTTTTCCTTCCCTCTCCCCTTTCTTTGCCACTCTCGTGCCCTTGCTTCCCCACGCCGATCGATAGACGTCAGCGCCGCCGCCGCCGCCGCCGCCAGCTTCTCGGCCGGCGTTTTTCTATTTTTAGCTCAACGGGTTTTATTTTTACGCGCGCACCCCGGCTGCTGGCATCCTTGAAAAGTGCATCCACCAAGGATGCCGATGAGCAGGCGTCGGGAGTCGCCGTGCACTCGTCGGTGTCGGATAAAAATCCAAGCAGTTGATTGCGCAGGAAGCGGGTGAGCGAGGGGGGGCGTGTCGAGGGCGGTTTGGCGCGGTGAGGCGGCGAGGGAGGAGCGTGAGGGTGTGCGGGTCTGCGGGTTCGGAATGCAGGTTTCGGTGACGCGCTGGTGGTGTTCGACGACGTCTGCATTAAGCAGCTGACTTGCTGTGGCTGCTTACTGCGGATTATTCCGTCTTTCGTCCTTCAGTCGCCGTTCTGTTGAATGAGACGCATTCCGCTCGAAGGTCCTTGCAGGATATTGTTTACTCTGTTGCGTTGCATTGTCGAGCACTCGTATTGCACGAGACAAAAGCAATTTAAGTGCTTCTCTCTCTCTCTCGTTAAGTGAGAGAAGAATTCTCGCGGATGTCGTTTAATAGTTTTAATTTAATTCATTTCATTTGGTTTTTATTTATGTATTTATTTTCTTGTTCACTTATTCACTTATAATTATTATTATATTATTTAAATACTTGTTTATTTATTTATCCATTCATCTATTTATTTATTTGTTCTTTTTTCATTTACTTGTTTTTCCTTTATATTTCATTTTGCGCAAGAATTTTTATAGTAAAACATTTTCGGATTTTTTAAGCAAATATTAGAAAATTTGTGTTTTGGAAAAATGCTTTGGTCGTCGTTGTTGTTGTTGCTGCTGTTGTTTTCGTTAATCGCTTCAACGTGACACCGCAATCCACACACAGAAGCATCCAGCACACTGAGTGCGTGTGAGTGAACACGCACTCATGCATGCGAACTCAGCCATTGTTGCTGTGTGAAACAAAACAAAGGAAAGCCGACGTCATGCAGCCGACCTTCCGTGCGTTTTTCTGATGTTTATTTCATTATTTTACAGAATTATTAACAAAAATCTATTTTTCCCCCCATTTGCTCTTTAAATTGTTGCACGCATACAACTACAGTTACATCCGCTCACACACACACACACACACACACACACACACACACATGCAGAGGTACACAAATGAGTTCCCAAGCCCATCCATCGAAGCCGCTGCTGCTGTCGGTTTCGCGCTCGAATTTTCTCCCCAACGAGCGGAAACTTCGACGTGATTGTTGCAGTCGCTCGTGCTGTGGCACTTGTTGTTGTTGTGATGCTGATCACGCTGCCATTTTGGCGTTTCTGTTGTGGTTTTAAAATGGTGGCTAGAAAACAAAATAAAATTACTAAAACCAGTTTGTTGCGAAGCGACGTGGAACGAGCAGCACCAGCAGCAGCAGCAGCTGCATGACCACGAAATTCTGGATGGTAATTTTCTAAACATCCGAAACAGCCAACCACCGAGTTTATATAAAATTTGCAGACATGAGCGCAGCCGGGTTTTCCTCCACAACGAGCGAAACATCTGGAAAATCAACAAAGTAAAACTATCTTTGCACGAAATAAATATTTGGTTGGTGTTTTTGCAGTGCGCTGTGCAACCAACAGCAGATTTCGGTATTCAGAAAACGTGAAGTCGACACGTGAAGCAGAAGCAGCAGCAGCAGCAACAGCAGCAACAGCAGCAGCAGTTAGCGGTAGCAGCAGCAGCAGCGGCAGCAACGTCAGTAGCAGTAGAAGTGAGCGACGGTGCGATTTCAATATTTGCACACGTAGACTCAGCGTGAACCGTCAAGTCAGCGGTGCGAACAGGCAAGAAGAGGAATCGTTTGTGACAGCGAGGGTGTCGGGTGGGGGTGGGGGGATTGTAAAGAGTGGGTGTGGCGGGTAAGAGAGGCGGGGGAGGTGGGTGAAACCGACGATGCAAGGCCTTCATATAATCTGCAGATAAAAATACGATTTCTTCACAACAACCCAGCATGAGACTCGTCCTGAATGTGTTTCTCTCGATTTTTGCCGCACACGTTGCACGTTGCACGTTCCACCGTGCAGCGGAAGCGACGCAACACAACGCGGGCCAAAATGCTGACAACAACATGCCAAAAACTGCAATTCAACACGTTAAAACTTCGAGTGGAAGGTTGGATGGATGGATGATGTGTTTGCTGGCTGAAGATTCTTAACTAAAAGTTGCAAAGTTTGCGTGAAATATTTTCCAAGTTGCTCCCCCACCACAAATTCTCCCACCACGCCAGCGAAAAAGTTTTGGCGGTTCGGTGACTGACAGAGGATTCCGCTTCAGCGCCGCCACTTGTTTGGCTTAAAATTGTTTTGAGCAGCAAATCGCAGTCGGAGGGGGAGGCGATGCGCGATGCCGTTTCGAAGCTTGTTTTCCTCAGGTCGTCAAGCCAAGTTGGCTGGAGAAGAAATATTAAATGAAATTTAAAGCTGCCTGTCACGCGACGGGGTTGCCAGGTGTTTTGTCAGTTCAGATTTTGTTTTAATTCAATTTGAAATCAAAGCTGCCAACAACCGCATGACGCAAACAATTCCAAGTCGCGTTGAACGGGAGAAAACAATGAATTTTGAACCGCTTTTCACGATGGATGGATGTCATCGCAACACACGAAGACGACTTTGCTTCGCTTTTCATTTGGATTACACATTCAGTGTGCTTTTAATTTCTAAATGAAGAATTCATTTTTGTCTCTCTTGTGTGAACGGGGAACGCAAAAGTGATAAAAGTTCTTGAATGCGGCGAGATAAGAAAAAAATTGATAAATTTAAAAATTTACTCTTGGCAGATCCTTCGAATTTCTCAATGAATCAAAGTAACCAAAAACCAGCTACCGGCGATAAGGTGGCAACACGGGAAATGAGCAAACAGTGCCAGACAAGCCTTCGGTGACAACAAACTGCCCGCATCTTAATAATGAAATCAAATGTGAACAGATTAGCAATTTATTTATATTACGCAGTCATTTATAATGTCGGCAACAACAGCACCACCAACAACAACAACAACGACAACAAGGAATCACAGTGTCATAGTTAGGCCAACCTTCGAAATTCTTGTGATGTGGACGGATTTCACTGGAAGATGTTGGTTTCATTAATTTTCTGTGTCATTCGTTTTTAAAAGTACTTCTATAAATCTCTTCGTAGCAATTGCCCTAGCAACAACAACAACAACAACACCACCACTTCATCACAAATCTTCCACATAAAAAATTAACGAAACATTATTTTTACAACGTTTGTGAAATTGAGAAAAATTACATCAATAAAATATTAAATTTATTTTGGTCTTTCGCAATATTTTACCGCCAATGCAAAGACGCAGATGGAGACTATCAAAGATACCTAACAACAACAGCAGAAACAACAACAACAACAACTACTACAACAACAAGAACAACAACAACACAAGCGCGGAAGGAAGAAACACATCACGAAAAGTGAATTCCATTTTAGCCGGAAGGCGCTGCCATCTCGAATATTGCGGCGAATTCAGGCAGCCACGGGAGCTCAACGTCCTGTATCATCGTCGTGTCACGTCGCATGAGTGTGTGCGTGTGTGCGTGTGTGCGTGTGTGCGTGTGTGCGCACACATGTACATGCATATGTTTGAGTGAGTATTCTGAGTGTTTTCATGTGGTTTCTATTTGCGTACCACCGCAGGGGGTGCGACGACTTTTCTGTCTTTTCAATGCTCATCCGAAGCTTATTTTGCTGTCTTCCTCTGACTCTCTGACTCCCCCCCTTCCCCACCACCCCCACCGCCCCTTTCTCGCACTCTTCTTACTTTCCCCATCTCTCTCTCTCTCTCTCTCTCTCTCTTTTTTATCCCCTTTCTTTGTTTATTTATGCGAGAATCAGGATTTCCTTAGATTTGCATGTGCTTCCATCCACTTGACTCCGCATTTCTAGACTTCAATCCAATATTTAATTTTATCTCCTGTTGCTTTGAGAGAATGAAAAAAAGGAAAAACCAAAAATGGCCTCTGGTGAAGAAATTCTAGAAAAAAAATTGAATTTCCTCATCACGGCGAATACGAATCAAGTGGAGGAAATTGGAAACTTCTGCTGAATAATCTGTTCACGGTGGAGGGTCGAGACCCAAGTCGCCTCAATGTACAAGTAAAATATTTAACTTTATGGAGAAAACTAGACAATTTTTTGCAAGAATATCGTTCTCAGACATATCATGACAGAATGAAAATTCATAAACTCATGACACAAAATTGCTCACAACATCCGATGATCTTCAGTTTTCTAACTACGGCATTATGAGAGAATAACTCCGAATACAATCAACAAATTTCCCTCTGTGCTGAAAGGAATGCCGAAAATGTTGTTAAAAGTTCTTCCAACCTAATTTTCGAGCTTTAGCAATTCTCATCGTATCGTGCGGGATGAAAACGATAATATTATTGCAGCTTTTGTAGTTCCACTTTTATCGAACGAATGAAAGTGGAGGCAAGCTCTACCTCAACCCTCCTCCCTCCACACCCAGCACACCCACCACCCACCCCGGCCGCCAGCACATCTTATCATCTGATGATGAATGGATTTTCGTGCCGAAAGCGTTTGTGTTTTTTTTCTACGTTTTTCACAAGTGGAAGTTTCAAATTCGATTTCATGCGGACCTTCAAGTTTCCGAGTAGCGATCATTAGTTAAAAACCAACGCTGGAAGTAACTTTAAACCATCAGTTGGCAGACTTCATTAATTAGGAGAGTAGAAAACATGACTCTGCATTGCTTAGAATTTCGGATGAAATTTAAAATAGAATCCCTTAGAAGGAAAAGCATGTCATTCAGTCTTACGTACAATAATAAACCTAGAAAATCTCCTTATCAAGTCATTAAACATTCGTTTTCCCCTTAAAGTTGTTGTTTTCATTCAATTTCATGGAGAGAAAATATTTATAATCTTTCATTTTATTCTTTAACATTAAACTGCTGCAAACCTTCACTCAAGCTAAACTCTTTCAGCATCGATTCTTGCTCAGAAAATATAAAGATACTTTCAAGTTTGTCCTCCAAGAAAGTACACGACGAAAGCAACAACATCAACGACTGGAAAATCTTTGCAGAATTATTGTGAAATCTTTATTCCACTTGACTTCATTGCTTGTCGATTATGATTGTTATTCTGCTTACGCGGGTATTTGCGACGATAGAAATAATCAAATTTGAAATGATAATACCAGCAATAGCAATAATGAAGATAACAGAAGTGTTGGATGACAATTAAAAAAAGGAATGGAAACGTATAACGACGATTTCGATGTGTTTATATAATACTGCGATTTCCTTTTTTAGTCTCTCACTGTCAGTCTCCTCCTCTCCCTTCTCTTTTCCGCGCTCACCCTCTCTCCCTCTCTCTCTCTCTCTCTCCCTCTCTCTCTTTCTTTCTATCTATGTCTCTCTCTCTCCCTTGCTACTCTCTTAGTCACTGTTAATTTCTCATGATTGACTTTGCCTTTAATTTAAAGATTTTAAAGAAGCTTGAAGGGGGGATTGAAATGAGTTCATGCATAATAAAGTTTTTTAATGACTAAAACGTGATTTTCAGTAAATATTGATGCCACTTTCAATCGTTTAGTTTTCGCCTTTTAAAATTGGCCAGAGAGATGAGGAATGAAAGAAAGGGACTCTGGAAGAGTTCACAGATCCCGCAGAATTCAGCTCGAATGCGCGGTTTATCTTGTGTTTTATTTGTTTTATCTTTGCTAAACAGAAGAATTGTTCGGAAATAAACATCAAATAATTGGGGGAAAATGTTTCTCCTCCACAAAACAACGTATTACTCTGCACCGCGATAATCACCGACTTTACTCACCTTGAAACTCCTTGCGCGCCGCACTCACCGACGTCACGATATTCGCCACGTGGCCGAGCACCGTCGCGAACAGCAGCAACCCGAAGAGCAGCTGCATTATCACGAACACGTACTCGCCCTTGGAACGCGGCTTGGGCAGGTCGCCGATCGTGGTGAGCGCCAGCGTGCACCAGTAGTAGCTCTGCAGGTAGTGCTTGACCACGTCGTCCGAGTCGGTGTCGTGGTACACCCAGTTGCGCGAGCCGAAGCCGTTGTTCTTGTGGATGATGTAGTACAGGCAGGCGTTCCAGTGGTAGATCACCAGGAGGTACTGCAGCAGCGAGCACGAGCGGAAGAGGTTCGGGTAGTTGGTGTGGCGCTCCGTGCGGTCCATGAAGGCCCAGAAGCGGTAGATCTTCACCAGGCGGAAGGAGCGCAGGATCGAGTTGAAGCCGATGGACAGGTAGAGGAAGTCCAGCGGCAGCAGACACAGGCAGTCGATGTAGAACGTGGTCGAGTTCATGTAGTGCTGGCGCAGCTTGCCCGAGTCCGTCTGCAGCACGCCGTCCTCCAGGTAGCCGGTGCGGAAGTGGAACAGGATGTCGACGAGGTACAGCAGGTCGGCGAGGTAGTCGAGGCAGAACCAGATCACGATGGTGCGCCGGTTGATCTCCTGGAAGGCGAAGCGGTAGATGATGACCCAGATGTTGTAGATGAAGGCCAGCGACACCACCATCGACCAGTAGTAGCAGAGGCGTCCCGCCGGATCGAACACGAACGTGAATTTGCGCGAGGCGGCGGCGGCACGCAGCCGTTGCGAGGCGGTGCGGCGATGGTGCGGCTGCGACGACAGATGCTGCTGCGAGCGGTGTGCGTGTTGCGGCCGCTGCTGATGCGGCGGCTGCTGATGCAGGATTTGCTGTTGGGCGCTCTGCGAATGCGGGTGGGCGTGCGAGGACGAGCAGGCGGCGGATGCGGTGTGTTGAAGTTGCTGTTGCAGGTGTTGTAGGTGGTGCTGGTTGTGTGGGGCGATCGACGGGAGACCACCTAAGCGGCGAGGATATCTGCGAAATGAGAATGGCGGTTATTGGAAATTAGTTATGAACGAAAATGGAATGGAAATTGTTTCGATTTCTTTCGAATCGCCGAAGGGAGCTTTAAATTCTGAAATGTCTACTATGATTCTCAGTTTCCTTAGTCGACCAACCAGCTGTAAAGACTGAAATAGTCGAATTAATCCAGCTCTGAACACTGAAACAATCAAGTTCTTGCATATCTGAATCAATTTGAGCTTTTCTCCCTTTATTTCAGGCAGACCAACTTAAGCTATTCCACAGTGAAACTGAATTCAATCCTCCTGCCACCACTCAACTCCGTATAATTCGAATTTAAAAGCTAAGATGCGCACTATAAAGTTGCGAAATTTTATATGATTTTCCATAAAGTCGGATGGCAGCAGCAAAGCGAATACTTAATGCGCTGGAGTGAAATGGAGGATGAGCTCGAAAGCACTCAGCCAGCACTGGTTTCGGCAACTCGCACACACACACACACACACACACACACACACACACACACACACACACACCTCAACAGCACATACACACATCCGCACATTCGAAGATGGAGGTACATGAAAGTCCTCCACAGCAACCCAAAGCCACCCCGAAATCCAATCTTCCCTCCCCACCGAATCCTTTGCGGACGCGTTTTACGCGAGCGAAAGCAATCAGAAGAAGTAACAAGTAGTTCGTGGAGTCAGCGAAGAGGGCGTGAGGGTGGCGCTTCTCGATTCTTAAAGTAGATGTAAGTCGCTCCCCTTCCCCGTCTCCACACGCGGCGAAACCATCTCTCTTGCCATTTTTATATGCATACAATTGCTTCGCAGGATTCCATAAAATCGAAATGTGACCTCGTGTTAACTTCGCTCCCTCGAGAAGCGAATCGGAGCGCAGCAAATGGACTCCTCGTCGGACGATTTATGGCACCGGACGAAAGCGTGCAGGAGGCGTGATTGTAATGTAATAAAGTTTTTGCGCTTGAATTCGTTTTGCATTCGCACTCGTTGAGCACTCTTGCGCACCTTTTACGACGAACATTTTCGGGTAACGATAATGATGCACTTTTCAAGAGGCATTTTCGCTTCTCGAAAAACAAAACGAAACGCAGTAATAATACTTGTACGTCATGCTTTTCGTCATGGCCAAAAATTACGACCTATAAAACGAACTGAATGACAGTCACACGCCCATGGCAGCCCTGGAAGAACGATAACAATAAAAAATGCGAACAGTGGAGAATTAAAACCGTCATAATTTCTCAATCGCACAAGACTGAGTATTTGTACGCACTGCAAACGATTTGTAAGCAGCTTCCATCGATTTTAAAGAATTCACTTGATGAAACTCTGAACTCGTAAACTCTGAACTTAAAGCCACGACGCGATGAAGTGAGGGCACAACCGGAATGATTGCTACTTCAACCGAAATGATTGCCAGTTCGCTACTCACCTGTCAGTGCCGTTGCAAATATTGCTCGCCGTCAACGTATTGTCCTGCGATCCTCTAGCTGTGGTGCCACGCTTCCACGAGCCGAGCAGCGGCTGGTCGCCACTCATTGTTTTCAGTCGTGCGCGCGACTTTTGTCGTTGTGCGCTGTTGCTGGCGGCGTTGCTGGCGGCGTAGTTGTGGCTGGTGCTGTTCGGCTGCGCAAGATCCAACTCGGAGGCAGTGTATGCGGTAGCGACCAGTGGATTGGAGGCACGTGTTACGCATGGTGTCGAGAGGCTGTCGTGTGATGAGAAGAAACCTTGCTGCGAAACGCTCTGGCCGAATTTCGGCTGCGACATGCCAAGCTTTGACCCGAGATCTGAAGAAGACGAAGAGAGAGAGAGAGAGAACATAGATTGAAAATCGGGGTAGTCATCGGTGTTGAAATGTGAAATGAGAAAAGAGTTGCGGGAAATGAGATGAATGATGATTTCGAACATGAAGAACTTAAAATTTGAAGTCTGAAAACGCTTCTGAAAAAATTCAGCCCGTCAGGTTATTATGGGCCGTTTTGGTCGATCGACATCGATCTCGACTGTTGTCTCGAAGTTGAGGCAGTGAAAAGCCGCCTAATTCTCGTTTATCGGCTGAAAGAAGTCATTTCACATCGGCTCATCAGTCTCGTGTGAATTACTAAATTGGCTTGATGGAAACATTTGGTTTAATGAGAATCGAATGGTCTGCACTCTGAGCACTCACTCACACAAACAAGCACACACCTCCACGACACACACACACACACACTCACACAGATACTTTTCCGCGTCCGCTTACCCAGAAAACTATGACGATCAATCGAGAAACGCCTCAAACTCCCCAAATCGATATACTGTTCGTCACCGTTCATCGTTGGTGTGATCGAGAGGTCGGTTGTGTGGTAACCACCGCCTCCTGCACCTGCCACACCGCCACCCCAGTAACCACCACTCGCGGCGCCACCACTGCCGCCGCTGTAGAAGCTGCTGCTGTTGTTGCCACCCTCCAAGTCGGCCAATTGGTGCTCGGCCGCCGTCAGCGGTTCGCTCGAGTGTGAATTGTGTTCGCGGTACAGCGGTCGCGGCGAGGGCATCAGGTGCTTCAGCACCCGAGTGGCAGCGCCATTCAGCGAGAGTCGCGGCTGCTTTATTTCCGGACAACTGGCGCGAGGCCGCTGTACGAACGGGAGCTTGTGATGCACGGTTTTGTTCTTCTTGCCAGCGTTGCCACTCATAGCTTTCCTGCGATAACTGCGATTGGGTAATGTTGTTGTTGTATTGCTGTTTCTGTTGCTCTTTCGCTGTTCCTTCCTTTTACTTATTTTCTATTTTAATAGTTGAGTTGTTGGTTTCTTTTACGCGTCTTGAAGTCTCTCGTGGGGATCGCATTCGCTGTTGTTTCTTGTATTTCTCATGTTGACTTGGTTGTCATTGTTTTCGTGTTTGCTTCGAAGGTTGCTGGTCTCGCTGTATTTGCTGGCGTCGTTGCTTTGGCTGCCCATCGAGACCGTGGAAATAAGCAGAAGTTTCGCAGCGGTGGAGTACCTGAGGGTTAGTTATGGTTTATAATTTCGTCTGCGGTGGTTGTGGTTGTGGTCGTGGGATGATGACGTATGAAACAGGAGGGGTGCGCTAATTGCATGTGGGCAGATCTATCAATCAACGGGGGATTCTAGTTGGTGATGGTGATGACGGTGGTTGCGGTGGTAGGGGAACTGGAGGTGGTGGTGGTGTTGTGGTGGTGGTGGTGGTGGTTACTCTAATATGCTGGGAATAACTACAGCTATATTCATCATTCTGAGGAAAACCACTTCTATAAATGGGAACTCCAAACTAGCGGGCTCATGCAGGGAACAAAACACCGTGCTAAAAGTAAAAAAACAACGTCTACTTCATCTAAATGCCCTCTAGCAACTCATTAAACTCTCTGATGATCTGTGAGGATAATGACTTCGCAGTAAGGAAATCTAGAGTACGATACTGTGCTGACATTATCGCCTCTCACAACCTTCTTCCGAGTTTCTTCGGGGGGAAACAATTGTATGAATAAACGTTTCCCATAAACGTTTTTCCCAAACAGAAACCCTCCAAAAAAAAAAACGAATACACGGTATCCGCTGCCATTGCGTGGAGATGTTTTTGCTTCATAAAATTGTTCGGGTTTATAATAATAAATAAGGAAACTTTAAAATTGAAAAAAAGGAAAAAATATTCGCTGCAAATGAACAGATTTCACCTGCGGCGATCGGTTTAAATTCCGAAATGAGTCCGAAACTTACCGAGCACCGCATCTAATTGTGATTGGAGAACAGCAAAGTTGTTCACTGGTTTGTTTGAGTTTTGATGACCGCAATGATTTGTTTTCCCCACAAAGTTTGCCTGTCTAAAGTTTGAATTGTCGGTTTGCAGTGGGACGAAGTTATGAAAACAACAGAACCAACAACAACAATTCTGTGCCTGCGAACCAACTCCGCCTGAGATGCAACCGAACGGCGGCGATACGAAGCCGACAAACAAACGAGTAAAAAAGTAGGCACGACGAAAGCAAAACAATAAGGAAGCCGAGAATAATAACAGTAACTGGGAAGACCGAGCAATAAAAGCGATGATAATTCGGTTGCATGAAGCTTAAAGCCAACTAGTGTTCGGCGGTCGGCGGTCGTAAAAAGGATGTCAGCAATTCGCACGAGCGGCCAACACGTTGCAGCCATTTAGAGCTTCATGAGCGCCAGCGTGTGAGTGAGTGAGTGTGTGTGTGTGTGTGCTTGTGTGTTTCGAATGGAACGATAAAACTTAAGCAGAAACTTAAATCCATGCGAATCCTGCGCATCCTGCACTCGGCCGTTGCTACTCGGAGCAACGCAAGTGAGTACGCAAGGCCACTTACACAAGTTTAATGTAAGACACACACTTACACACACACACACACACACACACGCGCGCAAATGAATCGTGTGTATTAAATTCTTTGTTCATTTTATTAGTCAGCTTTTCTTGGTGTTGCTACTCGCAGAGACGCCGCTGAGCGAGACTGGCAAGGGGAGGGAAATACAACAAACAACTGCAGCCATACAACTGTCGGCGGGGAAGGGGAAGGTGAAGAGTTGTTGAACTCAATCCAGAGAGCGCAGCAGATGCTGCTTTCCATCATCTGCTGCCAGTGTGAGTGCTGGAGAGAGAGACGACAAACTTCTGCCGGGAGAGAAGGTGTTGGTGTTGCGGTAGCGAGTGAGCGGCAGAGCGAGAGACGAAGCGAAGGACGAAAACAATTGACCCTCAATAAAACGTCACTAAATAGTTTCTGTCTATGCGTTTGTTTGTTGTGTTTGTTTGTGCGGACCTCGATTTTGTTCGTAGGATTTCGTTGTTTCAGCACTTTAACACTTCATAGCTGATTGTATCCGGCAAATTCATCGCCAACTACTGTCACACTATTGAAGTAAACTAACGAGTCACGTACTCGTTATGAAGAGGAACTTCCAAATGTATTAAATTTGTTCCATTTTATTTCTTGCGCAAGTTCAAGAAAAAATACAGCAATTTTTTTGCTTGGGAATTTTTATTTTCTTTTTTTTTGTATACTTTGATGTTAATTAAAATTGTCCATACACTTTAGCGACATAAAAGAACGATAAACGTTACGTTAATTGGTAAAAAATTGCATTTAAAAAATTGCTTTTTATTACAATTATTTGCCTACATTAATTACGTGTATATTGTAATATTAACGAAAATAATTAAATCAAACACGTAAATGGTAACGAATTCGTGGATTATGTAAGTGTGTGTGTGTGTGTTGGTTGGCGTAGAGGTGTGGGTGTGGGTTTGGTTGCCTTTTTCCATTTAATTCACTCAAGTTTCTCAACTGAAAGCTATTAAAATTGTTGTGGGCGCAGAGAAAAACGCTCTTGACGGAAACCGAAAGCGGGGTCGCGGGTTCGCGGGGTTGCATGTCAGGGTTTTACTGCTTGAACCTCCTCCTCGAATCCCACCCCCTCCCACCACCACCGTTATTTTGAAATCATCATCTTAATCGTATTCGGAATCGATTTAACCTAAAATAACTCTATTTTTTTCCTTTACTTGTATTCCACATTTTTTGAAGATCTCTTCGTTAGTGTTTTTGTTTTCATGAATAAAAAAACAAACACGTCCTTACGCGAGTGTGTGTGTGTTTGTGTGTGTGTGTGTGTGTGTTTGTGTGTGTTGGATGCCACACTCTTCTCACTTTTTCAGTTTGCAACAGTTTTTCTTTCTTTGCTGCGCTGACTTTGTATTCTTTTGCCGCCACAAAAACTTTGTAGTGGTTGCTTTTTTTAGCTTCTTTATTGACCCTTCTAATGTTGTTGCTGTTGTTGTTGTTGCTGTTGTTGTTGTTGTTGTTGTGCTTTCTAATTTAGTTGTGGTAGCAGTGAGTTAAAATGCAGCTGTCGCAACTGACGGCAACAGATAGAAAAAAAGTGTAGAGAGAAAAATTGGCAGCCTTTTTTGCAGATGGAAGAATTCTTCTTTTTTGTCCGTCAATTTTTTTCTTTATTATCTTTTGTACTCTTTTAACTTTGTTTACTTTTCTTTTTAGTTTTTCGCAATTGAAATTCTATTCTCAAGTGGCGCTATTTTCACTCGTGTGATAGATGGCGCTGCAGTCGCTCTTGTAATCACGGATTTACTTGCCACCAACCATTTTGAAGTTCTTACGTTGTCGAGTTTTTTGTTTACTTAACATGGCTTGCAGCCAACTTTTGTTTATGCTAACGAATGCGTGTACCAGCCAGCGGCATCAGTGACGTCAGTGCTTGCATACACTCGAGGAAAAACCCAAATGAGAGGATTTAAATAGAGAAAAAACCTTACGAAAAATTGCGAAATACGAAAAATACAACTCACGAAACCACAAAAAGCACACAAAAATCTCTACCTCACGTGTTCGCAGTTGTAAGTTGTAACTTTTTATTTAAAATTGAAATGAATTGAATAATTTAAAGAATGAATTTCTCCAAGTGTAGCCGTTAATGCTGCCAGATTTCATGGGATTTCATTTTCAAATATATGTAGCTGCGCTGATAATTGCAATTAACTGAGGCTACAGTTTCTCCTTCGTTCCTCTTGCATTCTTTGGAGCACAAAAGAGAGAGTTTGGATTTTTAAATCTAAACTCCAGTAGAATGACAAAAAAAAAAAAAAAAAAAAAAAAAAAAAAATTAATAAAAATTTTCCCCAAACGAAGTTAACTTTTGCTGCAATTGCAACGAAGAAAATCCCACAGCAATCGCGTGGGAAAGAAAAGGATTTGGGGGCCGATTAATGTTTTTATCTACAGAAAAACTGAAGATGTCTGTGACGAACTCTTTATGTTACCAGAATTTATATAGTTTGCGTTTAAGCGAAACGATTTCGGAGGCAGTATTTCCACCATTTTCCACCATTTTCCACGCTGCAACAAGAGTCGCAATTTTCCCGCAGCTCTTATTTGTGGTTATTTAATTAATGAAATGACATCGAAAAACTTTATGAAACATTCAGCTGCTCCGTAGCAGCAACTCAATTAACCAGTAATGAACCGCTTCATCCCTCCCTCCCTCATTAAAAATGACCGACTACATTAAGAACTTTAAGTAGAAAATTAATAAAAGTTTCGCGTCTCGCGTACGCGTACTGAAAGTGAATATCAATGAGCACGCAACGTGACAGAAGGACACGGAATAGCGGGATGCGTCGTGTAATGTGCGTAATTTTCGTTAATTTCAATTGAAAACGCATACAAATGAAAGAACGCGGCGCCGCAAACGTAATAATTAAATGGGCCGAATTGCGTAGCGACAGACAGACTGTGACTGATCGGCCGGCGGGAGAGACAGGAGTGCGAGACATTATCGGCCCACAAAGTGGACCGAATGGCTTTTCGGCATTTCACTGATATTCACAAAGAATACACTTGCTGGCCATTAATTTTCTGGTGACAGCATTGAAGCGGCAGAAAATTGGATGTCCTTTAAGCTGGAAATGTGCAAAAAAGCTTCAGTTGATTGAGGGTTGGATTGTCGGTGATGGTTGCGGAGGGAGTGGGGGGTGACGAGGTGACGGCGTGACGGGGTGACGTGCTGACGGGGTGACTGGGTGACTGGGTGACGTGGTGACGTGGTGACGGGGTGACGGCGTAGTCGTGTTGGTTGCAGTGGTGATGCTGGTGGTGGTCGCTGTTAATGCCAAACTACGAGAATGTGCGACAACGTACTGCGTTTTATTTATCTCTGCAGATTTAGTTGGCTTAAACGAGGATTCAATGATGGGAAAAAAACGCGAATTACAAGCTATTTTCACAGCGATGGCATTGTTTTCGCCGCCGCCGCTTGTGTTGCGTTGTTTGCATGTGCGGTGATTGTTTTTGCGTTGCCGTCACTGGCTTCTGTTGTCGTTGCTGTTGCTCTCCCGCTTGCGATGGTGAGTCCGGTGACATGCTGGCCGTTGGCCGCATCGAACGAAGCCAAAGTTGTGTTGTTCTCGCCGCGGAATTGCGGTCCTCGGCATGACGAAACTAATCCCTGTTCTGCGCTCTGGCTGCAAATCCCCGCCAGCTGCACTCGATCATGAGGGCTTCCAGCGCTTTTAAGCAGCAGAGTTGCAATGATTATTATCACCGAATTATATTGCGTCCCCTTCCGCGGTGATGGAGAAGAAGGCGGAGAAGGTAGCGGTGGAGAAGGTGGCGGTGGAGGAGGGTCGGTGGAGGAGGTGGCGGTGGAGGAGGAGGAAGAGAAGGCTTCTTTGTTACTCGGTAAACTCACGCGTTTCTATCTGCTCTCAATTTCAAAGCAGTTGAGTGAATTTCTTTTCCATTCTTCGCAAATCGCTTTAAAAGCTCATCTTGGCTGTGAGCTCAAAATAAGCTGCGACTGAGCAAACATTGACTCGCTTCTCATCCAATCAACGTTAAATCTGTAGACACATCGGTGACACGGCGGAGTCTGTGTGACGTTCAGTGCCGACTGCAGGCCAACAAGAGGCGAAGAAGTGAAGCCAACAAAGTCTGCCCGACATCGCTGCGCAGACAAGGATTTCATTTAATACTCTAAAATTGTCCGTTTGACGTGCACGGACCGCAGCAAATGCAGCTGATGTCGCAAGGCAGCTACTTGCTGCCGGTGTCCTGGCTGACTTCTGGGAGTCTCAGTTCAGACAGTCAATTGAAGTGAAATTCTAACGAAAGTTGAGTCAAGCAGACGGCAGCACGGAGGGCAAAGTGGCAGCGCCAGCGGACGAAGCGTTTTCTTACTTTTCTGTATTTTGGTTTCTACTGTTGATCGAGTTGGAAGCTGGGATTTAAAAAACAGGAGAAATGTGAACACATAAGTGGAGTCGAACACACGAGTAAAGTCGGATACACGAGTGAAGCCAGCGCACGCACACACGAATCACACACACACACGAATCACACACGAGGCTCTTCTCGCTGCTGATATCGACAGAGGGATGGCTTGGCTGTTGTTTTGCACGCCTGTTGTTCGCCTTAACCGACTTCATCTGCTCCGCTGTTGTGCAAATCGAGGGGAATTCAATTTATCGAGGGGAAAATTCAATTTAAGGAAAAATTCCAGATTTGCTCTTTAACCTCTTCTACTGCAGAGTAAGAAAATTCGGTGGAAAAGCTGAAGTCGGCGGCACTCCAGCGTGTATGAGTGACAAAACCAAATTTAAAATGACATCCAAAAAAAAGGGCAACTCTTGAAATTATTAATTCTAGCGACGACAATTATTATCCATTATTTCTCTTCTTAATTTTGTCGTTCCACTTTAACTTCTCAATTTGCAAATCCTCCTCCAACTCAGAAGCTCGGCCTTGAATTCCCCCTCCTCCTCCTCCTCTCCTCCTCCTCCACCATCTCCACCTCCTCCTCCTCCTCCTCCCCGCTCGCCATTTGATTCCGATTCACGGGAATTGCATTTCGCAGTTTAATCTGCAGATCGCCGCATGCATTCGACGTCTGGCGTGTGAAGTTTTTCCTTGTTTTATTTGTGGGTTGGCAATTTCAAAGCACTAAAACTGTGGTCAGCGTTGCCACCGGGTGCGCAAAGCGTTTAATCCCAACAACGGGGATGTCAAGCCACCCGCTGGGATTTTTGTAATGAAAGTGTTAACGGAATTTGAAGTGAAAACATTTGCAGTTAAAGCGAAATCAATTAATATTTTGCTTTTAGTTTTTGTTTTGTACAGCAGAAAATCCTTTCAGTATCTACAACTCATTTTTCTTCGCATAAAAGTGGAGAAAAAACGGCAAAATTAAGCAAAAAAGGGAACAACAAAGTCATTTGCGGAGACATTAAGCCACGACACCGTCTGATGCTCCCTCCCGCGCCCCATCGAGCATTGCAACCCCCTCCCCTCTTCGATGCTGGCGAGGTGGCACCGCAATCAGTGCAGCGAGTTGCTGCGCGCCGGCAAATGCGATCCGGTTGAGGTTTGTTGTTGGTTTCCACTTGATTTGGCTTTGAGTTTGCTACGCTTTTTATTTGCACTCTTCCAGTTTTTTGCTCTACTTTGGTTTCTGCTTCTGTTTCCTCTTTTTATTTACTTGCATTCGTGTGTTTGCTTCAATTTCAATCGAAACAATATTGATTTAAACTTCCATGGCCTGTGTGAGTGTAAGTAAACGTGTAGGTGTGTGTGTGCTGGTGTGTTCGTGTAAGTGCCTCTGTGTGTGTGTGTGTGTGTGTATAGCAGATTAGACTTGTAGTGGTAGAGGACGACAGAAAGCTGAGAGGAACGTGGAAACGGAGAGCGGAGAGCCTTTCTGCAGACGGCCATTATTGGCAAAACGCTGGAGCTTAAAAACCGAGAAAAATAAAGCTGCACGAGGAATCAGTTTTCCCCACAAAAGCAAGAAAAAGCAAATCGATTTATAAATAGAGGAAGAGGAATTTAATTGATTCGTTTCACGCAAAACCAACAAATAGTTGATGTGGAAAAAGCCTTCGCTTCAGATACTGAAACGGAAAAATAGGAAATTCCACGGAAATTGAGAACAAAATAAACTAAAACACAAAGCTATTAAATATTCAGTAAATTCTTGACAAAAATGCTCTGAAAGGTTTTCTATTTTTCTTAATTTAGTTGGAACTAAATTAAGAAAATATAAGAAAAAATTAAAATTCAACAGCAATTTAAGAACTTCCTTTTGATTCTATTTGTCGCATTAAATTTTGTTAAATTTTCATTAGAATTTAGAAACATTGGAAAATAAATTTATTTTATTTAGAAATGCAAATTGCATGACGGCAATAATAATTATCAATAAACGCAAAGCATCACAAACAACAGCCATCAAAAATGAATTGCTGAGGATTTAATTGCTCTGCATTTCACGGCATTTCAATTAGTTACACACACACACACATTGACGTGAACTCGCCGGCAGCCTTTTGAAGGCATCGTTCATTTGATTTAATACCCGGTAGGAAAATCATCACTAATAGTTTGTGAATCCCAAAAAGATTGCATAATTAACGCAGAGAACGTAGTGGATCTCAATACATGAATTCAGCCCTGAAAGGTAAAAAATTATACAAGAATATTAGTTGAAAACATCAAGGAACTTTCCACGCAAATCGTCAGTCTTTTTCTCAGTGAGTTTTTGCAAGATTTTAGCTGTGAAAAACGGTCTGACTTCTGTTGAAATTCAGCGGGTAGCAGTAATTTTTTAATTCCAAGTTAATTCAGAGTTTCAGTCAACTACTAATGATGCCTCTCTTGGTCGTAAAATATCTAATTTCCCTTCGTCGTCACTCCTGCAATTCAAACCTGAGACTTCGGCGTTTGAGTCGAACACTTTCATCAGGCAGCCGTCGCCTCTTTTGCATTCGTGTGAATGGATTCGTTTAAGAGGGAACGATTATTGGTCCATAATCAGGAAATAATCAAGATTTCAATGATTTCAATAATCAAAATGTGTTACTTCAAACAAGCATTTCCTACTGGGGTACTCAGCTGAGCGTATGATGTGTACATTGAGAGGATTCACCGTTAAGTGATATGTATGAATTTTTCATGTTATTGTTGTTGTTGCTTATGTTATTGATGTGCTACTAACAACTCAAATTACTTCTCCCCAACTAATGCAATTACAATTACAACATTATTAATTACAGCTGCAGACATGTGTATTCGACTTTGTTATTGCAATGCTGTCAGTAACAAAAACTCTTTGAATAACAGAATCTTCAGATTGTCTGTGTTTCTTCGTATCTCGAATACCTAAATTTAAAAACAACATCCGGACTTAAATTTCCAGTTCTACCCTAAAAACTCACATTTAACTATAATTGAAATACACGCATTAAAACTTTTCGATTTAATTAACAGTAAAGCAAATAAATTGCCAACATTCTGTTAAATTCAATTAAATAAAACAACTTTTCGCCACACGCAACATAAGGGAAACGCATTTTGAAAGCTTTTAAATGAATTTTGAGAAATCTCATTACAAACTCTTTTCGCGGAACTGCTAAAGGCTTCGAAATTCCTTACACACTGCCACTCCCACTCCCACTCCAACAAACCGCCCGCCGCCCTCTCAAGCACTCACACACACACACACACACACACACACAACACACTCGTGTTCACAAATGTTATCATTTAAATTTCATGTCTTTCCTGCCGTGAATAAATTAAAAGGACTTCGTAGCGAACTTCATCCGCAAACTCATCCATCTCAGGTTCATCACTCGATGAGGAGAGGAGGGGCAGCATCGCTCACCTTGCCACTCAAAGCCTTCATGGAGCTGCAATTTCTGCGTTCTGCGTGTGGCGCCCCAAGTGGAAGCTGCAGGATATTCGCTGCTGTAATTTCAACGTAGCTGACTGCATCACTTTGCATGTTTCTTTTTTTGGTTGGAAAAGTTTTCCATTCCATTCTGTTCGTCATGTCGTCGGCAAGGCAGAGTCAAGCCATCCGAAGCGGGTACATATATCCCGCTCGCTTTCACTCCATCACTTGATGCGAGTATTGCTCGTCCTTTATTGCAAGGATATCCTGCAGTGACTAACGTGCAGCACAATACTCACTCACTTGAAATGCTTTGAGTTTAATTATGGTTTAGTAAACACACTTTCAGTCGTGTTTTTTCTGGTTTCAAGGATATTCAAACGATTGTGCGCTTAAAACGCAAGAACGCAGAGAATAATTTTCGATGCCGATGATAAGATGCAAGTTTCTGCTCTTCGCAGGTTGTTGCTATTGAAAAGGCGACGAAAATATCGAAAGATTTAAGAGAAATACTGCACGAATTTCCTTTCACACGGTATTAAAATTTTTAAAATGGTTTCACTAGACTTTCTTGGACTCACTACGGTGTTCGCTGATTTAAAAATATTGCTATACTGCCTGTAATATTGTAAATTACTGTCTTCAATGAAACAATTTCAAAGTTTTCATTTACATCAGAAATGCGCTCTCTCATGAAAGCAAGAAAGTTCACTAACTTGAACTCTTTTCAATATTTAGTTCAGTCTTGTAAAAAAATTATTTACGAGCAAAGTTCGAAAGAAATTAAATTGCTTTATCCTTTACAGTTGATGCTCCTGCTTATATTTCCACAATTATTCCTCTTCCTGCCGTCCTGCCTTTTCAATTAAAACTGAACGCATAAAGTTAACCCAATGAAATGAACTTGAAAAATTGTAACTTTTGCTAGGATTAAAGAAGAGTTACAAAGTCCTTCTTCACTTTTGAAGTGTTGTCTTGCTCTCAAGATTAGCAACTTTGTTGTTTGTATCCGCAAACTGATCTGCGAAAACTATATCGTTGTAATGAAATTTTAAGTTTTGCTTGGATTAAACTTTTGATTAATCAATTAAAGTGGGGATATAGATAATTAAACAATTTTAAATAAGTTTTACTTCTGTATAAGTCGCGAAATTTTATCTGATTTCATTATTAAATATTTCAGTATTAATTTTCTAATTACAAGTGATGGAAGGAAAATCCAAATTAATGATATTTCCTTAAACAAACCATAATTTTTACATAACTTTTTGTTTAATAAATCAAGTGCCTTCTAATGAATGTAGGGGAAACTTTCTAATGAATCTATTGAGAGAATTTCTAGTTAATCTACGGGAATCTATAGAATCAAGAGAAATTTGCGAACGGACTTAGAAAACTATAATAATGACTTAACTTAATTAGAAATTGAATTGAACGTTACCTTTAGAAGAATATTATGAAGATGTTATGTAATATAAGATTATAAGACTGCAGTAGAACTTTTTCTAGGGGAATTAATAAGAAAATAAGTATCTGTTATCAGCGCCAATCAGGATTTTCTTATGAAAGCTACAAAATAAACACACAAAACACTCAAATTGGTGCTACATAAGTGAAATAGTAAGATTTCTATTAGACAAAAGTCATTACTATCCGTACACTTAAATGTTGGCAACACTCTAAATGGCCATAACGATATAAGAAATCAATGAGAGCAGCAGGTTATGTGTTTGCAAGGATAAAATTGGTCTTTGTGGCAAAAGTAGGAGAACTTTTACGATCATGTTACTGAAAACACACACAAACTCTACACTGAATAGCGTATTAGAAACATGGCGGAAAAAACATATGACGGCGGCAAGCAAGTGGAATTCAGGCAACAAACATTCTTGGCAACACGAATGGTTGGCTGTGCGTTTTTATGGCCAGTATATTTCGTTGCTAAGCTTATCTTGGCTATCAAGTTTCTATGATTCACTCATTCTACAACAACAACAACAACAACGCCACCAAGAACTATAAGACCAGAAACAAGTAGAAGTGTTCTTTTCGGCCAGGTCGAAGTCTAAATACCCTACACTCGAGTAGCTAAAGGAAATAATGACTTCACAAGTTGACAACTTTTGTATAAGTAGGCAGGATAGGTAATCCCTCCAGATACGTCGTAATAAAATTACGTCTTAATATCTTATACCGTTTATAAGATATTGGCAATTTCTCTAAAAATGGACAGACTACGCCTATTTTGACTGGCGAAAATGAAAGGCAACAATTTTAGTATTGGCGTTATATGTTTCGGAATAGAATTGTGAATATCATTCTTTAAAACGAGGACCTTTATGTTCAGTATGTAAAATAGGCGTGGTTGTTAACCTACTGCGCTAATTTTCAATCCCAAACTGCCCTACATAACAAAGAATACTTGTGCAAATTCCATCGCGATATCTGCTTTCGTTCTCCGGTAATCGTGATAGCAAGAGACAGACAGACGGACGGACAGGGCTAAATTGGTTCAGGAGGTGACGGTGAGCAAGAATATATACTTATATACAATATGTAAATAATTACATGTGATAATGTTGTTGTCTTAATGATAAGAATCCAAAAATTGCGACGCTGATAGCAGGAAATGAGCCACAAATCGGAGGAAACATTCGTCATTATGGAAATTTATTTGTCAGTTTTAAATGGCTTAAATTAGTTGAAGAATCTAAATGTTAAAGATAATGAATTAAATGAAAAAATGTTAAATTTTTTAAATCTATCTTGTTACCTTCTCTGCGAATCACTTCACATAGCAAAATTATATTAAAATCTGCAATATATTGCTTTGCAACACAATTTTTACTTGTATTGTGAAAAATACTTTATTAATTTTTATAATACTTTATTTCTTTGCAATGCGTAGTCAGCTGAAAAACATTTCATTTTGCAAAAGTTATCATGTTGTGGATCCAAGGCAAGCATTGGGTAACGCGAGTGAATACGACGGGAAGCCCAGGTGGACAAGTAGATGGAGAACACACGGACGCAATTCCGATAACTTCGTCATCCACTAGCAGAGGAGACCCACCGTCGCCTAGGCTGGCAGTCACCCCGGGCGGCAGTAATACACAGAGTTTGTCCGGGGTAACTTCGTCATAGTGTGAAGAACAGACCTCATTGCTAATAATGGTCACATAAGTCCACTGCAGCCGATGCACATAGGGTAATCCATTTTGGTCCATGAGACCCCAGCCAGTCGCAATGGCCGGTTTAACATAAATGTTAAGAGGTAGGTACGGCAGAATAGCAGGAAAGAGATCAGAGCAAGTTTCCGTGTAAGGGATCTTGACCAACGCGATATCGTTCTTATTGGATTCGACGCTCCAATATGGATGGATAATTATGTTGTTCGCAGACACGGTATAAGCAACTTTAGCATCTTCAATTGTGGTCAACCCTAAGAACACGTGGACGGTTTGCGCACTGGAACCGAAGAAATAACATTACTTATTTAGAAGTTTCCATTTTAAAAAATGGAAAACTCAATATTGATCAAAATTTGAAATAATAATCTCCATTCTCGGAAAAGTGGTCCCTTCTTTTAGAGGATTTTGCCTGACTTACTCATGAACGCACTGTGCAGCAGTTAAAACCCACTCCTGTCCGATAAAAGCTCCACCACACGTGTATTGGATTCCCGTCGACACTGTTGCATGCAGTAAAGCGACTGCGGTAAACTGGTTGACATGAGCGTTTTGCCCATTGACGAGACGGCCCATATGTTTCACAGCCTCCGAGTTAACGCGAGCAACCACCAAAAGTACCAGGACGTGCAGGAGTTTCATTCTCTACTAACTGTTACCGATTGAAAGACTTAAATGACTTGCGACGGGTTTATATACCAGTAACTTGTGTAATATTAAGCATTATTGGGGAAAAATTTATACATATGTTGTCGAACATATATCGTAAATAAAAAAACCCAAAACTGCCGCAACGTGCTCCGAACTTGGAACAGATAAGGTTACAATTCTTGTTAAATTATAGAATAGACTTGTTGCTTTCTCCGATAAAAAACTGATAAGGTTTTGCCTGAAGGTAATTTAATCACATAATTGTAAAACACTTTTATGGCTTAAGTTAACGTCGTTACGATCGATAGCAAAACTAACACTTATATTAGGTACATCGACTTCGTTCGCATGGTCTTCAATATAATGCGATAACATATTTAGTACCAGCAGCGAAAGTAATGCTTCGCGACGACTATTAGAAATTCAACTAGGAAAAGCAAAGAAAATGCGTCTTATATCTATTATCTAAGTCGACTAATAGTTGGAATTTCATAATCAACACCACTTGTTGCCGCGGGATGCCTGGAAAATCAATTGAATTTAATAATTCAATTGAATAAATTAGAAAAAAAAAACAAGTAAAAGTGTTGTCCTTGGCCAGGCCGAAATCTAAATACCCTACACCCGAGTAACTGAAAAAAGTATAATTTCGCCACTTAACAACTTTTGTATAAGTAGGCGGACCACGCCCATTTCGGGAAAATGTTTTTGTAATGTCTCTAGGTACTGCTAGATGGAATTACGAAGGTATTAATATTTTGAACCGTTTATGGGATATTGACAACTTTTTGGATACAAATTGGTAATACCTGTAGATACCTCGTGATAAATATCGTAAATAAAAAAAACCCAAAACTGCCGCAACGTGCTCCGAACTTGGAACAGATAAGGTTACAATTCTTGTTAAATTATAGAATAGACTTGTTTCTTTTTCCGATAAAAAACTGATAATGTTATGCCTGAAGGTAATTTAATCACATAATTGTAAAACACTTTTATGGCTTAAGTTAACGTCGTTACGATCGATAGCAAAACTAACACTTATATTAGGTACATCGACTTCGTTCGCATGGTCTTCAATTTAATGCGATAACATATTTAGTACCAGCAGCGAAAGTAATGCTTCGCGACGACTATTAGAAATTCAACTAGGAAAAGCAAAGAAAATGCGTCTTATATCTATTATCTAAGTCGACTAATAGTTGGAATTTCATAATCAACACCACTTGTTGCCGCGGGATAACTGGAAAATCAGTTGAATTTAATAATTCAATTGAATTAATTAAACAAAAAACAAGTAAGAGTGTTGTCTTCGGCCTGGCCGAAATCTAAATACCCTACACCCGAGTAACTGAAAAAAGTATAATTTCGCCACTTAACAACTTTTGTATAAGTAGGCGGACCACGCCCATTTCGGGAAAATGTTTTTGTAATGTCTCTAGGTACTGCTAGATGGAATTACGAAGGTATTAATATTTTGAACCGTTTATGGGATATTGACAACTTTTTGGATACAAATTGGTAATACCTGTAGATACCTCGTGATAAATATCGTAAATAAAAAAAACCCAAAACTGCCGCAACGTGCTCCGAACTTGGAACAGATAAGGTTACAATTCTTGTTAAATTATAGAATAGACTTGTTTCTTTTTCCGATAAAAAACTGATAATGTTATGCCTGAAGGTAATTTAATCACATAATTGTAAAACACTTTTATGGCTTAAGTTAACGTCGTTACGATCGATAGCAAAACTAACACTTATATTAGGTACATCGACTTCGTTCGCATGGTCTTCAATTTAATGCGATAACATATTTAGTACCAGCAGCGAAAGTAATGCTTCGCGACGACTATTAGAAATTCAACTAGGAAAAGCAAAGAAAATGCGTCTTATATCTATTATCTAAGTCGACTAATAGTTGGAATTTCATAATCAACACCACTTGTTGCCGCGGGATAACTGGAAAATCAGTTGAATTTAATAATTCAATTGAATTAATTAAACAAAAAACAAGTAAGAGTGTTGTCTTCGGCCTGGCCGAAATCTAAATACCCTACACCCGAGTAACTGAAAAAAGTATAATTTCGCCACTTAACAACTTTTGTATAAGTAGGAGGGCCACGCCCATTTCGGGAAAATGTTTTTGTAATATCTCTAGGTACTGCTAGATGGAATTACGAAGGTATTAATATTTTGAACCGTTTATGGGATATTGACAACTTTTTAGAGATACCTCGTGATAAAATTTCGTATTAATATCTTATACCGTTTACAAGATATTGACAACTTTTGTATTAGTGGGCGTGGCGCTCCCATTTTTGGTAGGCTTATTGGTAATGCTTCCCTATATAGCCTGATAAAATTACATATCAATATCTTATACCGTTCATTGGATATTGCGAACTTTGTTATCAGTGGGCGTTATTTTTGTTTTTATGGCAGATGAAACCAAGTTCGGGGGGTGCCCCCTATCCATGCACAGCATTTGTTGGTTCCGAAGGGATGACAGGTTAGTGGGAAGGGTGAAAGAGGGAGTACTGACGGTTTACACCTCGCTTAAAGGTTTCGACGCTGTAAGTGGGCGGGAAGACACTCGCAGGGAGACTATTCCACAATCTAATGACGCGACCAAAAAACGAATTCCCACATTTTCAAACATTTTAGTAATGACGCTATATATTCCGGAATAAAATTATATCTTAATATCTCACATGGTTTATGAAATATTCATATTTTAAAATTTTTTGAAACGAGGTGCCTTTACATTCCGTATGTAAAGTAGTCGTGGTTGTTTACCGATCTTACCCATTTTCAATCCCAAACAGCCCTACATACCAAAGAATATTTGTGCCAAATTTCATTGCGGCACCTCTTTTCGTTCTCCCGTAACCGTGATTTCAACAGACGAACAGACAGACAAACAGACGGACGGACAGGGATAATCGATTCAGGAGGTGACGCTGAGCAAGAATATATATTCTACTCTATATCTATCTCGTCTCCTCTCTGCGTTACAAGCGAAAGGACAAAGTGAAAAAGTATAAAAATATCAACAACCAATCATCGTCGCCATTATTCCCACCAAACAGAAAATATCAAGAATGGTAAAGCGTGTACAACAAAAACGCAGCCTTCTCCATAATCCTTGCTGCCTTTCTATAATCCTTGTTTGCAGAGAGACCCACGATTAAGCGGAGAACAACATGAAAGTCCACACTACAGACTTTTTAACCATGAAATGGACTTTTCAATCTTCAGCTTAGGAATTAGTAACATCCTTTCTATCTTCATATTTCTCTCCTCTATTCCTCATGTCCTTAACACTTCGATTAGATTACTCGTATTACACCGTTCGAATTTTAAATGTTATTTAATGGATTTCTAGTCTTTATCGCCCTACAGAAATTTTAAATTTCTACAATTCCCATAAACTTCTTCAAACTTGCGACTTCTGTTTAACTTTGACGAAGCTTCTGTTTAACGTTCAATTTATGCCACAGACGGACGGAATTTATGCCACCAACAACGAACAAGGAGACAACTTGACGCAGAAGCAGCAGAGCAGGAAGAGCAAAGACCGAAATCCCACATCAACTTTTTCTTTTTAAATAAGCTGCTTATTGGCGATTAGATTAGTTGAACCCACGAACTTGCATCCGCTCGAGTCAGTGACGGCAGTCGTGCTGTTTTTCCGCTCTCGAGTTTAGCAAACTCAATTTAGATCTATTTGAATGTGAGATTTGCTTTTAAATAGTTTGCAAACATTTTTCTTTCGCATAAACTTTTATATAAGCTCTGGCGTATTTAGAAGACAAGGGAAGAAGAATGAATAAATTTCAGGTTTGCCTACTGAATTCTTCAACTTATCGACATTTTCCACCAACAAATCGTTCGATACGAGAATAAAATTTCCTAAAATGTAAGAAACTTTATTAATAATAAAAATATTGTAAAAGTTCTCTAATTTCGAAAACACTTTCGTATGTTTCCTCCACTCTTTCGTCTTCACTTTCCCAATCCGCCACTCATCCAACACAATTCCTTACTGTGCTCCACAGCAGTGCAAAAGATCCCCGCGAGAGAATCTCATCTCTCAGCAGGATGGACCATTGCAATTGCATTTATTTTGAAGATCTAAAACTCTATAGGATCTTATTTTGAAGATCTAAAACTTAAATAATATTATTCAACAACTGAAAAGAATTCCATAATTTAATTCAATTAAATTAAATACTAAATTTTCCCCTTCGAATTAGGATGACAATAAAATATGTTATTCCACGAATATCTGTCACTTTAAACTTGACAGATTGTCGTTCTTAAGCGTTTGTTTACCACTTGAAAAGCAGAAAAATACACTCGTTATTTATGATGGAAATTTATTTCCCAAACATTATCCGGGGAATTTATTTGCATACAATAAAAAAATAGCACTCGCATAACAAGTGTGGGGGATTTCAAGGCCGTCCAACAACAGCTTCTCGCCCTTAATTTCTTGAGGGAGTTCTCTATTCTTCTTCTTCTTCTTCGTATTCTTCTTTCCTTCTTCTTTTCTATTACAGTAGAAAAGTAGTCTAGAAATACTGAACAGACTGTTTTTGTTTGGTCAACTATGAAAATTCTAAGAAATGTTATTTTATGTGAAGCGATAGCGAAGAAATCCTTGGGAAGAAGAGACGCACCAAAGTAAAATAAGAGGCGAAGAACTGCGAGGAGATAGCAGTGCGCTATAATGGATTAATTTTAACTATAATAGAAAGAAACGAAATAAACGATATATAACGTGGAATTAACAATATTTCTTCTCTACAACGAAAAGTATTTAAATTTCTGGGGGGGGGACAACAGAGTTTTTCCATGCAACAAAATTAAAATAAAGGAAAGCGTTTTTTTAAATTCGGCGGCTTAAAGTCGCCGTACACTCATTCCCCTCTCCGCCACTGCTAAACTACTAACGAGCTGCGATTATTATGAGCGCCGCAGTCCTGTGTGTTGAACTGATAATCGTGTTGCTGTTGCAACCACCGGCGGCCATCAGCAGCTACAATGACTTGTCAACAAAATAACAACACCATTGACAATAACTACAACAACAAGAACAGCAGCAACAACAACAACAACAGCAACAACCCCAGCGCATAACCACTGAATGATGTCGCCATGTTTTCCCAGCTGTTGTTCACTTCATGTCCTCGTTGCTTATAAAAATGTATTGTGGTGCCAGTTATTGTGTTGCTGGCTATGTTGTTGTTGTAGCCACTGTTGTTGTTGGTGGTGCTGTTATTTTTTAATATACGCATTCATATGTCTTGCTGCCACTTTTTACCGCCCGGTAATAAAAACTGAGATTTGAAGGGTTTAATCGGTAATTAAAATTTTGTGAAGAATTTTATTACTTTTATATCTGGAATTTCTAAGGATTCTGTATGTGAAATGAAGTCCCTTCCCTTACTTTTTGTGTAACTGATGTGAAATTAAATTCCTCGTATTTCCGTATCTACAAATATTTACAATAAGAAAATATTTGAATGAAGAAAACTTTGTTTCTTTGCTCTTAAAATAGCAAACTGTTGACTGAATTATTTTATTTTATACTGAATTTCGTTTCTTCTTCTAATTTAAACAACTTCCGGCAGCAAAATGCTTTTCGCTCCAAGTCAGGAAGAGCCCGGATATTATTTCCTGTGATTTTCTCCAACTTTATTATTATATACATTACAATTATTATTATTATTATTATCTACATGAAGCTCAACTAGCATTGGATGGCCTTTAAAAGTTGGCTTTAATATTAAATACATAAAACGTGATGATGTATGAAGTAAAATAGATTCATTAGTTGATTTATTTCATTGCATTTCAGTTAAAAGTTTGAGTATTCTGTTGGAACTCTCTTTCGGTCTCTCTTTAGCAACGGATACTCCATATCGTAGTGACGAGATATATTTATTTATATCATTCACTTTCCTTTTAGGATGGCAGGTTTTTATTACCCCGCCAGAGTTTCCTTTTTATTGGCTTTTCCGATTGTAATTTAAGGCGGCGTTGCTACGCTTCGCGCGAATTCTGCAGCGAATCTTCGAAGAGTTCGACGAGCCATTCTGCCGACCAACTTTCAGAATGGTTGGCAACGCTATATTGCGCGGTCGTCGCTTGTCTTGTGTGTAGGAATTCCTGCACATCTGCTTCGTGGTTAGAAAGGACATCCGTGTGATTGATCAACGGGGTACTAAAAAACGAGGTAATGCAAAATCTTTACTACTCAATTGACTGCTGCTGATTACTTTTCGCTTTGGCAGCAACGACTGATGTCATCATAATGAAATATTTATTACCCAAGAATATCAGTTTCGCGATAGTGAGAAGGTGAGAAATGGAGAGGAGAATGGACAAAATTTAAAACGCCAGCATTCAGAAATTTCCTCTATTCGGTTTGATGTCTATAAAATTCTTGTGAACGTCGTATTATTTCAGAATGAAATCTTATTGAAAGTAATTGAGAGTAATTTTGGGTCTTCTAAGAGGCCGAAAATTGAGTAATTGAGAGTAATTTTCGGTCTTCCTAGCTTATTTCTAATCCTCAAACACAAAATTTTCTCAAACAATCAATAGAATCCAGCAAATTTCCCATTTTTGTTGAATTTCTCTCGAGGAACCTCTAAAAGAGAGAATTACGGTTACTTTCTTTTTCTCAAAGGAAAACGCAACAATTTTAATTAAACTTGTTATATCGATGTACCGAGCGTTAGAACGCGAAACCTTAACGAACAATTCCACGCCCAGTATTTCTCTGGGGAAAGCGGAAATAAAATGTGAAAAAACCCCCATAAAGAGAAAAAATGACGACCGTCGTTTTCAGATCGAAAATGTAAACGAGCGTGAGACGCACCCTTCAGGACACTTTAATACCAAATGGAAATTTCAAGAGCAGGAAGGACTGCTTGCTCAAGTTAATTGCCTTCCATTATTGAGCTGCTAGCGGTCCACGGTAATTAAAATATGCGATGGTAAACGAAGCCGCAAAGAAACACGTGCATGTGAGAGGGACATATTTGAGTTTGCAATATTAAATTTCAGAGAGAGAGAGAGAGAGAGAGCGAAGAGAGAGAAAAAAAATATTAAAATATTACAATTTTTTGCTTTCCAAAGGTTATTTCATTCCAATATACAACTGGAACTTTCAGACTTTTGATGAAGAAATTAACTTTGAAAAAATTGCTACGGATTCTAAGTGTTTTGTGTAGATTTTATATTAAGTTACAAGTATAAAATATATAAAAAATATATAATATCAATATAAAGAGACCAATAAAAAAATAAATACTAAATTAGATGCTCGAAAATTGCAATGTATTCTAACTTTTTTCAATGTTTCTCTATTCTCAGCAAGAGAAACTTATAAATGACTTTCTTAATATGCAGTTATCTAGTTTTTAAGGCAATCAAGTGACGTAAGGACTCGTATTCAGTGTCCTTTTTAATGTCATAGTCAAGTTGTGTTGACCTCGTTGCACACAACAGCAACAGCAACAGCAACAGCAATGTGTTTCGTCGGTGCTCTGCATTGCGCACTCGTCTCAATGGGGGTCCATTCGGTCCCTCGTTTTCTGTCTCTTATTTCAGCTCTTAACGTCATACTGTGCCTTCTTGCAACCGCTGGCTGCCCCCTCGCCACCTCTTCGCAGCTTACTGACTCCAGCAGGCCACCACGTAACCTACTACTTGTACTCTCCTTCTCTCTCTCTCTCTCCCCCCCCCTCTCCCTTCTCACCGCTTTTTATGATAGTCCTTTCTCGCTCTCCTGAACGACTTCAGATGAAATGTTGCTCAAGAGGCTCCGTCTGAGCGATACTACGTCTGCGGAAACGTTTACTAATTGAAGAAGACAACTTAATGTGCTCACTAGTAGCTGGAGTGCTCTGTCAGTGCCATTGTATTGCAAAATAATCCTCTCAAAAGTTCTTGCCATTTTGCTCTTTGTTGCACATACAACACGTTGACACACACACATGCATAATCTGTATTCGCTTATTTTGCTTAATTTAATATTAACTGTGAATATAAGTTTTAGTTTTAATTTTGCTTAAAATTTCGTTTTAAAATCAATTTATAATTAAGTTTATTTCAGTTTTGGCGTTTATTACTTCATTTCATTTTACTTTCGAGAAAATGAATGAATAAATGAATGTGACGTTGTGACTTCAATTAATTTAATTAGGACTGTTGTTGTTGTTGTTGTTGTGGCGGTTCTGGCCTGCAGCTCTTTTAATTAGACGACTGCATTTACGAAAATACAATTTCAACATAGTAAACACGAAATATTTAGGTGTAGAAGTGCGTCCGTGATAGTTCAGTGTATGAGTGTGTAGGTGTGTGTGTATATGTGAATTATTATTACAATCTAAAAAGCTACTTTTTGTACCGCGTCTACTGTTTGTTTTTCATTTCAAATTTCATCGGAAATTTTCCCATTCATTTGGGAAAATTTTTCATTATCTTTACGAACGAAACCAACTAAAGTAAAAATTCCTAAGCACGGAATCCTTTATCGTACATCATTGCAATCCTTTTGAATTCCAGCCCGGTCAAACATACAGAAGGGACAACCTTACGTCCTCCCCGCCCTACAACAAACAAACCTCGTGTCGTCCCTCGTTCGCAGCAGATGATAATTTGCTAAACGTGGATGTAATCGGGCTGAAGCCAGGAAATACCCAGCGGCCTTCTACTTCACAAAGGGGACGCGACGACGCAATGCTCGACGACACCCAGCTTCCTCGGTCGTCAGCAGACACCCGGCAGGAATACGTTCAGCGTTTACAGGCAGCACGAAACCTATATAATAATTATATAATACGAATTTTAATAGTTTCGAGCGAAATGGCAAGAAATACTTGTGGCTCTGCAAGCATTTATCACTCCGTGCCTAATTGACTGCATTCACCAGTCCATCAGCCAATTCGTTCACGTATAAATCACCAGCAATAAAATACAAATTCCTCGCTTCTTTTCGGTCCAAGCGAACTTTCCCGCAATGCGCTGAATTGCTAGTAGACACATTTTTCATTGAGTGTCCGGGAGCAACCCGAATTCTCCAGAAATGCTATACAGCAATGAATTCCCTGCATTGATACAACGAGGAAGAGACGAGGAAGAGACGAGGAAGGGACGAGGAAGAGACGAGGAAGAGACGAGGAAGAGACGGGAAGAGACGGGAAGGAGACGACGAAGATACGACAAAGAGACGACGAAGAGACGAGGACGAGAGGTGGACGACGAGAGAAGAGCTTTGTAAAAACACCAATAACAACCACTGCAAAGCAACCACCACTCAGACAGCAACAGATTTTCCTACTTTTTTTTTCTTCTCTTGTTTTCTTCCTTCGCACTTTCGTGGTTTCCTCACACATTTTCTTTTCTCTTTTCTCTTTTTTCTTATCAACCGTCGCGGCGCCATGTTGCACGCATCCTTCCTTTCCTGCATCTTCCTTCGGCGCGCCGTCAATGGCGCTGAACTGCTTCCGATGTCTTCCGCCGCTTGGCCGGGTTACTCGGTTGCGGCTGTTATTTGCCTCAGTAATCATCTTCATCTTCTACAGCTTCCTCCTCTCTTCGGCAGCGTAGAACGTCCCCTCCCGCCATCGTTGCGTGGCAAGCAACCGTCTTCCGGAATTCCTTCGTGAAACCCTTGTTTGACCCATTTTATGCCTTTGAATTTTAATATTTATCATTGAAGCACGTTTTGCTCTACTTCTCGGCTGTATGGAGGTATGCGTGCATGTGGATGTGTAATGCTTTTGTGTGTGTGGGTGTTCGTATGTGTGTGAGGCTTTGCTGAATGTACACGAGGTTGTCGTGCTTCATTTGCGCCTGGTTCTCGGTCTAGGCCACCGGCCACCCGCCACCCGCTCTTGCGGCTCGATTCGTTTGCGCTTCCCGGTGAGCTGCCTTTGTGTGTCACTCGGTGACGTTTATACAGCTGCTTGCACGTCGCCTTTCAGCAGTCTGTCCGCAATACACACTCGAATGTGCGGCTTCGGTTTCCCCGAGTTGACAGTTTAAGTGAGGCTAAACAGGACGCGCAACATTCCGTTTGGGACGGTGGCAGAGAATGTCTGTCTTTGTTTTGGCCAGTGTCATCACGGCATGACGCTCGGCAAAGAAAATTGCTGAGATACGTAACCGCGTAACTGTGAATGGGATGACATGTCATCAAGCTTGGCGAAGACATTTCCATGTCTCGCTTACTACGAGAGATCGAGGCAATCTTTTTCATTAGTCAGTCAAAGCAATAACCGAGATCCCAAAAGTCTTTTCAATCGTGGAAATAGTCAATATCCAGAGGGACATTTTCGCCTCGAATCGCCGTTTTTGGTCGCAAGTCACAATTTTTGTCTCAAATCGCTCTTTTTTCTGAAATCGCTGTTTTCATCTCGAGTTTTGTAATCTCGTAGGGCGATAATCAATATCGAGATGGCTTTCTTCATGGTTTCAAAATGGGGAAATTAATTGAAGAAAATAATTGACGACCTCCTCAGTCAAGATTATACACGTAGTATAATCCAGATCGATGAATCACAAGAAGCGAGTGTTAACTTCTCCCTTTTGAACTTCATACTCAAAAAGCGAGCTGAAGTTAAAGTATACTGAAAATTTCTCTGATTTCTATCTAATTGAAGTGTACAAAATACGGAATCCGCCTCAATATTTAATTTCCGAGAACCGTCCTCATTCCCATTAAGAAGGAATATCGTCTCCTCACCTCAGCCGGGCAAGTAAGAAAACTCATTTACTCTGCTCTACAATTCAACTTAATTGACTTCAATATCATTGCACGTTTCCCCACTTGGTGGGCTCAGCGAATTTTAAGAGGATTATTTGACGCGCAGGGACATCGTAGCCGCATTGCCGACGAGCGTTTAATTTGAAAAACTAGAAGAAAAATACGATAGCAAAACGAAAAAATAGAAAACCTGAGTGGAAAAATTAAAATGCGGCTGGAAAAATGAAAAAAATCAAGCAAAAAAACAAAAAAGAGAGCGGGAGGGGGGGGCAAAAGTGGAGGAAGAGAAGAGAGCGCGCGTTCATCGCGTATGCTCATCACGTATTCACAAGGATTTGCTTTGAATGCAGGATTCCGGTGATGGGATGAAACGGTGAGTGACGTTCGCAGGTGTGCGTTGAGCAGACTTTATAATGCCGACAAGAATTCATAAATTATTAAACAAAACAAAAATTGCTTTTGATTTCAATTCCAAAAGTCGTTTTTAGAAAGCGAAAGAAGTCATTTACGAGAATTTCACTGAAAATTTCACTGTCGAAGGATGTGCTCAGTGATTCTTGAGCTTTCTTTTGATTTTTCGTTTTATGTGTTTTTTTATTAAATTATGCTAAATTAAAGTGCAGCATTTTTCCTCTCTCTCTCCCACAACTCCAGAAATCTGCTGTGAACTGTTCTCTGAACTGTTGTGGGAAGAGAGTCTGGTTCAAGTAACGGTTTGTTGACTTTGATGGGTGGATGTGTATATGTGTGTGCGTGTGTCATGAAAAAGAGAATCACATCTCTTCACACATACATACACGCTGAACTTAATTTGAATGAATTCACGCTGCTGTAATTCTAACTTTGTTCGGCAGCGTTGCCACACTTTATAGAGCTGAAAAGTGTGGCAACGAATGCACACTCCACACCGAAGTCGTCTTCACACCTCGACACTTCTATTGTTTATAAGTATGCGGTAAGATACATGTGTGTGTGTGTGTGTGTGTGTTTGCGGTGAAGTACTATAAATTCTGCTGAATGGGTGTTAATTTGAGATGGAAGTGAATTCAATTCTGTGGCTCTGCCTGCGCGTTTATAGATCAGCTGCGTCACCCACTGAAGGATCACCATAAAAAGCACACCATTAATACACACAGACACACATATACACACCCACACACATACACGCAAGCTTACTTGAACATCTATGTCATGTCAGCTGCTGTGAGTGTGCGTTACTGATTGCTTGACGCGAGCAGCTTAAAGTTGTTTTTCCATTGATGGATTTCTTTTACGGTTATGACTGTCCGCAAGGATGTGAGAGGATGGACAACAGAAGGAGTAGATCATCGTTGAATTGAAAACCAAAAAGGGAAGAATCAGCACAACCGACCTCAACGAGGTCACGACTTGAAACCCACCGAGTTGGCTGCTTATCAGTGTTTTCAGTGCAGGCATACCGACGTGTTGAATGCATGTAAACGCGTAGCGAGGACATGGCAAACGCGTGTCGCCGCCCATCAAGGTTATGGCAAATCAATTGTCTCTCAGGAATCCTAATGGGCGCACCACGCTACTTCAGCACACATCAATGCCGCGCACAACAACGCAACACTTCAGATTGTATCTGTAATTTAGATGAATACTTGGATCTCAACCAAGGCGTGTCACTGCAGACAGCATTCGTTAAAACCGCGCGCTCTTCAGTGCATTTGAATACCTCCATTGAAGCGGATTTCAACACGGAGAAATGCGTTCAACGCGAACGATATGCTGTTGCCTTCATTAGGATTTGAGAGGTGATATCAAATCTCAATGAATGAATATCTGAAATTGAATGGGAAATGAGACCAGAGTGAGACCAGAGACCAATTAAAGATTTATCAGTGAATATATCGCTACATGAGCCTATTTTAGAGACAAGACGTCAACTGGGGTCTGAAGAATATTAACATTTTCCGTAGCTATATCAGTCTCGATTACCGCTTCGAATTCGAGAGAAGATCAAGACGCTGAAGAGGTGGTTTTTTGTCTCGCGCGTACCATTGTTACGTAAAAGAGTCCCAACTGAGACTCGAAAGACCCCCCAAAATTTATACTTTCTGTTTATGCGATAATAAAGGAAAGAAAACTTGAAGAAATAATTTATAGAATTAAATTGGATTCCAAACTAAAAGAACAAAAAAAAAACGAATAGAAGTGAGGAAAAATTCTTTTGCGTGAAAAAACGAGTAACCATCACTGATGCTACATTAGCGCGGATCTTCTTTGCAATCTTCATTATCCATCCACAATAACTAGCGACCCCATTAGCACTCATATATCTCAGCAGCAGCAACAACAACAACCACCCAGAGAGGTTCGCCCATTCTGTGAAATTCAAGAAAAATAACTTGACCTAAATTTATATAAAAATGAATAAATAGCAGCAAGAATAGCGTCGGCAGCAACAAAAGCGTGTTGTAGGTACACAACGAAATTAGGAAAGTTGGAGGTTGATTCCACATAGTTTGCCGATTTAAAGATCTCATGGGTGGGGGGGGGGGGGATCACGAGGGGGAACTTCAGCCCTTTCAGTGCATGTGTGAGTCCGCCTATGAAGGCAGGGCGAGGACGACTGCAGTCGTGATTCCAAAATGTTTCACTTAATGTTTGGCGGCTGTTGTGGCAGATAGCTGAAGGCTGATGGCTGACTGCTGCTGATTCTGTCATTCTGACACACACACAGACACACACGCACACGCACGCACACACACACACATTCCCTTTTGTGTCGGCTCGTCAGCTGACAAAACGGAAATATAAGAGCGCGTCATGATGGCTTTCCGCGCGTTTTACTGATATGTTGTTCGAGCGCACTCTACAGGCGGTTGGTTCGTCATTCGAGTGCGCACGCCACAAACAAACATTCCTGCCCTGACAGTGGGTGACATCATTTTCATAAAATCAAATGAATTTTCTTTTCTTTGCTTAATGGATGTGCGAATTGTATTTTTGTGTTGGCGAGAAACTGCATTAAGGAGAGAAAAAGACGGCCAGTGGAAGAAGAGAGAAAAAGCCGTTGATTATATTAAATTTTCCATGTTTTTTTTTAATTTTAAGTGAGGCTTTTATGGCGTAACAATGAAACAATTATTTTGTAGCAAATCCTCCCGCAAAATTCGTATGCATTCACTCATTTCACGACGAAAAAAATTTCACATAAAAAAAAGAAAAAAAATTTCAAATAAAAAAAAGAAAAAAAATTTAAAATTTTCAGTTAAAAGTTCACTTTAAATTTTGGAGTTTTCTACAGGTTTTAACTAAACTTTCCTCCTCTCCCTTGCTTACCACAGGCGCTGCTTCTTTGCAGTCCGAGTAAAGTGTCGTCAAAAAATTCACTTTAAAATAAATTCTTCCAAAAAGTTCGGCTGCTCGTAAATTACAACACGCTGGTTACAAAAACGTCCTGTTTGCTGGCGTTGATTTTTTTTCGTCAAAGAAGACGGCGGCATCGCAGCTGTAGTACTTGACGAGCCGACCGCCCTGAGCTGATTTACTGATTAAAAGAATTCGAAGACACTCGAGTATCACCTACTGTGACTCGAATATCCTACTAAAAATGTCTTCAGCATTTGCTTCCTGCTCCCGAATTCCTTGAATTTTTTCATTACCAAATAAACTTTTCTCATTAATGAATTTAGCATAAATCATAAACTTGAAAAAATTTAATAATTTCATGAATTTAACGATTCTAGAAGGAACAATTTTGCAAAATGAGCCCAATAATTAAGTTTGCACCCAGAAAAAAGGAAGAAAATAAAATACTAAGGGAGAGAAGATAATAAAAAAAGAGCCTTAAAAAATACCTGATGGGCGTGGCTACCAACCGCCTCATTACCTTCTCAATTACGATTCTCGCCGTTGACTGAAATTTTCATGTCTATCGTGACTATCGTTTCAAATTGGAGACGATAATCGAAACGTCTCGTGTAAAAATAACTCGTGTCGATATTGAACTTCCTCTCGACTGTTGAAACCATCTCGATAACGATCAGCTATCGCCTCTGGTTAGAGACGGAGGGGTTCAACTCCGTTATCACATCTCATTGTTCCGACTAAGAAACGCATTTCGTTCTCGGTTATCGCGCTCGCTGACCATCGTCCCGACTGCAAAAGCCGTCTCGAGCTCGAACTTTGTTGGCCCCGAGTAATCGATCTCGGCCACAGCGTCGTCTAGAAAGGCTCTCTCGATGTCTATTTTCATCTCGATTAACAATCACTGGCTCGATGTCAACTACCGTCTCAACCAATTAGTCATCTCGACCGAGATTATCGTGTCGAGGACAAAAATGCCATCCAGCTCCCGGTTGTCGCCTCAAATCGAGACGAGAAGATAACAAGAACTTCCTCGTCTCACGTAGAAAGACTCGCATCTGAGGGACGCGTGCATGCCTTGAATTCTTTTTAAACTCGTAACTCGCCCCACTCTGTCGCACTGTTGCTCGCCTCGCTGTCGACCTCCTTTGTTTTCTCCCCGTCATGTATGTTGACAGCAACGAAAGCGCAAAAGGGCAAAAATCAGAGGGCAACAACAACAACCATTGCAATGGAAACAACCAACAATCCTCGCGGAAGACTAAAATTAAATTGACTTCCAACTTCTTTTGTCTCATCCACGATTTGTATTCTCTTTTCTTCAGAAGTCTTTGGTTGTCGAACTTTTTCTTAAGACGGGTGAAGGGTGGTGAGGGAGGTGAGGGGAGGTACGTCGCTTTCGTCCCATCGAGTGTCTTCGGTTTTTTTTTTTTTTTTTTTTTTTTTACACTGCTAAAAATATGAATATAAAACAGCGAACAGCTGAATTTATTTTCTGCTAGATTTTCAAACTCGAAAACTTTCCACTGCCAGCCAGCCTGAGACGGGATTAACTGCGTACGAAGTGAAGAAGCGGGCGACGGGGGTTTCGCGCATTTTGTAAAGTTTGCTGAAGAAAAACCGCTCAAGGACAACTGAGGTTGACTTCATAACTTCGGTTTCCCTCTTTGCAAGCGCGGAGTAAACAGTCAGCAGATGGGTTGCCGCGAATCGCCAGCCGGTGGTTCGAAATCCCATTGGGTGACTGCGAGTTATTTTAATTGAAAGCGCTACACGACGACTGAAGATACTTCCAGAAAACTTAAAGGAAGGAATTCCACGATTAACTCAGAAGCTTAGAATGTTTTGTTGCTTGACTTTCGGGTTCAGCGTTAATTCCAACACGAACTTCCCTCGTTTCTTGACTGCCAACATTTTCGCCCACAACGTTCGAGTCTGCGGTCCGCAGCATTTCTATCAGGGGATCACTGAAAATTCTAAAAATTACCGCTCAAGTCGAATCTACGTTCACGATTATGAAAAATTGTGAAAAAAGGATGCCGGATTGTTTCCTCTCCTGACTCGCGGCACTTTTCTGGCTTCCATTCTTTCAGCATCCTGCCAACAAGTTGTCCGAACTGCAGTTCGACTCTGAGGATTTCAAGGATAACTTCTGCGACGAGAAAGAAGATGGGAAAAAAAGGGAAGCCGCGGGTGGTAGAAAATTGTGGAAAGTTTCGTTGAAACATGAGAGATTTTGTGGAAATGTTCATTGTTTGCTTCCTAATTTTTTGATCTAATTTAGTTTCTATTGTTTCTACAATTCATAGTTTTTGTTGCCGGCCATTTGTAAACCTTCATTACTTGCAAAAGCAATCAAGTCTCTCGTCCTCACCTGCCGCTTCTGACTCGCTTTTCCTCCATCTGTCCATCCAGGCATTCATTCACGTATTCGTTCAATAAATTTTCCGAATGCCACGTGAAGCGAAATCTTGTGGAGAAACGTGTATTTCGAAAAATAGTTGAGAAACTATTTCGCTTCGACTACTTTTCACCTGCTGGCCGCTGCTAATGTTGCAGTTGTTCTCTTGCTGGGGTGGAAGAAAAAACAATCTGAAGCAAGTGGCAGAAAAACACTCAATATTGCCAGCAGATCCTTGCAAGTTAGCAGATAAAGGATTCCAGCTGGTGCCTCCCTCCTCAGCGGGTTCTGACACGTTCTCACAACATTCTTGTCGTGTTGAGAACTGGAGAAAAATAGACTTGCGCTGGTTATTTTCTGTCTTCTGGTCGACAGTTTGACAGGCAGACAGGAAACGATAAAGCTGAAGAGCGAATACTGATGCATTTTAAATCGGTTTTTGCGTTACTGAGCGAGAGTAGAGTTGCCAACTCGGCCTTTGGAAAGTTCTTCTAAAAAGTTCTGTTCGATTAATCGTTCATGATTAATCGTCGAACAATCGTTTAACGACGGAATCGATTAAAAAAATTACCGATTAAATGAATAATCGATTAACGCAACAATCAATTTTTAATACAACATTGGATCGGCATCGATCTCGATTAATAAACTATTCGATTAACAGACAGAGCGATTATGCGTTTATTTCATCAATCACTTGCAGATTAATCAGTTGATCGTTTATCGATTATTATCAATCGACTACACGATAACAGTCAATCAATCGACTGCACTATAAATTAATCGAAAAGAATTATATGGACTCGAATTAAGGATAAATCGAATAGCCTTTACATTTAAATCAATTAATCAAATAGTCGATTAAATAAATCGAAAGCTGCCTCAGTTGACACTCGAGATACCTACTTGAGAGCGAAAGTGTTAAGCTGCTGAACCTTTGTAAAGAAAAAGAGGGAGAAAAATAAATATTTTCCACCACTCACACAGTGAGAGAGAAAAATACACAAACCTCGCACTTTTTTCGCTCAACTGAAAGCAAGCTAATTAAATACTTTTTACACAGCGGTTTGCCACAGCAGGTGGCACCTCTAGCTAGGTGCAGAGTGCGAACCGATGATACAAGACATGCAAGCGGGAGAGAGAGAGGAGAAGAATGGATGTGCAGATTTGAAGTGCGAAGAAGTTGGTTCGAAAGCTGTTGCTTTTCTGTTGCGCTAATTAATCAACAAAAGTGCTGGCAAACACTTCTTAAAATAGGACACAAAACTGTTGTGCTTTTGCTAGAAGGTGCTACTGTGGAGCACACACATACATACACGCACATACACACACACATACACACACACACTCACACATTTGACATTGCAAAACCGATTATTGCTTGCTGCCAATTAGAATTGAAACGAGAGCAACAGAAATAAAGGGAGAGAGAGACAGGGGGTAGTAAGACGGAGAGCGAGAAAGCGAGACTTATGAGTGCATCCAGTTTTTAATTAGTTCACCAACTATAAGTAAAAACCGTTAACTTCTTTGGTGGTGTGCAAACATGCGGGTGTGAGAGTGGAGACACCGCATGTTGCTGCTGTCGCTCCTATAGTTGTTGTTGTTGTTGTTGTTGTTGTTGTTGTTGCTGTTGTTGTTGTTGTTGTTGTTGTTGTTGTTGTTGTTGTTGTTGTTGTTGTTGTTGTTGTTGTTGTTGCTGTTGTTGTTGTTGTTGTTGTTGTTGTTGTTAATAATGTCGTTTGTGGTATTGGTGGTGGTGTTGTTGTTCATTAATTACTTATATTTCAGCAGCGTTGCATCACGTAGAGAGCGCAGAGAGCGCAGAGAGCCTACGTGAGAGAGAAAACTACTCGCCCGAAATCCATTGCATTCTTACGGAACGAAAGCAGCTTTACTAGAGCTTTACTGAGCTTTATTAAAGCTCTATTAGACCCTCCTTAGAGCTTTATTAGATCTCTGTTGATCTACATTAGAGATTTATTAGAGATCTTCTAGGTCTTCATTGAAGCTTCATTAGAGCTTTACTAGAGCTTTACTAGAGCCCCATGTTAAGGAAGTCCGCGGATATCTTTTCAAACTCCATGGAATCAAATTCTGTTCATACGCATTCGATCTAACTCTCCTTTCAATTCCAAATTGAAGCGAAGTCTAGCCAGATTAGAGTGTGAAATATAAGCAGATCGTTATTAGAGCTATTGAAGCTTTATTAGCGCTTTATTAAAGTTTTATCAGAGCTCTGTTGGAACTTTATGGGAGCTTCATTGGAGCTTTCTTAGCATACCATTAAAGCTCGATTAAGGATCTGAAACTTTATGAAAGCTCCATTAAAGCTGTAATAGAATTCTAGTAAAAGTCCAGTACAGTTTTAATAAAGCTTTAATAAAGCTCCAAATATTGTAAATGTTATAAAGTTCTAAATTATCTGGCTTGATTGCGTTCCAGGTTGGAATTGAAAGGGGCGTAAAATCGAATGCATATGAAAAGCATTCATTTCAATGGATTTTCAAAAGGGATTCAAGGACTTCCTCAGCATGCGTCTTCTGGTGCACGATCCAATTTAAAATTCTGTTGAATAGCCTTCAAAGAAGACATTTTTGGAAAATAAATGGAGAAACTTCAACAAGTTTTTAAAATTACTTTGTAGAAATAGTTGAATTCTTTAAAGGTTAAACTTTTGACGTTTTGAATAATAAAAGGCTTCTTAATTCCTCACCTTCCTTCCGAAGAATGACATGCAAGACATGCATGTGGCAACAACTTCAATACAGACACAAAATTCACTTCCTGCTAACGGAAGCGTAAAACCAGAGCACTCGTCGGTCGCCTCATCACCTCGTCAGCATTTCAATTTGCATTCAATTCTAGTCTGCCTGCAATATTAAGCGCAACACTTGCTCGAGCACTGCAAGGACCCGAGCAACGAATAACAGGACGAAATAATAACTGACAAAATGTTCACATTTTCAGCGAGGCTGAAGTATATGTGTGTGTGTGTAAGTGTGTTTGGGTGTATGTGTGTGTGAGTGTTTTTGCCGCAGGATGCTCGTGATGCAGCGCAAATTGGCAATAAAGTGCGCAAGTGGCAACTGCAGTGCGTCTCGAAGCTCAATGATGTGCTGTAAACATTATTGGTGCGGACTGCAAATTATGTATCGACGGAGACACACGAACGCACTGGGCAACACATGCAGCGACCGACACTCACACACACACACACATAAACGTATTGTATTGTGAACAGAAAGCCAACACTCACAAGTGCAGACGACGACCTCGCGGCAGGACTTTCCAGGAATTGAATGAGAACTGCAAAACGTGCAGAATCAGAAATTAAGAGAACAACTTAGATGTATTTTTATCAAATTGAATTAAATGTCCACACAAGAAAGGGAAAGAAGGACGTAAATGAGAAAAAACTTCTTTTTAAAATTAATGAAACTCGAATGCGTGAAGTGAAACATTTCAGCGACAAGTTTTCGGGCAACAATTTGGCCAACACGATGCTCAGAGCAGAGTCAAGGTTTTGTTCCAACACTTCAAAGCGTTCAAAGCGGTCAAAACGTCGAGGCTTCGAGCGGAAAGTGCACTGAATTATTAGCTAACGAACGTAAATTGCGCTGAAGGCAGGCAGGCTACGCTTGTTTTGAACCAACAGCGATCCTCGAACCGCAGCCAGCAGTTTCTGCGACAACTTGTAACTTAATGAGACAGATTTGTTTCACTTTGCTTTCAAACCCACGAAAGACGAATGGGAAAGTTTTCTCAACATTTAAGGTCAAAAGAAGGAATTTAAAAGTGCCATTTGCGAGTGAAGAACATTTGAAATACGACGAGAAGCTCCTCGCACGTGCAGCATCAAAGGTTTGTTAAGCACACACGGACGGACCACAAGCTGCAGGTAGATGTATGTGTGTTGTATGTGTATGTGTGTGTGTGTGTGTGTGTGTGTGCGTGTGTGTGTGTGCCAAGAGTTGTGTGGGTTTATTAAGCAGCTTGTGTGTCGTGTAATTCTTCCCATTAAAATTAATTAGAGAAACTTTTTAGAATTTTTACAAAGTTACCTCTTTGATTTCGTGTTGCTGAATTGAAGGGGTTTTCGTAATTTCTGGTCGAAAAAGCAAGCAAAAGAAAGAGCAAAAAGTAAAAGTTTAACTCTGACTTCCACAGCAACTTGAGAACGGCAATTTGACTTAAAAAAGAAAAATTACGGCAACCAGTTACCGACTACGGTTACCAATAATTCGGTAACTAACACACACATACACACACACACATACACACACACACACATATACATCTATACACCCACCAACCGTCACTCCAGTCAGGATGAACTGGAAACTAAATTGAAAGACGAAAAACATAAAATCTTGAAAAAGTTTTTCAGTTAATAATTGAAAGGACGTGTTGTCCTCAATCGTGTTACGGGGGTTGTTGTTGTTGTTGTTTTTCTACTTCTAATTGGAGGATATGAATAAATTGAAAAATAACGTTAGTAAAGTTAAGAAGCTTGAAATCCAACACAAATTCAATACTTGGAAGTTTGTAAGGCAGACAAAGGATTCAAGAAAACAAAGAAGCCCTCGCACACAACCTCCCCCACCCCCTCTCACTCGCCGCACCCCCTCACAAGCAATCTACGAAGGGTTGCAAGGGCGTCAACAATTTATTTTAACTTTTATCCGCCGCTTACAACTTAACCGTGTTAGCAAGAAGTTTCAATGACCTTCTCTACTTTTGTAAATTTCGGTTGCCTTCAGTCTTCGGTCTCGGGCCAAGAGGCTGCCCCCCGCAGCGGTATCCCCTCGCCAGATGTGTCTCTGCTTGTTAGGCGCCGCCTTTGTTCACCTTTTTGTTGATTTCCTACATTATTCGAGCAGCTGAGACCATCTCGCATTTCGCATCTCGCATTTCGCTGCCTGTCTACATATTTGCGGGGCAATCAATCATTCGCTGTTGCAACAGGAAAGAATTTCCCCACGTTATTATAAAGTTTTAAAATATATTTTCCACTCTACATGAATGAAATTAATTCTAAAATGCGGATCTTCTAGTTTTGTAGGAAAGAAATTGAAGAAATTAACTAAATATTTATGTAGTTGTAGCAGAAGTTTAATTTGGAGTTTCAGCAATTTTTAGTTAGCATTTTCATTAAAGAATTTTCGATTTTCCAAGAAATAGCTGCAAAAATGCAACATGTTAGCTGTGACAAGTTTTTAAATAAATCGAAAATCGAACAGGTTAACCGAACTCATTAAGGATAATTAAACTTTTTCATTTTCTCTTACTTCGAATCGCATTGAAATTAAACTGCAATTATTTGTAAAAGCATTCCAATCATTTTTGAGAGCCATAAGTTGTCGTTGAGTGTTTGTATGCATGTCGGATGTGTGTGTGTGTGTGTGTGTGTGTGTGTGAAGGTGTGTACAGATGGTATTTTCGTGTTAATCACAGAAGTGGATGCGGACGTAACGCTATTAATAGGGAATTCATTGGAAAGTAAGCTGCAAAAACTCGTTGCAATTCATCATTCAATCAGCGAATATGTGTGTGAAACTTGACAGCTGAGTGCAGCATTACATTCGAAATACATTAAAATACAACCACAATTCGAGGAACACGGCAAGTTCAAATGAAATCGAATAAATTCTGGGAAATGCATTTGCGTTGAATGTCATAACGATTGCATGCTGACGCAAAAATGCCATTTATAAAAATCTAGCAACTCCATCAAATTTCTAAGCAACTTCAAATATCACTTCAGAGCGAATCGAAAGTCTTCCACTTCATAGAAGTTTATTGTGATTCTTCAAAATCAAGTCGAAGCCATCAAAATCTAATCTAAAGTTCGCAATCTTATTTATTCCTTGCCTCTCAGCTATAAAGTGAAAAAATCAAAACAAACAGAAAAACTTCTGCCAGATTTGATATGCCATTCAAATGGCATTTCAATATTAACGACGGCGTTCAGCTGTTGCCCTCGTGCAACTGAATGACTGAATTTGCGATTGTCATCTTGATGCCAACTCCAAATCGGAATCGGAAGAAACTTAAAAACAAAACTCTCCATCCTCAAATCCACCCTCGTTTTTCATCCCATTCCACGGAATCCAACGCTATTCTCGCTGCAAAAAACTCCCCGTAGTGCAATCAAATGAGTTTTATTTGCATTTCTTGCACGTCTTAGGCAAAAAACCCGACCAACAACCCATTCGACTGAAAGGGTATCCGAGGAAAGGAAAACTTCAATGGCAATGAAGAAGTGCTACGGAAGGATTTCACTTGTGTTCCTCTCGTCTGCAGGATTCTAGCGAAGAGTGAAGTTGCAAATGGTACGGAATGAGAGGTTGACTGACGACAAATGAAACCTGACTGACGACATATCGTGGTTATGAAGGTGAGTCGTTGAAACCTGTCGTCCCTTGACTTGGCTTTTAAAAGGAAAACGATGATGATGAAGGCTGGTTGAGTTTGCATTTTCTCCTCAATTTCTGTATATTTCGAGATATAGTTTTCTTGTTTTGTTTCGTAGGGAAATTTAAATATTATCGAAACCGTTTTTTTGTGGCAATTTAAAAGTCATTTTCCTAATGTTTCTCATGCGTTTCATTCGTTTCATTCATTTCAAATGACTTTTCAAGCATTTAAGGGCTTTGAGGGAAATAAAACTTACTTAAATATGAATCAGATAGAAAAAATGTCACGTTTTTCGAATCATTCAGTCATTAAAATATGACAACTAAAAGTCTCTGCAATGAGACTTTTTTTACATACAAATTTCTTTCTAAATTCATGCAACATGATAGAAAAGAAATAAAAAACCGGGATATATCTACACCGTCAACAATTTCATGGATGAGGATGATTGTTAAAGAAGAAAATAAAGCGCAGAAATAGTTTCTTCTCATTTGTTGTACTTGATTTTTTTTTCGTTTCTTGTCTTCATTTTCCTCGTCTTTCTCCACACATAACGAATTCCTACGGTGGAGTTGAGGGATTTCTTGATCGCCAAGCCAAACTTACCAGCTGAGTATCCGGGACCATCACAGCTCTCGTCAAGGCCGAGACCGCCATAGGCGAGATAATGACTGGAACTGCCGGTGCCTGAGACGACGGCTATTTCGTCCAGCTCGTGGCCGGACGAGACGAGGCGTGTGGACGAAGTTGCTGTGTTGCCCTGTGAGTGCTTGCGGCCGCGTAGCGAGAGGACCAGCCGTTTGGCTGTTGACATCACACACGGGTGACTAGAAAGATACGGAAAAAAGGAGAGAACAATTAACATTTTTTTACTACACAGAACGAACCCCATCAGAAGCTTAAAATGTGTAAAATCCCCTCTTCGAGCCGGCTGAGGGTGGGATTTTCCATTTGCAAAATACAGAATATTTCGAGGAAGGTAGGATTCGAGAGAAAAAGAGAGGGAGAGAATGAAGAGGGATTCATTTCCTTCTCTTTCTTCCGCCTTCCTGAAATCCTTTCAATATTTTCTCGTGTTTTACTACGTAAGAAACTTTTGGGAAAAATAGATTAAGCAAGAACATCATATTACATCTGAGCTGCCATCTTTCTTTCTCAGAAGGACGTTTTCCTCCGAAGGACAATATTGTTGCTTGATGGGAGGAAAACGGACGCGACGTTCACAACAATATTGAAATCCAAGGATGCGCCATTAAAAATCCCACCGCAAAAATACAAACACAGAGCAAAAAACCCGGAGGACACTTTTTCGAAGTTCCTCAAACAAAAAGAATTCTCAGTTAGTGGAAACTTGATACGATGATCAACGAAGTCAACAAGAGAAGGCGGCCCTCTCTTCTCGATCCATTATAGCATCACATTAAACACAAGAACGTGAAATAAAAGTTGTCAGCATTTTTAACGCTAATAGAACTCCAAACTAAGAATGTTGTGATTGTCAGCCGTGATGTCACACGTGTTCTGAGAGTTGTTATCGGTGTGACAAACTTTGCTGCTCTCAGCGGACGCATTAGAAGTTTTGAAGAGATCGTAGAAGTTATTTAAAACGAGAGAGAGAACGTTTTCTCCAAGAGGGCAACTAAAGATTAAACAGCACTTCGAGCAATTTAACGTTTTGTTACACGAATAATGGAAGGGTTTCACTTCTTTAATTAATAAGTTTTTTTTTTTTTTTTTTTTTTTTTTGTTTTTTTTTTAACGATACAATCTTTTTGTGTTTAAATTTTACGATAATGACGAAAAGTTTCGATTTCAGTGAGTGAAATCTTGAAAGCATAAAATAGTAAAAATGTAGCAAACAAACGCATACACACATACACACGCACACACACATACACACACACGTGGCCTAATGAAGTAGAGCTCGAGCACGTTTTACAGCCAGCGAAACGCCTAAAAATTTGCTATATAAATTCGTTATTTGTAGTGTGAGAAATTTATGATGATTTTACGGCGTCGCAGGACTGAATTGCGTAAATTTTCAATTTTAAGGCGAACATATTTTTCATATTTTTAAATAACTTCGCACGTTACTGCAGAATTTCACAATGTCAATTTCGAATGTCAATATTTATTTCGAATATGATATCCTTTGATCAAATTAGCATTTCGTTGCACGTCTTCAGAATGAAATTTCAAGATTTATTCTTTTATTATCATCACTACACGAGAAACGAGAACAGCGAAAAAAATGGTAAGAAATGAGACAACAAGAAAAACGAAAAATTTTAGAGCTACAAATTTAATACGAGTATTTTGTGTAAAACTGCCAGAAAAAAATTTGTGTATGACTGCCAGAAAAGAAGGTTATAAAATCAGAGACGATTTTTGGAAATTATCTAGCACGACTGTTTTCTTGTGCGTCGGAAAACAATCAAGTTAAATTTTGCTCCTCTCAAGAACTCTCTTCGTACTCACTGGTGGCCACTCCACAATCCACATACAATCCGCACACAATCCGCCCACAATCCACACGCAATCCACACGCAATCCGCACACAATTCACACGCAATCCGCACACAATCCACACGCAATCCGCACACAAACACGCAGACCACACCACGATAAATACGCAGTTGAATTAATCTGAGTTATTGTGAAATTCGCTGTTATTACAATGCTGTTGCGCAGATAATCAATAATGAAAATAAATAAAATAACTAATAATAAATAATCAAAAACTCATAAGTTTAGATGGAAATACGAGCTGGTGGGAGAAAATTGCACGCCAATCCGCGCGGATCCCAGTTGCGCAAATAGCTTCCACTCTGCTTGCATTGATGATGCTTTGACGTTGACGCCGACGTTGACGCCGACGTTGACGCCGACGTTGACGCCGACGTTGACGCCGTTGCTGCCGCTGTTGCTGACTTTGACGCTGCCGATGACGGGAGCCGAAATGCGTCGGCAGCCACGCGACAAACGCGCTCGAAGCCTGCTGTCAGCGTGGAAAACAAACGCCATGAATAACAAATGAATGCAGCAGCAGCCACCAGACGCCAGCTGTTGCGCGCACACACATACACGTACACGCACGCAATCATCCGATAGTCACACGCACACACATGTTAACACATACTTGTGCTGATTTTATGTGGCTTTTTGTTTCGCTCTTTCCGCTCTTCTTTCGGTCAGCAAGCTTGTGATTTGGAATTTTGTTTCTCTTCTCTTTTTCCCCGATTTTGTTGTTGATTGCACACCGACACACGTGCAAATGAACAACACACACATATTTAGTTCAACACAGGCTTCATTTTAATTATAAATGTTTGCAGAAATGTTGTGATCGCAGAATTTCGCGGAATTTCGAAATCACAATTTGTTGAATTTGTCAGTTTTGTGTGTTTTAAAGTTGCGGTGAACACGTTCGCTTGCAACACTGAAACCTCATTAATTCCGCTATTTCTGCACGACATCAGATAAAACGATTAAATTTACATTATCAACATTTAATTGAGTGCTGTAGCAACATTATAAAATTTTGTTGGACAAATAAAATTTAATATTTTCTTTATTTTTGCTTTTGTTTTGCGTTTTAGTGACACGAGATTTGAGTTCTTGAATTTTTATTTGAGTTATTAGATTAAATTATGTTAAATTAAAGCTGAATTATGTTAAATTCATGCTTATGTTAAATTAATGCTAAACTATGTTAAATTCATGCTAAACTATGTTAAATTCATGCTTATGTTAAATTAATGCTAAACTATGTTAAATTAAAGCTAAATTATGTTAAAATCATGTTAAATTCATGTTAAATTATATAAAATTACTAATTTGGTGAACTTTTAAATTATAAATTGTACGCAATACTGAAACGGAATTCGAGAAGAAGACCCGAGAAAGCGATGATTTTTCAACGTTGCACCTCCGCAAATGACAACCACTGGCGAGATGTTGGCATTCCTTGCAGAAAAAGCAGCCGTCAGGATGAAACGAGTTGCCTTGACAGCTTAATTAAACTCGTCAACAGCATTCATGAATTAATTTCCCCCCATTTTTACGTTCGTGCAGCTGTCATCCATCCGCTCTCCCGCTCACCCTCGTCACCGGCCAGCCGACGCTCTCAGCCGGTGCTCGGCGCTCCCAGTCGTCAGTCGTCAGTCGTCCCCCCCCCCGCCCACCATCGGCTTTGTTACACTTTTTCATTACTATTTTGGAATTTCTTGCTCTCTCCTCCTCCATCGCGCGCTTCTTTTCATCTCTCTTTTTTGAGTGATTATTTGTCAAATTCGAGTGATAAATGTTTTGTTCTCTCTCGCATCTTCTTTTGTTCGATGTCTCGCATCGCCCGCGCTTCTCTTTCCGCATTCTGTCCCGCGCTCAAGTCTCTCCACTGCATTTTCTATTATTTCAGACGACGACGACGACGACGACGACGACGACGAACAACTTCAGGAGGTTAGCAATTTTTTCGACTTTGTTACTCGAGTTGTTTTCTGTTTTACTTTCTGCTTAAAAATCATTTTCGGATGTTATTTTCGCGCGCAATGAGAAACCCTCCAGTGCACAAAACTTCTTCTCTCTTCGCTCCCAAACCTCGAGTTTGCAGCTTTGTTTGCAACAACAATTGCACCGAATTCAACCGTTTTCAAGAGCGAGAGATGAACGAAGGCGCTGAGTAGCCACTCATCACTCGTCACTCGTCGCTCTCTCTCCCTCCCACTCATCAACGACTGCTAACGGTTCGAGTGAGCGCTGATAACTTGCTAATCAAAATAATAATCGACCAGCTGCGAGTAGATTTTTTTCCCTCTTTTTGCAGTGTTGAAGTTTTTGTTTGTGTTTATTTTTGCGAAAGAGATTCGAAGCAGATCGTTCAGTAAATCGTAAACGAAATCAACAGAATGGATTACAAATTTCAGTGCTGCCAACGAAATTCCAGTTTTGCGAATAAAAGTTCAGCATTAAATTCCGCACTAAATTTCCAATAAATCGCAATGTAAAATCGCAAAATAAAAAAATAAATGCAATCTGAAATCAAAGAAGCCAAATAAATACAAATTTAAGAATGCGAAGATAATTTCGAAGAATGCTTAAATTGTAGTTTCGAGACAAAGGAAGCTCGAGCAGGACGAGTTGCCTCGAAGGACGTGCGAGATTTAGAGTTGCAACAGTTTGAGACGGTGATGGTGTTGCGGAATTATAATGTAGGACACACACACACACACACACGCACGCACACACACACACACACACACACACACAAGAACTTGTAATGCTTGCATATTCCAAGTTTCGTTGGATTTGTTTATTGCCAACATTTACGATCGACTATAAATAAAAAATTATTGCAGTTCCTTCTGTTTGCTCCGCTTTGGAAGTTGTTGTTGTTGTTGTTGCGCATCTCTCTTCCACTTCCACTCCACTTCCACTCAATCCTCTCATCCTCTCAATCCGCTTTCCACGCTCTCCCGGGATCGAAAAAGTGTTGCAAGCAACAACATCTAAATAAATTTATATTTCCTCAGCTTGCAGTTTAAATTGGCGTGCGTGTGAGTGGGTGTGTGCGTGTGTTTCAGTGTTGGCCAGTGTGCACCAGTGTTGCCATCCTACACTGCAGTGCTTCTTTTTTTTATTAGCTGCAACTCGTGAAACTACAAAACGTACGTGTGAAACAATTGCAACTCTCAACATTTTCGTGCTTCTCAATTCCTTTCAAACATTTCGTGCTTTTATTTTGTGTTTGAATTATTTTTCCGTTCGTCTGCTAAATATTTAATTTCATGCAAATATTGAAGAATGTCAATTTTTTTAGTTTTCCGACTCAGATCAGTCGCTTTCATTGCAGATTCGTCGCTAGTCTCGCAAAAAACCTTCGTGACGAACACACGCACGCACTTCGTATTTTAGCATGAAGTTCACATGAAGTTCTACGCCTGCATGCATGTGCGCGTGTGGGTGTGTGTGTGTGTGTGTACGGACAGTCGTCTGTCCGCCTTAATCGCTGTTGTATCCGCATGTTTTGCCTGCACCCGACTGACGTCATCTCCACGTATGAGTTTGCGTCACAACACGCAAATGACTGCCTGCGAGTGTGTATCGCACGACAAAGCACCGCAATAGAGAAGCAGCAGCAGCAGCAGCGAGAGCAGCAGCGCTCGCATCAATAAACAAACAAACGTATGAACTCCTCACACTCCCGCTCTCGCCACATCACACACGAACACGCACACTCAAATGAGCCACACATATTCTTACTTGCATTAAAGCAGAAGACGCATACAGTTCAAATTTTACGTGATATTCTTCTCTCTCTCCCTCTCCCGCCTAATTTTTTTACTCTCCTACGTAACCACCTGCAAAACCAAGCGTTTGTGGTTTGATTCAAATTGATTTTGACACTGTGATCCAGATATTTCCTCTGATTTTCTCTTTGTATGTATTTGTAATATCATTTACACCAGCCTGACGTAAATTTCCGCTCTCTCAGACATCTCATTTCCGTTAGCTGCGTCAATATGATTCTGCAAGCGTTGCCACTTTCACGGGAAAAATCTTGTTAATGGTTTTTCCTCTTTTCTTTAAAAACTAAAAATGTTTCCTAAATAAAATAAAATTTCCTGTTTATCATTTCAATTTAAAAAAAAATATATTATTAAAAAAATATTGTATTATTTTTAAAAATGTTTCCCTAAATAAAATAAAATTTCCTGTTTATCATTTCAATAAAAAAAAAATATATTATTAAAAAAATATTGTATTATTTTTAAAAATGTTTCCCTAAATAAAATAAAATTTCCTGTTTATCATTTCAATTTTTATTTCTCATTCTTTCACCACTTTTTGCTTTTTCTACAGTTGAACACAATTTAAATTGACTATCAAAAAATGAAATATTTTTGTTTGCTGGGCAGATTTAATTCATTTTTCACTCGAAATCGTACGAAAATGAAGACGTAAATGTCGTTTAAAAGTACAAAAGTGACTTTCTATTTAGATTTCCAAGTCTTTTACTTTTAATAACCTTAAAAAACTCTTTATTTCACGTGGTGTATTATAAATAAAATCACTAAAGAGTGATTTCAACATAGAAAAATCTATTGACAAAACGCAGTATTAAAAACCTGTCAACCCGCTTAGAAAACCCGTCAACTCGAAGCACTTAATTTCAGTGCACCGTCTGTCGTCACTCTTCAGTGTGTCGTAGAACAAAATGTTGCACTCCGCCCCTCTTGTGATCCCTGTTGTGACCCTCACAACCTGCACTCAAATGCACTCGCCACGTTCGCTGATTGTTATTTTCGTCGCTGACATTTTCAGGAAACTTCCTCCCACTCCCACCCCAACCGCGGAGAAATTAATTGGCATTTAGCTTTCAGCATTTATTTTTATCACCGCTTTGCTCGGCGGCTGCTGGCTACACGTAAAGTGATCTCGTCCTTAATTATTCAAACAGCAGTTGAACGCAGATTCTGCAGTTTGGAGAATCGTTTAGATAGACTGAATGGGGCGTGGCAGTGCACAGCGTGAGCTTAAGGCGAAGCCATGACATCATCTCGAGTAACAACGATTTAGAAGCTTGAATGTCATCAAAAAGGTTTTCTGGTTTTCCTTTTAATTGATTGGATTGCTGCATTGATTGCATTGAAAAATGTCGTGCTGTTCAATATGACGAATGCAAGTTCTTGCAACAAAGTCACGTGAAACAAAAAATCCCACGAGAATTCTACGTTTTTTCTTAATATAAAAGAATTGAAAATTGTTTTGAAATGTTTTATTTAAAAGTGAATATAAAATTGTTGATTTTCAATATAAATTGAAGACTCATTTGCCACTTCAAATCAGAACTCCCACATGCGGAATATTTTCGCACGAAACTGGCAACCCTTCTCTGCATATCGCGCTCTCTCTCTCTCTCTCTCTCTCTCTCTCTCTCTCTCTTTCTCTCTCTCTCTCTCTCTCTCTCTCTCTCTGTTGTAGAAACGATCCACAAGACGAGTTGTAGTTGTTTTTCATACACGTTGTTGCTCTCTTCCACATGATGAATACATTCTGCAAACACTTTCGTTAATTATTACATTAAAAGCAGTTTTATTCTTCCTTGCACTGATTTTACTTCCCTTTTTTCACATCTAATTTCTTTACCACACTCACCTCCTCGCCTCCTCCTCACCGACGCACACACCTTCTCCACCTCAAGAGAGTTTGAAGAAATAAAACCCTCTTCAGAGAACAAATTCGCTTAAGTTATTCATAATTATTGCTTCTGCTTCACGAGAGAGTCTCTTGTTTACACTCTGATTCATTCTCCTCGCTTGCACTTCAGTGTTTCTGCTCCACCTATTTTTGCATTCCTTACAATTTCCTCTTTTTTTAGAATCACTTGCAAAAATAGTTGCAAATATCTTCGCATGCAGTGGAGGCGTAGAGAAAAAGGTGGCTACTCTTCTCGTTAACGGTGTTGTTGTTGGAATAAAACATGGAAGCACATTTTTAATGGAGAGGATTTTCGGAGAGAATTTTTAAGAAACACAACTACAGCAACGCACAGTGGGAATAATTGAAGAAAACAGGCAGCATAATGGATTTCTTATATAGTTGTTAAAATTGAAGATGAAAAGTTGTAAATATACAAATATTAGAATATTATAAAATGTTACAATTCATCCAGATATGAAAAAGTGAATCCCACAAATATTCATAAAATCAATTCCTTGAAGTTTTTAATGAACATCGAGTTGAAATTCCCCATCCCCCGCTCTCCCTACTCGCTCTCCCTACTCGCTCACCCTACTCGCTCTCCGCCTTCTTTTTTTTACTCTATTTCTATCGCCTTCTTTAGCACGTCGTAAGATAGCAACGTCAGTGATTTCTTGGCAATTTCATGGACATGGAGTCCGTCGCTCTTCCCGTGTTCGGTGATTCTCAGCGTTCTCGTCGCAGCACTTGCACAGTGCTTTCGAAATTAATAACTTTCGCCACCCGCAATAAGTGGTTAAATAAATACTCGCCATAGTTGTTGCGGTTTCCAGCCACGAAATTTATTACCTGCTGCAAGCGGTGTGAAAAACACCGCGCACTCTTTTTTTCTTACTCTTTTCTCTCGTCATCCTTTACAAAGCAACCGAATTTCCTGCCCTAGAAGTAATTTTGAACACCCTCTTGATCCCCTTAACCCCCACCAACCCCCCCTTTTCCCACCACCTCCCACTCTACCCTCCGCGGCGCCATTTGCAAATCCAGGATTTTCATTTTCTTGCGCGAAACGAGTTTTATGTGATGCCTTGGACGGGATTTTCGTTGGAACGCAGAATTTAATTTTGTTTTATTGCTTGAGATAACGTAGCGGTGGGAAATACTTGGACTTTGCTCAGACCTTCGGAGTAAAAACGAGTGTAAAATAGAAGAAAGAAAAGAAAACACGAGATTTTTTATACGAATTCCGTACATTTTAAAAGCTTTAATAGTTTTTTTCACTATGCAAAAAAGGTGTTTCGAACGTTGAACTCAACAAAAAATATTCGGTGAATTTTGAGACACTTTTGCACTAAAAGTTACACAGTCTTCGTGGTGAAACAGTGTTGCCAACGCAAAAAACACCAAAAACTCAATGCTACGGTGGAGACTCATTCATGTTCTCTGCTTCGTTTCGAAGAGCGCGTCGAGGGTTAATTGCAAAAATACGTTTCAATCCATTATTCGAATTCGCACACTCGAGAGCGCCAGCTAACGGTCAGCCAGTGTTGCCAACGTGCGGCACAAATGAATGCCCACACGCAACACGATGCATGGAGAGTGATAGGTGTTGAAAAAAGAAGAGAGGGAGAGGGATTGCAAGAAAAGAGGGATTGAAAAAAAGAAATATAAACAGCAAAAAAATAAAAGTGAGCAGAAATTTCCGAAGAGACTGAACTAACTGTGAAAACAGGGGAAGAGTAGAGATGTGATAACGATTATTCACGAGATGAGCGGGAGGCACAGAGAGAGAGAGAAAACCGTTACTCTTCTCACTCCTTCAAATTTTGATGGATTTTCGTGTCCAAACCAAAGTTGTTGCGCGAGGAAAACGCAATTCGTGGAAACAAAAACAAACAAAAAAATGGCAACGTGAGAGGGAGAGAATGATTGTCGTTTTTGTTCTCACGATGCTGTTTTACCGACTCGATTCGTTTTTTTAATGAACAAAAAATATAGCAAATTTTTGTTCATTAAAATTTCGTTGCAAAAGAAGTTGAGAATTTTGCGCAACGTATTGAAATTTGGAATTTAAAACTTGGCATCAATTCAACTGCAATTCGACTTTAACAAGTGGGGTTGGCAAGCATCATCCATCCCAACCACCGCCCATCATCACCACAAAAACAACATCAGGCAACAACAGTTCGTCTATCAAACAACATCAACGGCAACAGGAGAATCTCGTTAAATCCGACAAGTGTTAGTCAAGGCAACCGCTGTAATGTATGCGTGTGTGTGTGTGTGTGTGTGAGTTGTTGTTGTTGTAGTTGTTGCTTCCTCCATTTGTAAATGCGATCGTTGCTTGCAGTAGGCATTTGTGCTTGCAAATGTGTTCGCAAATCTGCACTGAGCACGAGGTTCACTCTCTCTCTCTCTCTCGCTCATTAGCGAAATTGAACGCACATACACACGCACACACATAACTTCGTGCACTACAATGGCCGCCGTTGCCCTTGAGTGCAATTAGTCTGAGCGGTAATTGTAGTTGTTAATGTCACGGGCGTGCGGATTGGCGGAGGTGAGTGCGAGAGTGCAGCTGCCCCCACGCATGCAAAATGCTTTACGCTGTCGTTGTTGTTGTAATAATATTGTTGTTGTTCCAGTTGCTATTGTTGTAGTTGTTCTGGTTAATTTTCAATTTAAACTTTAAATTTAAACTTTAAATTTTAAAGTCTCGTCTATTTTTTCCTTGCATTTAACTTAATTTCCGTTAAAGAATTTTAATTTGTCGTCTCTTGAGTTGTTTATTTTGTGCGCCAAACTCGCTTCTCGCTTCCGCGATTGCGTTTGCTTTCAGAAGAGATTTTTATATACAAATGAAAAAATCAAAAGCAACCACTGACAAACTCTTGCACGCGCTTCACTTCCTCTCACCGTTACGGTTTCCGTTTCCGCTTGAGTTTACAGAGTTTTCTTTTGTTGTGGGAGACTTTCGGTCTCTTTGAACTTTCTTTTTTTTACTTTTCCACAATGATATCAGTTTTCTTTTGAACTTAGAAAGAAAAAACAAAAGAAAAAGAAGAAAAAAAACAAAAAAAAACAACAAAAATCTGAAGAAAATCCGAGAATTCAACAGAAATAACTAACACTGACTTCGTTTTTTAATCAAAATTTGTTAGAATAGATTTATTATTATTATTTAATTTCGTTTCTGAAGTCGATTTTATGTTCTTTATGTAGAAAAATAAAAATTAAAAAAAAAAATCAATCTGTCGTTAACAGCAATTATTTTCTCTTTAGTGAAGTTTCACGTTTGACTTTTACGATGATAAAACGAAAGGCAAAAGTTCGAGTTTAAATAAGACGAATTTGATGTGTGACAATAAAAAGTTTTTTCCTTTACCTTTATAGAAAAACGAAGTCTTTCCAAAATAAAAATGGAAATCAGTTTCTTTATGATGATCATAAAAATAAAGATTCCATTCAGAAGTTTTGTGAGGAAAAATGAGGAACTTTTTGGTGAAAATGAGGAACTTTTTGGAGAAAACAAAAATGAAAAAAAGTTCCCGTGTTAGTTTCAAGTATCCAAGTTAAAAAAGTATCGTTAAAAAGCAGCGAGTACAAAAAACGACAGCAACGAGAAGAAGAAAAATTAAAATAAAAAAGTTCTACAAAAGCAACAGAAAAAAGGAAAGTGAAAAAAACTGAAAATCGAAATGCTAAAGAAAATTAAGATTGTTGTTGTTTCACGCTTTTAATTTCCTCCTCATTTCTTTCCTCTTTTTCTTGTTCTTCTTCTTCGCTCGCTCTCTTTCTGAGCCAAACTCGCTTCTCGCTTCTCGCTTCGCTCACAAAGCGGCGCTCTTTTGTGCGTCTGCACGTGTGCGTGTTTCGAAGTACTAACGTGTGTAGGTACAACAACAACAACAACAACAACAAGTACCACCGCACCAGAACCTACAACAACAACATTGCCAGAAGGCAGTGTAAAGTTGCAACAAAAATGTTATAATCAAAAAACGTAAAAAAAAGATAGGAAATCGAAAAAAAGGAAATCCTAATCGAAATATTCAGCTTCAGTGCTTTTCAAGTTATCAGATGCCTCGAGAAGGACCTCGTAAGTCCTTCATTACCGTTGTTTTGCTGCTAGCGTCCTGTCAAAATCTGTCGAAAAACGATGCAAATAAAAGCTTTGAATTTATTTCACCTTCTTGTGTTTTGTTTTTTAAACGCCAATCAGTTTATCTGGAGCGTAAATTATTGCTGCTGTGTGCTGAACATTTTTGAACCTCAACTACAATAATTTCTGCAGTTCGTGTTTTTTATTCGTCTGCTGTTTTTAATGTGTAAAATCAGGTCATTCGAGTGAGAGAAAATCGGCGAAATTCAGCACAGCAGCAGATGCAGCAGATGCAACAGCGATTGTCATTTTTTACGTTGCTGTTAATGTCATTTTTACAGTTTTTCTCACAATTTTGTGGTCATGCTGAGTTCCGGCGAAAAAAGGTCACCGTTGTCGTTTTGACATCGGTGACATTTTTCGCGGATTCATCATCATCATGAATTCATCATCATAAAAAAAAGACGCAAAAATTAAGACCAAAAAAATGCTGTCACGCTAGCAAACCCACAACAATTCCACGGAGAACAGAGAAACCAAAAAAAGTCCAGATAATACAACGCATTTTGATGCATGGCAGCAATAATTTCGCTTAATATGACATCAGAAATGTTTTACTGCGCTTTCATTCACTTTTATGCATGTTTTCGCCCGCAGAGCTGCCAGTCGTGTGAATTCCGACGACTGATCGGCGAATCGGCCGTCGCCGCATGCTGAAGGAACGCGAGCAGCAGCTTCGTGAGAAATACAACGACAACCACGATCGCCGAGCAGTACGACGTCTTCGTCAAGTACGTTTTCGTGGCTTACGAAGAACTTCAACGAAGCTGAGCCGAGCTAGCTGTCACGTGAGCGCGCTCGTGAATCGAACCTCCAGATTACGGTAAATCAGAACGATGGAGCCATAAAAACCCGGGAAAAACAGAGAATTTAGAAATTAAACGTTATTTTCACAGAGATTTTTCACTGTCAAATCATGTTTACTTATTTTATTGTGAAGAAGGTTGTGATATTTGGAAAATACGATATAAAGAAAAAAGCTTTCACTACACTAATACTAATTTTTCAACTACTACTACTACTACTACTACTACTACTACTACTACTACTACTACTATTACTACTACTACACTCTACTTCTTCTTCCTCTTCAAACGCAGCTGCAACGAAAACAAACGTTAATTTTATTATTTTTCCTTTATACGTTTTCGTTACTGGCATCAAAACCGCGTTGAAAATGGCAAACAGAACATTAAATTATGAAACGCGTCGCTGTCACCGAATGACCACAGAAATGTCAACACATTTGATGTGTGGACAGCAGCAGTAACGGGAAAAAGGGAAATTAAATGCTGGTTGCTGAAAATTTCACGTTACAAACGAGCGAAATTGAAATCCATGAGAAATCCTCTCTCTCTCTCTCTCGGGCGAGAGCGAAAGAAGGAGTTGAGGTGGGGGGAAAAAAGGCGAAATTTGTAGACAGAATTGAATTTCGATATAGAAAATTAATCGACTGGTCGAACCTCCAGTTCGTGGCTGCTGCGACATTTTCGTGCTGTTTAACTGCTTTTATTGCACTTGCAATAGATTTTTCATTGTATTTTTGGCTAATTCCTGGCTTTGATATTTTCATATTTTCCACGTTCTTCTTCTTTCTACTTATTAATGTAGCGTACGAATGCAATAATAATAATGGAGTTCATGGTTGTTACGAAGCCATTTCTGAGCTATTTATTGCAGCACACGAGCGCAATAAAACCGAGAATGCCGACGCAATGTCAGTCACATTCGAGGGCAGCCGCCAGACTTGACTGTTGCTTGGCGCAGCATTTCGTTTTATGATGATGGATAAATCGAACGCAATAAAAATTGTGAGCGAAAAGCTCACCGAATAAGAATGGAAAGTTATAACGATGGCGTGCAAAAAAGTGAATGCAGTGAAATGAGAACGAAACTGAACTGAATGAAAATGCCTTGAAGTAGCTACGAAATCACAAATATTAATCGTATTTATTAGAGATTTTACGAGAAACTAGAAGGAATGAAGATGTTATGAAGAAAGTCATTGCGATGACGAACGTGTGGATTATGAAATAATCGGCCTTTTAAGTCTTTTATTGGTCGTATAAATTTTAGTATGCTTTTTAATTACAATTTCAATATTTCGAAATATATTTCTCACGATTATGTGACTCTTTTATTAACTAATTTATTGTTATATTGTTTTTTTTCTAGAATTTATGCTTGCCAAAAAACGTTTTCATTTTTTAAAAATCGTTAGTTTTCTCAACTATATGAAAATTATGTTAAAATTTTATTCAGCGTGGTTTGAAACGATTTTTTAATATTTATAATTATTCTTCTCTTCTAATTTGTTGACTTCGTGTTGTTGCACAAGTTTCACACGAATATTTCTATCCACAAAATTTCCCCGTATAACATTCATGAAATTTACGCACGAAATGCTTGACTCTGCACGACGCTCCCGCTCTCGTCACTCCCGCTCTCGTCACTCCCGCTCTCGTCACTCCCGCTCTCGTCACTCCCGCTCTCACCGCTGCCGCTCACTCCCGCCACAAACACCATCATCAACCAACACATCTTTTAATAGAGAGAGAGAGAGTGAGTGAAAGAGTGAAAGAGAGAGAGCGACCTACCGTCTGTCCACTTTGAATGAATTTCGATCGATCTCTTTCGTAAATTGAAATTTAATTGCTTTTAATCTCAGTGTAATTCTTCCAAATACAGCTGTAAATACAACGATAAGGACAACAGCAACAACAACACCATTGTTAACAGCAACAATTGCTTCAAATTGTCCTTCCGCTCCTTCTAAAGAAATGCAAATTCTTCATTTCTATACACAAATGCAAATCAACAATATTTCTGAAGTCACAGAATCACGGAATTCATTTGCCCCATGCATGACACACACGTACACTTCCCACACACGCACACACGTTACATACACATTTGCATTTGACACAGAGACTGAACGGCAAACAAATCCAAATTCATGTCTACATCTGACTAAATATTCAGTTATAATGACTGCACGCGGCAGTTGGATGAGCCAGCTGATTAGTTGAGCCGGCCGGCTGATTAATTGGCGCTGAGAGAGGCTGGCTTACGCAGAGAGAGAGAGAGAGAGAGAGTGAGAGAGAGCAACGCTGCACCGGGAGAAATTACTACTGTCATTACAGTTCAATGAACACGGAAAAGTAACAAAATTGCAGCAGTCAGAAAACAGAGAGAGGAAATCCTTAGAACCGCCATTAATTCGAAATTCGAGTCCTGGAAACAGCTACGTAATGCAGTTGCTGGCCAAAGGGAAGCAAAAGGACGACAAAGCAGGAGCGATCTTAAATCGCCCAATAACGTAAAAAAAAAAAAAAAAAAAAAAAAAAAAAAAAAAAAAAAAAACCAGGGAATGGCAAGGAATGGCAGGCAATTTAATATCCGTAGGGAAAACATTTTACGCACGAAATTTAACCAGAAAAGCAACAGTTGGTCCTCGTTGGTCCTCGTTGAAGCTCGTCATCGTCACGCTTTTCTACTGCTTCGCGTCCTCTTTTCCTCACACCCACCTGCCACTAATTATGTCAAATGCAATGACGCAACGTGAACTTAATAGTTGGTGCCAAAAATAGGGTTCGGCTGCACCGAACTCTGCCGTTCTTTTCGAGGGCGAGTGGCAATTTTTTGGTAATTTAATATCTTTCACAAAACCTTTATAAACACGACAAATTATAAGTGAAACTGAAAACCATTGCAAATTAGCACAAAAATGATGAATGAAGACGTCCATCCTTCGTAAAGAAAATTACATGCGGATGTTGGTTTTTCTTTCAATGACGCTTTCAGTGATAAATTTGGAACCTTCCTTCAATATATCAACACAGAAATGTCTATAATTACTAAATAAAATACTTGAAATGTCCTACAACATTGACGACTTCGAGTTTGACAATTTTCCGCGCGGAAAATCCCATTTTGGTGCTTTCAGCAACTTCTAAAAAACTTAAAACTCATTCATTATAATTTTAAACTCAAGAATATTTATAAATTTGCTTTCCGTTCTCCATAAAGTTATTTTTTTTCAAAATTAAAATTTCTAACATCAACTTTTGAGAGAATGAAATCAGAATCAGCTAATTATGCAAAATGGCGGCACAGAGAACCTAAACAAACAACGAGGAGCCTAGCAAAAGCAATTACAAAAACAACAGCAACTCGCTCTCTCCCGCTCTCCCCGCACAACAGATGAGTTAATGCCGTTCAAAGCAACAACAATGCAGTATTTGAGCGTTTTGTTGTGTGCTTTCCACGGATCTCTCATAGTTGGCATCAGTTTAGCGGTCTATGTGTTGGTGAATATATTGTGTTGTCTATTTGTGTGAGTGTGTGTGTGAGAGTGTGTGTGTGTGTGTGTGTGTGTGTGTGTGTGTGGGTGGGTGTGTGTTTGTACTTTAAAATGCTTTTCACCGAAATGCTTTTAGCCAACATAATTTTCTTTTCAAAATGAAATTTATTAAAACCAACAATTTTAGTGCATTTTTGTTGAGTTTTGCTGTTGTTGTCGTTGTTGTCAGTTTGTTTGCTTTTGGCGTTCATTAATTTCTCATTTTCCTTCTTCCTTCTAAATCACTGAAAGCAGGAAATTTTAATGTTCCCTCGTAGCTCGCCGTTCAATTTCAATTTTTATCAACTTTCAGTTTTGCAGTAGGAAATCATTATTTATTTTCTCAAGCGATTGTTTTCATCTTTTTGTTTAATTTTGCTTATTTTCTTTTTTAAAAACAAACTTTTTCAGTAGTAAATCATCTGCAGTAAGGAAAAATGCATGCAAAAATGCAGAAAGCTTGTTTGGCTTTTGCTGTGTAAAAGTTTGTCAACGACTTTTTTAATTAATTTTATCATTTCGTGCTAAAGTTTTGGGGGAAAATGTGTTCGGTGCAGCGTTGCTGCGTTCGTTGAGTTGCCCCTCTTTGCGGTGTAATATTTTAATTCGCTCTATTTAGCTGTCAGCTACTTTAATTAGCGACCCGCATTAATTATTGCCGCAGGAAGTGAGCATTTTTCGCTTTTTCTTTTTAAATTTGGGGAAAAATGAGTGAACGAGTGAAGAAAACGCATTTTTGGTGGCACTTCGCTTGTTCTAAGAAGCAGAATTTTTTAATTTGTTATTAGAAGAGATTAAAAATAGTCGCTTTTTATGATTATTTTGAAAAAAATTTTTTTATTTTTTATTTTTTTATTTTTTTTTTTTTATTTTTTTTTTTTTTATTTTTTTATTTTATATTTTTTTTCTTTTTTTATAAATGAAAAACAGAGTTTTACTTATATTAGACTCACCTTTTCGCTTCAAAATATTGCGAATCCGCAGAAATAAACGAAATTCTTCCGCGTTGTAGAACAGATGAAATTACAAAAGTTTTGTGATTTACAATACAATTTTGTAGTTGGAGTTGATTTTTGAACACTTCTCACACTTTTGTTGAAATTTATAATTTCGCGTGAATTTTACTTTTTCAAATACATTTTTGATTTCGTTAATAACACAATTAATATATTTATTCCTTTTCAGGGAATCACTATTTACTAAATTTATTGTTTACAAAAAGCTTTCGTTTCATTTTCCTCGATTTGTAGCAGAGAAATTATTGCAATTATTTTCTTCTTTCTTTTTCAATCATTTGATTTTAATAAGTTCAATTTATCCGTTTTGTTGGGTTATTTTGTTCTATTAATTTGGTTAATTTTGGTTATTTTGTTTTTTTTTTTGTTTTATGAATTTTGTTATTTTTTTCTGTTAATAACTTATTTTACTTTTTTCATTTTACACATTTAAATTTTATTGATTTTTTTTACTGCTTCTAGAATACAGAATTTCTAAAATACACCGTATGAATTTCCGTTTGAATTAATTTTTTAATTAATTCTTTTCCGCCAGAGCATCCTTTGTTGTCATCGCGCAATCTTCCGGTGCCGCAGCAGTGTTGCTGACCTTGATTGTGCTTTTCACCCAACACTTGTGCGTCTCCTCTTCCTGTTCCGTTCCATTTCTCCATTCAGTGTTTCCTCTTCTTCTGCTGCTTCTACTTTATAATCATCATCGCTGCTTCGCTCTGCTCACGAGAGTTATTTACACAAACAACAACCAGCAGTGACGTACACAACGGCAAGGATGAGACGCAAAACGGATTTTTATTCAATGCTAAAATTCTTCTTCTCTATCGTTATTTTTTTGATTCTTTTCTTGTTGTTTCTAGAATGCAGTAGAACTTTTGTTTACAACATTTCTTGATCTTTATAATTTTTTCAAAGTCCATTTAATGGATGCAATAATAAAATCCCTACTTTTTGTTTTATTTAACACAGACGTTGACACTTAAATATTTGCAGTCACACATACACACTTATTTACCACACGTATACACATGTTTTCACAACGCATGGAAAACAAATGTTATTCCGTCCTTCTGTACCGTCGAATGTTGTTTGCTACTCCGGTGGTAACGCGTCGCCACAAGGATTTCTTCCTCCTCCTCCTCCCAGTTTAGTTTCAGCAAAAGTCATCTTAAAGTGGTTTTTCCGTGATTTTCTTGTGTGGTCGTTTTTCAAGAGTTCAACTCATAATTTTATTCAAATCCTTGAGAAAGTAACAACGTTTTTGGGTCACTCGTTCGCCATTTTTCCCTCGTTTTGGCTGCCTAAACAGACGCAATGATTTCCATTTCCCTCGCAGCCTGAAAGTAGGCCACGTTTTCTAATCGCACGCATTTTAGTGATGCTCGACACCAGCGCCGATTTCGCGATTGCCTACTTTTAGGAGGGAGTTTTCAGCAGCTCCTGAAAGTATGCTACAGAATGTTTTTCACTTCACTTCTGAACTCTTCTTCGCTTTGAAACGAGAGGCTATTAAGTTGTTGTTGTTCTTGTTGTTGTCAGAACGCTGCTGTATCTGCGCCTTAAGTACTCGAGGATTTTTCAAGTGGTTGCTCTTTCATTCCTGCCAACTTATTTTTATCCATGCGAACGGCAGGCATTTTCTTTCACACACACGCGTTACATCAATGAAAAAAATTGTCAATCCCGCTTCTAGTTTGCATCTTCTTTCTGTTTCTCTGGTTTTTTGCAAACTTTTAAATTATTTTCAAAATTTTCTTACTTCGTCGCATTCGAGCATCAGCAGTTCTTCACTTTCTCTACCGTCTTCCGTTGCACGCAAGCCAACGCAAACTCCGACTGCTCGTCACTTCTGTCGCAGCTTCAGCTTTCATCTACAATTGCCAAACACTCTACACAAAACGGTAGACAAAACGAGCTCAAGGAGAGAAAAAAATTTTAGAACGCAAACTCGCCTCCTAAAAGTAGGCAATGCGGTGAATACATATCAAAATTGGTGGGTTATGATTAAATACAGGTTTCAATGTTGGTGGGTTATATAAATACCGGTATCTATATGGTGGGTTATAGTGAAATGCTATCAAAAATTGCAGTTTTTCCCCTCATTTCATTTCCATAATGGAATGAGCTGTGAAAAATATTATTCATTGTTGCCATCTTCAAAAATTTTAGGGATTGCAAGATTTTAATTACAAATGAATTCGTAGTGACCAAAAATTTGAATCAATTGTAATGTATTAGATAAGCAGAATTTTATAAAACCCAATTTTTCACTAATAATTCTTACATTGTATGACAGATATTCAATTATTCAAATACATTGTGTATCTTCTTTAAAAATATTCCTAGACAAAACATTATAGACTTTGATATTCTCACAGCATAAAAAAATTGTGTCTAAGTAAAGACTGAATTGAATTGAACAGAATTTTATTGCCCAAGTTACATTAGACGTTTCCGCTAGAATGAATTCTTTAAATAGATGTTTAATGTTTGTCTTTTATATTGCTTTACTGTCTAATAATAACAAAACATTTACAATTTTTTTAATTATTATATGACAGAAGCTTTTTTGTTATAATGCCAGTGTAAAATCGAACATAGTGCGAACATAAAATCTGTTTGTCGTATTGTTTGGAGTGAACTTTAACTTCAAATTCAAGTCAAAATATATACATTCCGAGTTATTAAAGTGAATTAAAATTTGTAAGAAAAAAGTTACGTTTTGACATTTCGAACAAATCCACTTACTTTTACTACATACGAAATTATTTGAACTCTTTTATTTTACACTTTTACCATAGCCAAATGAATGTGAAGTACTTTTTTGATACGTCGGCTTATACCTGGTTAAATTCTTAAGAGAATTGTGGATTGTAACGTGAATCTGGCAACTTTTGATCAAAATATAGACGTGTTTAATAAACGTGTTTTCCAATATTCCACGAAGATTCACTCTTTCCAGGAGGGGGTTTTAAAACTATAGACTTCAATGCATTAGAATTTCTGTCGACCAAAATGTTCTACGTATTCGGTAAGAAAAACCATTGAAATAAGGAATAACATTCTCACATTCGCGAAATGCAATTCACAATTCATGATAATAATGATAGCGATTAAATAATGACAAATATCGGAGTATATTACCGATTCACTTGTTAGCTTTTCAGATTCGAAATTTAGAGTTATGTTGGAATTATGAGGAGTAAATGATATTTCTACAATATTCTTTGTAGAAGAAAGACTGCAGTTCGAGATAAATTTGTTATTAGCATCAATTAAGAATTCATTCTCTAGTTAAGATGAAGTTTAGCGAGGAAATTATTTATTCTCTCCTCTCGCGTCATTATTAACTGTCAAATGGTGAATTTTGACAGTTATATATAACCGTTATATTAAACCGTTATATCAAACCGTCACCTTTACCGTTACATTTCTTATTAAAACTTAAAGCTGAGAAAACTGCAATTAACTTAAAGAGGATAAAAAAAGTTGGCGAAATCTTTCAAAAATGTTGGACCAAACGAAATCTCACAGATGACAAGATCGAACGTGAACGACAGCAAAAAAGCGGAACCAATGGCCAAGGGTCTGCATCGAGCACAAAAGCAACAACCTGTTAGAAAAACCGAACCGAAAAAAAAACAAAGCAACCGAAAACACAAATGTTTTGTGAGTAACCAAGCAACCAAAGATTTTCACGACTGTGTTTCACAGAGAATTTGTACCATATGAAAATTGAGACTCAACAATTCAACACGTAATTCTACTGAAATTAAAAATGAAACCAGTCGCTAATTATTCCGATTTGGACAAAATCATGGAGGATACGGATCATCAGAGCAATTATGGTGATAAAAGACCGAGAGATGAACAGGGAGAAAATTTTCCAGCAAAAAAGCAGAAAGTTGACGGCGAAACCCCAGAAGAGTCACAAGAAGCAGATTTGGATCCGAATTCGGACAACGAAGTGCTTTCGGATTGCTATTCGGTTACTTCGGCAACGCTGGACGAATATCCGTTCTGTAATTTTTCTCCCGAATGGGAGCAGGATTGGCTGGATATAAACAGCGCAGCCTTCGAGGCGCTGTGTCTAGAAAACGCTGAATGGTTAGATTTGGAAATCGATGATATCTATGGAGCAGGCGGGAGTCAAGAAGTCGAGCCGCCCGCCAAAGATGACGACGTGAGCGCCATAGAGTTGGATGATTTTGAATCCGTCGTTGCTGGATCCGTCGATGAAGCAGGGCCAAGTGAGACTGACGACACGAATAATTTCAGTCTGCCTGAAGATGTACCAGAGGACGGAGTTAACCGAAAAGGTTCGTTGAACAAACTATGCGATTTGGCGATTCGCTCTTTCGATCAGAAGACTTGAATATATCGGAAGTTTATAATATTTTGCATTTAGAAAAAGACGAAGAAGATAACAGCGGAACCGACAATCCCCAGCTCATTCCTGTAGATGGCGATGCTAGTGAAATTGACGATTCAATAAACGAGGAACCGCTCTCTGATACTTCTGGTTATGAAGGATGCAGTGACGTAAGCCTTTAAGAGCTTGAAACCTGTTCAGAAATGTCTCCCGCAAGCTTTTGGCAGACTTTCTGATTGTTGTTTACTTACCTTTGAATTGAAAGACATGTCAACCAAGCTTGAAACTTTAACTTGTCTTTCTTTATTATAATTATATTAATTAATTAATTAATTAATGTCTTTCTTTATTATTCATAAATGTTATATAATAAATTCTTTAAAATTAATTAATGAATTGTTATCTTTATTGTTAATAAATGATTTGATTGATGGATTAAATAAAATATATAATGTACCAAACACATTTAAAAATTCTCTTTCTCTTTGACTGATTAGATTCATTTCAATGACATCTTATTTGTATCCAATCAGAAGATCGAAATCAACTGGAGGTCATATTTGGACAATCAATTTCGTGCTTTCTTAGTTTTAAAATCGGCTGTTATCACATCGGTTGTTCACATTATCAGTTCAATTGCTGACACATTACCATGTTTTTGCTTTTCCAGCAGAAGACAGACATTTGACTAAATTCAATTAATCCTGTTGAATGAATCCTGGTGAAAATGAAAATCCATTTTATGTGATAGAAAATCCCTACATAAAACCAAGAAATCATATTCAAGTTGTAAAAAGAAAACGCAAACGGTAAAATCTTTTTACAATACCAGCGGAGATTACAAACGAGACACAAATTGTATTGTGTGAACAGCCGGAGGAAAAACATGAATATCATTAAATGAATAGGGGATTTTCAACACAAAACACATTATTTTTTGCTAATAAAATTTTCTCTAATTCCCCAAAATGCAATTGGTAATCATTAGCACGATAAGGTAATATAATATAGAATCAAATCAGACTATAATTCCTTAAAAGAAATATGGCGTAATGCAATACTGTTCTTGCAAAAAGCTGGAGTTCTTTTTCCGCCCTTTTTGTTTTCCAATAGCATTTTCCAGCGCTTTTGCACAGAGCTCCGCGCCGCTATATTTCAAGCTGGTCTTTAAATCTAACACAAAATAAAGCCGTTTCTATTAGAAGGATCGGCTGTATTATAATACTATAAATGATTAATCAACCTACACATTTATCTCAATAGTTAAGAAGTTAACTTATTAAGAAGTGTACCATAAACGGTGGAGAATTTTAGGAGAAAATTTTTATTTAATACATCAATAACTATAAAATAGCTATTTTTCCAATTTCTTTAGCCTGAGGCGCTTTTTTATTCCAATTTTTCTCTTAATTAAATGTGTAAGTTTATCGTGATTTTATTTGGAAAAAAATTATAAAGTTAAAAAAATTATATGCTAAATTTAGCTTTTATCAAAAATACACATTTTTGATAAAATGTTACAGAGTATAAGTGAGAGATATTTTCAATATCTTTGCAATGATATCATAAGGTGCAAATTTCAAACTTTGCAGTCCTATAATTCCGAAAGCAGATGCGAGCACACTATTTTTACACTAATTGGCTTCTTACCGAAGATCTCAACCTTTAAAAATATTTTATACTGTTTTCCAATTGTCGGTGTCCTTGAATTCTAGCGGAATAACACATAATTATGAATTATCATTTAGTTTTCCTTTTGCACAACATATTGACTACTTTCGGCGATGTAAAATTTTAAAAATAGCGGCTAGGACAACATCGAATGAGGGCATATCTATTGATCCGCCGTCATTAAATAGTGTCCCATCTGCCGACGCCGACAAAACAAGGTTGGTATTGAGCATTGAGCATCTGCGTTCCTATCTGTACCCTGCGTCTATATTCCGATTTCTTCAGGAAATCCTTACATTTTGTCTGGTTAATGTGAAAACTGCTCTAGAATTAATCATGGAGTACGCCAAACCAAATGCAAGAAATCGTAAAGATGACGAAAAGTTACGAATCCGTATTCAAAAGTTGGTCCAAGCAAAATCCCAGAGTGCCGCACACAACAGTCAGAGAAAAAGGCCCTCTTCCCCGGCAAGGAAGGCGTCCAATTCACAACCAGAAAAAGCAGCAAAGGAACAAACATCCAAAGACGACAAGCCGAAACTTGACCGCAAAGAAAAACAGTCAAACGAAACCAATGGTATTTATCATTCACAAAAGCAACAACCTGGTGGAAAAAACATACCGAAAATTTTTGGGAACAGAAATGATTCAACTAAAGGTGTTTCCAACATGTCAGAAGTCAAAAGGAAATCTGCCAATGAACAAAATCAGGCTGTCGGGAGAAAACGCGAAGAAGAATATGTTCCATCAAAGAAGCAGAGACTTGAGGAGACAAGAAAGGAAGAGTCAGAAGAAGAACCAGAAGAGTTAGAAGGATCAAATTTGGATCCGGAATCGGACGCGGATGCGGATGCAGTTTCGGAATCGGCTTACTCAGTTACTTCGCTTGGTCAGGAGGATTATCCCTCTAGCGGTGATAGCTTCTCGGGTTCAGCATACTCCTTTTCAGATTTTAAATCTGTGGACGGTAATGACGAGGAGGCTGTCCATGCTGTCCAGGGAAACTGTCATTTAGGTGTCAGAGACGAAGATGAAAATGAAACCGCAGAGAGTGAGGATGCACCATACTGGACAGAGGACGATGTGAGCTTCTCTGATTTCGATGAATTTGCAAACGAAGGTGAAGAGGAAAGCGTCTCTGAAAGCTCCGCTGATGATCCGCAATACTCGTTTAACGAGCAAATACAAATGGATGATTTCAGTGGAAGTGAAACTGATGATAGAGATTATCATTTGCCAGAAGGTGTATTAGAGGACTTAGTTATCCACAAAGGTTGAGTAAACTATTATTTTTGTACACGTTATGTGATTTAGCGATCGCATTCTGGCCGTACGCGCTTAAAAAAGCGTGCACTGGGATTCGTTGTTCGCCTCTCCATGAGTTTATTAAGTGACTCGCTTTTCCGTCGCCCAGACGATCGCACGCGATTGCTTTTATTATATTATATTTTGAGGAAAGAGAATTTGTTGGCTGAATTTAAAAATAAACCAGTTTGTTTTTCTTGTTTTAGGTACTGCGGAGAAGCATCAAGTAACGGCTTCTGACGAAATCCAGTTTAGTGACGACATTGACGAAGCGCAGATTATCGAACTGCCTCAAGAAGTATCCGTTAAAATTATTGAACAACCCAAGGAGTTTCAGAGGAGCTTTTTAGAAGAATTAAGCAAAAGGCCAATTCAGTTGAACCCTTTGCCTTTAGAAAAAAAAGATGACAATTTAGGTAGTGGAACGGACTGTCCACAACTTGTTCCTGTGAATGACGACGCTAATGAAGTGGACGCTTCAAGCAATGAAGGAACTTCAACCGATACTTCGGATAGTGAGGAATATACTGATGAGGATGGCTCAGATATTTTAATAGATGATAACGGGAAGCATTTATCCGGAAGCGAGGATAAGCTTTCCACTGACGATGAAGGACAAAAGTCTTCTAAGAAAAGTACTGCAGAGACTGCTGAAGTGATCGAAACAGACAATGACACGCCATTTAGGGTTAGAGGATGCACAAATGATAAAAGTTATGAGCAGGACGAGTCACATAATAAGATCATTTCAGAGGTACTCGACACGAGCACAGAGTTTGATAGAGAGTCTCACGTTAAAGACAAAATACTTGAGCATAGGCCTACTGCACGTAAATGCGGATCATCTGTTAAGGAATCTAAAAGTCCAGAATTGGGCGACGTAGGGACGACTGATAAAATTAATGAAATTCCAACTCTGGCTTCTAACATAAACTTCCGCTCTGTGTTTTGCAACTCCGCTGACTCGAATCATGTACTGGTGCTCCTTCGTGAACCCATCTTTTTATACGGCACAGTGAAACTCATTCCTATTGCTGGTTCAATAGAAACATACGGTTACACGCCGGACTGCGGCGAAGAGTTGGAAATATTTTCGCCGCGTGGCTTATGCAGCGTGCACATTGCTCCCAAGCCTAACAAAGAAGCTACTCAAGACGCCCTGGCTGCAGAGTGCCAGCGGCTTTCGACATATTTCTCAAAGACCGAACTTGAAAATATGCTAGAAAAATTTTCTCCGCACGAAAATGCTCTCATCCTGCTTAAACGCAATGATCAGCGCAAAAAACTATTGAACACTTTAAAGAAATACATGAATGAGAACCTCTTCCCTAATATAAATGCCATACCAATGCAGCGCCCACAACATGCTAGCGAATGCCTCGTACGTTGCTTCATTAACGTGGCAACCGAAGCTGAAAAGATTTTCAAGCCGAATCCAGAGTGGAACCAGCTACAACTGCAACTAAACTCCAGGCTGATGGTCATCGGCGGCAAGTCGGTGGGAAAATCGACGATGCTGCGCTTCTTAGTGAATAAGTATTTAGTACATAATCCTCGAGTGCTGCTCATTGACTTGGATATCGGGCAGCCAGAATTGTTTGTACCACAAACAATTAGCGCATCAATAGTGTCGGAACCTTTAATAGGTCCCGGCTTCTTTCTGAATCATCAGCCAGCCATGGCTTTTGCCATCGGACACTCTAACATCGTTATGTGTCCACATCGATATATGCTGGCGGTGAAGGAATTGTTGCGATTCTGCAATGCAAATGAAGAGTACGCACAGATTCCTTGGGTGGTGAATACCATGGGCTACAATAAGGGCTTTGGAGCTGAACTCATTGCGGTTCTATGTGAATTCTTACAACCGACAGATGTGGTTCAACTTCAGAGTAACAAGGAAATCAACAATTTCGACTACCTAATGGAGCCTCAGATAGTGGCAATGATACCCCGCAATATCTACTTGGACCAAGTATATCGCGCAGATCCCACAAAACCAGAGGCGGATGCTCCGACATACAAGCTTCATGTGTTTAACTCAGCCGTACTGCAGGAGAGTCGCTATCAGCGCGACTGGGAGATGAGTGCTAAAGACATGCGGTATGCTGTCATGCTGTCACGTCTAAGTGAAGCATTTGATAGCCACGCAGAGTGGTTAGCAGATTGTAAACCCTTATGGTAAGCTGAATTCTATCGGGAATCAATTAAATTAAATTCAATTCTCTTCCTCTAAAGCGCAAGTCTCGATAACTTGAAGGTGGTCAGTTTGTTGTCGAACGAACTTACACGTGAGCAACTTTTAAAATCCATCGAGGCAAATTTGGTATATCTGTGTCGCTTGCAAGATGAGAATCTTGCACAGTGCTTTGGCATTGGTATGAAATCAATACAAATTCAGTCTATTTTCAGAAATTATGTATGGATTTTGCAGGTGTTGTCCGCGCCATCGACTATCAATTGAATCAAGTCTACTTGGTTCCTGCTATGCCTCGTGAGTGTATGTCTGATGTTGACTGTCTTGTGATCAGCGAAATGCCACTGCCCACTTCTATGCTCACTGACCAGGGTCCAAAAGTTAAGGACACCGCACCTTTTGTATACACCACAGCCGACGCTATGGCCACCAAGGTGGTCAAACAGATCTACTACCGGCCAGCAGAATTCCTTACCGGCAAGCATAACAGTATAGTTTAACGATGTGAATTTACTTAAATTATTTAGCTGTATGTACTTCATTTAATATACTGGCAACACTAGTTTACAGTAATTTTACATATAATAAAATTTGCAGAAGCAAATCCCAAAACCCCGAATTTTTGCAAAATAGAATATAGAGAAGCTTTGTGGGATTTTTGGTATTCTGATTCCCAGTAAAACCACATTAGCAACATCTCATTAAGTAAGACAAGGTTCCTTCGAAGTCTCAATGTGATAACACATGACAGCCTTTTAGTATTCTACGCATAAGCACACGTCGTCCTTCGGGGCGCGCCATTCGCGCATCCCAGCCATGCACTTTGATACGCTTCACCTCTCGTGGCTTAGGGAAATGGCACCGTACTTTCGTCTTAAGTATACCGCGATCGAAGGCATGCGCTTGCCGTGTAAAAATCATTGGAGTGGCAACCAAAACTGTGGAAACAGTCCTAGAATTAAATTGAAATAATGTATATTAAAATTTAGATCTATCTCACTACGAGACATACTTTTGCAAAAAATTCATAAACATCCTCGGCTAACTTTTGTAACTTTTTATATCTATTTGGGTTATGTTTGATGGAAAAATGTAACCTCAAATACAGTTTGGTTGCCAAGCCTACAAGAAAAAACATGAAAGTGAGCTTAAATTTTAATACAAGCTCAGCGTTTCTCATTGCGATTTATGCTAAAATTTATTTTCGTTTTGGATAAAATTGCATGCTTGAAAACTTGCATATAAAAATTTTTTTTCCAAGCTTGAAAGCTTGCTCATAAAAGTTTGTCACACATAGGGAGAAATTTTTTCAATCCCTTTAAAATAAATAGAAAATGGCAACTATGGAAACAAATTGGAATAACAGCTGTCTGTCAATTCAAAGATGTGTTAATTTAAACTTATGGCTTTTATTGTTATATTTATTTGAATGCTTAATCGATACGTTTTCAAGCACTTTGCTTTATCCTAAACTTTTCGCCATAGACAATTTAATTTCGTGTAACCAAGAGAGCAATCAAGTTATTGATTTGATATGAAGGCATAAAGAAGTAATCATTTCAGATAACAAATTTCGTGTCTGCAAAATCTAAGGATGTTAGAATTTTATTTCCCCTGCCGTCTGCTTTTATTCACAATGTTTCTGTTTACCAGCTCATAAAAAAATGCTTTTGATATGGAAATATGGAAAGAAACAGTAAAAGAGTAGTGATAGTATATCCTTCGGTAATGCAGTTTTAACCAAAGTTAATAGACTCAATAATTGCGAATCGCTAGATCAAATACTTTATAGTGGATCACAAAATAATTGATTTAAAATATTTTTTAACCAATTGATTTTGACAGCTCAAAACAAAATGCTTCTGCCCGCACACCATTGTGTTCGATCTGTCATTGTTTTATTAAACACACCCAGGTCGTGAGACGTCTTCGCCGCCATCTTATTTTCCAAACTTGCAACTACTGTCTTTTCACTTCCACTTGAAGCTTGTGCTAAGTAACATACACTCTTTGTCTCATTCTGTCGCATGTGACTAGCCAAGTTTTCGTTTTTCTTCGTCAATTCGATTCAATCGGTTTTGATTGTCGGGCATATTCGTCAAAAAAATTAAAGGCGTTGTTCTTCGTCGCTACACAGAGGTTTTGCATCATAAAAATTTATACAAAATTATATTTTACCAAAAGCAAATTCGAAACTTGGAAAGAATACGGTCGCTACAATAAAATAACACAAGCATTGAAAACAACGCGTTTCGCAAACGTTTTAGAAACCGTGCCATTATTTTCTCCAACATTTTTAGCTGTGCGGGGAACGATCGAAAAAAACGTAAGTGGACAAGAAAACCAGATTTCCAGACAATGAAATTCTCCATCGAACAAGCCACTGAAGGATGGGGAATGCCTGACAATCCCTTTTTTTGATGGTGTCTGGCGCTCCAAATGCATCATGGAGCGCCCGTATTAAATTTGTGTTCAATTGAATTTTGTGTTGAACTTGGAGTAACATAAGTAATTTTTTCTTAATTTCATGGTACCGCTCTTGAACTGCTTTCTTCCGTGAAGAACCAATGACGACGATTCGCAAGAAACTGGTGATTGTTGGCGATGGAGCCTGCGGCAAGACCTGCCTGCTGATTGTGTTCAGCAAGGATCAGTTCCCCGAGGTATACGTTCCAACCGTCTTCGAGAATTATGTGGCGGATATTGAGGTTGATGGAAAACAGGTAAGCGGCATTGCAATTCAAATAAGATTCCTTCCCATACACACACCGTCCTTTTCCGCACTTTCTAAACTATACAATTCTTTCATTAGCCAAAAGTGAAATTTGTATTTTGTCTGCTTGCATAAATTTTATTGATGTGGATTTGATTACTCGAACATTACGATTGCAACCAACCTGACGAATGAGTGAATTACTTAAACCTTGATTAAATGATGTGTCGGTTTGTGCTTTTTCAAAGCAATTTTATAACTAGTAGTTATGCCAAAATGTCTTCAAAAGATTTTTTGAAATTCTTGAATGGTTTACAAACAGAAAATTGGGTAAATTTGGGGAAAGTATTGGGTAAAGGATGCAGGGAACATTTAGGGAATCGCTCACAAAAAGCATTCGAATTGATTTTGAAAACTTCTGAAAATCGGTGGTGTTTTTCAAAAGCTTGCGCAGCTTATAAAACGTTCGGAAAGCATGGTAACAAAAAAGATTTCACGTCCAGAACGTAGCAGAGGAAAGTAACTGAAAATTGGATTTCTTACTGGAACTAACATTTGAAAGCCCCTTAAAAACCTTACCGTCGGGTTAATTTGTCAGTTCAAGAATTCTTAAAACTTAGCAACCCACCCTGAAGGCAGTGATCATGCAAGAATTTTATTTCCTTTCTTGAATGTTTGTTTTGGCTTCGTTTCTTTCCCTTGCATCTGTGCGTTGCAGAAGTTGATTCTCCGGTGTATACTTGCTATCAACATTCCACAGTGACTGTATGCGTTTTATTAGTATGTGTGAGTGTGTCGTGCTTTCAAGTGCTTGGTGAGTCACGCGTAGCACGTTTGGCTTCATACCTTCGCTTGTTTGAGCGACTTTGGAGCGAGAATTACATACCTTGATGATACCACTTTCATTAGTTTGGTATCTTCTTATCTAGTATGCTAAAGACCTCATCCCACATCCCGCATTGCCATAGCTGTGGGTTTATTTTCCTCACACAACGAGTAAGTTTCTGGCGGCTGATCAGCTGGAATTCCTGCATATTTTTACAAACAAGTAATTGTCTGTTGACGGCTTTAGTAAAGCCGTGGTTACATTTAAGTACCACAGATGTTTCACAATTTTGATTCGACTCGTTTATTTGCTCTTCTAATGATGTATCACAGCTACGTTATACAGGTGCAATCCATACCTACGTCATTGGATATATATTTGCTGGGTATATTTTTCTGTTTCCTTCTACTTTACAACGCGCGTAGTTGTGTTTACTTTTTTAGATAATAATTTCATGAAGTGAAATATGTTTTGTCGCTGTTCAAGTTTCTGGTTAAATTGAATTCCTGTTCAAGTTGTACTTGTGACTGGTTTTCGTTTCAGCAGAAATAATGATGATGCTTGTAAACACTTGCGCCAATTGTGATTAATAACTTCGACATTTCGCACCAAGAAAACATCTTTATTAAGATTGAAATATAAAAGCAGTGCGTAGATAGAGCTTCTTTAGGTGTGTCTACGAAAGCATTAACTATATTTTAGTTATAATTTTTAAGAATTCTTTGAAGAAGAAAGAAATTTCAAACGATTTCGTTTTCAGACTTCTTCATATTCCACTTCGATTTCTTATAAAATTTCTTTTTTATCCTATAATTATTTGATAATTGGTTTTTGTTACGGTTGCAGTTTTTATTGATTGAAAATCAATCCTTGGATTGGAAAATTTGGCGTTGAAAAAAGATCTAATCGCTTTCAGCCGAATATAACTGGAACGATTTTAACTTATTTCAAATGACTTCAGCGACATGGATTGGTTACATTGATTTCAAACGACTTGTAACAACTTCGATTGTCTTCAAAGGAATTCGACTAATTTCAAACGAATTTACAGATTTCAGTTTCCTTCAATGGAGAGAAGTAATTAATTCCTGCTGACCTAAAAATCAAATCTACAACTACAAACGACGTTCAGCGTCTTCAGCGCTTGTAAACTACTTCAGCGCGCTTGAAACGCTTTAAAAGCTTTCAGCTGACTTCATACGATTCAGCTGAGTTTAAGAGAAGTCGTAAAGTTTGTTAAATTCAGTTATTGTCTCCTATTGTCTCATTGAAATCAACGAATTAAATAATACCTTGAAATCATTTCAATACAATGTCATTCGATTTATTAATTTTTGTCTCTTATAACGTAACAGGTTGAACTGGCCTTGTGGGATACTGCTGGACAGGAGGATTACGATAGACTTCGACCACTGAGCTATCCCGATACAGATGTAATACTGATGTGTTTCTCCGTGGATTCACCCGATTCTTTAGAAAATATTCCTGAGAAATGGACCCCCGAGGTTTGCAGTTGCCCTCAGCTGTTTTAACTATTTCAAAACTCGGAACTCTTTTTACCAGGTCAAACACTTTTGCCCCAACGTTCCGATCATTTTAGTTGGAAATAAAAAGGACTTAAGAAATGATCCCAATACAATTCGGGTGAGTTGTGCAACATTTGATTTTCCTCAGAAAGAAGATTTAAAAATGCGATTTTAACACAAAATTTCTCGCTTTGCTGACGGACATGCAGGATTTGGCTAAAATGAAACAGGAACCAGTGAAGCCACAAGAGGGACGCGCCATGGCCGAGAAAATCAATGCCTTCGCCTATTTGGAGTGCTCAGCCAAGTCCAAGGAAGGCGTACGAGATGTATTCGAAACGGCCACCAGAGCTGCCCTGCAAGTAAAAAAGAGGAAGAAGACCAAATGCCTTTTGCTCTAAAAGAGCAAACCACCCGAGGAGACACGTACACACAAAAACAAACACCCTTCACCCTACAATCACAACTACGCCATCCCCGCTGTAGAATGGGGAGATCGATTCAGCATGCTGTGCTGTTGACCTTAAAGCAACACGTCAAACAAAACTTCGCTGAAATAGAGAATCGTGCATATGAAGAAAAACTAAGAAGAAACATTTCTAAAGATGAGAAAGAAATATCTGTCGGGAATCGGTTAACGACAGTTTCGAAGAAGGCAACACGCATCATGTTAAGTACACAAAACCAACATCTTTCGTAAAATAATACATATTTAAGGCAAAAATGCAGCAAGAAACAGAACAAAAGAACGACTTGTTTTAGAATTCTTGAATTTTCATTGTTTTTGTACTCAAATATCTTCCAGCAGCAGATAAAACATAGCTGAGACTCTATTGTTGTGAAGATGCATGTATTTTAACAACAAAATATACCAAACTACTGCAACAACTGCGGGAAAGCAGCAAATTTTTAAATTATTCCAGCTCCAATAAAAGTTAAAATCTTTTTTATATAAAATAAAATATTTCACTTTTTACATTTCAAATCAACAAGAAACACACACACTTCGAGGAGACCGCAACAAAAACACACAAAGAAATCACAACTTGTTGCAACTTTATTATTGTATTGTATTATGTAATTTGCAATTTTTTTATTGATTCTTTTTCGAGAATTAGTTTTGTAATTGAGAAAACTACACATGAAAATCTTTATGCTGCTTGCAAGCCCTACTATTTATCTATTTACTGCGCAGTGTCTACAATATACATTTTTACCATTTTTATTAAAACCAAAAAAAAAATCAAAAAAAAAGCAACAAATTCAAGAACTTTAGCAAAACTAATTTACAAAATAAGTACATATTTTATCGACGTATACTTAGTTCTGTTTTAATTTATTAAAGTGTAATTTTCAATAAATATAAATAAAATGGAGTGAAATGTCATTTCAATCGCTTTAAAATGTTCATTCATTGAAAGTGCGAAGATGAGGTTTCTGATGAGTGGAATAACTACTAATTTTCCATTCATTTAAGCTTCTTTTTATTCCAAGTTTTCTTTCAATTCACCTTGTTCGATCGTTGTTCTCTTAAATGATTTATTTGTAAAAATACAAAAACGAATTATCTTTTAGCAATTCCAAGCACCTTGCAATGACCTTTGACTCCGTTTTTGTTTCCAATGTAAGCAAAGCTTTACAAAAACAAAAAGGAAAAAAGAATATCCAATGAAATTATTTGCTTCCTCTTAATTTTTCTTACTTAAATTATTTGTGTAATAAGGTTGGTGTTCGTTTTTATGATTTTTCTGATGTATATTATGCATGACGCGTAATATTCCTTACAATATATATTTTACTAATACATACATATATAAAATAAAAAGAACAATAAAAACTAATGTGGATGCCTTTTGCTTAATTGTAATCAATTAATTTCGCCGGAATCGCCTGCATCATAGAGGTAAGCAAATCTATCGCATCATATATCCGATTTTAGATTGGTATGAAGAGACGGCACCGCAGAATTATTACTGCTTCTGCACCGATTCAATATCACGAATAAAGTAGGGAGTTACATTACTTCCTTGCTTTCAATGATTCATTGCCAGGTTAATCCATTTCATTATTTCGGTTAAGCTTAGGTTTCGGCGGTGGCACCGAAAGCGATTGGCTAAGTTACAAGTTTCACCAGAATATGGCCATAATTAAGAAAAAGAAAAGCAACATTTCAGACGATTCACGACATGAAGAGAAAAGAATAAAACTTACTAACATGCCATCCAGCTATAAAAGTTTAATTAATATTCGTAAGAATCTTGGAAGAATGTAACTGTGAAAGGAAGCGATACGCGATACGATGGGGAAATTAGGACTTTATGAGAACATCAACGGAACAAACAAATTCGTACCGCAATTATGGCGTCAATCCATACCACGGAATAATCGTCAATCCATATTTGCGAAATAATAATTTCCATAACATTGATTAAATCAAATAATACAAATCTTACGGTTTTTGCATGATTTTATTTCTGAATTGTTATACACGAGTACATATGTATGTATAAGAATTATTTTTAGTGCATTCGCTTGACGACTGTGATAATTACAAACTTTCCCAAATTTATTGTTCCTATATTCTCTGTATTAATGCCGTTATATGCAAATACTATATATATATATATATTTCTCTTATTATTGTAACATTAATACAAATACTAATTTTTCGTACTTATCAATTCGTAAAACAATTTTGCAACATTATAGATTGAAAAAACTTCTACAACAAATGTGTATTGCGACTTCAGCAATCAGTTTAGAGAAGGATTTTTTTCAGTACAGTTTACTAATAAGTTTGCAGTGTAAGCACACGTGTAAGTGTTCCTTCCTATAGGTAAGAATATGTATGTGATATAAAGGAACTGCTTGCAGGTTGAAGTGGTTACAAGTTTCATTAAGTATGCGATGAACAGACTGTTAAAGAAAATGCGGGATTCTTTATCATGATCCATTTTATACCTAAAATTAGCATAATAATTTTTATGAGGATTAAGAACAAACTTATAACTAACTATAAAAACACAATTACATAATTCTGTTACGAAACTATAAAATAAAATGAATTTTTAAAATTTCTCAAGTTTTCTATAGATAAATCAGTTGCGTTTTGTTAAGATGTAATAAACGGGAAGACGAACGAATGTTTTGTTTTTTGCTGATCGATTTAACTTTCCAACTTAATTTAGCAACATGCGAGTTAATGCTATCGCTGTCTATTTAAATAATTTATAATTACAATTTGTAGCTAAAACTTTTGATCCAAAATAACGGTGTTAGTCGGTCGTTTGTCTAGGGATAAAAAAACAATCTGATTTGTTATTTCAAACCTTTTTACGGAATTTTGCTACTATTCGTACATTCCTTGTTGTATACTCTACACAAAATCCTTCTTATTTGGATATATCAATATTATACTCGGATTACTTTGTGCTTCTAGTTGTAGTTTAAAAATTTGTCTAAATTTAACTTAGTTTTAAAGTAGGAAGCAATGTACTTTGCCAAGATTTTGATTATTTAGTTGGGTTAAAGAACTTTTTTAATACGTTGCGCTTAACGCTGTTAACTGTTAAAATAGCATTTTAGCATAAAGCTGAACTTTTGCTGGTTTCGTTTTTTCTTGGAAAAACTTACGAACGTCTTACGCTAGTGTTGGATTCTAGTTACTAGTTCTCTAATCCTTTTCTGGGATAATTCAAAACACTTGCACATATTGAAAACCATCTGCCAACTGATACAGATTTGCGTTGGCTTTCTAATTCATGTTTCGTCGACGGCGAAAGACCAGAGCGAATATCGAGCGAATGCGCCACCAACGGCTCCGACGCTGTGAATTTAACTTCTCTGTGCTAATGCTGCCACCGAGAGCCTAGAAAAAATTCACTTTTAAAGCCATTCATTCATTTCAAACTACTAGCGCAGTCGTCCTCACCCGTCGATGTTCCTTGCGACGTATTTCACGCACTAGCGCGTGAAAAGCTTCATCGATGCAATGCCGCAAAGCGGCCGAAGTTTCGAAAAATGGACAACCGAATTGTAAGGCCAAACATTTGCCCTCCTCTAAGGACACCTGCAGAAGTAGAGCCAAATTCTTTTTAAAGTAGCTGCTTTTAGAAGACAATCTTTACAACTAGCTTACTTTTCGCTGTGAATCCAAATCTACTTTGTTAGCAATCAACACCAGCGGTATGTCCTCACACAGCCGCACACGCGATATCAGTTTACGATACTCGACTGCCTCTTGGTAGCTATGTCGGTCGGTCACAGAGTAACAAATAATGAAGCCTTCGCCACAACGCATGTATTGATCACGCATGGCGGTGAACTCCACCTGCCCTGCAGTGTCCAGTATATCGAGCAGAGCGGGCTCGCCATCAATGACGGCCTGCTGCTGATAGGAATCCTCTACAAATTTTTACGAATTATTGACACACTATACTGAAATGCTTTCACTGAAACTCACCAATAGTGGGATCATGATAATCCAAGAAGCTGTGGCTCACAAATTGTAGTGTAACAGCTACACCGCAGCAGAAAGAATGCACAAACACACGGAAGAGGGGATCTAGAGTTTATCTTTGCAATTCACAATTAGCACACTCACCAGACTTGCCCACTCCGCCGTCGCCAAGGATTACGATCTTGTAGACACGCAGTCCGCCGCGTGTGTTCTGCGGCGGTGGAGCTACTTGACCTTTGGCCGTGCTACCACCGTCGCCACGCCCGTTGCTTGGAAGCGTTTCTTTGGACCAAAACTTTGACTTTGACGATTTTCTAAGGGATACGCAGCCAGTGGTGGACATGTCACCAGCCATGTTGTTGTTGGGTGGGTGATCTGTTCTCTAAGCAGATTTTGTTGACGATAGTATTTAAAACACCACTTCTGACCTTGGACTATAATTAATTCGTTGCTTTTGCCGTCGCCGTCACTTCTTGTGGCTAAATTCAAGCGTTGATGCTCCTTGTGCGTTACTTCAAAGTTTTGTCGATACACTCGTTTCTGTTTTGCTTATGCAAGTTTCTCGAAGTTTTCACTTACTAACGCATTCTGCAGACTTCTTTCTTTCTACACACTGAAATAATAATTCTTACAATTATCTGCCGAAATGAAAATTGTACACAATTTTCTCTATTTGGTAAACTTTCCGTGGTTGATGCTTGTCAATTCGTCACACCTCAAAATTCTTCATATGTTGTATTTTGTTGTTTTATTTTGATTTTGTTATCAGAAATATAACCAAGTAGTAAACGGAAGAAAATACAAAACAAAAATAAAAAGTATCTATGCTTTAGATATGTGGTGTTCAAAGAAGACGCCATCCAAATTTCAGAGTAAACACAACCAAAGGAGTCTGTTTAGTGTGTACAAAAAATTAGTAGTGCGTACAAGAAAATTACACAATGATGCCAATTTGAAATCTAGTAAATTAAAATAAACTGAGTAAATTAAATGAACTTTTACAGCTGAAACATTTCATTATATTAATAATTATTTTTTAATACAATCTTATTCAGACGATGTAACACACCGTGTAACACACTTTATAAAAGTTTATCCCCTAATTCCAATGTTGATATAATATCACCCTCGTTTAGTCTAGGAGTTATAGGTATTTAAAGTTTGAAACTTTTTAGCAGATATCTCCCAAAGCGTAGGGGTGTTATGTTAATATGGCCAAAAAATAAATAACTCGTATGGTTTAAGAGATATCGAACTTCTATTTTTTAACTTTGAAGGCCTATAACTCTTAAACTAATCGAGAGCGACACTTTATTTTTATATTTTCGTTCGACAGGGGTCAATTGCTGTCCGTCCAAAAAAAAAAATTCGTAAAGTAAATTAATTCCCGCTTCTTCTCCCGAAATGCATTTTTCCTTGTAAAATTAAGTGGTACTCGTGAAATAAATTTTTTAATATTGCCATTTAATTCCTAAATATGTCTTTATTCTTTGCTAGCAGGTACATTTTTCCAATAGGTAAAACTAAAATTCACAGTTGAATGGGAAGTATTTGTGCGTCCTCATGCCACTGAATGGAATCATACGTCTGCCCGTGTGGAAGCTATCCATCATCTTCATATCCTCCGCGCTCAGTTCGAAATCGAAGACGTTAAAGTTCTCTGCAATACGTTGCCGTGATACGGATTTCGGTATCGGGATCACACCGAGCTGTATCAGGTACCGCAAACATACCTGTGCGGTGGTCTTGCTATATTTCTGGGCCAGCTCTTGAGCTCTGGTCCCATATATAAATGGAGGCCATCGATTAGCGGGATCAGGACGCGCTAATGGGCAGTATGCGGTCACAACAATTCCAAGCTCGCGTGAGAATTCGATGAGTTTCTTCTGGTTGAAGCCCGGATGGCATTCGACTTGGTTAACTAAAGGCTTGATGCGACAATGCTGCAGTACGCGCTGTGTCTGTTCGGCATTGAAGTTAGACAGTCCAATGCCGCGCACCAATCCTTGGTCGACCAGGAGCTCCATAGCCATCCATGTGTCCACGTAGTCGACGTCAGAGAGTTCTAGAGTGCCATGTACATTCTCATCGCCCGTATATACTTGGCCCACGGGAAAGTGCATCAGGTACAGATCGATGTAGTTCAGTCCCAAGCTGGTCAGACTCTTGCGACACGCATGCTCAACCAACTTGGGTTCATGATGTATGCCACCCAACTTTGTGGTCACAAATAACTCTTCTCTCTTGACGACACCCTCGTCGATTTTTGCACGTATAGCAGCGCCAACTTCGTGCTCATTTTCGTAGACGAATGCGGTGTCAAAGTGGCGATAACCTACATCGATAGCGTCCTTGACAGCTCTCTCCGCGTCCGATTCGTAGGAACGCCAGGTACCAAGGCCGATAATGGGAATCTCTTGACCGTTGTTGAGTTTGAGTGTTGGAGCCAAGGTAGGTGTCATGATAAATGGTTGCACGAATCACTGATTACTTCTCGTAATGGTAACTTCAGGTATTCCACGATCCGGTCAGTTGTTGTGAATACTAAAGACTGAAAGATTATTGGTAAATTTGGACGGATTGCTTTCCTTTCCAAAAGCTTTCCAAATGCTTTTATCTTGTATTCCATTTGTTTTTGTTTAAAAATCAATTACGTCAGGAGAAACTTGTTTAGCAACTGCTTCGAGTTGCTAGAGTGAGTCATGTTCACTACGAGAAATATTCTTATACCATCCCTGCACAAGAAGTGACTCCAAGACTAGTACTTGGGTGAGCCCTCGTAACCAGAACTAGTCGACTGTGTAGCTCTGTTAATAAAATAAAAATTAGTTCCGGGAAAAGCTTCTCGAACAAATTTTTCCCTACTGCAATGCTGAACACTTGTAACAAAAAAATATGTCATAAACACTGCATTGCATTTGTGTAGTCGAATCGAAGATTTGTGTAATTAAAAAATGGCATATTTTATTTCTATATAACTTTATTTGATTTTCTTCTCTACTGAAAACACTAACGACAGTAAACATTGTTTTCCGAAATAGACTTTTTTGCTCTCAGTGAGTTAAAATTACGATTTTTCTATGCGTACGTCTACTGTATGATAAGCAAACAGCTATTTTATTTGAAACATTGTATCAATAAGCTTGATTTTCTGTATAAAGATATAAATTGAACGGATTCTAAAAAATTTAATAGAAAAAGTGTGTTCTGTGTAAGAAATATTTGGCTTATTGAATCTTAAAATTGCTGACTGTTGCATGTAAAATTGTACGGCTGTTTTCTATTCAAAGCCTGAAAACACTTATGATTTCCTTCTGCTGCATTTAGCAATTTCTTAACTTAATTGGAGTTAATTTTCTTACAGTGAGCTAAAAAGCTTTTACTTTCAACACTGGTGCTGTTAAATTTGTTGTGTTTCGCTTTCGGATGGGGAAGGATTTTGAAGTAAGAATTTAAACTAAATTGTTACTTCAAAATCTGTCTTTGTGGAGTGACAAACTACCAACACGATATTTTCTATTTCTAAAGACAACTAACATAATAAAAAAGTAAATAGCATTAGGCAAATGTGCAAAAGTCTTGTTACAATTTCAATTTAGTTAAAGAAAAGATTTACACCTAAATGTATTCGAATATATTTTGCGAAACTCTTATTTACTTGAAATCCTGACATTTATTAATATTTTGAAAGTTGCTGTGCTGTCTTTTATTGTTTTTTCTTTTAGATTAATCTTGAAGGTCGAGTTAAAATCGCTTACTGGATTGTCAAATCTAATCACATTTATTTGAGATTAAAACCTTTTTTGTCTAAATTGTTATTAGTTCCGAGTTCTACTTCGAATAATGTATTTTACGAAAAACATTTAGTATATTATATTAAAATTCTATAATTTCGCGAAATCCTATTTTTCATGTAGAAAGAATTCGTTTATTTTTATTCACGAGATGGGCGATTGTTTCAGGAGAGGATCAGGTTTTTTGATTGTAGTTTCAGTTGTAATTGAAGTAGTGAGCATTTTCAGTTGTAAATAAAGTAATTAAAGGCTTTCCGCATACGCGATTGTTATGAAAGAGAATCTGAGATAGAAATCCTATCTTAACGTAATTGCTTATTTCAAATTTTCAGCGACGTCAATATATAATCTTTAATATTTGGTACTTGTTTTTCGACAATAGTGTTTTCTATGTCAATAAAGGCTGCATAGCGCTCATAAAATGTGAAAAACTATAAAAAAGGATTTTGTGTATTTGCTTACTAAATTATGTTGCTGTCTGACAAGAAACCTTAATTAACAAATTTGTTATATATTTTCGATTCTTAATATTATGAAACGGTCGCTAAGACCAGAAAAGTTTAGCGCAAAATTTTTTTTTACGATATCAGATTCTAAGATTCGTTTTTATAATTCCTTTGCTTTACTTGGTCGTGCTATATTTTTATTTAATTTTAATTTACTTACTCTTACTTTATTTTAGTTGATTGTAACTATTTTTGAAATTCTGTTCAATTTCACATTTGTTAATTTGTTACTGTCAATTTTCAAATGTTTTTTTTTTAAATAAAAGTATAAATAGAAGATGCACAACTTGCATCCATCCAGCTTTTGGAGTCTGCATTCTAAATCCTTTGCATTTCTTGTATCGAGCAAGTATGTGGGTCCCTTACCAGTTTCGTTCATATTTTAACAATTACTGTTTGTTTTATATTAGTTGCTTGAAACGTGTAGTTAAACTTGTTAATATCAGAAGTAATAATTCTACTAGTTATTCTTAGTTGAAACAAGATATGGTTATACTGGGATTACTATAGTTATTTACAAGAGTGAAAAATCAACAAAACTCACAATAATTTTTAAATTAAACTTAGTATCAACTAAATATTTATTGAAGAAAATTAAAACATCGAACACTAGATGAGATACAGTATTTAATTTATTAACTATAAATGCAACATAAGAAAATGCAGACCAATAAATGCTTAAATAAATATATAATTTAAAGAAAATCTTACTAGAAATGTAGATGGAAAAGTTAAATTTTTATAATATAACATGAGCTACACAATTGAGATTGTAAAATAAATATATACACATGGATCACTTGGGACAGAACAAAATAAAATTGAAATCTGCAGACATTTTTTATAAATAGCAAAAACTAAAGCTAGAATGCATATTTAAAGTACGTTGGGACATTTTTAAATGTTCCTAAAGACGTGTTTAGACTTTTAAATCTTAAGGCTAACAGATGGAATATATTAATTAGTTTATGAACTTGTATTGGAGAATTTAAGATTTCCTCGTGGGTTCGATTTTCTGCGACATCGCGGTGAGAACACGTTGATTGTCGATAACTCGCAAGAAGCTGATGTACGAGCGCACCTCGCCTTCAGTCTTCGGGGACGGAGGTTCAAGGCCTGCAATTATTAAGAACAACAAATTCTCTGAGTAACTTATATATTTAGAATAAACTTATAAGTTATTGTACTCGTACTATGAAAGCTTCGATATTTTATTGGCCTTCTCAAAAAAAGAGAAAATTTATGAAAATAGAACTTTTAATCACTGCTTTGCATTGCAATTGTCCTCACTATCATTGTAATGGAGCAATCAGCAATTTTCCCGTCATCCTTACCTAAACTCCTCGACCGGCAGAAGCGTATGGTGCGCATTGTCTGAGCCATCATGTGCATCTTCTCGAAGTTGACCAGTCCGTCGAGGCTCGTCTTGTTGCCCTCGTGAGCGAAGGTCATGTCCTTGAGCAGGAGCGGCATGAAGGGTATCACCGGTGGCTGCAGCTTACCAACGAATACACGATATGCACGGTGATTGCGACTGGGATCGATGAGCGCCTCGAACTCCTGAAAGAGTTTACGAAACTTTGACGGGATTTTGTCCCACGTCTGCTGAAGACGTGACACCGCCATGTTGGAGAGTCCCATGACGATGGCGAAGAATGCGTTCAGGTTTTGGTATTCCTTGCAGCTGCAATTAATTACTGAATAAGTAATTGAGTAATTTTTTGTATGGATGTCTTGTACTTACTACGCCGCCAGTTTGATGAATTTCCTCAGCAACCCCACACGTTTGCTCATGCTGGGAGTGGAAACGATTTCGGACACAATCCAATATTGCAGTTCGTTGAAACGTCTCAGAAACACATCCAGATTAGCAGTGATCTGTACGTTTCGAAATATAAATCAAAGAACAAACGCGGCAAAAACGAAATGTATAAGAAGAAAATTATTAACAATACAAATACTTAAAAGTTAAAAATCATCAGAAATATTCATAATTATATAAATATTGTAAAATTGTCATTTTCGTGGGGGGTACAAAATCAGACAAGTTGATGACATCATAGACAGAGTTGAAATCACCGTCCATCCGAGAGCGGAAAGTGCAAATTGAACTTGATTTGCACAGTTTGTTTGTATTAATTAAACATGCAAATAGCTTTCAAGTTATGCATTCATTAAAAATGTTCTTCGTCCACGGAGACGCATGCAACCGCAGAAACCAGACAAATGAATTCGAATCAATTATGCAAAATTCGCAAGGATACCGGATAAAAAACACAAACTCATGCCCGACACAATGCTTAATTAAGCTCACAGGGATTGGAGGTTCCTGAGGTTCGGACAACACTTGTGGCGAATTTCGGCAATGGACTTCGTTATTGCAAGGATGTCGATCAGAATTAAGGAGGTTAAAGTTTACTTTAGATGTTCTGTGGCTGAACTAACAAATTAAACTAGAAGCAAGTGATTTTTTCTTCTGTATTTTTTTTAATTTGACATAATAACGCTAAAAATACTTCAAAACTCTGCAGATGCTCTGCGGTTCTTAAAAGCACGCACGAATTATCAAAACAAGACTACGTACGAGTATGTAAAAGCGAAAACGAATCCAAACATGCATTCACTTCCACTTGCATTCTACTCGTAGCACTCAAACCCACGCATACGAATATGAAACCCCTTCTGCCCCCACCGCTTTTAATGCACACATTTTACTGCATTTTAAGTGCTCACAAACCTTGCCGAAGTGATGCCGTCCGAACGTGTGGTACAGCAACTCGTACTCATGTAGCGCCCAGAAGAGATCCCAGTCGAAGATTGTGATGTGGTAGGCGAGCTCCTTGGTGCCCAATACTTCCAAATCGATTTCCATGCCTTCCGTAGCTCCCTCCTGCTCTGGCAAGGGCGTCTGAAAGGGGGAGAAGCGAGTTTTAAAATCTAATATCCATTAAACGTTCTCAATGGAGAAATATAACAAGAAATATAACAAGAAATACCAGTGCATCCAGATGGTCCTTCACCGAAACAAACAAGCGACCGTTCAGACTCAAGCCGGTCGGTATGCTGACGTCGTTGTCCCTGAATTTCGAACGCTCGCCGTTAGATTTGACCTCGACCAGACACAAATCCTGCGGACCCCGATTCAGTTGCAATTTGTCGGCAGCACAGGCCTTGATTATTTCCGCGGTGGTGTGCAGGGGGAAGCGGAGGGTGCAGTAGGTGTGGTCGGCGCAGTAGACGCGGAAAATTACTGCATTAAAGGAGAAAGTGAACGTTTGCAGGAAGACTGAAACGTACTTCGACGAGAGACTTGAGTTGCGTGCCACTTACTGTCATCGTCTGGTCGTATGACGGTCTTCGACGGTGTCGCGTTCCCACTGAACAGACAGATGGGCTGCCCATTCGGCGGCAGCTTCCACTTCTGGCCCGCATTCGTGGCGCGGTCCTCTTGGTAGCGCGCCATCTGCGTGAGCACGTTGTGAATGGTGCTCGTTTGCTCGGTGAGATCGGGGTCTGCTTCGACTTCAGCTGCCAGTTCCTGCGGGAGGAGTGGGCGTGATAAGTATGTGATTAAGTTTTCAATTTAAAGAATAAGTTGATTACAAATCGACTTGTCGACTCGCTCTCGATTATGGTCTCGAATTTAAGACGATAATCAGAATTGCGCCGTCAATACATTAGAAATTAAAGGCATCAGAATTGAAGTGAATGAAGTAAAGCAACAGTTAAAATTAATGAAGGTAACAGAAAAACCCACCTCAATGAAATCACAGACGCTCGGTTCCTCGAAGGCGGCATGACGTACCGCCATCACCCATCTCTGCATGAACTGGATGACGCGTTTCTTGAAGTTGACGCTGTACTCGCGATCCTCCGCCGTCTGAGCGCCGTCTACAGCATCGCAATGAAAAGTGCGGCGAGAGTTAAGGAAAGCGGAGATCAATTTTTCCCATACATTTTAATCGAAATCGATTAAAACGGAAATAAGTATAAAAGAGAAAATCCACACAAAGTTAAACGGTATCAATTGCAAATAAATTTTATAACATTCATAGAAGAGAAAAATTCGAAATTTAATTTGAAATTCATTGGTCTGCTGCAGCCAACGACCAGACCAGCATATAAATTTGCTGTTGAGCTGCAGCATAAAATGCAAACTTGTGGCCAATTTTGGTTGACAGCAGCAACAAGAACAACCATTAGCCTCCCTTCCTGTTGTTGTTGTAGTTGTTGCTCTGCTCTTGGTGTGCTTGTAGCTGTCACGCGGTTAAGCAACAAAATACCACCAATCAAGCTGGAGCTAAAATTGAATAAAAAAGCAGTTTGGAAAATTTGACATTTTCTCTCGCTCGCCTTTTAAACATTTGCTTTCTTCCCCACTCATACCGCTCCCCATGACCCCCTCCAGCTCTCCCCCCCCCACCCACCATGACACGAGCTACACTTTCAGCTGTTGCTTCGCTGTGGTTGGTTTTCATTTTGCTGGCGTTGCCACAGTTCTCTCGCTGTCTAACTTCCGCTGTAGTTTGTGTGACATTTTGTTGTCGTTGTTGCGGCTTTCGGGGAAAATATTTTCATTTGGCTTCCCAGTCCGAACGAACGTGACGTACGTGGAGGGAATTATTTAAAGTGGGTTTAGAAGCTTCTTCACATCTCAGTTGAAGGTTTTTAAATTTAATATTTTACCGGATGAAACTTCGAACGAAAGCTAAACTAAAACTTTGTAATAAAAAGGATATTAATTAGCCAGCTCGTCCACCAGCTGCACCACCGGCATGAAGACGATGTGTGTCAGCAGGAAGTCATCCAGGAAGGGGTCGGTACCGCTAACCTGGCTGCCCAGACGTGTCTCCAGCAGGTGTTCTAACATTTTCGAAGGTGTGCCCGACATTACGGTGTATCTGAAAAATACAATTTCAGAATATTTTACTTATAAAGTTGTAGAAAATTATTAGCATAAAGAGAATTATAATTATGAATGGAAAGCTTTTAAATTCTGATTATCTTCTTCTGATATTTAAAAAATTTCACCCCTTTAAAATCATTAAAATCAATAAACTCAAACACATTAAAAATCCATATTATGAATCAGCTGCCTGTGAATTAAATATCACTTCGCATTAGTGAAGCATTTTAATTGCTTGTCATTTAAAGCAGCCGTCCTCTCAATTAATGACGCCGCTGAAATGGATGGAATGGCATTCATAATCCATATTCAGTAAATTGCAATAATATTTCATCAATAATTAATGAAATGGGATTATGAATAAATTTAAATTTCCGCATTCTTGCAAATGAATTACATAATTTATTTTTCCAGCAGCATTCGTTTTTAATATTTGTTTTAATAATCAAAACTAAACATTTTTAGGTTTGCTTGAGAGCTTCTTACACTACAATTTTTTTCTTATTTAATTAATATACTAAATAAAATTATAATATTGCTTATGTATGTTAAAAAACATACAAAATACCACGTGTTTTTTAGCGTGGTAATTATAATTGAATTATTTATTAACTCAGCTAGTCAACTGCAGAGTAATTAAAGTATTCTAAATGTAGAGGAAAGAGTAATTTAAAATGAAGAAATGATGATTTTAAGGCAATCTACGACTATAGGAAAGTTCAGAGTAGAGAGAAAGACGTACTTAAATGCCGAGTGCTGTCCACGTTGTTTTGCTACCCGTTCCAGCACTAGCACATCCTTGCCGTGCTCCTGCAGCCTCAGCGTGTTGGCCTCCACATCGCGCAGGATGCGATTGAAGTGCTCCTTATCCACCCGCAGCATGTGGCAGTTATTTTCTTTTAGTACGATTGTAGCAGCTCTACAATTAAACGGCACCACAAGAAAATTAGTTCGGCTTGCGTGCAGTTGAGTGCTCAGTTCAGTTGCTGAGCTAATTTTAGTTGTACTAAATAAAGCAGCTCGAAGTCGAGCTAAAGACAAAACCAAAAAAAAAAGGGAAACTAAAGATGTTTAAACTAAAATAGAATTCTTTGAAACGAATTTAGACGGAAAAAATTCGAACTCTAGTTGTTTGCTTCAAGTTTAACTCAATAAATTTACTATTTCCTGTCAACAAATTGCTTGTCAAACACAAGCAACAAGTGATAACAGCAACAGCAACAACAACAACAACAACAACCACAATAACAACAACAAGAAGCAACAACAAGGATGACAACAACAACACGAAAGCATAACAACGCAAACTGAACTTTCAACAGGATAAAATTGAAATCTACGCGACGCTCGTTGAATGTGAAATTAAATTCGCGGATTAAATAGAATTAAAAACTCAAAAGCTCTCATCCAGACTCACAAAACATCGCATTTTGCTGCTTCCGCTTTTATACATACACGCATTTCAATATGGCAGCAGTCAGTATTTCCGTTTTACTTTATTTTAGTTTACTTTCATTTACTATAGTTATTTATTTATACATTTATTTCTTTGTTTAATCATTTATTTATTTACTTATTTAATATTACGATATCGTTATTTATTTATAGCTTCGTTTTTATAGCTTCGTTTCTGTTTAGTTGAGTTCAAACAATTTTAATTATAATAATTGAATTTCTGTCACAAAACCGCATCTGTTCCGCCAAGAAAAAGCGTTATTAATAGCTCACAAAACACACGCAAACACACACACACACACACACACACACACACACACACACACACACACACACACACACACACACTTCCTCCTCCTTAGATTATAGAAAAATTAAATTTTAAAGCACTGAAGCCGGTGTCAAGGGAAAATAACAAACACAACAGAAAACACCAACAGTTACCCACCTGGGCGCGTCGTTAATCAAAGCCAGCTTGCCGAAATCATCGCCCGTCTTTAGAGTGGCCACCGTTCCCTTGCCGTGAATCACAACATCCACGGAACCCTTGAGTAAAATATACCAGGAGCGTCCTTCGTCGCCTTGATTGAACACTGGGGACGAAGAAGAAAAGAAAAGAGAAGCAGCTTTTATTAGGGTGTCCGATTTCGCTGGAAAAATCCAACAAATGGGCATTTTTATTTACTCGCGGATCCTACTACTTCCAGGAATGGGCAATCTGTGGAATTTGTCATTGTGGAAATCTTTTCAAGAATCGCTTTTCTTTTGCAAATATCGTAAAACGTTCATTCCAGACGTTTCACGATATTTATGAATATATATTCGTATTCTCTAAAATAATTGAGGTAAAAAATAAACAATATTGGAGAGAATTCATGGAGAGCTTTGTGTACGTGAATTCTGAGATAAAAAATGAGAACAACATAAATATTAATAAGCGTGGGATTTTCAGTTGTGCGACTTTAGAATGACATATTCATTTTTAAAAAGATACTCCACAAATACACGGGAATTTCACATTTCCTAAAGCAAGGGAAAGTCAGAATTTTTATTAAGGACCCTGAAAAATAAAGTTGGCAACCCAAATTCAAGGGAAAGCAGAGGAAGGTGATGATAAAATTCATAAATAAGTTAGGAATTAAAATAAAATTGTTTGTTTTTTGTTCGTTATCTGATCCTGGCTCTTGAAATTCTATTATGAAGTTAATTAATTTTGAAAATATTCAAGTTTTAATTAAGAAATTTAGAGTAATCAGTTCGAAGAAAACCTAAAATAGGTAATCAATTTTGATTAACAGTAAAAAATAGCACTAAAATCGAGGAGGAAATTTACGATCGCATTTCCAACAATTCCATTTCCAGAACAGTTTTATTGAAACTGAGAATTTCTTATTGAACTCACATATGGTGCCCGCCTGTGCGTGGGACTCGAAGACGATGATGGAGGCGAGTTCACGCTTGATGCTCGTCGAGAGATGCGAGAGAGCGGCGATGTGCAGGAGCTCCTCGAAAACCAGCTGCAACTCCTCCGGCGTGCGTTCGTGTGAGCTGCATTCGAGAGACGCAATTTATGAATTTATGAAAGAATTCCATTGACGTATGAGGAAAGTTTTAAATTCGAAAAGAACTTCTGATTGCCTTTAAAAACTTACGGTTTTCTTAAAATCATGCGTAGCGTTGCATCTGGTCCGCGCTGAAAAAGATTGCCCAGTGCCTCTCGCACGTGCTCGTGGGCTGCGCTGATGTCGTCTGTCGTGGGCGAGCCGCCGGCGCTACCGTCTTCATCGACACGAAATCGATACAGGAAGCATTTATCCTTGAAGGGTTGTTCCTTGTTAACTGCAGTGTTCGCATGAGCATGAGGTGGAGCGAAGAGAAAACACCAAAATTTAGGAAGGATACAATTATAACGCAAAGTTAGAGAGCCGAGAGCGTCAAAGTGGAAAGCGGACAGCAATGAAAATTTCTACGGTCTCTGCAGGAGGGGAGAATTAGCAATTAAAGACTAGAACACAACGGTAGCCCGAAGCAGCAGTTAAACAAACAACAGGCTGGCGGGGGAACCACACGGTTCAGCATGAGAATCATAACGACCGCGATTACATGGGCGGAGGTGTGAGGGTTGAAGTAGTGTTAGTAGAGTTAAATGCCCGTTAAAGTGTCCTTTTATGGCCAAAAAGCTTCTCCTCTTCAACGTGGCTCAGGCTTTATCTCTCCTTTCGCGCTGTACTTAGAAGAAGAATCGCAGAGGAGAAGAAACTGAGTGTGCAAAAGTGGGGTCTGCAATGGTAGAGACAAATGTGAGAAAAGTTTTCAGAAAAGAAAAAAAAATTCTCCTTTTTCTGGGTTGTTAGGAATTTTTTTGAATGTAAACATGTAAAATTGGACGGAAGTTATTGAATTTATAAGATTTCACCGTTTACTTCTACTTTCTGCATTAAAATCTTTTGGTTTTTTTTCAATCCTTTAAGTTTCTCACATTTGTGATTAAATTTTTCTGACTTCACTAAAGGTACAAAAATATGCCTACCATGTGTTAAAACGCCCTCTTCCAGCAACGCCTGCCACATGCCAGCCGCTTGAGGGCGAGTGTGTACAATCGGCGAAAGGTTGACCAGCCAGTCGACCAACTCGGTGCCCGGAGCGCATTTGCGAATGTATTTACCAGCTACCTGCAATAGAAGAGTTTTCGGTCTTTAATTCCTGCAACTGGCCAATCGTCACATAACTGTGCAGAATTCTATACTTACTTTTCTGTCTTTCAAGCAGCTCGAATTGTCGGCAACTAGCAAGGTACGGAGGGCCCAACCCATGCGATTCATAGCAGGACTCGCCGACTGAAAAGAAGAAGATGAAGACTGTATTCTTCTCTTTCTATTGCACGCTCTCTCAAAGAAATGCAATATCCATCCACTAACTGTAGATTAAAATCTCACTCTCTTCTCGATTAAGTGAACTTATTTGGAAAGGGATATCGAGAGTTCGCCATTTCATTAAAGTTCCCCATTACAACACATCGGGGAGTCGAAGGATCGTCTCATCAAGGACACCCATTCACAGAGCTGAGTACAGTTGTGTTTATTCTCAAGAAGCTCGCAAGTAAAACATTCACTATTCTTATAAGTGTGGGTCACTCGTACCGAAAATAGTTACTTTCATTCTTCTAAATCCTCATATAAAAGTTTCTAAACATTTAAAATTTTTCTAACTTTTCTATAAGTTTGCTATGAAGCAGAGAAATGTATGTGGAGAAGGTAAATCGTTTTGCCGTAACTGCGAACGTAATCGGTCGTGTTTACTGACTGGAGGGACAGCTGAATACTTCTTGGAACTTCTGTGGATTTGGTTCGCCGATAGAACTGACATGGGGAGGGAGAGGCGGTGGGAGTGGCAGTTGTCACGAGGTGGTGACACGTTAGCTTGAACGAAACGGCAACGCCAGTGAGTGCTTAGAAGTAAGGAAGCACAATCAGTTCTCAGTTCTGCTTCTGATACTTTGATCCCTTTATTCCTGGATGGGGCGAGATGTGAACAAAACGCTACATTTCACATCTTAAAGGTAACATTTAAGTAAGATTAACTTTTAGCAGAAAACGTATTCCATTATATGAATAGCTATGTTTTCTCCCTTTAATTTCCCATTATTTGCCATTCCCGTTCCATTGCCGCGACTAAAATGGTCCCCACAACGATGTTGCTTGAACATCGAACAAAACACGTTCAATCAGTGGATAGAAACTTCTACTGATAACCCTTTCGGCACACAAAGAAGCAACGCATATGAATAGTAAAACTCGGAAGCACAAATGGAAGGAACTGTAGAGGGGATGTTGTAGCAAATTGAATTGTAGATGTTTTGGGACTTCTTTGCTTTTGGATTAGATTTTTCAACATTTTTGAGCAGGTCGAATGCGTAGTTTTACCTCCGTGATGGGCAGAGCTGGGTTCGGATGATCCGGGCTGAGTGGACGTTTTGTTGGTGATGTTGTTGCGGGCGAAACTCCACTTCCAAAACCTAAAAACAAAAATTAAACAATAAAAAAGTGTTGAATAAATGTATTTTTAAAAAATCTATATTCACATTATTTAAAAAAATTGGGGAAATTGGCGCACAAACCGACCGAAAACTATTTCATTTCGTTGTTTTGATTGAATTCTTTATAAAAATTATTTTTTTAGTTTCCAAATTTTTTGAAAAAGCGGATCTACTTACCATTTTTTAACTTACAGCTGGTTATAATGTCGTTCATCAACTCCTTGTTTTTCTGTAAAAATGAGAGAAACTTATAGATGCGAGAGAACTTTTTGCAAAGAGGACTTCTGAGTGAGAAAAGTCTTGCAGTCATGATTAAATTTGTGAAAGAAGCCAACTTATATACGCACAGATTTTCATACAGAAGTACATATATATGTACATTCAATCAAAACGTAACAAAGAATCAATATTTCTAATTAATAAAACCCCAATTTACAGCATGAAGCTCTACAGTGTTCGTCACCTCAGAAGTTGTTATTGCTCTCGTCGCCATTTTCAGTGTCGAACAACGCAAATGGATGCTCGCGGCGCTATCGGCGCCATTGCAAGCGTCACGGCTATCGTGGCAGAGACTCCGTTGACGATAGCAAAGCAGAACACAGCCTTCAGCATCGTCAGCTGCAATAATTTGCGACCAGCGTTTTTTATTTCTATAGTGGCCATTTTTTGAGTGTCTGCTGTGTTTACACACACTGTAATTGCTGCAGTTAAGGCCATTGGCCATGTTAGTGAACTCTGTTTTGTTTTTCTGGCTTTAATTGCTTTTAAATTTGACTCTTTAATGACGAAATTTCAACATTTATTGTTTTTAAATTTTTTTAAATTTGAAGTGCATTTTGTTTTCAAACTGTTTCACTATTTAATTCACTATTTAAAAATTCTGTTAACTGCCGTTTCAATTCCCAAGGTTATTTTTTTAATCAAACAACAACAACTGCAATTGATTTAATTGCTTCTATTTAAAACAGAAACATGCTTACGAATGACGAAGCGTTTTTGAAAGAACGCGAGCATGAATAGGAATAAACTAAAAGAAAAGAAATAAAAAGTGAACTTAAGTATCTCCAAGAAAGGCGCTGGAATAAAATTAAAAAACATTCAGGGTTCGTTTTTGCACTCTCCGAGAAAATTTACTTGCTTCTTATCAGTAACCTAGTGAGCTACTTTAAAGTGGCGCGCAAGCCAAATTGCTGAGTCAAAAAGCTTGAAGCTACCCACGGACTTGCAGTAAAAATCGCCTCAACTTCAAGGGTCAAAATTTATTGAGCGGCAGTAGTAATATTGAGCAGTTCTAAGAACGCAGCGTTTTTAATTCAGCATCTAACTATTTCAATATTGTTCACTTGTCACTCTTTTTCACTGTCTAAAATGAACGATTACATTCTTGAAATTCATGCTGAGAGGAATTGTTGTATAAGTTAGGTTAGGCTTACGTGGCAGCCGCCTGTCCCCAGCTCACTTAGGCTCACAGAGGCCCGCTGTGATACCACAATAAAAATACACAGCAAGGATTATTGGTTAGCATTTTTTAACTTTTTTTGGTATTCAACTACTCCGGCTGCTACTAATTCCGCTCACTGTTTTGATCCACTGCACATATAAGGCCACACGAGTGAATACGAAAGGCCTCTCCGGTCCACATGTACTGCTAGGGCAACCAGTCATCACCCCGATGAGAGTAGGATTATCCTCCAGCACTAGCGGGCCGCCAATATCACCTTCACCGGTGGACACACCGCTTGCCCTTGCACAGAACTTGCTGGAACCGATATTTGCATCTGTGTAGCTCTGAAGGCAGTCTATTCTTGGAATCACTTCCATTCTTGCCCACTGAAGCTTGGGCATCAGCAACTGACCAGTGGCTCCCCAGCCGGTAGCAATAGCTTTGCTTCCGATGTGAGTTGACACCGAGTCATCGAATGGCGGCAGAGGAACGGGGAAGATAGTGATGCAGATGTCGGTGTTGGGTATCCTGAGCAGCGCGATATCGTTCTCGCGAGTGTGGAAGTTCCACAGCGGGTGCGTTTGAGCATCGGTGGCTTTCACGGTGTAGGCAATTTCAATTTCCGTAATGTCCGTTATACCCAAGTAGACGTTAACAGTCAAAACGCTGAGGATGGAATTGATTGCATAGAAGTCTGGCAGTACTAACTCTCATCTGATGGACTCACCCGTGGAAGCAACTGGCAGCAGACAAAACCCATTGCGGACCAATTAATGATCCACCGCATATCTTGCTGGTAAAATCCTGTGTTTCTAGCAATGCCAAGTATGGAAATTGGCCAACGGCAGCAGAATGACCGCCGCTAATACGTCCCGCTGGTTTTTTCGGTTCTTTAGCGTGAAGATCGAATGACCAAACAGCGGTCACGAAAAGAACCAAAACGTGGACGTAATTCATGCTCCCTACGAGCTAAATAAATCGGGATCTAACAAGGTGTTCGCTTTATAGCGAAAGTGTAAGTGATAGCAATCGGATCGGTAAAAAAGGTTTTGAAAAACACTTGATCGAGATTACAGATTACAATCAGTATGGCGCGCGGTAACGAAAACATTCCCAACTTAAATATGATTGTAAAGACGAAGATAGGGCTAATGTACGCTAAATAAGTCGTTTCTATTAAGAAAAACCCCGATTGGAGTGTCGGCGGTGGCGCGTGTTAGCCGTTAAGATTGCGAATGTGTTAAGATAAGGCAATCGAGAGGAAAACCCTATTTCTAATATATAAATAAGAACTAACATGTGTAATAAAATCATAAAATACCCGATAATATGTTTTCTGCTAATTCAACGCCTACTTTCAGAGAGTAAGAAGTTTGATGACTTGGTCAGCATAAAACTTTAGTAGAATTTCATATATATGTGGGTGTCACATACAACATTTGAAATTGATTTTAGAAGGAAATAGTCACTGTGTTGACTGTACTTGAAAATTGAAATTGAAACCTTGCTTATTAGCACGTTGAGGGGCGTACACAACGCTGTATTTATAGTATATTTCAGAATTGCGTTTCGAATATACAGGAAGATATTCCGAAACTGGTTCGTCGTGATTATCGACTCAAAGAAGTCGATGATGGTTACTGTCTCGGGTGAATAAGTTGTATCGACTTTGGCCACAGCCTCGAATTCGAGACGACATGGAAGGTTGTGTGACGAAACTCCTTCAAATATTAATTTCGCCTCTTTTCTTTATCGTACAGAATAGCGTAACTTTGACACACTGACTGAACAGACGTGCAAAGTTACAGCGTTTATTACCACTGCAGCATACAGAGTTGCTACACTTTGCGAATGCAGTCAACACGTTTTAATTGATTTAACAGCAAACCTTTTCGCGCTGTTTGTTGACTACCGCGCACTCGTGCAACAGACGGCAGACGGTTAACGCGCGAACAGTTGGAAGTCATTATTTAACCGCAAAATGCTGTCTGATGTAAGACAGGAATGTAGCGGGAGGCGGTGGGGGGATTGAAAATGTTGATGGTACGTGGAATGTAATTTGCGGGCGCATCTCCGTTATCTGTGAGAGAAAAACTAGAGGAGGAAAAGACAGAGAATGCCCCGGTCGCAAAAATATTAAAAAAAAAACTAATTAAGTAATAAAATGATTAGTTGAAATATTCTACTAAATATCCTTAGCTTGATTATCTTTTGATTATTTGAGAAGTAATCAAAAAGTAACACAGATTTTTTTACCTTGATTATTTTTAAATTAACCGAAAATAGATTTTAGATTACTTTTTAATTTCAATAATCCAAATAAATTATTAATTATAATATAATAATTAGAAATATATATATAATATCTAATAATTAGAATAATCCGAAGCAAAATTATTTAAATAATCACAAAAGATGCAAAACAGACTGCTTTTGAATATTTTCGATGAAAATGAAATGATTAAATATTAAAGTAATGAGATTATGTACTTTCTTGCGCTTGTAATCGTAATGTAAGTATTTTTACCTTTCATTAGTTAGTTAGTTAGTTGCCTTCAACGACAATTAAATTCTATTCATCAATTTGCATTTTTCTGTTCATCAATTTGCTATTTGCATTCAAATGAATGTAAATTAATTTCTCATTACTGTATTTATCTACAGGGTAGCAGTGGGAATCAAGTAGCACTAAACAAACGCTCATCGCTAGCGGTCCGCAAATAGAGTTGCCAATTAAAGGGTAATTTCAGTTCAGTAAATTAAATTCTCTTCCGAACGATGAGCGTTTAAGCGGCTAATGAAATGTTGTTGTATTTACGCTGCGGCTAAAGACAGAAGATTGAGAAAAAAAATTAATTTACGAAATTGTTACCACATAAGGCAACAGAAATTTAACTACAAGACATAATTCAAAATGTGACTAAAAACACATTAGGACAATAGAGAAAATAAAGGACGAGCCTCGTTATCCTTGGATATCCTTCGCTTCCATCACTTGTAGTCGTTTTATTGGCCACAAATAGCAGAGCTTAAAGTAAACGAATAGAGTTTCTAGTCACACACACACACACACACGTCTCTCGCACTCATACTACTCCTTCCGGTCTCATGAAACCACAGCAAAGTAAATTCGAGCACACAACGTAGTGATGTTGGAATTCCTGGTGATTGTGTGTGTTTCCGGTAACCGGTAAATTGAAAAGTTAGGTTAAAACTACATATGTAAGTGAAGGAAAGGATTGCAAGGATAAAGGAAAACTGGGAGGACCTTACAATGGGCGTGCGATATACAGCGTCAAGTAGTTCTTGGTGTAGAATGAGTTAATTCACGTGAATAAGGGTGGCAATGAAATTAGTTAAACTTTCAAGCATAAAATTACACATCCGATTAGCCGATAATCGATAATTGATGGATTATCATAGGATTATTAATTGATCAACCACCTTCAATTAATTAACGACTTTCTATTAATCTATTAGTTTTTTACTTTCGATTTTACTTTTTACTAGTCAAGTCTTCTCTCATCAATCGAATTCGAAAGTATCAAAATTTTATCGAAAATGATTGATTCCACGTTACTCTACTATTAATCGAAAAGTGACTTCTTATCAACAGCCAATCAATTAAATCAGTCTTTCTCTACTTCTCAATCTTATGGCGTTAATTTTCAAAACGGGTTCCACTCACCTCCCAAATGAGACGAAAATCTTGTTGTTCCACACGTAGCAGCTCGCAAGTTGTTTTGGTCACGACTGTACTGTCGCGTGGTAAGTCGTGCAAAATCGATTCTCCGAATGTAGCGCCGACACCCAGATTGCACAGAGTCACTGGAGCCTATAAAAGCGAGAAAAATTAGAGAAATTGTGACGAGAAATTGTCAAAAAAGTGTTTACAATAACTCATTTAATGAAACATTCATTACATCGAAAAGGGTAATAATAATTACGATATTCCCGATTTCTCCAGATGATATAATTATTCTTACAATTTAATATATTGTATAATAATATGACTCTTCATTCCTTCTGTGAAGGGATTTGTTTCGGTGGAGGGATTTGTTTCTGTGAAGGGATTTGTTTCTCTGAGGTTACATGTGAAGCGGAGCTATTTGATTACGGAGAAAGTTGAGGTCCACGAAGCCTTACAACGCGTCGACGCGCGTGAGTATTTCCACGCGCTATTAGCTTAAGTGGAACGAACCCATTTTAAAATGGGACGGACTTGAATACGGACGACGGTAGACAGCAAAGTATCAGAAGTGGCAACAGGAGTGCAGTGGAGTGGCAACCACTTCACGCAATCACAGTAAAGTAATGTGATTACTGTGACTACTGTTGCAAGTCGTCTGAAGTTTCTTTTGTTGCATACAATTTTCACGCAGTCTTATTACGCAGAAGAAAATGCATAATTTTTCATTTCCCCATCGGGACAGCGCGGCGATAAAAGCAATAATGAACATTCAATGTAATTATATGTTTTCTTAACTACAAATATACGCATAGAAATACGGGTATGAAGGAGTCGCGAAGCTTATTGTGAAATCAATAAGAAAATTCCCTGGAGTGTAATTTTGCACTGCATTACTTCGACTTACATGCTTTGCTCGAAATTTCACTGCAATTTGCAATGACGCGAAACCTCTGCGGCCACAGCAGATGCCGAGAAAACTTTCCTTAAATTTATTTTCTCGATTTCCCACATAACCATCCGTGAAATTTTGCAACGTATTTCATTGCATTCGATTCGTTGGCTGAGTGAGTTTTTCTGTTGCGTCAATTCGTAGGTTTTAGTTTGAATTTCGATTGAAATATCAGTTCATAAGTTTATACAATCCAGAAAAGGCAGGAAATGAAGGAGCGAAAATATTTTTAAGGTGATTTAAGGCTTTTGCAGCATTCTATTTTAGATGGGGGACGATATATCGATATATTAATTATATTTGGAACGTCTTCTTAAATCTAAATGCTGAAGCTCCGATTAAGTTCTCTGTGATGCATGAAAAGTGTTTTCCTACTACGAAGTGTAACTTTTACTTTTCTTTTATACAATAACTACAATACTTTTATTTCTCTTGAATGAAGAGTTAAATGTTAAATTTCATTAAACGCGTGAAAGCCATAAGAAAGAAGCAGTAATAAAAAAGTTTACGACAAACTAAACACTTTCACTGTTTTACAATTTTCTTTTTCAGTTCATTAGATTGGTAAATGGGATTTATTGTTATATAACTCTTCTAATCATTGCTTTCAGTGTTTCGTCGATCCGACTGACGATTGCGATTTTCAATTTGAGCAACGCTATCATTAAACTGAAGTGCAGTTTCTGTTATATTGAAGAAAGCTGAACATGAAGTTTTAGAACTCTTTTCGTCAATATGATAAACTTTCTCTACAAAACAACAAAATATTTCTTTGATATGATGTAAAGTTTTGATTCAGTCTATAGTTTGCAATAATAATAGAGAAACTTTTCCACACAAAATTACGTGAGAGCTGGATGTATGTGAATAATGTGGCATGCCACAACTATGTAAATACCTTGCCATAGCGTTGCGTTGATTGCTGCACGTCATACCACCCGCGGCGTGGCAGCATTTCACGTAAATCGCTCACCGAAACAGCGATCGAGCGATATTAGCGTTGTAAGAAACGTTTTACTCGCGCAATAAAATTGAAATGTAGTTGCTAGAAATGCCGAAAGAAAGCAACAGGACGGTTTTTTCCTGATATTTAAGGGATGAACAGGAAGGACAAACAATTATATGAACGAAATGTAGATGGTATTCAGAGATAACAACAACACTAACAACAATAACCACTGGAAAGTACACGAACTTTGGTTGCATAAAAATATACATAAATTTGAAATGAGTGACATAATCAAAACACCAAAAAAAAACAATTCACAGATCACATCTAAGACACAAAAACAAATGTAGTTTTTTATTTTTACTGATCAAAAATTAGGAGCAATTTTCTATATTGCAAGGCAAACAATTAAGTGTTTTTTTATTAGTTGTGAAAACCTCCGCTTGAGGTTGCTCATAATTATTGCTGTCATCGCGCGCGGCCGTAAAGCTTTGAGGTGGAGGAGAAACTAACGCAACCAACGCGGCACGAATGCGATGGCAACCGGTAAAAGACAGCAAAGTAAAGCAACAACCTTACAACAGTAGCAGCAACAACAACTCACAAAACAAATAAAAATATCTCAGCTTTAGTTAATACTGGCAAAAACATGCAACAACGGCACCAACAACTCTACAGATGATTATGTTGGCAAGATATTGTGACTCGCAACTCAAGTGAGTGCACAAATTGGCTCATTTACGCGTATGTACTCACCCAGCAAACAATATAAACATTTTCCAAGCTTGCAATTAAAAGTCTCAGATCGTAACCGCTATTAAAATCGCTTTATAGCGTTGTAAGTGCAGCGACTTTTAATGTAAGCTTAATTTTTCGCTAAAATACATGGTTTTCGCCTCAATTATAAAATAGTAATACAGTTCTCGTCTCAACTGAAAAAGCTTGATCTCGATCTCGATTCTTGCTTCTACTGAAGATGACCGCTTCGATTTAGGTTTCCATGTCGTTAAAAAATAGCTGTCTGCATCTAAATTAACGTTTCGACTGGTAAATGCCGTCCTAAACTCGATTATTGCTTATATTTGCTAATAGATGATCAAATGAACGATGAAAACTGATGAAAACTGAAGAAAACTAATTCCATTATGTTCGCAATTTCCATAATTCAAGACAAAACATAGGAAACTATTAACACCAGAGATCTTTATTTTCTACATTCACGCATTTCAGGAAGTGTTTTCACGATAAAAAAGGTTTGTTGGGAAATGAAGTGAACACGTAGTTTTACACATCTGATTAAAAGCAAAAAATGCAAAATAACAACCAGCAGACAATGAAAATGAAAACAAAGCGGAATCATGGTCGAGAATGCGGGCAACAAACTCTTCAAAGGCTCGCCTCTTTGTCGATCCAATAATTGCGGCGCCTCTCACGGCCCCACGCACCCCACATATATGTAAATGCAACCCATCCCACAGAGGGATGGATGGTCGGTTATTGTTACCACCTGTTTGTTGCTCTATTCATTGCTGGTGTTGTAGTTTTTATTGTCGTCAACACTTCGACCCACCGAAGTGTGTCAAATGGTCAGTGAATTCTGCTGTCACAAGTGCGTCGTGGTTGCATTCAAAAGAGTGCTGGTGGAGAGGATTTGTTCCAAAGGGGGAAGTACAAGAGGGTGCGTTCATATGTCTGCTAATCGAGTGCAGTGTCATGTTACCGCCGCAAAACGCCGTTTCTGCTGCGGCCGCAAGCGACGATGATGACCATCAAGAGCTGTCAAGCATCAAGAGCTGTCAAGCAAGGCATTAGATTGAATGTCAAATCAACGCAACTCGGAGTGCGTCCTCTATGTGATAAAATAAAATTATTCGAACCTAGACCCAGTAGGCAATCCCACATTCCCTGTATGATGCAATCCCACTGAATCCCCTGTATGAGTCTCTAAACTAAGTTTAGTTCAGAAGAATAAACTAGCAATAAATATCGTATATATTTTAATATACTCAGCTGGTCTGGCACATCTTCCACTTATTTTTAACGTGGGTATCTCTCATATGGCCTAAACCTGCGGTGTGCCGTTTCACACAGGGGTTTTATTAGGAACAACCAGACCCTGATAGCGTGACGACCTATAATCACACCACCATGCCTTCTTTGGGAGTTTTGGTATCACGGAAGACAATACCTCTGCATGAATAACATTATTTAGCCACCTGAAAACATGAGTTACCATGATTACCTGTTTCGGGACTTGTGTTTGCCTAGGACAATCCGACAAACAGGTAGAGGCTAGCATAAGCAATCACAACCCCCCGAGTCTGCTACCAATAACGACAACCGATGTGATCCACCACAAGTGGCGACCACACCGAGAGCTTGATGTCATCCCCGTGCTACGTAGTTTAATTCTAAGTACCTCTATTCCATATTTGCTAATAAAAAGTGGGCGTGTCCTTTGTCCAGTAATTAAGTCGCCTTCTTTTGAAAGTTTCATCTTCATTTACAAAAAATTAATTTACTCTGCAATTTTTATGTATAGCAAATAAATGATGACGCCTTTACAATTTTAAGGGATAGCTGTGCCCACTCTATTGCTTACGACAGTGAGAAAGCGAAGTTCTGGTTGCCTGTTTCCCATTTCCACTCAAAACTCAAGACAAGGGTAGGGTTTGTAACGTGAGTCTCCGGAGGACCACAGATGTTTAATGAAAAACGTGTGTTATGTCCGCTGGTATCACGAATTCTCGAAGGTGCCCTGATAAATACATCTGTGTCAGCTCTGTATATAACAGGCTTTGCTTTTAAAATTAAGTTCGAAGAGAGGGAATACTTGTAACACTGATATAGTTATGTGTAAGAATTGTTAGATAAGATAAAATATTTCACTATTCATACGTACTTCATAACAATTGTTAACAAAAAATATAAATGTTCTATGCGAGTTTTGGATAGAGGCTTGATGAACTCCTGCAGAAACATTAGGAATATTAGAAATTATGGCTAGGCTACACCGTGATAACACTATATATTACTCCAAAATAAACATTTATGGAGCACATAACGATACCTTCAACACCAATTGGTCGAAACTTCATGATAAGAATTAGTAGAAGTGGTTTATTAGTGTTAAGTTATGAAGCCATATAAATGTATGTGCTGATAAGTTGGATTTTTGTAAAATATCTTAACGTTATTTTGTATTAAAGACCTAAACAGGTTTGGTTCAACTCTCATTTTATCAAATGGTTTTACAAAGTGCGTTATGAAACTAGTAGTCGCCATTCACCTGCTTATTGCAATCAAAGTTGGGGCTACCGATTTCTCCAGTGATGAGACAACAAATAATTTGAGTCGAATATTTAACGGACAGGATGCTTCAACAGGCCAGTTTCCTTATATGGTTTACTTCGATATAAAAGAGGGTCAAGATTCCTATATGTGTGGAGGTTCCTTGATCGGAACGGAATGGATTCTCACGGCTGCTCATTGCTTTGAAGAGTAAGTACTCATTCTTAGAATTAGAAACCAAATATTTAAACGTCTTTTCTTTCAAAGCATGCAATTGGCAATCGCCCACATGGGCTCAACCAATCTTCATAATGCCGAAATAGTGTACACTCTATCCAGAAGCGATATATTTATTCATCATTTGTATCGTAAAAGCGGATTATTTAACGACATTGCTCTAGTCCGGATACCCCTCACTTTTCCCAGAAAGAACATTTCTCCTATAGCGCTACCCAGGATCGGGTCCGAGTTGTACACCTATGCAGGCCATCTTGTTATAGCCATTGGCTGGGGTTTGATAAACGTAGATGGCGACCATCCGGCTCGCTTACAGTGGGCTCGGAAGCCAGTCTTAGATAACGAAATGTGTGATTATTATCTTCCGCATATAAATGACCACAAATTGTGTACGGGTGCTCTGCTTGGTAGAAATTGCTACATGGGTGACTCCGGAGGACCACTAGTTTTGGACGATAAACCTGTACTCGTTGGTGTACAGTCCCATGGTGTCATGGAATCTCGAAGGTACCCTGATGTATACACTCGTGTCAGCTCTTATTTGCAATGGATCAGGGATCTAACAGGCATTGCTTATTGACATTAAGTTAGAAAAGAATGAATAACATTGAAGTAGTTATGAATAAAATAGTTCTCCATATCTAATATATATAAGGCAAGATCCTTTATGCTTTTTAAATTAAAGTGAGCAACGAGAAATATAATTTCTTTGTATTTGTACTTAGAAAGAATGAGGGATCTCTCTTTATATATCTATCAGATGTATATAACTATTTTCTCAGCAACTATTAAACATACATAGATATAATCGACATGAAAACTTTGCAGATGCAGTCTTGATTAATTTCTGGACGAGCTTACGAAAATTAAAGTAATGACTTGGCAACATCGTGATAAAACACTATATCATTATTTCGAAATAAATATTTATGGAGCACATAACGATATCTTCAACATCAAGTATTCAGGGTTTATGTTGTGAATTGGTTGAAATAGTTTCTTAGCACCGACCCACCGACAACCGGAAAATTTTATAGGAGAGTTTTACAAAGTACGCTACGCAACTAGTAGGCGTCATTTACCTGCCTATCGCATTCTGTCCGTTCGCAGTTTTAACGTACAGAATGCTTTACGCGACCAGTTTCTTGGAATGGTTTACTTGGAAATCAACGTCAGCGATATTTTCCACGTATGGGGAGGAGGTTCCTTAACTGGAATGGAATGGGTTCTTTCTGCTGCTCATTGCTTCGAGAAACAAGTTGATATTCTTGCAAGTGGAAGCTAAATGCTTAGAAGTCTTTTCTTTCAAAGCATGAAAATAGTAATCGCCTGCATGTGTTTAACCGACCGTCAGAATCTCAAAGTTGCCTACACTTTATTTATACACTATATAATTGTGCATCTTTTTAATAGTAAAGACGAAATTCTCACTGACATTGCTTTGGCTCCGATGCCCCACTCTTTTCAGAAATTACTTTTCCCCATAGCCATTCCTAGGATCAGGCCTGAGTCGTACAGCTAAGCGGGTCATCTTGCTATAATATCACATCTCCAGAGGCCAATGTTATAAATTAGTAAAAAAGATGTTGATCCTGAAAGCCTAAAAAATCGGCTTTAAGATAGGCGTCGGTGAATTTCATTATGCAAATGTAAATCTGTGGCAACAAAATATAAAGGTTCGTCCTTTTCGTTGCAGAAGTTTTATTCAAGTTCATTGAATAATATTGCTGCTGAGAAAACATTTGATGCTTCACACATTAAATATCATTACGAATGTTCTAGCATGCATACGAAAAATTAGAAGACGTTATACAGTGCTAACTGAGACTTTGGTGTAATAATCTTGGTCGAAATCTGGCTGAATGAAATTTTTTTGACGGTGAAATTCTGGATCTTCCTAAGTTCATCTTTAACGAAAGGATCGGAATGCGGCGGTAACTGGTTTTACTAGAGGCAGTGGTGAGCTCGTGTCTGTTAGGAAGTCCTTATCTGCTTCGCTGTTTCCCATAAATGATTTAGAAGGACTATTGGCTCACTCATCTGTTATTATTCACACTCCTCTAGGAAACTTATATGTATGTGCACTTTGCATACCACCAAATAGTTCATCATATTGAAATATTTAATATGCTCTCATCAAATAAGAATGCTACTGGTTTAATTTGTGCTGTTGGAGACTTCAACCTAAGTTCGGGTTAATGGACCTGCTCCTGGTCGACCCTTATCGACAACGATCTGTGTAATTGATATCTTCCGGATATCAACGATCACAAACTGTGCATCGATGTTCTTCTCGGTACGAAGTGGTATTTTGGCGTCTTCGGAGGACCACTAGTGTTGGACGAAGAACCTGTGCTTGTTGGTATCATGTACACTGATAAATACATTCGTGTCAGTTCTGGATATAACAGGCATTGCTTTTAAAATTAAGTTCAAACAAAAGAAATAGCACCGATATGTGTAAGAATAGTTATGTGTTAGAATGTTATGTGTAAGAATAGTTAGATAAGATAAAATATTTCAATACTTATTACCTTCTTAGTAGCAGTGGTTAACGGAAAATATTAATGGTTTAAGCGTGTTTTGGATAGAGGCTGGATGAATTCCTGCAGAAACACTACGAATACTAGAAACTATGGCTAGGCAACACCGTGATCACACTATATTCTTACAAGAACAGCTTGATAACACTAAACTAGTACAAACCTTCATGATAAGCGTTATATGTGTAAGAGGTGATAAGATGAATTTTTTTAAAATATCTTAAATTTATGTTGTATTAAAGACCTAAACAGGTTTCGCTCAACTCTCATTTTATCGAATGGTTTTACAAAGTGCGTTATGAAACTAGTAGTCGCCATTCACCTGCTTATTGCAATCAAAGTTGGGGCTACCGATTTCTCCAGTGAAGAGACAACAAATAATTTGAGTCGAATATTTAACGGACAGGATGCTTTAACCGGCCAGTTTCCTTACATAGTTTACTTGGAAATAAAACTGGACAATGATTTCCAAATGTGCGGAGGTTCCTTAATCGGAACGGAATGGATTCTCACGGCTGCTCATTGCGTTGAAGGGTAAATACTCGTTCTTATAATTAGAAACCAAATATTTAAATGCCTTTTCTTTCAAAGCATGAAAATGGCAACCGCCTACATGGGCTCAACCAATCCTCATAATGCCGAAATTGCGTACACTCTATCCAGAAGAAATATAATTATTCATCATTTTTTTCATAAAAGCGGATTATTTAACGACATTGCTTTGGTCCGGATACCCTTCACTGTTTTTACAAATAACATTTCTCCTATAGCTCTACCCAGGATCGGGTCTGAGTTGTACACCTATGCAGGCCATCTTGCTATAGCCATTGGCTGGGGGATGATAAACGCACATGGCGACCATCCGGCTCGCTTACAGTGGGCTCGGAAGCCAGTCTTAGATAACGAAATGTGTGATTATTATCTTCCGCATATAAATGACCACAAATTGTGTACGGGTGCTCTGCTTGGTAGAAATTGCTACATGGGTGACTCCGGAGGACCACTAGTTTTGGACGATAAACCTGTACTTGTCGGTGTGCTCTCCTATGGTGTCGTGGGATCTCGAAGGTACCCTGATGTATACACTCGTGTCAGCTCTTACTTGCACTGGATCAGGACTCACACAGGCATTGCTTATTGACATTAAGTTAGAAAAGAATGAATAACATTGAATTAACATTGAAATAGTTATGAATAAAATAGTTTTCTATATCTAATAGATATATTATACAACGAGAACGAGAACGAGATATAGAAATATTAAGAATTTATATTTCCCGTTATTCACTTGTACTTAAAAAGAATGAGGGATCTTTCCTTATATATCTATCAGATATAGATAACTATTTTCTCAGCAACTATTAAACATACATAGATATAATCGACATGAAAATTTTGCAGATGCAGCCTTGATTAATTTCTGGACGACCCTTACGAAAATTAAAATTATGACTTGACATCGTGATAAAACACTATATCATTATTTCGAAATAAAGATTTATGGAGCACATAACGATATCTTCAACATCAAGTATTCAGGGTTTATGTTGTGAATTGGTTGAAATAGTTTCTTAGGGCTCAGTTGCGAAACGACATACAGATATGAGCTGATAAGTTGATTCGATACTCTGCCCTTCCTCTTCACGATTCGTTTTATGAGCTGTTTATAAAGATGGATTCGATGTTTTCCGCACCTTATTTCACCTCCATTATTACCTCAAACTAACAGTTTCAGAGAAAACACGCAATATCTTGTATAGATTTTTTACGAGGTCTATACAGGTTGGATAGAGTTGGCACAAGATACTATTTGTTGGGCGAGATTTTAAATCAATCCGACTAATCGTATCGTGTGTCTGACTGATCGTATCGTGCACCCTACTAATCGAATAGTGTGTCCGACTAATCGTATCGTGTTTAAGAAGTTATGGATCCTCTTTAATTGAAAACAAAGAAAACTCACCTCTTTGGCAAATATTATTAAATATTGGTTTCTTATCGAGATTTCATTTCTAGACGAATTTGCACCTAATTTCGTACTATCTGAATAGAGAGTGTGAGCGAAATAGAGTTCAGTGTATTTGTAAACTTTGTTTTAAGGCTTGTTGATGATAAAAAAAAATTGACATAACTAGGATATTACTTCAAAAAATTACTACAGCAACAACAAGAACAACAATTACGGATATATTGGCAAACACTATGAAAATAAAGTAGAGATAACAGAAGTTGCAATCTCGAGTAGCCGAGTTATCCGTATTTATATTGTTGTTTAAGTTCTATTTCAATGAAAATCTTATTTGTTCTCTCTTTTATCTATCCTCCTTCTTATCTGTTCTTCTCCAACCCAGCGAAAAGATCTAAAATATGTATTTCACATTTTTATTTTGCATAGAAAGTGAAAATGAGAAGTGAAAAGTTTTCTGTATACAAACCATGAACAAGCAATTTCATTTTATGAAATTACATAGCTACCACTTTCGAGGTTCAAAACTATTTAGCACGATTGTATTAATTGTAGAAATTTATGTATTTTATCAACACTTTTACTTGTTGTTTTTATTGTTGCTTCTACATTATTTCCAAGTTAATATATTTGTAAATTTATTAGGTTCAGGAAACTAAATACTCACCAAATATTTGCTAAAATGCTATGTTTCTGCCAAAGTTTTTGCCACTATTGATTAACCGAAAGCGTTCATTTTAAGTTAATTAAAAATAACTGTTTCTATTTTAAAGCACTATCAAGATTCCTTATTCGTGAATTTTTCTTAAGAAGTAATTCAACTATAAAGATCTTTATAATTTGTGTTCTTAATATCTGCATGATTTCCCAGAATTGTTTTAAGCATAATCGTATTTCCAGCAACACAAACAACAAGTCGAATTCATTGGGTAAACAAGATAAAGCCAGAACAGGTAAACAGCCTCATAATAATAAAAGTCGAATAAGAATGAAGACACGATACGGACATCACGGCATCCAGCACGTCAACGAGGAAAGCCAGCGGAGTTTGGCGGCAGAGGAAGCTGTACAAGTGAAACCGGCACACGAGCACGAGTAAGCGGAGAGAAGCCGAGGAGGTCGCTTTGCTGGGTTAGATGTGAAGTCTGACGACAATCCACCCACCAACCCACCTACCAGCACTCAACTCGGTACAGGGCTGGCCATGCGGAGCCCCCGGAAGCTGTTGGACGAAATCGGTAATCGATCGACTGATAACTGATTGAAGCCGACGAACTTGCTCATGAGCGTATGGCGGGTGTGGGAGGGATGAGGAAGCGGACAGTTGGCCTCCCCGAAAACAATTCGATTGAAATTGAATTGAGTTTGTTTTTCGATTTCTGCACAGAAATGCGCAGATGACAGAAGCATTAAATTTGTGTATATGAAAAGAAAACTTGTCAAAACGAAGTACCGACGACAACGACATAGACAGCGAAACCGATCTCGGAACCGAAACCTAAATCGAAACCTAAATCGAAACCGATACCGAAAACTTCTCAACGCAACGTACCGAACGCCGAACGTTCCTCGAACGTTGTCGCGTGTTTCAGCGCTCAACAGCAATTAAATTTCGTAACAACAAGTGAGGAAATCAGACAAAATCGAAAGAAACAAAGTTGAGGGAAAAGCTGTGAAAGACACAACGATACCGAAGAGTTTCGGGCAGAGAACTCTTGTCTCTTGACAAGATGCGTTTGAATTTAAGAGCAAGGAAAATTAGAGAGAAGATAAGTTTTCCCAGTCAAAGAGAGCGAAAGACAAATTCATTTATTAATTTTGTTTTATATTTATTTGGTCTTTTTTTGTTTTATATTTATTTGGTTTTCTTTGATTTGAATTCATTTAATCGACTTTATTTTATTTTACTTTATTTTTTTATAATGCTTTTTCTATTTTACATGTATTTTATTTTATTTTTTAGTCTTCATATTAACAATTTTCTGTCGGCAACTCTTCGCTAACTCTTCTCTTCTCTTCCCTTCTCTTCTTGTCTCTTCTCTTCTTTTCTCTTCTCTTCTTTTCTCTTCTCTTCTCTTCTCTTCTCTTGTCTTGTCTTGTCTTGTCTTGTCTTCTCTTGTCTTCTCTTGTCTTCTCTTCTCTTCCCTTCTCTTCCCTTCTCTTCCCCTCTCTTCTCTTCCCTTCTCTTCTTCTCTCTTCTCTTCCCTTCCCCTCTCTTCTTCTCTCTTCTCTTCCCTTCCCTTCTCTTCTTCTCTCTTCTTTTCTCTTCTGTCCTCTTCTCTTCTCGTCTCTTGTGTTCACATTCATGCTGTGATTATTCACGTATTCAAGCATTCAACTGGTGAATAACTTAAAATGGCCTTCTGGGAGTTTCGAGATATTTATTGCGTTTTCTTTCAGAGAACGAGAATTGAAAGAATTTCTTTCCATAAACAAAAAAATCTCGAAATCTCTTTTTATTTATGGCATCTTGGAATGCAGTTTTGTTATTCTTGCGTAGGATTGGCCCTCATCTTCTGAAATTTCATGCATTTCCGTGTGTTGATTTCCAATCTTCCTGCCTTTTTGGTGTTTGAATGAATGCGAATTTGCGTTCAACACGTTCACGCTTCAACACCCGAAAAGCATTCAAAACAAAGCAATAATCATAAAAATAATCGCATAAATCAAGTGAAATACAGTCGTGGCTGTAAAGAACAACGAGGTTGTAAATTACTTCATTGAAATTCTCATTCATTTATATTGCGAATACCTTAGTTAATACGAGGTCAACTTCTTTACTACTTGCAGTTTGTTTGCCAGCAATAAATTTAACAAGAATCTCAATAATTTGAAGCAATCGAAAGTTCATGATGTGATACTGATAAGAAAATTATAATATTTATCTCACTTATTTAACGAATGAAATTCGGCTCACTTAAATATTTCTAGGAAAATTTTAATAAGCAAATCATTTTCTAAGAAAAACATATTAACACTTTTAGGATTTCACGTTTCGATCATCATTTGTATTTCAACTAAATTTCCTTGTTGAAAATATCACCACACATCGTGCAATAAAGAAAAATAATAAATTTTCAGCACAAAAGGGATTTCATATGATGACGTCTCCGTATTCTCAGATGCATACGCGAACTTCAGGAAAAACACTTTTGGAAAAGATAAAGACAATTCAGTTGCAAAAGAAAGAAACTCAATGATGTGTTGAGTTTTTTTCGATTTTACAAATACCCGATTTAGCGAAAGCAAAGGAAGTGATATGCAAAAGGAAAAAATCGTGTTACATTGAGTTACACAAAATGCATCTGAATAGCAACTCATGGAAGTTCATTTGCAGCTCCACCACTTGCCGTAGGTGCAAAATATGTACTCGTATGTCTGCCGAAAATGGTTGAAAAATGCAATGTTTTCAGTATTTCTAATAAATTCCTGAAATATTTTTTGTATCCATTTCCATTGGAAGCAAACACGACACCCAAGCCAGTAAGCAATACGGCAACAACTCATTTAGCGAATTGATATAAATTTTGTGCTCTTCATTCAAGTCGCGTACGCGATGCCAATCTGCAACTCTGACAGCTGTTGGCCGCCGTTTTAAAATGCAGCGCGCATAAATCGGGTTGTCTACTCTTTACGATTTTTTGCTGTTATTCGTTTTATACGAGTGGTTTCGCATTTCACTTGTTGATGTTTATTATCATAAAATGTGTTTGGTGTGACCCAATTCGCACCATCCATGGAAAACATATTCTACTGTAGATACTCGTGAAAATGTATCTGATGAGAATGTGTGAGAGTGTCCACTAGGAAGGTTGAATTGGTTTGGTTCAATTTCACAAACACTTTACTTGTAGAAGATATATTCACCCTCACACGAAGGAGCACTTTAATCTTACCACAACCTATTAGCCTGCTGATCCCTAGTAAAACTTCGGCCAATTTCGTTATATTTGTCTCAATACCTGTTTGAGATGAGGATGGAGTTTTATTCTTCGTTATTGTTCCAATTTGTCGAACCGTGTTTCTCGAAGACTCGAAATTAATATGAATCAGGGATGACACTCAGAGACGAAATTGCGAATGGAAACTAAGGCTTAGATCGCTCTAATATTTTGTAGCATTATACGTCAATACCCTTGAGCTCAGTTTATCAAACAGATATGAAACTTCATAGTAAACAATTTTATAACCTTACTTACTTTGCCATCTGCATCTGTAGCATGGTACCTGACTTCCAGGGAGCCGCCTAAAACAGCATACCAAAAGCGACCTTGTTCACCAGCGCGAAAAACTGGAATAATAGAAAATAAGAATGATAGTTAGAAAGATTCAATTTCTTCTAATCAAAGATCTTACTTACGTGTAACACCTTTCTCCAGATCCTCGTAGAAACCACACATGGCCAATTGCTGGAGCGCCGAGCCAGGAAGTCGGCAAAGTGGCTCCACTCGACGTAGACGACAAGATATTAATTCCGCGTCGCGCAGATTACGGTCACAAGGTCTACAGGAGATTACAAAGTTAAGAGAAAAAGAAGGTTAGAAAAGAAAGGTTGGCTGAAAATGAATCTTTATATTCTTTAGTTTTCAGTTGTTATTTACTTTGAAAATTTCATTGAAAGTCTATTTCATTGAGTGTGTATCGACTTATATTTGATAAAAGTTGTCTTGATTTCGATTATCACTTCGTTTATTGGAACAGAAATACGATTATCGTCTCGACTGAAAATTTATCTCTCGGTCTCAGCAGTGAAAGCTATAAAAACTATCTGTGTACGGATATAAGGACTTTGCTATCGTGTTTTATTGCATGTTTTATAAATAAAATCTTCTAAATTACACTAAGGAACGCTAACAGAATAAGTAATTTCACTGTATTTTACATGTATTTAGAACCTTCCTGAGAATCTAAACAAATAGCTTCAGTAACTTTTCAACACTACAACATTAATGTACTTTTTGACTATACTGAATGAAACTAAACTTATAATCTTCACGCTACAAACAACTAATAACTTTATCCTTCCAATGTTAGCGTGGCTACAAAATTGTCAGTAATTTATTCACCCGAACCATAGACATCTTATTGCCATAAAACAAGCTTCGTTAAGCTTCGTATAACCAATATCCTCATTGGAGTGCAGGATTTCAATGCTTGAAAAAAGCAGATTGCTGCCTTTTATTACTTGTCGCAGTACATATCGAACAATTGTAAGTAAGTGGATGATAACTTAACAACTCGGCCTCAAACCGCATTACGAATGACATAAATGGCGTTAAGATTCGACTGGGGTGTGGTGCGTTTCGATATCCTGTACACGTACAAAGAAACTATTCCTAGATTTTAGAGACTAGTAAAACCCTCAGGTAGTGAATAATAAATTTCTCCATGTATGTTTTTTGGAGAATAAGTTCTCGATATATGATCCGATATATATTTCTTTTTATGGAAAATGAAACCAAACTGAGGGGATCCATGCAAAGAAAGGGGAAAAGAAGGAGTAGTGACGGTTTACACTTCGTTTGAAGGTTCCGACGTTATAAGTGAGCGGGAAGACATGCGCAGGGATATTGTCCCATAATCTAATAGCGCGACCGAAAAACGAATTCTCACCACTCTGGAAAGCCGAGTAGATGTATTAGGCTGGCTACTTCAGATGAACATTTACCGTTAAAGCAGCGGTAAAATAATGATACACACCCCACGTCACGATGACGCCCCAGGGTTTCAATGCAGCTGGATACCCTACTGTCCCCTATAAGTTTTAACGCACGATACCGTCTAGAAGCTGAAGATATGTTCGCGAAGCCCCCATAAATGTGCATCGTACTCCATTTTCGGACGGATGTAGGTGGTGTAGATACAGCGAAAATCGGTTGGAGTGAAGTATTTCTTACACAACTTAAGAAAGCCTAAGCACTTGACTGCTTCTTTCGACAGGTTAAAAATGTGATTGCTCCAACGAAGATCGCATTGGACTGATATGCCCAGAACATCAAGAGCCTCCACTCATTAATATCCACACCACGGTGAGCACGGAAGCCGTTGCTCTCTAGATACCTCATCAAGCAATAAAATGTTGCTCTCTAGATACCTCATCAAGTAGGAAAAACTCCTGAAGTACTATAAACGATAAATTAAAGAGATTGCGCAATGAGCGAGCCAGTGTTGAGGCGCACTTTCTGAACACGTGGGCTGAAATGCCATCCGGTTCACATCATACTTGGTGTGATGTGAAGTTGGAAAAAGGTCCAGAATGTTTTGCTTTTGCCCATTAACGCAGGGAAAGTGCGTTGGTTTCTTCACTAATTGAGCCAAGTTATTAGACTCAGCAAATAACTCAACAACAAACCCTCGAGTATTGTGTGACTCGAGTGATGTAGCCAATTTCAATTGTGAACATGGAAATTAGCAGCAACAACGATTTCACTGTTCGGATAAGATTCCAATTTTAGATTTAGAAGATTCCATCGAATCAGAGAGACTGTCCAGTTTATCAAAAGGGGACAGCCTCTCCAGACATGGGCTTCTATAAATGAAGCAGAGGTGCACGATGTGCCACTGGATTTTGAACTTAAACCACATGGACCTAAATACGGCATCCGTAGTGCAAAGGTGTTGCTGTCACAGGTATGCGACATCACTGTAAATATATAAGGGAGGTCTCTCTGTGCGGTAAAAACAATGGCAGTAAATGATACCCAGGCTTGTGAAACTCCAGTGCATCTGCAACCTCAGGCACCTGGGTCTCACCTGGTGCTATTATATGCGGTTGGTGAGTACAAATATGCTACTGATAAGTGTTATGCCTCTATCTGGCCGTGTTTCAGCCCGCGGTGCATGAGTTTATATGGGATGAATACTGACAGTTTTTAATTTAGAAAAGTATGAAAAACATATCGAAGGTCCACAAAAGTTAAGTGAGTTGGCCCTTTTAACATTTTAGAGAATACAAACCTAATATCAGTGCTCAAATTGAGCCCTCGTTAAGGTTAGTGAAGCAGGATACCTGTTTATCCCTGCCCTCCTTGATACCACTTCGCATGTGCCCCAACATCATAAAAAGCTGATGATAATGCTGTGGAAGAGGGTTTTGTGTGCTTTTTCTGATGATTTCCTTATGCTGAGTGTTACTATTTTTGTGCCCCCTTTTAATTTCTGTTTTCAGTAATTTTGTGGTAATTTTTATCAGTGTTGGTACGAATGATAATGGGAACAACACATTTTGAAATATATTTGGTTATAGGAACAAAGTGGAGTGACATGATGGAAACAAAAATAAAGGTGTTCGTTCTTGTGGTTTACGATGGCGATAACGAGGATGAGGAAACGGTACACTTTTATAGCAAGATACTGCAGGATAAAATCACGTTTAATATTTTTCACAGTTTATGAGATATTGACAGCTTTTTTATGAGTGGGCAGGCTACGTCCATTTTTGGGAAATAGATTGGTAATATCTCCAAATACCTCATGATAAAATTACGTCTTAATATATTATACCGTTAACGATATCGACACCTTTTGCATGAGGAGGCGGGGCAAGCCCATTTTTGGCAAAGATACAAAAGATAGATTTTGGCTCCAGATACATTGTGATAAAACTACGCCTTAATATCTTATACAGTTCATGAGATATTGCTAACTTTTGTACGAGTGGGCGGACCTAGCCTATTTTTTGCAAAAATTTTAGCAATAGCGCTATATGTTACAGAATAAAATTATGCCTCAATACCTCACACGGCTTATGAGATATTTACCTTATAATATTTTTAAAAACGAGGTGCCTTTACATTCCGTATATAAAATAGGTGTGATTGTTAACCGATTTCGCATATTTTCAAACCCAAACAGCCTACAGTAACAGAGAATATTCGTGCGGGAATATGATCTAGAACTGAACGAAAGAGGGTTTTTTCCTAATCATAGTTCTTCTAGCAAAGAATTTTGAAATATCTGATAAATTATGGTTGATGTTAGAGATTAAAAAACTATACATTCGCAGCCAACTTCGATAACCAAGTACAATAAAGGTATTTTTAAATACATGTAGAATTTTTTCTTTTCGGTGAATGAAGGTCACCGTCGTGGTCTTCCTGGCCCTTGTTATGAACAGCTCTTGGTCCTTCGACATCTGTGGTAATGAGACCGAAACAAGTTCGGGACGCATCATTAATGGGAACTTCGCTTTACATGGCCATTTTCCATACATGGCTTTTCTGCAAATCGCAAACATCGGAAGACCTGGCAGGTGTGGAGGAGCTTTAATTGGAGAAAACTGGATTCTCTCCGCGGCTCATTGCTTCGAAGGGTTAGTAACACAGCAAAGACAGTGAAGTTGGAAACTTCAAATAGTCAAAGAACTATTACTATTTCCCTTTTTCAGCATGCTGTACGTAGAAGTCTACTTGGGTATAACTGATGTTTTTAATGCTAAAATCGGATACACCGTTTTCAATGATAACATCATCCGTCATCCACTTTATGATAAAAATACCGTTAAACATGATATAGCCTTGATCCGGATACCTACCACGAAATTTTGTCATGGTGTCTCTCCGATTATCTTGCCGGGACCCAGCTGGGATGAGTACACTTATGTTGGTCAGTTCGCCATTGTGTCTGGCTGGGGAGCGACATCACTTCTCGGCGGCTACCCGGTCCGCTTACTTTGGACTCGAAAGTCAATCATCAGCAACGAAATTTGTCATACATTTCATCCAGCGTTATCAGATAATCAGTTATGTACGGGTGTTATATATGGTGGTAAATGTCACTTTGGAGACTCTGGAGGACCACTGGTTTTGGACAAAAGCTACGTACTTGTTGGTGTTGCATCGCTAAGTATTAATGATAACCTGAATTTCCCGGATATTTACACGCGCGTCAGCTCTTACCTACCCTGGATTTTGCACGAAACAAATGGACAAGTCATGCAACAATTTTCCTATGAACTTTTACAATAATGAAACAATTCCATGGTTTTTTTATAAAATAAATAAAATAGACTGTCGTACTGCATCCGACCAAATCGTTAATCAAGTTGCGAATATTTCAGTCGCGTAAAAGGTCGTAACAATCAATCAATCAATACGTTTACATTCTTCTTTATATCTTAGAAATTTGTGATTCATGTGTATCACTTAGCCTCCCTCTTCCTCTTCTTCCCAGACTTCCATATACATACATCTGTATATATAAAAAAAGGATCTGAAGAACTTTTGCTTGTGTGCTGAATGTTTAAAGTGTGTTTTCAGTAGAGTTCAAATCTGGTGTCAGAGTGTTTAAACTGAACTCTCCTTCAGGTAAAAAAGCCAGAGTTCCCATTTATAAATGCCTTATGTACAGGTGCACTGCATGGTGGAAAGTGCCACTTTGAAGACTCTGGAGGACCACTGGCTCGTGAAGAATAGCCGCGTACTTGTTAGTGTGCTGTCAGGAACTGTCAGTCGTTCCATGGATTCCGTGGATAGTAAACCGTATGAAAAAAGCGCGATGCTTGATATTTTGTACCTTCTGGAATCCAGAAAATATAGTAGGAATATGGATTTCATAATGTCAACACTTGTACTAGCAAAATATATTGAGTTTTATAGTGGGTTCTTTGTGTAATCCTTCTGATTTGTTTGAGTTTGCCGCTTTCAGTTAGTGAATTTAAATGACGTCCTGTTTGCATGTTTCTTCCCAATTTAAAGTGAAATCGTTAGCTAATGTAGATGCGTTTGTCGCAAGTTTTCATCAAGTTGCGTTTGAAAACACACATAATATATCTCAGCTGAAATAGGCCAATAATATTTCGCATCAATCAAAACTTACGAACTAAAACTCCTTTCAAGGTAGAAAACAGAAAGGTTTTGTAATTGTCATGCGTGCGAGGAGGTTGTGATACACAGCGATATTAAATGACATATCATAATTCAAAGGTGGCAATCAAATTGGAGGACAGAGGGAATTCTTAAACGGAAATTGTGAATCCGGAGAAAAAATGCGACAGATGAAGTCCAAGACTGTGCTTGAAATATTTGAACCATTCAATTTAGCTTCCAAATCGGTTATTAATTATATATTTGAGAAGACATTGGAAATCGGAATTCAATTTCGAGCTTGTGTACTTTAAATTATTTTTATTTCTCTTTATATTCAACTTACCGTTTATCCATCGCTGTTATCCACTCCATCGCCATTTTGATCCTTTAGTGTTTTTGTTGTTGTCCTTGCACAATCTCTAATAGCCGGAGTTTCGAAAGTTCACGTCTTCTTTCCCTTCTCGCTTCTCGTTTGCTCTTGTTTACTTTTATATCGTTTTTTTATGCTGTCCCTGTTGTCGATTACTTGTGCGATTTACTTGTAATTCATACTTTTACCATTACTTCTCTTCTTATATCCGCACGCCCCAACTTTCGGTCAGATTACGTTGCTAAAAATTACGAAAACGTTTATTTTACGGGCTTCCTTTTATTTATTAGATGGTTGATTGCCTGCTTGAATTTTTCAAAGTGAGTATGGCTGTGTGAGTACATCTGTGTGTGTGTAGGTGGGTGTGTGTGGGTGTTTATTTTGGTGCTACTTCTTATTCTTTTTCCTTCCGCTTGCCAGTTTAGTCGCGTGCGTGACTAATTTAAGTCATTTTTTAAACGCGCCTCTTTTGTGTGCAGCACAAAAAACATCATTTTTAAGCTCTTTTTATGAATCCTCTCAAAATTTAACGTCCTAATTAAGTTTATTATACAATGCTCTCTGCCCCTCTCTCTCTCTCTCTCACTCTCTCTCTCTCTCTCTCTGTCTCTCTCTCTCTCTCACGTCTACATTACTTGAGGTTGTCGTTTATTCTGTCGGATTTCCGGAGAATCCTCTTTCCAATATTCCTCAAAATAACGAAATCCTCTTATTAAATATCTTAATCCTCAAGATATCGAAAATATTTAAACAAAAATCTTTCCATAAATCAAAAATATTTCCAGACACCTTTAATTCGTTGATGTTTATATTGTCAAAACTACATTTTGAAGACTAAATAAATTAACCAATATCTATGTTAAATAAAAAATCTGAGAACCTGGATGCCTTCACCGTCTACCGTCCCTTGTGTTTGTGAGCGAACATGTGTGTGCGTGTATGCGCGCGCGTGTGTGTTCTTGTGTGTATTTCCCGATTATTATGTATGTCATTTGAATTATAGATATTAAATATTATTTATTTGATTTTTACTAGATCAAACAATTTGTTAATCATCTGATTCGCTTGATAATGCTGTCACTGTCATCCATTTTCATTTTGAAAACTGCCACACATCGTAACATTCAATATTGGCAAAATTTTGAATACTTTGCAAATGAATAACAATGAAAAATCGCGAAAGGGAACTCAACAACACTCTTTTCAATTAAATTTCTTTTTGTTTCTTTATCAATGTCAGCAATCACAGCTGTCCGCTTCCATGGCTGTCAAGCGTTAAATTTCACTGCAAAATTTCACAATGTTGCGTATTTCATTTACTATACGTGTTGCTTTCATTCATTTTAACAAGACACCCAACGCCCAAAGTTTCGCGAGTGCCTTCCCTCATCTCACAGAGCTTGTCAGAATTTCAGAATTTCCTTTCAGAAGTATGAGAGAAACTTGTTAGAAGTCAGTTTGTGAGGCGTGCTCGCTTCCAGCCGCAAACACCGAAAGTGTTTTTGTATTTTAAGAGCTCGAGTGTCACGAGGAGGACTTTCTGAATTCGGTGCTGATGCAACTGAAAATAAACGAAATTCTCTAATTAGTAAATGTGAATTCTAGGTACATGAATTGTGTGTGTATGTGTTTTGTTTAATATGACCGAGAGGACTAAAAAAGTTCGGTTTCAGTGTCACTTAAATAAAACGACACAAATGCATGCACAAACATGTTTTTCAAAAGCACAAAACTACGAAAACAACAAAGCAGCTTTACTCTTCACGGCGATAATGGTTGTGAATCTTAATTTTTATTACACGAGGTTGTTTCCTTGAAAGCAACTTGTAAAAGTTAAAAAAATCATTCATTCCATCATCACAGCATTTCGTCCTTGCATGTTGTTCTCGAGCTCAGCACCAGCTTAAGCAAATCCAAGGCTAAGTTGAACGGGCGTTCGAGGGCAAGTGAACATATAAAAACGAATATAGAATATTTAGAAGCGAGTGTTTTAAAGTAGCGCAGCGCTTGTTCCACCCCCGTCACCCAAACCTCGAGGAAAGAGTTGCGAGGCAGCTTCAGTGCAACGAACGCCGGAGCGTTTCAATTTTATTTTTAATGCGCTCTTGACTCCTAAAAAGATTACGTTTGCGAATATGAGAACTTTATTCCGGAAAAATTTCCTAAGTAGAAATTTGATTAGAAAATTTCACTTAATTTATGAAGCTTTATAATGTTATTTTAAAAGAAATTGAACATGTTGTCATTAATTTTAAGCAAAAATCCTAGCACAAAGGGGATTGAGGGTTGCTCCTCCCCTCTCTCTCGCACCCGCAAGAATGAAGCTCTGCGTACGCCTGTGGTTGTCAGTTTCACTTATCGAAGTCTACTATAATTAAGAATGTTCCTTTTTTCTCATTATTTTCAGCAAAAAACACAGCAATTGCCAGTTAATAAGATTGCCGGCAGCCACAACAACTGACCTTCACAAACTCTGTTGCAACAGTTAACAAGTGATGTGAACTATCGAGATTAATCCGAAATAAAGATCTGACAAGTTGAGCCGTGAAGAAGCACAAGGGAAATGTAAGTAATAAAAGGTAATCGCAATAGGAAACCGACACAAAATATCGTTAATCCATGCGGTGTTAAAGATGACGCCAGCTTTTTTACACGCTATAATGAGCGCGATTCGATGTTGTGGAAACTCGACAACAAATAAACATCAAATTTAAGTCAGCAAAATACTTCGGGCTTCGGACGAGAATTTTCGAACCCAACATTTTTAATATTAAGAGATATATTATTCTGATAATTAACAGGGTGACTATAACCCTGTTATCAGAACTATTACTTCTCTTTACCCTGTAGTATGTCGGAATATAGTCATCGCTGGAGATTTGGATGGAAACCTGACTGCTGATAACAGCCAAACTGATCCCATGTTCAGTGTTGCTCTTTACCCCACTAATGTGAATGTGCCCACACATTTTTATCGAACTAACGCTTCCAGGAATCGGAATTGGCGATATAAAATACTCTGCTTGATTGGATAGCTTTTATTCTGTCCTAAAATTCAGAAGAGTACGATATGAAGTTCATTGTGGTGGTCTTCCTGATGGCTCTTGTTATGAACAACGCTTTGTCGTTCGACATCTGTGCTAACGAGACCGAAACAAGCCAGGGACGCATCATTAATGGGAACTACGCTTCGCATGGCCAGTTTCCATACATGGCTGTTCTGGAAAATGCAAACATCGGAGGGATATTCCTTTGCGGAGGAGCTTTAATTGGAGAAAATTGGATTCTCTCGGCGGCTCATTGTTTCGTTCAGTAAGTACCACAGCGCAGACAGTGAAGTTGCAAACTTCAAATAATGGAAGAGTTATTACCACTTCTCTATTTCAGCACGTTGTACGTAAAAGTCTACTTGGGTGCAATTGACCTTTTGGATCCCAAAATTGGATACACCGTTTTCAGCCATAACATCATCCTTCATCCGCTTTTTGACCATAAAACCCTTAAAAATGATATAGCCTTGATCCGGATACCTACCACGGAATTTTGTGATGATGTCTCTCCGATTACCTTGCCGGGACTCAGCTGGAGTGCGTACACTTATGTTGGTCAGTTCGCCAGTGTGTCTGGCTGGGGAGAGACATCACTTCTCGGCGGATTACCGGCCCGCTTACGTTGGACTCGAAAGTCAATCATCAGCAACGAAAATTGTCATACATTTCATCCAGCGTTATCAGATAATCAGTTATGTACGGGTGTTATATATGGTGGTAAATGTCACTTTGGAGACTCTGGAGGACCACTGGTTTTGGACAAAAGCTACGTACTTGTTGGTGTTGCATCGCTAAGTATTAATGATAACCTGAATTTCCCGGATATTTACACGCGCGTCAGCTCTTACCTACCCTGGATTTTGCACGAAACAAATGGACAAGTCATGCACGCAGTAACACCCATATGAAACGTAAAAACTGCGATGCCTAATCTTTTGCATCTTCTAGAATTCGGTAAATACTCGTATATGTGGTGTGAGCAACCAAAGTACCAGCACCAGAAATTGCTAGTTTATTTAAGTGGATTTTTTATAAGAATTTGTGCAATAATGAAACAATTTCATGACTTTGATTAGAAAATAAGTGAAAAAGAATGCCTTACTGCATCCTACCAAATCGTTAATCAAATTGCGAATCGTTGGGTCGCATAAAAGGTCGTAATAATCAATCAATAAATATGTTTAAATATTCCTTTATTCCTTAGAAATTTATGATTCATGTGAATCACTTTTCCTCCCTTCTCCTCTTCTCCGCAATTGTATATTGTACATATGTATACAAAGAAAAAAGTAACCAAACAACTTTTGCTTGTGTGTTGAATATTAAGTTTGAAGTGTTATAACGAAACTCCCGGTCTTTCGGGTTTAGCGCTGAGGTAAACTCGCCGGATGTCCATATTCACGCGTCGAGAGAAATTGGCAGATTGGCCTAACATTTCAGCCAATTGTGATTGCTGTTGGTTCGTCTTTATAAAAATTTTTATAATTATTTTGTTATTTTTAATGGGAATAGATATACCCTGCCTACTATTTAAGAAGCTGTCGATGCTTGTTTTAAGACAATTTTTATGGTAAATGCTGAATACCCAGTGGAGTGGGCTTGGATGTTGATTCAGAAATTTTTTTCAAAATTACTACCAGTTTTGACAAGGAGTCAACAGCAGCTCTCTGCTGGGATAGTTCGGTATACCCGATTAATAGTTTAATTCCCATATAATTACGTAAACTCCACACATTTTTTATTAAATTTAATGTCTATCTGTGCTGTTTTGATAAATTGCGACGTAAAAGGTAAACAGTTAAGAATGGTTCTTTGTTTTTTATGTGTATCCTTTCTTAAGGACCTGTAATGTCTAAAACAACACTTTGCATTTAATCACTTTGACCATGATTTTATTCTATACAAGTGCCATGAAGGAAATTGTAATATAGGACATTTTGTATTTACAGATCCTTTAGAAGAAGTTCTATTTTCAAATAGAACATATTTCTAAAAGCCGAAATCAACAAACAAATACTGATGCAGATCTTGAAATTGAACAGAGGAAGAATACAATTTCTTCTAAGGGTGTAAAGCAGGCAAAGACATATGGAATTACCGAAATCAGGTTAATGAATCATTATCAGCTCTTGTTGCCACCCTGTATGCAAATCTTCTCATCTTACCTCGGAATAAGATGATTTTCGGATCTTCTGGTAGTGGTATTCTGTATATCTGTCCTAGAAAACGACAGCTAAAACAAGTCGTCTGCATACCACAAGCAGATAACACGTTCGTAGTTGTGACAATTTCGTGAATTTAAAATAAAAAAATTTTTTCAGAGCAGTGGAAATTATTCAGAAATTATTTAATATCCTAGACAAGGCTGCATAGCGATTCGAAGCATTTTTACAGACGTAAAAAAAGGATGGATAGCAGAAGGAATCCCTGACGCTCAATATTGATGGGCACATAACCTGCCGTCAAATAACTGGGAGTCACTCTGGATGCTCGATTATCCTTCGCAGAGCATGTAGAGACGGTGTGCGATAAGGCGATGCGGACATATACTCCACTTGCCCCTATAATGGCAAATACATATGGAACAAACCAAAAATATAGGTTGTTACTGTTCAAAGCCGTTCAATCTGTGGTGATGTACGCGGCACCTGTTTGGGCAAAGGCAGCCAAAAACAAGTAAAAGTGTTGTCTACGGCCTGGCTGAAATCTAAATACCCTACACCCGAGTAACTGAAAAAATTATAAGTTCGCCATTTAGAAACTTTTGTATAGGTAGGTGAATATTTTGAAGCGTTTATGGGATATTGACAACTTTACGTTTACTTTTCTATATCTATCTCGTCTCTTCTGCGTTACAAATGGGAGAACAAAGTGAATATACCCTGCTCCCTTCGGGTCTAGGGTATAAAGAGGATATATTCGGAAGCTAAACCACCCAGTCCGTTTATGTGCTCTAAGGGTGTGCTGTGGTTTCCGCACCATATCACATGAGGCAGAAGGGATTTTGGCAGGAATACCTCCAGCGGATACGGCAAAGTCATAAAAAACTCTTTAGGTATTACAAAATACTTTCATTGTAATCGGTTAGCACAGTCGGCTGCGAAAGTATGGTTTTCGTTCGTTCCTTTTATCGAAATTTTTGCTGTATTATTTTGTACTATAAAATATTATTGTACTGTCAATGTATATAAACCACAAAAAAAATAAAAATAAAATTCTTGAATTTTAAAATAGCCTTTATGTTATGGTCCGTGATAATAATGAAAAAGATTACGAAAACTATATTTTCGCAGCCGACTTTGATAATCGATTGAAATGAAAGTACATATTTGGAAATACCTGAAGACCCTTTTATGACTTTTTTTATGACAGTTTTTTATAACTGCTTCATACGATATTTTATCTAACTTTGTATGATAATATTAAGATTCAGAAGGGTAAGCTATGAAGTTTATTGTCGTGGTGTTCCTGGCTTTTGTTATGAACAGCGCTTTGTCCTTTGACATCTGTGGTAATGAGACCGAAACAAGTTTGGGACGCATCGTTAATGGGCAGTACGCTTCGCGCGACCAGTTTCCATACATGGCGTTTCTGGAAATCATGGTCATCGGAGACACTTTGCTATGCGGAGGAGCTTTAATTGGAGAAAACTGGATACTCTCGGCGGCTCATTGTTTCCAACGGTAAGTAACACAGCGAAGACAGTGAAGTTGGAAACTTGAAATAATCGAAGAGCTATTACTTCTCCATTTTCAGAGCGATCTACGTAGAAGTCAACTTGGGTGCAACTGACCTTTTGAACCCCAAAATTATATACACCGTTTTCAGACATAACATCATCTTCCATCCGCTTTATGATCACCTAACCGTTAAAAATGATATAGCCTTGATCCGGATACCTACCACTAAATTTTGTGCTGATGTCTCTCCGATTGCCTTACCGGGACTAAGCTGGCAGTACAATTATGCTGATCATTTCGCCATTGTGTCTGGCTGGGGACAAACATCACTTCTCGGCGGCTACCCGGCCCGCTTACGTTGGACTCGAAAGTCAATCATCAGCAACGAAATGTGTCATACATATCATGCACCGTTATCAGATAATCAGTTATGTACGGCTGTTATGCATGGTGGTAAATGTCACTATGGAGACTCTGGAGGACCACTGGTTTTGGAGGAAGGCTACGTTCTTGTTGGTGTTGGATCACTAACTTTTGACAACCCGAATTACCCGGATATTTTCACGCGCGTCAGCTCATACCTAGCCTGGATTTTGCATGAAACGAATGGGCAAGTCATACATCAATTTTCCTATGAATTTTTACAATAATGAAACAATTCCATGATTTGATTAGAAAATAAATAAAATGAACTGTCGTACTGCATCCGACCAAATCGTTAATCAAGTTGCGAATCGTTGGGTCGCGTAAAAGGTCGTAACAATCAATCAATCAATACTTTTTATACCTTAGAAATTTGTGATTCATGTTTCAATTTGTGAATCACTTAGCCTCCCTCTTCCTCTTCTTCCCAGACACCCATATACATATATATATAAAAAAAGGATCTGATATATAAAAAAAGAATCTGAAGAACTTTTGCTTGTGTGCTGAATATTAAGTTTGAAGTGTATTTTCAGTAGAGTTCAAATTTGGTGTCAATGTTTAAATTGAACTCTTCTTCAGGTAAATAAGGCAGAGTACCTTATATTTATAAATGCCTTATGTACAGGTGCACTGTATGGTGGAAAGTGCCACTTTGAAGACTCTGAACTGTCAGTCGTTCCATGGATTCCGTCGATAGTAAACCGTATGAAAAAAGCGCGATGCTTGATATTTTGTATCTTCTGGAATCCAGAAAATATAGTAGGAATATGGATTTCATAAAGTCAACACTTGTACCAGCAAAATATATTGAGTTTTAAAGTGGGTTCTTTATGTGATCCTTCTCATTTGTTTGAACTTTTAGCTTTCAGTTAATGAATTTATTATGACGTCCTCTTTGCATGTTTCTTTCCAATTTAAATTCAAATCGTTAGCAGGTGGGTTTACGATTAAGATCCGAGTGGGGTGAGATGTGTATCGTTATTACTAAGAAACTACTGCAGACACTAGGAAAGCCTTCAGGTAATCATGGGCAGCTCACTCGAACGCTCTGTTTTATGAAGAAATGCCTTTAAAGCGAATCAACCGGTCACAACACAAAAATGCATCTAGTTTGACGAACTGATCGTGCTTTGCACTACATGTAACCAGTCTTGTGACAATTTTTCAAAGTTTTGCTCGGGTTCGTTTTACCCTATGTGCGTGGGCAAGCAGAACATTCAGGCCTCCTTTATCACCATTTCCGATTTTGATTCTGACTACAAGAGGCGACTGAGTGCACTCTATGTGTGTGTGTGTGTGTGTGTGTAAGTCGTTCAACCTGTGGGACATCATTTTTCTAGTCGGCGGGATTTATTCATAGATTTCATAGCTCGGTGTATTTCTTGTCTGACTCCCTGTCTGGCACTCGCTTGTTTTCTTGCGGCTCTTGTTTGAGAACTCGGTTAGCAAATAGTCATAAGCAGCTGATTGCCATTAACCGCCGATGGTTTCCATTCCTTCCTCCTGATACCTACGTCTCTTCATCTTTTTGGTGCTATTTTCGTCCGACCCCATTCTGATAACATAATAAATTTCTCCATATAGCTCTTTTGGAGAATGAGCTCTCCATATATGATACGATATATAGAATGAATACCGAGAGCTTTTAATTTAGAAAATTATGAAAAACCAACCAAAGGTCCACAAAGTTAAAGTGGGCTGTTCCTTTTATCATTTTAGAGAACTCAAACCTGATTATGTCCTTATGCTGCGTGTTGAAATTTTTATCAGTGTTGGTTCGAACAATAATGAGAACAATATATTTTCAATTATATTTGATTATAAGAACACAGTGGAACGACATGATGAAAATAAAAGTAAAGGTGTTCGTGTTGTGTTTTACGATGACGATAACGAGCATGAGGAAACGGTACACTTTTATAGACCATTTTAATAACCGATTACGATAACGATAAGAACGAATAAATTCTAGGAATTGGCAATTTAGACAGCTCGAAATTGAGAAAATTAAACCTTCTGTTGAGTTACATCAAGATTCAGAAGAACGCTGAACTTCATTCATCGATATCGACCTTGGATTCCTGTGACAATCAGACCTAGACAAGCTTGGAACTATTTTCATACGTTTCTCACAAACTTCGGAATTTTTCTAACTTCACATCACAGCCAGTATGATGTGAATGTTCTTGCACCTTTTGGTTATTCAGACCACGCTACAATTTCTGCTACCTTCCCATATTCTAGTCTCCTACTCCTTTTCCTCCTTTCACTCCTTTTCCTCTCCTCCTTCTCCTTTTCCAGCCGTTTCAATTGGCAATTGTGTTTCACGGATAGAAACATAAATGCTGCAGCAAAATTGGTAGAAAATATAATTTAATTTGGTATGAGGTCTTTCATACCCAATAAAAAAATTTCCAATAAACCAAAAGACCATTCCTGGTTTAATGCGACTTGTAGACAAGCAGTCAGGCCTAAAGAATTGGCGTTTAAACAAACTGCTGATACTAATCTGCGGCGCAATCAGGCCAGAAATAGGTGCAATGCCACTCTAAAGCGCGAAAAAGTTCTCTACGAACAGCGCCTTAGACGCAGAGTTTTTGAATACCATAAGGGTGGCAAGAACTTTTGGTCGTTCGTGGGGAGAGTGAAGAATCAGACACGATCGTCTATTCCAACTCTCCTCAATTATGATCAGATCTTCACTCACTTGGTTGATAAGGCAAACTTATTAGCCAAAATGTTTGAAATGATCAGCGATTGCCAGTACGGTTTCCGTGCTCACCGTTCCACCGGCGATCTGATGGCGTTTCTTACTGAGCGGTGGAACACTTGTATTCACCAGTTCGGTGAGAGCAAGGTTGTTGCGCTGGATATCTGGGTGTGGCATAAAACACTTGTGTCTAAACTGACTGCTTATGGTGTCGGTAATACTTTCACTCGATGGATATCAAGTTTCCTCAGCGGCCATTCTATCCGGGTTGTGATAGACGGCTTTACTTCCGAAGAGCACTACATTAATGCTGGACTTCCGCAGGGTTCGGTCCTGTCTCCAAACCTTTTTCTAATTTTTATCAATGACCTGCTGTCATTGACATCAAACCCCGTCTACTCGTTTGCTGATGATAGCAGCATTTGTCATTCATATTCATTCTCAAAAAGCAGACTTATAAATGACACACTGCAATCTGACCTCAACAAAATCCCCACTCCTGGATTTTGTCGAGCGAATCGGGTCGATTTTAATGCGCGGAAGACCCAATGCTGTTCGTTGACCCACAAGCGTCTGGCGGGTGACAACTTCCCACCTCTACATATGGGTGGTGTGGATATGAATGAGTCGGAGGCTCTTGATGTTCTGGTCATGTCAATCCAATTCGGTCTTCGTTGGAACGATCACATTTTTGACGTATGGAAAAGAGCAGCCAATTGCTTAGGCTTTCTTAAGCTGTGTTAAGAAATACTTCACTCCAACCGATCGTCGTTGTATCTACGGACGGTTTACACCTCGCTTAAAGGTTTCGATGCTGTAAGTGGGCGGGAAGACAATCGCAGGGAGATTGTTCCACAGTCTAATGAGGCGACCTAAAAACGAATTCTCACGATAATGCGTGCTTCGTAGGAACTGAATCGTGACATAAAAGGGGTGCATCGCTATGGAAAGCCGAGTAGTTCTGCTAAATACCTGAACCGGAGGAATCAGGCCGGCTACTTCAGAGGAACATTTACCATGAAAGTAACGGTAAAATAATGATACGCACCCTACATTACGACGACGCTACAAGGTTTCAATAGAGTTGGATACCCTACTGTCCCCTATAAGTTCTATATATATATATATATATATATATATATATATACATATACATATATATTTTATTATTATAGTATTTTATTATTATAGTATTATTTTGTACTATAAAAGATTATCGTACTGCCAATGTATATAAACTAAATAAAAATAAAAATAAAATGCAAAAGATTGCGAAAACTATACTTTCGCAGACGACTTTGATAACCGATTACAATGAAAGCATTTTGAAATACCTGAAGACTTTTTTATGACTTTGTTTTTTATAACTGCTTCATACGATATTTCATCTAACTTTGTATTATGAAAAACAAATACATTTTAATGAGACAAACGGCAATGTCGTTAAAATTCTAGGAATTCTAGAAATCGGAACTTTCGCAATAAAATACTCTGCTTGATTGGATAGCTTTTATTTTGTCTTGAGATTCAGAAGAGAAAGCTATGAAGTTTATTGTCGTGGCTTTTGTTATGAACAGCGCTTTGTCCTTTGACATCTGTGGTAATGAGACCGAAACAAGTTTAGGACGCATCGTTAATGGGCAGTACGCTTCGCGCCACCAGTTTCCATACATGGCTTTTCTGGAAATCATAGTCTTCGGACCCCCAATGCTATGCGGAGGAGCTTTAATTGCAGCAAATTGGATTCTCTCGGCGGCTCATTGTTTCGAACGGTAAGTACCACAGCTAAGACAGTGAAGTTGGAAACTTGAAATAATCGAAGAGCTATTACTATTTCTCCATTTTCAGCGCGATCTACGTAGAAGTCTACTTGGGTGCAACTGACCTTTTGGACGCCAAAATTATGTACACCGTTTTCAGACATAACATCATCTTCCATCCGCTTTATGACCAACTAACCGTTAAAAATGATATAGCCTTGATCCGGATACCTACCACGACATTTTGTGATGATGTCTCTCCGATTGCCTTACCGGGACTAAGCTGGCAGTACAATTATGCGGGTAATTTCGCCATTGTGTCTGGCTGGGGCAAGACATCACTTCTCGGCGGATTACCGGCCCGCTTACGTTGGACTCGAAAGTCAATCATCAGCAACGAAATTTGTCATACATTTCATCCACCGTTATCAGATAATCAGTTATGTACGGGTGTTATGTATGGTGGTAAATGTTACTTTGGAGACTCTGGAGGACCACTAGTTTTGGACAAAAGCTACGTTCTTGTTGGTGTTGCATCGCTAACTGCTAATGATAACATGAATTTCCCGGATATTTACACGCGCGTCAGCTCTTACCTACCCTGGATTTTGCACGAAACAAATGGACAAGTCATGCAGCAATCTTCCTATGAATTTGTACAATAATGGAACAATTCCATGATTTGATTAGAAAATAAATAAAATAGTTAATCAAGTTGTATATCGTTTAGTCACGTAAAATGTCGTAACAATCAATCAATCAATATTTTTACATTTTTCTTTATACCTTAGAAATTTGTGATTCATGTGAATCTCTTAGCCTCCCTCTCTGTTGTTTTTTGCCTTTTGATATCCTCTCGATGTTATGTTTCGGTATTCTCATCTTGATCGTAGTTTTCTTTCCTTGCTGTTTTTTTTGTTGTTTTTTTTGTTTTTGTAAATCCTCCATTTTGTAATGTTTTGGTAATATTCACTTTTTTAATACCCTTTTTTCACTTTTTGCAATATATTTATCACTTTATTAATACATTTACTTTGTGCAATATTTCAATAATATTTACCACTTTTACAATAATTTTTTCATTTTTTTAATACTTTCACTTTTTCACTTTTATGTTTTAATACATAATAGTGTTTTAGTAATATTTACCACTTTTATAATATTTTTCACTTTATTAATACTTTCACTTTTTAGTAATATTTACCACTTTTACAATAATTTTTTATTAATACTTTCACTTTTTCACTTTTATGTAATATTTTAGTAATATTTACCACTTTTATAATGTTTTCGACTTTACTAATAATTTTACACTTTACAAAATACACTTTTTAGTAATATTTACCACTTTTACTTTCCATTTTAGATTTAAAGGTTAGATTTAAATGACCGTCAGCGTTTTCCAACCACCAATGGCGTTTGGGTATTGTATGTTTTTTGTGTAGTGTATATGTTTCCAGACTGTGTCTGGGGGTCCATAGTTCCCAATTTTGTGCACCGTTCGGTCTTCTTTCCTTGATTGTGTACCGTTCGGTCTTTTTCTTAATTGGGTTTCGGGGCTTATTTTCTGTGTTTACCTCATGTGGTCCACAATTTGTGTTCCTTAATTTACTGTTCCGTTACTTTCCCAATATGGGTCTTGTTTTCTTTTTCATGAGACAAGATTTTAAGGAGACAATATATTGTTTGGTGTTGGGAAATAAAGTAGAGTAAAGTAAAGTAATCAACATATGTATAATATGTTGAAAGGAGAGAGATATACGAGAAGGAATAATCAAAGTAATTTGGTAATCTTTCGAATGATCACACAAAGTATACCTCAAATTTTAAGGTATGAATGTGGACAGTTAATTCCGCAATTATACTTCGAAATTTTCAAATAATTGTAACATAACGTAGGTTTTAGACAGGAACACCACAAATACAATTACAAAATACGATATATAGAATGGGCTTTTAATTTAGAAAATTATGAAAAACCAACCAAAGATCCACAAAGTTAAAGTGGGCTGTTCCTTTTATCATTTTAGAGAACTCAAACCTGATTATTTCCTTATGCTGCGTGTTGAAATTTTTATCAGTGTTGGTTCGAACAATAATGAGAACAATATATTTTCAATTATATTTGATTATAAGAACACAGTGGAACGACATGATGAAAATAAAAGTAAAGGTGTTCGTGTTGTGTTTTACGATGACGATAACGAGCATGAGGAAACGGTACACTTTTATAGACCATTTTACCGATTACGATAACGATAAGAATAAATAAATTCTAGGAATTGGCAATTTAGGCAGCTCGAAATTGAAAAAATTAAACCCTCTGTTGAGTTACATCAAGATTCAGAAGAACGCTATAAAGTTCACCGATATCGCCCTTCGATTCCTGTGACAATTACACCTAACCAAGCTTGGAACTGCTTTCATACGTTTCTCACAAACTTCGGACAGCCTACGATATGCAGAGGAGCACTAACTGGCGACTGGCAAAAATGTTTTTTTAAATACCTGAAGACTTTTTATAAATTTCTTTTGTATAACTGCTTCATACGATATGTTATCTAACTTTATATGATGAAAAACAAATACAGTTTTATGAGGCAAACGGCAATGTAGGCAAAATTCTATGAATTCTAGAAATCGGAACTTTCGCAATAAAATACTCTGCTTGATTGGATAGCTCTTATTTTGTCTTAAGATTCAGAAGAGTAAGCTATGAAGTTTATTGTCGTGGTGTTCCTGGCTTTTGTTATGAACAGCGCTTGGTCCTTTGACATCTATGGGCATGAGAAAGAAACAAGTTTGGGACGCATCATTAATGGGCACTACGCTTCGCGCCACCAGTTTCCATACATGGCTTTTCTAGAAATCATAAAAAACGGAGTTCCTAATGTATGCGGAGGAGCTTTAATTACAGCAAATTGGATTATCTCGGCGGCTCATTGTTTCGAACGGTAAGTACCACAGCTAAGACAGTGAAGTGGGAGACTTTAAATAATCGAAGAGCTTTTACTACTTCTCCATTTTCAGCATGATGTACGTACAAGTCTTCTTAGGTGCAACTGACCTTTTGGACCCCAAAATTATATACACCGTTTTCAGCCGTAGCATTACCCGTCATCCACTTTATGATGAAAATACCGTTGAACATGATATAGCCTTGATCCGGATACCTACCACGAAATTTTGTAATGATGTCTCTCCAGTTGCCTTACCGGGACTAAACGGGCAGTACAATTATGTGGGTCGTTTCGCCGTTATGTCTGGCTGGGGACAGACATCATTTCACGGCGGCTTACCAGCCCACTTACGTTGGACGCGAAAGTCAATCATCAACAACGAAATTTGTAATATATTCCATCCACAGGTATCAGAAAATCAGTTATGTACAGGTGTTATCTTTGGTGGAAAATGTCACTTGGGAGACTCTGGAGGACCACTGGTTTTGGAAGATAGCTACGTGCTTGTTGGTGTTTTTTCGCTAACTGCTAATGAAAGCAATAATTTCCCGGATATTTACACGCGCGTCAGCTCATACCTACCGTGGATTTTACAGGAAATAAATGGACAAGTCATGCATTAATAACACCAATGTTAAAAGTAAGAAACACCATACCTAATCATTTGCATCTTCTGGCCTTCGGTAAATATAGTGTGTGAGCTACTAATGTACCAACGCCAGAAATTGCTAGTTTATTTAAGAGGATTTTTTTATAAGAGTTTGCGTAATTTGGAACAACATGATGAAAATAAAAGTAAAGGTGTTCGTGCTTGTGTTTTACGATGTCGATAACGAGGATGAGGAAACGGTACACTTTTATAGCCCATTTTAGTAACCGACTACGATAACGATAAGAAGAAATAAATTCTAAGAATTGACAATTTAGACAGCTCGAAATTGAAAAATGTTTATGTAATGAAACAAAAGCAAATAAGTTGCGACTTATTGTTTCTTTTACTGTTCTGTTACTGATCGACTGTTAGATCATTTCATTGTGTCCGACTTATCTCTTCATCAGTTCTGTGACCAAAATTATTTCTTCTCTGACCATGATCTTATTTTGTGTACAGTAGATATTAATTTAAGTCGTACCAATTTGGCTGATTCCTTCCATTCTTTCGATTTGAAATCTACTGATTACCAGCGGCATCTAAAGTTCTTTGGAATAACCTTCAAAAACTTGGTATTCATTCTAGACCCCGTAATACCCCTGTAGTTGACCCGCATACTTTGGAAGATCATTTTCTTTCCTGTCACTCTAGCACTGATAACTTTCATCCATCCACATTTGATACTGTGTCTATCCCTGCTTCTACTTCTTCATTTCAAGTGAAGCTGATGTTGTAAGTGTTTCGTGTAAAATTAGTTCCAACCCTGTCAGCTCTGATGGAACTCACCTTAGATTTATCAAAATTATTCTTCCGCATTTAATTAGTACCTTAACCCCGATTATTAATCACTGCCTAAAAACTTCTTCTTTTCCTTGCCTTTGGAAGAGTGCTATAGATACAACTATACCAAAAACTGAATGATTGCTCCCCCCGCTGATTTCAGACCAATTACCATTTTATCGCCTTTGTCCAAGGCTTTTGAAGCACTTCTTGCAAAACAAACATCCCCATTGCTCTTTCCAATCTGGCTTTCGATCTGGACATAGTTGTAAAATAGCTATATTAAAAGTGCTGGATGATGTTCGTCTCTATTATGACGAAGCCTTTTGTGTTAGCTTGATTTTTGGAAGGACATTGACACGGTCTATCATATGCTACCCTGAAACTTAAATATTTATTTTTGCTTTATCTGTCAGTGCTGTTGGCCTCCTTGAGAGCTATCTATCGAATAGAACGCAAAAAGTCAAAGGTGCCTCTGGCTTTTAACAGTTGAGGCTTATTTATAGTGAAGGTCCACAAGGTAATCTTAAAGAGGATCTTGTTTATAAGTTGAAGGAGGATTTAAATTGCATTTAATTTTGGCCTAACAAGAACCAACTCATGCTTATCCGTCTAAAACTTTGTGCTTCCTATTACGAACGACCAGTTTATTTTTGTGACTTTTCGGATGTCAATTTGGGCATTCATGAACTATAGTCGGTTGATAAAATAGTTAGTCTTGGTTCATCAATTTCAAACTTACTTGTACTGATCATACTAATTATCTTGTCCGCAAAATCTTGGTATTGTTTGGTATTGCATAATCTTAAACCTTCAGCTGCATTCACACCATTGGAAATCAGGCGTAAACTTGTCATTCAGCTTATTCGCCCTCATATAACTGTCTCGAGGAATGCGTACTCGACCGGTTTCCAGCCTTACTTCCCGTTGCTCGACTGTTTCAGACGAATAGGTTTGAGCAATGTGTACTCCAATGGTTTCCAGTCTTGCTTCCCGTTGCTCGTCTGTTCCTAATGCGCGTGATGCCTTTTTCTTTTCTGCCTGAGGTATAGGTCGACTGATTTTTAATATAGTTTGGATGATATTGTTCATTATCCTGTTACTGGAAGCCTGGTACCGCTGCAAAGTCGCATTGGATTCGAGGAAGAATGATAGACACACCAATTTTCAATGTAACTTGACAGCAAAAGTAAGGTTTTTTGATGACTATTAGAAATTAATTAGAAAAATGGAGGAAAATGCGTGTTATATCTAATATCTAATGTCGACCAACAATTCGAATTTCTAAATCAACATCATTTCTTGCCGCGGGATGCCTGGCGAATCAATTGAATTGAACTATTTCAATTTTATATTTTTTGCCCGTTCTCGCATGTTCGGTAATATGGATTTATGTATTTTGTGGTTGTCTTTCTTACCGCATGTTCGTTCCTTTTATCGAAATTTTCGCTGTATTGTACTATAAAAGATTATTATACTGCCAATGTATATAAACTAAATAAAAACAAAAATAAAATATTTGAATTTTGAAATAGCCTATGTTAGTTATGGTCCATGATTACAGTTATGGTCCATGATAAAAGTTATGGTCCATGATAACAATGAAAAAGATTACGAAAATTATACTTTCGCAGCCGACTTTGATAATCGATTACAATGGAAGTATTTTGAAATACCTCAAGACTTTTTTATGACTTTGTTTTTTATAACTGCTTCATACGATATTTTATCTAACTTAGTATGATAAAAAACAAATACAGTTTAATGAGACAAACGGCAATGTCGTTAAAATTCTAGGAATTCTAGAAATCGGAACTCTCGCAATAAAATATTCTGCTTGATTGGATAGCTCTTATTTTGTCTTAAGATTCAGAAGGGTAAGCTATGAAGTTTATTGTCGTGGTGTTCCTGGCTTTTGTTATGAACAGCGCTTGGTCCTTTGACATCTATGGGCATGAGAAAGAAACAAGTTTGGGACGCATCATTAATGGGCACTACGCTTCGCGCCGCCAGTTTCCATACATGGCGTTTCTGGAAATCATGGTCGTCGGAGACACTTTGCTATGCGGAGGAGCTTTAATTGCAGCAAATTGGATTCTCTCGGCGGCTCATTGTTTCGAACGGTAAGTACCACAGCTAAGACAGTGAAGTTGGAAATTTGAAATAATCGAAGAGCTATTACTATCTCTCCATTTTCAGCGCGATCTACGTAGAAGTCTACTTGGGTGCAACTGACCTTTTGGACCCCAAAATTATGTACACCGTTTACAGACAGAACATCATCTTCCATCCGCTTTATGACCAACTAAACGTTAAAAATGATATAGCCTTGATCCGGATACCTACCACGACATTTTGTGATGATGTCTCTCCGATTGCCTTACCGGGACTAAGCTGGCAGTACAATTATGCTGATCATTTCGCCATTGTGTCTGGCTGGGGCAAGACATCACTTCTCGGCGGCCACCCGGCCCGCTTACGTTGGACTCGAAAGTCAATCATCAACAACGTAATTTGTAATATATTCCATCCAGAGGTATCAGAAAATCAGTTATGTACAGGTGTTATCTTTGGTGGAAAATGTCACTTTGGAGACTCTGGAGGACCACTGGTTTTGGAAAATAGCTACGTGCTTGTTGGTGTTTTTTCGCAATCTGTTAATGATAGCATGAATTTCCCGGATATTTACACGCGCGTCAGCTCATACCTACCGTGGATTTTACAGGAAATAAATTGACAATGCCTTTTTCTTTCCTGCCTGAGGTAGAGGTCGACTAATTTTTAATATAGTTTGGATGATATTGTTCATTATCCTGTTACTGAAAGTCTGGTACCGCTGCAAAGTCGCATTGGATTCGAGGAAGAATGATAGACACACCAATTTTCAATGTAACTTGACAGCGGAAGTAATGATATTTGATGTCTATTAGAAATTAATTACAAAAATCGAGGAACATGCGTGTTATATCTAAGCCGTATGAAAAAAAAGCCGTATGAAAAAAGCGCGATACTTGATCTTTTGTATCTTCTGGAATTCAGAAAATATAGTAGAAATATGGATATGGATTTCATAGAGTCAACATTCTGCATAATACATTCTGTTTTATTAAAATGGGTTCTTTCTAAAATCCTTTTAATTTGCTTGAATTTCCCGCTTACAGATAGTGAATTCATAATGATGTCCTCAGTGCATATTTCTTCCTAATTTAAATGTAAATCGTTGGCGTAACGTAGGTGGGTTTACCACAAGTTGCGGTTGAAAACATTTGCATATTTAACGGGATGAATTTGCAAAAGTTTCGAGGTTAAATATGAAACCTTCTTATGATGAAGTTTGCAGTTTATCCAAAGTAAAGCACAAAGACAGTTTATATATCCCAGCGAGCATACTGACAAAATGAAGTATTTATAGTGACGCAGTGACATTGAACGGCTTATCATAATGAAAGGTGGCAATAAAATTAGAGGCCAGAAGGAACTCTTAAACGGAAATTGTGAATCCGGAGAAAAAATGCCACAGATTAAGTGCACACCTGTGCTTGAAATATTTGAACACTTCATTTTAGCTTCCAAATCGGAATCCATATTAATCATTTCATTCATTCCATCATCCATACACAGCATTTCGTCCTTGCACGTTGTTCTCCCACTCAGCACCAGCTTAAGCAAATCCAAGGCTATAGTTGAACGGGCGTTCGAGGGCAAGTGAACATATAAAAACGAATATAGAATATTTAGAAGCGAGTGTTTTAAAGTAGCGTTTATTCCACCCCAGCCACTCACACCTCGACGAGGCGAGGCAACTTCATTGAAACGAATGCCGGAGCGTTTCAATTTTATTTTTAAAGTGCTCTTGACTCTTAGAAAGATTACATTTGGAAATATGAGAACTCCATTCCGGAAAAACTTTTTGCATACAAATTGGCTTAGAAATTGCCACTTATTTTATGATGCTTCATAATATTATTTTGAAAGAAATTAAACATTTTGTCATTAACTTTAAGCAAAAATCCTAGTTAAAAGGGCTTTGCGAGTTTCTTCTCCCCCTCGCCCTCTGGCACCAACAAAATGAAACACTGCGTACGCCTGCGGTTGTCAGTTTCACTTATCGATGTCTACTATAATTAAGAATGTTCTTTTTTCTCTTTATTTTCAGCAAAAAAACCTAGAACAATTGCAATTTAATAAGATTGCTGGTCGCCACAACAACTGAACTCTTTCCAAACTTTGTTGCAACGGTTAACAACTAAAGTTGGCTGGAACAAACAAACTTTTCTCAACTGTCGAGATTAATCCGAAGTAAAGTTCTGACAAGCTGAGGCGTGAAGACGCACAAGAGAATTGTGAGTAATAAAAGTTAATCGCAATAGAAAACCGAAAGAAAATATCGTTAATGCATGCGGTGTTAAAGACGATGCCAGCTTTTTTACACGCTATAACGAGCGCGATTCAATGTTGTGGAAACTCAACAACGAATAAACATCAAATTTAAGTCAGCGCAAACAGAATAGGAGAGTGTGAAACGGTAGCAGCGAGCTCTGGCAACAGCAAATGAATCTCAGCCATGGAAAGGGCAGGGAGTCCCGATATGGTTCCAATATCCGCAGCGAGTTATCAGGATGGCAGCATGTCGGCGAAGAATGAACGACGACGGAGTGGGTGATTATGTCATGATTATCTCTCAATGACAAAGAATATTTAATGACTGGCTGGCATCCTTGAGATGTCCAATGAGGTCGTTCTTCAGTAGTAATTAAGCACTTAATTCACTAACACAATTCAATGAGCTGGAAAATTCGATGCATTACTAAACTGATGATCGATTTTCTCACTGATTAATATTCTCGTTTTTGGGATGCTTATAAAATAATATAAAAGTTTGGAAAAATTGTTACTATCAAAATTCTCAAAATATTTTAAAACCCAAAAGTTTATAGAATTCCTTCCTTCGCATGACTGAAAGTGGTGATGAAAGTGATGAAAATGATGATGAAACGAATTCATTTCTCGCTAACACATTCAGTCTCTCGTAATATATGTCACGCTCGACACCGAACTCAACGCCGGTATTGACCACCGCCATATTTTAAATGATTGGTTGAAGGAAAGATGTTGCATGTGCAGAATTTCAAGCAGATAAAGTTGACATGATTCGTGAAGCAATCAATGGCACAGGACAAGTTGGAGCGCACTATTGAGTGTATGACATAAAAGCAAATTTTCTACATTCATTGCTAAACATCGATTATATACACAATAAACGGATATCGCAATGATCATGATATTAAGTTGCAACTTCATACCGATAGCGAAATATGACGCACATATGATGGCACACTTCTTTCTTTTTTTTACCCTCAATAGACTACAAGTTATTTAACATAATAATAAATAAAAACACATAAAAAACTGAGGACGAAAATAACTACAGAAATCACAGGAGGTGTGAAATTTTCCTTCTCCCCCATCTCCATCCTTCTCCATCTTAATTAGATTGAGAGGAAATTAATCGACGTGACGTCCGAAGAATCAGGCAAACTTATTCTGTTGTCAAAGGTAAATAAAAATATTTGCTTTCGATGAAGTGATCTGATTTCCCAAAACATTTGCGTCATTTCGCAATACGTAAATTAAACCGTAACAAGTCTCATCATGTCCCACCGATAAAAAGATAATAAATTATGCGCAATTATTACGTCCAAATATCACAAACAACCGACATCTTTTCAAAGCTTTTATTTTATTTCTACTATTTTCTTGCTGTCGGTTTTCTGTCTCCCAGGGTGCCAACAGTTTTTGACACATGATACGTCAGTCCATTATAACCAGATTGTTGTGTGTTGCGTGACGTGAGCGGTACGTTGATAGCAGAGAAGCCAACATATAATAACGGAACGATAGTCAACATATAATAATTTAACTCGAAAAGTTGGAAAATAAAAATAACTGCAATAGAAGGAAATCTATAAAAATGAATTCATATAAAATCAAGTAAAATCAAATATATCAAATAAAAAGGACGAATAAGCCGAGATAGACATTAAATTCGAACACACATTCGTTAAGAAGCAGAGTGGCGCAGTGGAAGCGTGCTGGGCCCATAACCCAGAGGTCCGAGGATCGAAACCTTGCTCTGCTAACGCAAATGGTGGGTGGTCGCGTTTATTTTTTGTTCTTTGTTAAATATTATTAGACTTGCTAATTAGTACATTTAACAGGCTTCTTTAGTAGATAATATTAGTATTGTATTATAGTTTTATAAAGCTCAAATAATAGAATAAGAGAGAGCATTTTTAAGAAAGAGAGAAAACTCCCTTTTTCACTAATATTACGTACATATTTATTACTTCAGCCTTATAAAACTATAATATTGTATTAATATTATCTACTAAATAAACCTGTTAAGTATACTAATTAACAAGTCTAATAATATTTAACAAAAAACAAAAAAAACCGCGTCGACCAACGTTCCCGATAGCAGAGCAAGGTTTCGATCCTCGGACCTCTGGGTTATGGGCCCAGCACGCTTCCACTGCGCCACTCTGCTGCTTGACTAAGCGGCGTTCATTCTGAATCTCTATCTCATTGTACGCTATACCCGAAAAAGAAGGAATATTGATTTTTCTTTTGTTTGTAATGCAGAGAAGGCGATATGCTGAATGAATATATGTACATACATATATTCTTGCACAGTGTTATCTACTGTGCTTATTTAGCCCTATCTGTCTGTCCGTCTGTCGTTCTGTCTGTGCCTCCGTCCGTCTGTCTACCCGTTGGAAGCCAATGACAGAAGAAAAATATTGCGATTAACTTTGACACAAATATTCTTTGCATGAATATTCATTATAAATAAATATATATTAAATATCGCTCGATAGGCGAAGTCGGTAAATATTCACGCCTACTTTTTATACCAAAAGTACAGGAACCTCTTTTTCAAAATGTCAAGAAGTTAATATCTCATGACTATCTACCTTAGTAGTAGCTTCATTTTACTTTATTTATTACTTTATTTATCCAAATATATTTAAAAATTAATATAAAATTTTTTAACTAATTTTTTACGTTTGTGTTTATAAAAAAATTTTATTTAGAAAAAAAATTCACTGGAGATGCCGGGGATCGAACCCGGGGCCTTTCACATGCAAAGCGAACGCTCTACCGCTGAGCTACATCCCCCCACATATTAATGCTACCCGCAAGTGCTTCTTCACAACAGCTACAAAAAGTGACTAGCAAATTCTGTTTTATACGCATTACAGCGGCAACCAGAAATGAGAGAGGAAGAGTATAATGATAGAGACAGAATGAGAGAGATAAAGTAGAATGAGAGCTATTTATAACTATTGAATGGGAACGAACACTTAGCTGCTGCAACGTTGAAAATAGAGAAAAAATTGCGGTACATGGATTGGATATAATAAATTTATAACTACAAATCAACTTTCTATATTTATTGTATATGTTTATATTAATGTTTCCGATAATTTGAGGTTAATTTTTGCTTGTCATGAAAACCAGACCTAGTGGATGAGAGTAACAACAGAGAGCCCTAAAGAAAAAGGGAAAAAAGTGCCGCTTGCCTCAAGTGCGCAAATAACACAAGACAAGTCAACCAGCAGAGTGGCGCAGTGGAAGCGTGCTGGGCCCATAACCCAGAGGTCCGAGGATCGAAACCTTGCTCTGCTATTTCGTTTCCGTATGCCAATCCTTGGTTTTTTATTCTAAAATTAAATAACTTAATTTTCTAATGGTCTGATTCACATATATAATTTAATATTTTAGTTTCTGGTTTTTAATTTTAATATCTGTGTAATTGCAATTTTTAATTGCGAAAATTCTAAATTGTATTTAAATCCACACCTTCTAACCGCTTACAAACTTTTACTGCACTTTTCACATTCATTTTTGTTTCTACCTTTTTATTTGTGATTGTTAAATGAGCTCAGCGTTTTTATTTTTTTTTGTTCATTCGAAATTTATTGCTTCTTTTCTAATCTGCATTTCAGTGCGAGGTTAAACACTGAAAGCTTTACAAACAGTTGAAATTACTTTCTGCTGGCGACTTTTAAAGCTGATCTCTGAGAGAAAACCACCCGCTACTGCTAATTTTTAGAAATTATTTACGGTAGCAAAAATAGAGCTGTGGCAGCGGAATAAATTACATTGTAGGAAATAAATATGTAATTCAAAAGACAAAAACGGAAAATGAAAAATCAACCTCAAGCAGCACAACTGGCTTCAAGGACCCTGAATTTCCTGAACTTATTTTAGTTTGTGGAATTTATTCGAAGATTGTGGGATTAGAGAAGGAGATGAAAACCACCCACCTGCAATTTCAAATAGTCTTTGCTGTGAACAGCGTTTTCGGAGTAGTATGAATGCGTCTGAATAAATGATAGTGTTTTGCATTTATGGCGCTTTTTCAACTATAACTTTCTACTCGTGCAGGATTGTCGCTGCGTTACACTGAATCCTGAGAACTGAACAGAGTTTCTGGGTTCTATTTATCCTTCTTAATGACTCTCACATCATGCGTGGCACTTCAAACCAACGCAGAGGGAGTTGCCTCCACCTTATTAAGCATGTGAGGGAGTTTATGGCAGGATGTGAGAGGATTCGCTCGAACGAGTGAGCTACAAAGGACGATTTCCTTGCCACAGTAAAGCTGCAGCTACAACTTCGCAGTTAATTAGCAAAATATGGGGCGCAAAAACTACTTTTTGAAGGAAAAAGTATTCATAAAACTGAAAAGAAGCAAATCATTTATACATTTGAATGATCATGCGAGATCTAACAAATGAAATCTTTATTTTATTTCCTTTGATTTCGACGATTTTCTCCGGAAGCAAAGAAATTATTTTCGCAAAAAGGCCAAAAAGATTCGAATCAATGAACTTTTCAAATATCAAAATAAGAAAGAGTATAAAATTGTTTAAACAGAAAGAATATAGTAAAGAACTTTTACAATTTCAACACATTCCTCGTAACGTTACGAGGTCTCTAAAAATATCTCAAGATACTGCTGAGAAATCTTTTCAGCTGCTTTTATTTGTTGCAGAAGATTGAAGAAAATTAAGCACTCCACAAAATGCTTACCTCAGTTTAGAACGCGTAAAGCTGCTTATCTGCTAATTTGCTGCGAATTCGAGGAAATGTTAAACTGTGCGGTGCGGTGTTAAAACATTTACGAGCATTTAAGCTTGCATGCGGTAAGATAAGATGCCGATACTTTTTTTTTCATAGCAAAAATAAGATATAAAACTTCCGACTTCACTGCAGCTGTTTTGAGGAGTTTCTGTTTCACCAACTTCTTGCTCACTGTATCTGAGAGAGAGAGAAGAAAAGCTTCAGCTAAAAACGAATTCTTCTTTTCTTTTTCCCCCTCGTCTCTCTTTTCTTAATTTAAACTCGCGCGCCAACGCAAAATAAATATCGAAAGCGTCGAGTTAGTTTAAGTGGTCGAGAGAGTGTGGGCTGCATTTGCACACACGCACGCGACTCGTATTTGCCAGACACTTGCGGGCGAATTTTATTATTTCGTGACTCTGATGTTTGCTCAATTTGCTTCAATTTGCCTCTGGAAGGCGGTTCGAAATTTCAATTTACGCACACAATACACTTGCAGATACTTTGGAGATGAAGAAACTTTCTTTCTAAGTTTCTTTATTTTTTTAAATCTAAAAAAAGAATATTAAAGACGAATTCAAGCAAGGAACTCGCTGTGCGTTTTAATAGCAGGAAAAGGGCGCCCACTTCACAAGCCGAACCCTTAAAATGCAAACTCAACAATCGCAGATATTTTCGTTAATTCTTCTTATTTACTTTGTTCTTTTTATACTTTGTTATTTTTATTTCTCTTTACAAATTTTGAATTTTAATAAATTTCTTGAAGTTTTTACTAAAATTTAGTAAAACACAAAAATAATCTCACAGATACAATTCGCAGAAATGGTTCAACACGCGCTTTCACAACGTTTGAGGGTTCGACGAACACTGACAACTTGGTGCCACTTAAACGGACAATTTGTCAGTTCCTGCTGAGCTGAGAATGCAAACAAATTGAAGCGAACTCAACACACTTCCGCGCCTTAATAAAACTACAACAAGATGCAACAACATCCACTGAATACCATTTCATCCACTCGATTTAACAAATTTATTGATCATTTCGTTTTAATTTTTCTCCAAATTTTTTTCAATTTTCCTTTATTTGTTAAAATTTCATAAACTTAAAAACTTTTCTTATTTTCTAAAAAACACCTTCTTTGCTCCCGTTTATTTCCACTTCGTACTTCGTACTTCACTTCCACGTCAGCTTCGTACGGCTGCCTTCGAGTAACTAACGGTTTCTGGTTTTTCCTGCTCACAAATTTCCTCGCTGCTGAAAATCGAGGCTTTTGCGCGCTTTTATTTTGGTGGGTTTGGTTTTGGTGTGCAATTCGTTTTTGTTTTCTTTTGCATATTTTTCTTCCTACCTTATTATTGTTTTTATTTTTTTTTTTATTTAATCACCGCTTCTTATCACTTCTTGCTTTCCTTGTTTTATTATCCTGAAATCTGCTGAATCAAGAAAACTCACTTTTTGAGTAGAGCGCAAATTGCACAGTGGAGTAAATTTACAAAATAAAATACAAAATATTTAGAATCACAAAAATTAGATTTAATTACAAATGCAATAATTTTTTTCAAGGAATTTTTTAAACTCATTTTTTATTTGATATTTTTATTCGATATAACTACTGCTCGATGTAACGAACGCTCGATATAATGAATTCTCGATATAACGAATTCTAATAGAATTCTCGATCTAATGCACGATATAACGAATACTCGATACAATGCACGATATAACGCATTCTCGATATAATGCTCGATATAACAAATACTCGATACAATGCACGATATAACGAATTCTCGCTCGATATAATGAATTCTCGATATAACGAATTCTAATAGAATTCTCGATAAAATGCTTGATGTAACGAATTTTCGATATAACGAATGCTCGATTTAACGAATGCTCGATTTAACGAATGCTCGATTTAACGAACGCTCGATATAACGAACGAGATGACGAATTCTCGATCTAGCGGATACTCGATATAGTGAATGTGCAATATAGTGTAAGTTATATATTGCCACCTGCTGAAATGTCAATTTTTTGCTCCACTATAATCAGTGTTGCCCACATTTATGTCTCAAATCAACAACAACCCACTCCACTGACTGCAGCAGCAACAGGGTTAAAAACGAAAGCCAAGAGATTTCCTACTCCTCGGAACTCATTTTACGCCAGTCACTCGCAACTCGCAACTGTTGAGCTGAGGTGAGCAGGCGCATTACAAAAATAAATGTAATAATTGGGGAAAAAACAAACAATAATAAGATCTAAAAAACACCACATAAATAAAGAACTTAAAACAAAAATTAAAACAATCAAAAACATTTAAAAAAAAAACCTTGATAGACAACGATTTTTTGGCGAAAGTTTTCAATTTTAAATTTTAGTATTCGTAAACGTCAAATTTATGACACGAGAAGGCGGCTAAAAAATGGTCAAACGAATGGAGTTCAGTTGCCTCCTTTGAATAGCGGGATTTTACTATTTTTGACAGATAAGTTTAACGTGTTATTTTTTTGACTTGTCTGTGTTTTTGTAAGAATTCAAAAGAATGCAAAGGAACGAGTAGAGGAAAGAATGTAAAGCTTTTTTCTCTGTTTTGAACTCTTCTTTCGTCCACTTTTTGTGCCATCTGACGAAGATTACACACGCGCCCGAAGTGAAACTGGACGCACTTTTTACTTTTCCTACGCCCTCCAGACTTCGGCGAGTGAAATTCGTGTAAATAACTGGCTGGCTTATCTTTTGAACGCTCTTCCATTCTGCTCGTCTCAATTGTTATGGCCACCCATTGTCAGCCAAGTCCTGCACACAAAAAACCCTAATGTGGGTCAACCGAAGATGGGTGGGCTGGGTGAGGTGAAATGTGGCTTCCTTTGTTGCACTGAAGTCTTAAGTCGCTGACCGGCGAGCTTTTGGTGGGATGAGCAGGAGGTTGTAATGGGTGGATTGTACGCAGAAATGATTTAGAGTTGGCTAATGGAGCTGTTTTGCCGTTGCAACTTGTGATCCCATGAGTGCGAGAGTGTGGCGAGGACCTCCCCACTTTCCATATGTGAGTTGAGCGGCAACTTGTCGACGGTTAAATAATGAATGAGTAGGATTTCTCTATGGAGAGAATAAGTAAAAAACGAAGACTTAATGACTTTTTAGGAGACTTCAAAAATATGAATGAATCCTGCTTTAGAACATAAATTTGTAAAGATGAATTTAAGATACAACAACAACAACATTGTTGTTGGTCTAGTTGTGCACACCATACTCACCAAACGTGCAATCAATGAGCTTCTCAGATACTCAGGGCTCAGCTGCGATTCTCGTTATTGAAGTGAGAGTCTCTCAACTACAATCAATGTGTGCGAGACTTTTGACTCCAGCTAGTTGCATTCCTCAACACTCTCTCCCTCACTCTCTCTCTCTCTCTCTCTCTCTCTCTCTCTCTCTCTCTCTCTCTCTCTCTCTCTCTCTCTCTCTTTCTCTCCACATGTTGCAATCCTCACTTTGTGGTGAGAGGTTGTCTAAATAAAAAGCAAGCTTGCTATCCTGCTGTTGTGCGAACCGCCGATTGCCGCGCTACTTAAGCTAGAAATGCTATTATAATCGGACTACCGAATAAATGTTGTCGCCAAGCCTGTTGACGGTTTGCTAACGCGTTATTTACCCTCTCATTTTGACTGTTGGTTCGGTGGAGATACGATATAAATCCAGCCGAGCACACACACTCACCTCACTTCAAAGCTGAACTTTATATTTGTTCGCTGACATGCGATGGTCGTTGAGCTCTCTATTTTAATTATTATTAATGTGGAAATGCGGAGTGATAAATGGATAGAATGGCTGGAATGTAAGTGAAAAGGCATTAAAATGCCAAATAAATGCTGTTTTTTTCAACATAACAAAATGGTTCTTGGAATGGCCTTGAAATGGTTCTTAATTTTTTTTATTTATTTTGTTTTTTTTTAAAGAACTTTAGTGAGTCTCAATTACTCATTTTAATTTCTTTTCATCGTTCATTCATTCATTCATTTCATTTTCAATGTCTCATTTTAATTTCTTTCATTTCAACTGAATTGTTTTTGTTAAATTGAGTTTCTTAATGAAGAGAATTTTTTGGCAGCCTTATTTTTGCTGGCGGTTCTTGCCTTCACTTTCGGATCCATTAAAAAAACAAAATTAAAAGTTGAAAACTTTTCAAACTAAAGAAAGAACAATGAAAACTCTTCATAAAATAAAAGCGCGAAGTGAAAACAAAGCAAAAGCAAAGAAGAGAAGAGAGGAGAAAAGATTTCCAAGTCGTTTCCGCCGCTTCACCTCACATTTATTGCCTTCTTTTCAGCACATCCGCTTCCGCTCGGAAGCTCGCTTTCGCCATCAAATTATGACTGCTTGCTCACTCATAATGACACTTTTATTCACTTCGAGTTGCTTTAAGCAGGACCTTCGCGCGGATCGCCTCTTGACTCGGAGCCACAAGTGCCAGCGTTTGTATGGAGTGCCTGTGCGTGTGTGCGTGTGCATGTGCGTGTGCGTGAATATGCTGCCTTGCGAAAAATCTACTTAAATGAATTCCGGTTCTTTGCTTCCACGTATTTTGCCCTACTTTCGTTGAATCCTTTTTCGTGCAGTAAATTTAAATTGCTTCGTTGTATGGCGTTGCCGTTCACAGTTTTACAGCTCCTTAAATCTGTTGAATTTCTGTACCCTACAGAAGCAGCAAAATCTGTTTCAAAGGGAATGAAATCGGCAATTTATGAAGCCTTAAAGTTTCAAAGATTTGAGGGATTTGCTTTTCTTACTTCAACAATTTCAATCTAAACATTTTCACACGCTGAAAGATTTTTATTCAAACGAAAAAGTTTCGTGCACGAAACAGCTACGAGCGGTGAAGCACAACAATAACATTTAAATTGCGATTATAATTTCATAACTCCACCGGATAATCACAATATCATCATCAGATTACTTCTGCAGATACATAAAATCAAGAAAACATCTCGGAAAAGGGGAGAAAAACACAGAGAGAAATTGCTTCTCATTGCAACAACAACCATGAGAAAGCACAACAACAACAACAACAGCTGAAGTAATAATACTTTTACTAACACCATTACAAGCGAAAACGGTTTTCAGGAATCGAGGCGATTTAATAAAATTTTATTAAATTTAAGCGAAGCTCTGAATGCAGCTACCAAAGAGGAAAAGTTGTCGTGCCGAGCAGTGAAGAGTAGCTCTGCCAACAATGTTAGCCGACTTCGCTGTTGGCCATGAAGATTCCACAACAAGAGCAGGCAAAACAGCGAAACCGACGAGGGCAGCAGAATTTAAACATTTACAACCAATTTAATAAAACCGAAGCAGGACAGCAGAAGGATACGAAGAGCAGAGAAGAAGCGCTTAAAATTATTGCGCGATATTAAAATTTAAATTTAATTTCCGTGCCCGCTTTCGATGCAAATAACTGGAGGTGCAGCAAATAGCAGGGATTCACAAATTATTTAATGTTGTATATATTAAATAATTTGTTAAATTTGAGGTTTAATTAAATTTGAAGTTTCAAAACTACAAAAAAACGGTGCAGATTTTAAGGAATAAATTTCAATACGTTTTGTAATTCTTAGAAAATTCACACGTAATTTTACAACACGTGTGTGTATGTGCGTGTGCTCGCATATACATATCCACACACACACAGACTCACGTGACCTTCTTCTCATACTTAATTACGCCGATAATTCCTTCTCAACACGCATCTCGTTGCTCGAAGTTCATTGCTAACAAGCAAAAGTATTTTAAGCGAAATTCCCCTCTCCGCTCTTTTTTACACAAAATAACATCAGTCAGCATTCCTGGGCGGCGTGTCATCTTCGCTGCTTATGATGTCGCCGCAGTGACTCAGGTCCTTCGTCCTGCGTGCGTGCAGTCAGCCGCTCAAGGATGTCACCAGAGAGGGTCACCGAAGGGAACTGAGAACTGAGTACAAACATCCATGCAAGAAAGGTAATTTCAAGAATGCAGTAGCGCGGGAGGAGAACGAAATTAAGGAAGGGAAGCAATGAAAACGAAAATAAGGAGAGTTTAAGAAAGGAAAAGAATTTAGAAAGGGAAAGGAATTAAGATTGAGAAGGAAAATGCAATTTTAGGAAGATGAAAAGGAGAACGAAACTTCTTGTTCTTCTTAAGAATTAAAGTAAGATTGTTTTTTTTTATTTTCATAATTTTCTGAGGGATTCTTAATTTTTCCAACTTATTTTTTATTTGTCGAATTTGATCGATTTGTCTTAATTTTTACTAATTTATTTCTTACTTATAAAAAGACAATTTGTTAAGAATAAAAATCTTTAGAAATTTCACAGCCTCAAGTCCAGCATTTATGCAAAGTTCCGCTAAAACTTAGTCACTCATTTTGTGAAACAAAGGTTTTTAAGCAAATTGTATTGGTGTATGTATTGAATATAAACTTATTCTGGACACAAACAAAATCGTTGGCATAAAAAAATTAAGAACTTGGCATCACTTCTCCTTGGGAGTATTGCCAGAGTTCATCTGTTTAAATGCAAAAATAAATGGGATTCAGAGGAATAGAAGAAAAGTGTGTTTTAGAATTGAAAATAGTTGTAGCATCAATGTAAGCCGCAGCTTCACTCGCATCGAACACGAAGCTTGTTGTAGCTTCAGTGGAAAGCCTTGTCAAAAACACTTTAATAGAAAGAATTCATAAAAAGCAAAAAATTCATATTTAAGTGGTCGTAACAATATAAATTTTAAGAAGGATGTCTTGGACAGTACAAAGTCTGACACTTCGATATGGAGGGCATATAAATGTGTGTGAAAACATTTATTTTAATACCATCCAACTGATCAAGTTTGGAAGAGAAATCATATCGTGTGAAAGTACCAGAAAACTATACTTGAATTGTTGGTTTTGGAAATGATACTAAAAACTACCAATGCTCCGCTTGTACGTCCCTGCAACCGTGAGTTAAAATATTTCTGTGACGTTTCCAATTGCTGGCCGAAATTTGGGCTGTAAATATTCTAGAATATTTTCTGCGCCCCACAGTAATTAAAGCCAAATTTATTTTTGTAGAGTGAAAATATAGCAGACGCAGTGGCGTTTCGATTCAAGTGTAAAGAATCGAAATAAAATTCAGAAATCATCATGACTGCTTTGGTCAACGATGCGAGGTCCATCCTACGACTTGTGGTGCGACAGCAGGTAAGAAATCCAAGACTACCCCACTCAGGTTTCGATCCGTACCACCGGAATGCGTGACACAGCCAGGCCCCCTAATTGCAATCATACTTGTATGCGTTGAAATCTGTGAAATTAACGGGTCTCGCGAGCGAAAAATCTCTGATGTTACATAATTCTCTGTTGATTTGATGGATTTTTAAAATTTTTTCCAAATTGCATTTATATAAGCATCAACTGAACATCTACATCTACTGGTTATGTAAACGTTAGCTTCTGCGTTTCACAACAGTTTTCACTACCACTGCGCATCACCAATCGGGCCAACCAAAATAAGGGCAGCTGTTTTGCTGGCAAATCTGCCGAACACCAGCAACCAGCCTTCTGACCCCTCTTCCCTTCACCATGCTCTCCTTCCAAATGTATATTTCGATAAAAAATTGCATTCACTCGATTAGCTACGGACGCTCCACTCTGGCTCACAACTGAATTCGGTGACAAAGCCACCAGAAGCAACTGAGCCACCAAAAGCAGCTGAGCCACCAAAAGCAACAGAGCCACCAAAAGCAGCTGAGCCTCCAAAAGCAGCTGCTGGTGCAGCGCAACCCCTTGATGACGCTCTGAAGCAAAAGCAGCCAAGAATCAAGAAGTTCATGGTCTATCGTTGGAATCCAGACACTCCGAGCCAGAAGCCCTATTTGAAGACCTACGAAATTGATCTGAATGACTGCGGAGCCATGGTTTTGGATGCCTTGATCAAAATTAAAAGTGAACTTGATCCCACGTTGACGTTCCGTCGCTCTTGTCGCGAAGGCATTTGTGGTTCTTGCGCCATGAATATTGGCGGTGTCAACACTTTGGCGTGCATCAGGTAGGGGCTGAAAAACAAGTTTATTTTCATAACTTCAAGTCGTATTTCTGAATTGCAGCAAAATCGATACAAATACTTCGAAGGCCTTGAAGATATATCCCTTGCCACACATGTACGTGGTACGAGATTTGATACCCGATATGAAGAACTTCTACGAGCAGTACAGCTCCATTGAGCCCTGGCTTCAACGCAAGTAATTATTTCTTGTGCACTAAGAAATTCTCAAGAAACTCATCCTTTCTCGGCAACTCTTTTCAGGAGCACTGATATTGAAGAAAAAGGAAAGGCTCAGTATTTACAGTCCATACCGGATCGCAACAAGTTGGATGGTCTGTATGAGTGTATTTTGTGCGCTTGCTGTTCCACTGCATGTCCATCGTACTGGTGGAACTCGGACAAGTACCTGGGCCCTGCTGTGCTGATGCAGGCCTATCGCTGGATAATAGATTCGCGTGACAATTGCACCAAGGAACGCTTGAATGCTCTAAATGACCCTTTCAAATTGTATCGATGCCACACCATCATGAATTGCACTCGAACTTGTCCGAAAGGCCTGAATCCTGGACGTGCCATTGCCGAAATCAAGAAGTTGCTCTCAGGCATGGCAAATAAACCAGCACCTAGTATGGATACCGCTGCGCTCTTCAAAAGTGAGGCCAAGGCCTAAACAGAGTCTCTAGACTCGCGCTTTTCGCATCAAAATGTATAGAACGAACGTAAAATGGTAAAGCAATTTAGTAACAACCAGCAAATGATTTATTTATATTGATTCATTGATGAATTATATTTGAAGTAATTATAAACATGGAGAACCAATAAACAGCGTGCTGTATCTCAAAACCATTGGGATGTATTTTTTTTTCTTAGATTGTTCCTTAAATATATTTATAAGTTTAAACATATTAAAAATATAGATTTTGTTTATTTCTAATTTAACCTTTGCGACCAGTTTTGCTATGACTGTTGTTTGGGAAGGAAATGTTTTATTTTCAGTTTTATATTTCATCTTTGACGCAAAACGAAACATTTCCCAAAAAGGAATGTCAAAGCTTAGCGTTATTTTCGACGGTACATATCAAAATTAAGCAACACTCATAATAACGTTTATGTCATTTTGCGTTTCGCTCAGCATAAACGAATTGATTCTCTTCAAATTCACAGAAAGTTCCTGAATTTTAACGCACGCACAATTGTTCATTGTTTTAAATTTATATCTATATATGTTTGTTTTAATGAAGGAGTTGGCAACTCTACATCCATTACATCAGAAGTAGGTTTATCTCTTTTCATCCCTTTAGTAGCCCGCTATTCGCTAAAGGAAGACAGAGTGCACTAATAGTACCAATTTAAATCTTGACAGCTTTCAATTTAAATGCCGCTTCTAATATCTGTTTTTCAGCTTCATTCGTTTTTTGTCCATTGAGGAAAAAGGTGGTGTATTTCAGTGATTAATCTGTGTTCATAAAAGTGTGAAAATAAAAGGAAAGGCGTCAGAAAAAGTAATACATTTAAACTTAGAAATCAAAGGAATAAAATTGTGACAAAAAATGTAAGTGAGTAATTATATGCAGTTCCTGTGTACAGTAAGCACCAGGAAGTTTTTTATTGCGTTGTTTGTGGGAAGCTATTAAATAACTGCTTTCCGTGACGTCAAGATAATATATATTATGGGAAAATTGGGATTAGGCATTTGATATTAATCCGCGTGTAGGCAAACGCTCAAATTGGAAAATCCTCTGCCATGTACGGGAAAGTTGTACTTTTTTCATACCACCTCTTGTTCTCTTACAGTTTGTTTGAGACCAGAGCCGAAGTTTTGCCGACGACGATGTGTTAAAGGATTGTATTGAAATTGTGTATGCAATGTTATAGAAGAAATGAAAGAGTTGTGTTATTTTAGTGTAAATCTAGTCTTTAGTAATGTTAAATTTCTCTAATAGTCTTTTTACGTGCTGATTGTGACACTTCTAAGTACCGAAGATGTCGAAATATGTTTATTCATGGATTTAAAATTCAGGCGTAGAAGTTTACTTTGGTGCCGATCAGGATTAATTATTTTCACCACATACGTATATCCTCACCTCACCGTGGTGGAATTCGTTAAATATTGAACTATTCTGAATTCAGAATTAAGCGTCAAGCCGGACGGTGTGCACGACGCTTAAAAATTCGTACAAAAACTCTGCCAGTTTTTGATTAACACTAATCTTATTGCCTAGATTCACAGACTCTAATTTAGCTTTAACAACATTGATTGAATGTTGCCCGGTATTTAACTGAGTCATTGCATTTTAAATGTCTCACCCGTGCATTCAACTTGTCACCGTAACATTCGATTTCCTCATCCAACATTCAATTTGTCGCAGTATTTGAACTTTGTTTTCTTGTCTCCGTTGGCACTTTAAGTGTACCACAAACAAACAAAAGTTGTCTATTAATAAGTACTCGCTTAAGTATAATAAGTATTCACTGATGATTCAATCTTTATATCTTGTATTCTGTTTGCCGTGCTTGGGCTCAATTCTGCAATTTATAAATATACACATTTTCCTATGTTTAGCAAAAAGTTATTTCGTTGCTAAAATTCGAGTTGAGCTAAATTGCATAATTTTTATGCTGGCCCCTTTTTTCTATTTTATTAGTAAAATATATTTGCTGTGGTTATTTTAGGCTTCGTGCACTTGCTATGATTTTCTCGGCTACACATTGGCCGGCGAATAGTTTTCTTATTTTTAATTTTTGTTGTAATATATTAGTGACTTACTGCATTAATTAAATTATAACTTGCTCCACTGTATGAAGATCTGGAAAGTAAGACCGGGTTGTAAGCCGATATCTACGGTATAACTATAAGTTCCGTGAATATTTAATTTAACGGCATATCATCCTTTTCTTCTCAGAAATTCTCATCAATACCTTTAATTCATTGCGTGTTAGGACTTCCATTGAATGTATTTTATTTCCCATGCCTTGCTTCTCTCTTGCAAAGGAATTTATTCTTCATCATTGTTGTTTATTAATTAGAATTGCCGGTTCTGCACTTGACTGCCTACGGCTAAACCACATGTTTTCCTGGATTACTTTGTTATTCTTAGTTATCTGCTGGCATTTGCGTTTTTTTCTTCAACTAACTGTCATAGATAGACTTCAGTGAAGACAAATGCACCCTACCGGCATCAAGCGATTGACGGCTAACGACTTCAAATTTGACTGAATCAAGACCAAAAGACCTCGGCGAGGAAAACCATAAATAAAGTTAATAAACAATTTTGAGATTTCACACTAGGATTCATCTAAGATGAGATGACGACTTTAGGGACTTCATACGATTTTAGTGACTACAAACGACTTAAGCACATAAAACGACTTCGATGAAAAATATGCCTTACCGACAAATACGACTCAGTGACTTATGTACGACTCAGTGACTTCAAATGGGTTCAGCAAAGAAAAATATAATATATAAAAAAATGTTGTATATAAAAAACTTAAGTGTGGAAATATAATTTACTGACTTCAAACAAATTTTAGATAATTCGAACGATTTTAGTGACTTCAAACAGCTTCAGCTGATTTCAGATTACTTAATAAAACGTTTAAAGAATAAATTGAGAAACATTGAAGTACACTTCCATCAATTACAATCCTAAACTGCATTTGTTACACTTTAAAATGTATTTTAACTACCATGACTTTCTAAACGAATTTGTTTCTATACTTTGAACCTGTAATGCTATAAATACTTATGATTGAATTGCTTGATGTATTCAATCCCTTACCCTCGCCCCTAACTTCCTTTCAAAATATGTCTGTTTACATTAGAAGATTTACGTAATAAAATCTATTTTTATGTATGCCTCTTATTTCCAGTTTTTCCTCTTAATTCAAACAATTTAAAACGTGGATCGTACCAGATCAAAGAATGAATGAAATGCATCCCATAGAAACCAGACGTCGTTCACGTTCTAAAACGCCTCTTTTGCGTTCTCAATATGTCCTTGAGGATTGTGAACAAGCTGACGATGAGGACCATCATTATGATCATAAAAAGAAAGCAACGACTGCTGCAGTGCCTAAAGTACAGTAAGTTTAAAACTAGTAAAATTTTTCCAAAAATTTCCATTAATTTTTCAATATGGTAAATCAGAAGACAAGACTGTAAAGATTCCAGTTATCACCGGAAGATCAGAAGATCAAGTTTAGGCAAAACTTAAGAACCAGTTTATTAACAATTACTACGTCGTTCCTATATAGGAGGACAACATAGTTGGTGATTTTGCCCTTAAGGAAATGCTATCTGTAACACGAGATATAGTTATGCGGAGAGAAGTGGTGGCTTTCACAACACCAAGTAACTAGGTCTCGGTCGGATAACGAGGGGGCGAAAAAGGACCTCAAATAAGGTGGTCTACTGCGATTATCCGCCTCTGTTATTTCTAGACAGGGAGTAAATGTTTAACACGTAGGTGCATTACATTGCGAGTCTGGTATATATATTGTGGCCGAGCTTGCTTGGCACATGTAAATAGATTTAAACTTGAATACTACATTTCAACTCTATATTATGGAGAAAAAATCCGTTAAGAATCCACTCAATTCAAAAATGCTAACGATAAGCAATGATACACATATTTAACATTATATATATGTAAGCATTTATCCGCGCGCAAACTAAGGAATTATTTTGTTATATTCCAAGGCGGCGACCGCTACCTAGAATATGCTAAAAATAAAAACAAACCTCACAACTGCCGTGTATGTCGTCATCGACTCGTAAATGTTGGAGAAACACTGTGCAGCGCCATATATTTCCTGCCTCTACGATAAGCAACTGAACTCATTCATTCGCAGGCAGACAGACAACAGTTTAAACGCGATGTTTGGCGTGATGAGCAAGTCAATAAAATTTAACGATACCTACCAACATCGCATTTATTAACTCATTTAATTTAGGCGCGTTTCTAACGAACGTCGAGAAGCATGCTAAAAGAAAACTACTTTTGTTAAATTTCAGTTAGAATTCAAAAATACCGCAGTGAGCGTGGAAGTGAGTGTCTGTTGCTCCCAAAGCTTTTAATTCACGTTTATTTTCATTTGTTTTGATGACGTCATCACTTGACCGTGAAATAAATAAACGAGTTCTGTATTAAATAACAAGGGAAATATTTTCATGATGTTTTTGGTAATACGAGGTCAGCGCAGTACATAAATTTGCTTTTAGCTGTTTCAGGTTATGCGTGCGTATTCTCTAGTATGAGAACAGTGTTTTAGAATGTTTACACAGTTATAAAACAAAATCGATTCATATGACACAATAAAGTGATTGTTCGCTATTAAAAATGGTGATTCTTTATTTCGTGCTGGAAAAAACAAGTACTCTGCTAATAAATTTAGGCTAAATAGTTGGCTATAAATACTTGGTGATAATGAAAAATGTAAACAAAAACACATCGAACAAACAAGCATTAAAGGCAATTTTGTTTGTATTCTTATTCCTGAAACTAGAAACGTAAAAAGTGACACTCAGAATTTACTTTCATATTGTAAGTGAAAAAGCGTAAAATTTTGATTCGAGCGAAGAAATTAAAGTTAATACATTATCTAGGCTTAAAATAGAAAAAATCAAGTCCTTGTTTAATATTATCTTTTTGTTTAATATCAACTTTTTGTTTAATATCATCTCGTTTCCCGTTTGAGCCGTTCACTAAATTTTCTCTCGTATTGCAGGACCATCACTGAAGAGACTGTCGAGGTAACTTCCTCATCATTAGCCTCATCGAATGCTAAGGAGGTAAACCCGGAAATGAAAACTTCTGATTACTTTAGTGAAGACATCAGTCCAGTTAATAACAAAACAAACTCCAAAGCTACACTACAATCACACCAGAAGAAATCCTCAGCTACTTTTATCACAGCCACAACTACCACCACCAGCAGCACCACTCTAATTACAAAAAGCAAGAAGGTAGAAAGTATGGAGAATAATTTGGCAGCAGCAACATCAACTCCCAAAGCCAATTACGCTGTTGATAGTTTTGCTGCTCAGTTCGCTAGCAGCCCGGGAGCAAGTTTAAGCACATATAAGGAATCAGCGGCAGCTCCACCGCTAACCCAAGCTCGTCGTAGTCTCAACGAAGTCACACAAAATGAGATGAATGCAGAATTTGAGCGATCGCAGCAACAGCATGAAGAATCGGTGGCAAACAAAAGCATCAACGCCTCCAACACCTTCAACAGCGGTACCCACAATAAAAACAACAACAGATCATTCTCTCGCTTCTTTAGCAGATCATTTGGCAGCGGTAGAGGTGGTAGCAGCGTCGCTGAGAGCAACACCTCGAATGTTACCAGTCAAAGTGATCATTTGGCCTATCAAGAGTATAAACGCGCGGGCGAATATTGGAAGTGAGTTGCAAGTTTCGCACAGTGATACACTAGCTTTTGCTAAATGTTGCACAAAAATAAAATGTTCTCTCTCATATATAGTTTAAGAACTGATGTTTTCCCATTTTGTTTTTAGAAATACACCGAAGACTGACTACACTTACTCAGAACTGTCGCCACATCGTCGCGAATTGGCACCCGGTGTGGTTGCCATGCCGAATATGTCGCGCCGTAGCTTAGAAAACCATCACGACCGCATACATTACATGGTCCAACGTAACCCCACTCAGGAGTCTTACATCCGTCGCCGTTATGAGTCGCCCAGATATGCGAAGAATCGTCGCGAAACTGCAAAACTCATCTACGACTCGGGCGATGAAATTGATTTGACACAGTACGATGATTATGGAAAATCGCACTTTGTGACCACAGCGGATACACACGAATCGTGGTTCATGCGTTCGATTACCACAGTGGTTACCACTGTTACTAACATTTGGGAAGCAGTTTTCGGAGGGTTAACACCAGATGAACACAGCACTTCGCGCCGTACTGGAATTACATCCCAGAAGAAAGGTAGGCGGAGCAGATAGATTAATTTGATGAAGATATTAAATTTAAATTCCGTATTCAAGGCTTTTTCGGCAGCATTGCCCATGGCATATCATCAACCTTCTCCGGCTTCTTCCGTTGCTTGTACTTCTTCATCACATACATCTTGAGTGTGGACACTTGGTTGCTACAGTCGCGTAATGCTGACAGAAATGGAAAGAAACGCTTCCTAATTTTGTTGCTCATCCTGTTGCCGTTGTTGCTGTTGGGCGGTGAGTTCAAGAGTCCGATTTACATCTAAGTGCATGCTGAACATGGCGATGAATAAGAAAATAAAGCCCTTCATTCAATATGGCATATTTCGTGCGATTTTGTCATACTTTTGAATGATCTGATATTACGCTTAATATGTTTTTAATAAATTTCTATTTTTTTTGGCGAATTATCATTATACCACCTTCAACTGCACAATATTTCCTGTAAATACAAAGCATTTCTGAATTCAAGTCTGTATTATTTACAGTCGTTAGTATTGGTATTCAAGAGCAACTAAAATTTTATATCAATGCAAGAAATTCATTCTCGTTGATTTTTTCGCATATAAAATGTTCTAGTCGCTGCGTGCTGTTTTTCATAGTTTCTCACTTGAAAGCTTTGTCAACAGCATTTTAATAACAGTATTCGAACCTGTCAAGCAGATGCTTCAACAGCTCGATTTAAAAATAGTTTTTTGCTGTTTCTCATCGCAAGCTAATATGAATTCCTTCTGCTTTATCTGCTTACATCGTCATATTTAAGCATGTCAGTGTTTTCTTAATGATTTCTTTTTCTAATTCCTTTCACTTTGCTTATGTGTTTCAACCTTTCCTCATGCTAAAATTTTTTGTCCTTTTGCAGGTATTTACTATTATTTATATCCTAGCGAACCTTTTCCGCCCACTTCCTTCTCCCAACACATTCAAACATTTACTCTACCCAGTTTTGATCTGTCCGATTTAATTACTTCGCCGAAATATGACACCATGAAAGCGGCTGCTTATGATCGCTTTGAAGTTCTTCGCGATTGGAGCGAAGACTACTTGTTATATTTGAGAAAAGTTTCCGAGAATATTTTCGATGTGGGTCGTAATTTTTTTCTGCCTGAAGAACATTTCGGGCGCGCTTAGACCGGTAGCTGAAAAATATGTGTACCAGTTTTTGTTTGAGTTTATATTACAGTTTTTCATTTAAAAAGTTTTTAACTTTAATTTTTCTCCTTTGTTATTGAAATATTTTCGTAATTTATTCCATTTTGTTTATAAATTTAAATGTAATTGTTTCTCAAATCGGTATTATTATTTTTTATCAAATCGGTATTATTATTTTTTTTTCTTCAAACGGTATAGTTTTCTGTTTTTTTTTCTCAAATCGGTATTATTTTGAACAAAGCAGAACAAAAAACATCTCATTAAAACTATTGTTTTGTAAAACTATATTAACAATTAATTACAACATTGACAAAGCAGAATTTTTTATTAGAATATAAAGGCGTGGTTAACATTAATAAACGGACTTGTATTAGGTCCTGATTTATTAAAAGTTCAGCTTCCTTCTCCTTTGGAAAGAAATCTTAACAATTCAGAAACAGAAGTGGAAAGTTAAAAATTCACAGTATATTGATATCTTTTCTGCTTTTCTAATAATTATTCATTATTCAAAAAATGTCATTATTCCTAGTAAATAACTACTCGTATAAATGAAATAGTAGCAGGTCGTGCATATTTACATATTTATGTTTTCTGGTAGCAACGACCAGTTCATTTTTATTATTAAAAGATTTATTTCATAATCACTTGTGACATTAACCTCTTGTAATGTAATGTTCGGAGTTTCTTTTGTCGGGAGTCAAACAGGCTACTTTTGTAACAGTTGTTAATCAGAAAACAACTAATATTCAGGTCTTCACCAAACAAGTTCCTTCGCTATCTTTGTAATTTTGTCTTCGAAAAAGAATTATGAATATTAATAAATGTAAATCAAAATTAATGAAATGTTCCTTGATAAAATTACATGAACTGTTGAGGAGGAATGTAATTTTGAACATAATCACTTGATTACCCAAATAATTTCGGTTTTAAAAATAGACAGGATTTATTTACCAGTTTATTCCTTTCATTAAGAAAATTCACGCATTGTTCACACATTGTATTTTAATAACAGAATTTTGTGAAATAGTTTTTATCTCAAAGATGTTTCCGCTGAAATCCTTCCATTTTTCAGAGGCTGTATATTTGTTTAGTGGAGTTTATTTTCATTCCGTATTTTCAAATTAAAGGGGGCATTAAAATTTAGCGTAAAATATGTTCTCGTTGATTCGAAATGTATTTTCAACAGAAACGCTGATTTCATCTCCTGACTATCTTAATATTTATTATTCAATTATTGAAAAAATTCGGATTTATTTATGTAGTTTTTCTAAAATCTTTAATTCTAGATATTTTTTTTATAAACCCAACGTACAAAAAATTACGATGCATTATAATGAAGTTTCATATTACTGGAAAATATCGTTTTCTTCAAATTTTGCATCGTTTTATTTTTAGAGCATTGAAACGTACAAATTTTTTTCTTTTCTTTTGTAATTGGACTTTTGACTTTTCCCTCTCATTAATCATTCCCTTCCCCTCCCAACCGTGCGCTGCTGTGCTTTAATTCCCCAAACACACTCCAAAATGTATGCATTTAAAAGTATTGTCAACCTTATAAATGTGTGAGGAAACTGAATTGCAAAGAAGATCCTTAATAAAAACGCACAACGGATATTCGATGCAGATTGGAGAAGGATAGAGAGAGAGAGGCAGCTGCAGTTCGCTTCAAGCTAAAATTTAGCAATGTTTGCTAACGAAAAGTATGACTTAATAATTTTTATTTAAAAATGCAGTAGGTGTTTGATTTTTATTCTTATTCGTTTTGTCAGAGCGTGACGAAAGAAGAATCTTCAGCTACATGAATTCTTCCAGTGTAAACCGAATGTAATTTAAATGTTATTAATCATTCGAAATTTTGTAGTATTCAAAAATAAAATAAAACTTTCTACAATATGTTTTGTAGTATTTTATAACACGACAAAGTGTTTTATTTAAATATATAGAAATAATCAAGAAATAGAATTTAGATCAGTGTTTATATTGTTAGCCGGTGAGTATCTTAGACTTAGTAAATAAAATTTCCAAGAACTGCTACTCTATCCTTCTTCATTTGTGCAAAACTCTGTGGTATGCTTCTGTTCAATTCTATGCACTCGTAACCTTAATTATTACTTTAAGTAAGCTCAATTGTTCATTTTCGGTCTTAAAAACCTTTAACTTAAATCTGACCTTTAAAATCTCGTTGTTATCTTCTAAATATTTGCAACAAATGAAGGAGGATGAGTTTCAACACGGCTGTCAACGCAGAGGAAGGAAATTGCTTTTTCTGTTGACAGCTGTGACAGCTCAACCTGGAAGACTTTTACACAAATCTAAAGTTGCTCTCATTCCAGCTTGGTACCTGTGGTTCGACGAATCAGAACGGTTAACTCAACTACAAAGCAGTCAAGCCTTGCTGCCCATCACTCTGCTTGGAAGCATTAGTAGTGCCCTCAGCTACACAGGCGCCGCCATCAGAGACCTCTTCGGAGAGACCGCCGTGAAAACAACTTTATCTGGTCAACCAAAAATCAGCCCTGAGGTGGCGAATCTTTACAACATACAGAGAGGCATGCAAAAACTGCTCACCGTGGAGGAATCCAGAGGCATTCTACACCACATCGAGAAGTACATGCAGCAGCTGCTCGACCTAAAACTGAATCGTATGAAACAGCGACAAGCGCAGGCCGATTCGCACATATCGCCAGAAATGGCACTCAGCATACTGAATGTGGTGCGAGCACAGATTAAAGATCTTCAGCAGAAAGGCGAACTGCGACGTGATATGAGCACTCTGAATGCCAGAGAAGTGCGCTTGATTGCTGAGCAAGTGCAGCAGAAGCTGCAGGCGAGCGGAACTTCGGCAGGCGTACAGATGCCGCTGACACAGGATAATTTAAATCAAATACAGCAGCTGATTGAACAACATATCGAGTTGAATCAGCAACAGGTGGATATGGACTCTCTGCTCCAGAGCATTTTAACTTCACCTCAACTCGCCGAGTTTATAGATTCAACCGTTACTAAAGCCATTGACGACAAAATGCAAGCAACGGCCGCCGATTCCGCTGATACAGCACAATTCGACCAGCAACAGCTGCTCATCGATGAACTCAGCAAAGAAATCGCCTTCATCAAGTTGACACTCTCGGATAAACTATCCGAGAATGAGAAGCTGCAGCGATCAATTAGCAACCTTCAGCTTGGTCAGGATGATTTGCTACAACGCTTGCAAGAGTACGAGTTGGCGATGGATCAACGCTTAAGTGGACTGCTTACCGAAGTGGAGCGGAGACTGGCAACACTGAAGGATCAACAGTTTTCGCTGCTCAACAAGCAGATCAAGCTATCGCTGGTGGAAATTCTGGGCCTCAAGCATACGTTAGATAAAAATGCTCCACTAAACGACACGCACTTGCAGAATTGGGTGAGAAGCATGTTTGTCGCAAAAGAATACCTGGAGCAACGTCTACTCGAGATCAATGGGCGCACCAATGATAAAATTAGACAGGAATTGGATCGATCTGGCATGCTAATTATGCGGCAAATAAGCGAGCGTCTTAAGCAAGATATCCTGCTGGCTATTGAGGCCAAGCACAACGAAAGCAATGCTATTGTCAAGGAACAAATAAACAGCGGGCTGTCCGAAGCGGAGGTGAAAAAGCTGGTGAAGGAGGTGCTGGCTGTGTACGATGCTGATAAAACCGGTCTGGTTGACTTTGCGCTGGAGTCAGCTGGAGGGCAGATACTCTCGACGCGTTGTACTGAAAACTATCAAACGAAGACGGCACAAATTTCGATATTCGGTATACCGCTGTGGTATCCGACAAACACACCTCGTGTGGCGATCTCGCCGAACGTGCAACCGGGAGAGTGTTGGGCATTTCAGGGATTTCCCGGATTTTTAGGTGAGTGAGATGGGGCTGAAAGAAATGAAGTGACAATATTTTCCTTTTTCTGCATTTGCTCTTTATAGTTTTAAAACTGAATACATTGGTTTATGTAACGGGCTTCACGCTGGAACACATACCGAAGAGTCTCTCGCCAAATGGACTCATTGAATCGGCGCCTAGAAGTTTCGCAGTTTGGGTAAACTTTTGCTTAATAGACTACGTCGTTTATTACGAGCTCTAGCGAACTGACAACACACACTATTTAACTTCATAATGTTTTTTTTTTGCTACAGGGTCTACAGCATGAGAAAGATCAGGATCCTGTTCTCTTCGGTGAGTATGAATATGCGGATAATGATGCTTCGCTGCAGTACTTCCCTGTACAAAATCACGAGATCAAGCGTCCTCATGAAATTGTTGAACTGCGCATTGAATCGAATCATGGAAATCAGGCGTATACTTGTTTGTACAGATTTCGGGTGCACGGTAAGCCACCAGTGATCTAAGATTCAAACTGCATTAATCTACAGAGGCAAACCGGTTAATAATTGGTTAGTTTTAAGCATTCTATGCAAGTGTAAAATCGAGAACTTAACTATATACTTTTCTAAGTTACTGTATATATTGTGCCTTAAAACAAAAACCATCAAGTACACAACAGCAACAACAATAACTAAACTCAGTGAAATACAGTGTATTAACCGATCAGAAACGGAGGCGCTTGAAACAAGTTACTGCACTAAACTTTAATATCGTAACTGAAGTACTTTTTCTATATAACAAATTTATATCAAAAACTAGCTTAAACTTAAAATAATACTTTCAGCTTAATTCAGAATTGTTTTAAGGTTTGTAAATAGCTTATAATTTCCGTATGCTTAAGATTAAAACTGTTGTTTTATATAATTTAAGAAATCCATCAACATCATCAACATATTATTGAATTAAATACTGAATTATATGCAAATATTTATTAATAAAATATTGCAAAAAAACAGGTTTGAATGTTATTAACATTAAATTTGAAGATGCACGTTATTAACATTAAATTATAAAATTATCGTGCCATATTTGGCATTGGTGTGAACATAAAAGCATGAAATTATAAAAAAATTTCTTAATTTTAAAATTCTACTTTAGATATTTAAAATCTTATCCAGGAAAATTACATTGAATTTCATTTCGCTTAGAGAAACTTTCGGTAGCAATAATAATAATAATATTTCTAGATTTGTTTTTATACATCAGCGTTATTGTTATTAATATTTATATAAGTTTAACTGCCATAAAAAACTACATTATTAAATTACATTTTCTAGGTTACTTAAATGTTTGTTTTACATTACATCTACACATAAGCCTTCAAAAGCTTTTTACATAAGTTTCAAAAGCTTTATTAGCTCGAATAACCTTAAAACTAGTGAGAAACATACAATAGTTTCTAACCAAAACACTATTTATAAATACCCTACATCCGAGGGGAAATGTTGATGCATAACGTACTGGTATAGTAAAAGCAAAACATTTTCTATCTGAGCAGTTATGGTTATAATGCTACGTATAAAAATAGGCGTGTACCACCCATTTATATACCCTACATTTCGAAGGTAATACTCACATTGTTCTTCTACGATCGCATTTTGTATTAGGTAATATTAAGACGAAATTTTATCCCGATGTTAGCATGATATTCCTAAAAATTTCCCACTTTAATGGTTTATAAAGGATTTCACAGCATTTAAGTACTTTCTAGGATAGTTTTTAAATTTGCGGGTGTGGGGTATTCAGACTTTGCATAGACAAAGGCAGTCTACTCACTATTTAATTTATAATCTTTTATTGCAAATTTATATAGTTTTGTCCTAAAAAATAATTAGTTTTTAAAACAAATTTTTCCTAAAAAATAATTATTATTATTATTAGAACTTAGAATCACTTTAAAATTTGTATTATTTCAAAAATTCACAAGAGCTTAATATTACAAATCTTGAAACTTTTCCTCTACAACTTTTCTAAATACATCAGGGATGACGAAGTACTTTCTTCATGCATAAAAATGATTAAGTGGGTTGGAGTTCTTTTAGAATAGCAAACTATACCAGTTATTGCGTATTAAATTAGATATATAAAATTAATTTAAATACAATTGCTTGTAAAAGTCCCTTAATTCAGTTTATGATTCAATCCTCAAGTTTTCACAGTGGGAAATTGGGTCACAAAATTATTTTGAGGCCGTTTTTTAGCATTCACTACACTGTCAATACTTTGCGCACTTAAAGGTTTCTTGTATAAAGACTTCTGCTTGAAACAAAAAATAATCGTGGCTTTTGGACTTATAATTTTATACTAACATTTTAAGCGTATTATAATGCAAACACAGACTTTATTTACTCCCTTTAAGGAACCTCAGATCAAATCCATCCAAGCAAGTCTTGCCGCTTTTTTTATGAGAATTTACATACATTTACTTAAAATCTGTTAACAAATATTAAGAAATCCTAATCAGCGTTGTATTCGTACAAAAGTTTTGCACTAGGAAACTATTATTTCAATTTTAAGTAATAATTAGTTTAAATAATAATTATTTTAAGTAACAATTTGCTAACTTTAGGTGAAATAATGTTTGTGTATCTATTAAGTTAAAATAGTTTTAGTTTCAAAAAAAATACTACTTTTTTGGCTTTTGTAATTCATTTTGGAAATTCTACTTACATGCCTACATATGTATATTAGTGGTAAGTCTGTTCTTAACAAATTTATGCAGCCTCGAGACTGCAAGACGGATTTCTCTGAGCCGTCTTTAGTTTCTTTTAATTTTAAGTGTAATTTCTTGTATCCTTAAAATGTACAAATTGAAGTCCAAATGTAGCTTTAGTCCTCAGTATCCTCTTGAAATTCTGGGAATTGTACTATAAATTCAAATCGAATTACTAATTATTTTGTCCCATTAAATTATACTGCTATATTTAAGTCGGTAGAATTAAATGAGTGTTTGCAACTATTGTCGTTTGTTTTTGAATTGTTAAATAAATGGGGAAATAATAATAAATGAAAACTTGCTGTTTCATCTTTTCAACTATTCAAACCACTAAATCGGTGGTTGGAGGCGGTGATTCAGTGGTTTGAAGGCGATTCAGCTGGAGGTGCTGTAGTTACGCCGACAGTACTGCGATGTGCTTCTTTCTCAGAACTTCTTTTTTTAAAAAAATTGAATTAGTGTTAAATGACAACGAAAAGTCAAATTTCGGTGCGGTTTCCTGTGATTTGAATATAATTCTCATTACAATATTTATTGCGAAAACTTTTAGTTCAAAATTCCAACGCACGCTTAATTAGGTTTCTTGATAAGAATTTGCGGAAAAGTTAGTTCGAGTTTGCGAGTGAAGGTAGAGCCATCAAATTAAATTCTCATTTACTTTCCTATTGTTCGAACGACAAAGACGCAAAAGTTCTAAAATACAATTATATTCCTGTTTTATGCGCGCAAAACTTTTTTCTGCGATTTCTTCATTAACTCAAGATATTTGAGATGCAAAAAGTGGGTGAGAAATCTTTTACATATAAAATCTTTTAATTACACAGACTTTCGCAAAGTTGTGTCGACGCTGTGATGCTTTCGTAAGTTTAATGTATTCAATTTATTTAAATACAATTACAGGAGAAGTCATGTGATATTTATATTTTACTACCGCGTTTTTATTCTTTTCTCTCGCTATTTTCTTTATTGAAAGTAATCTAAAAATTAAACAACATTTAATGTAAAAATTATAAATACCAAAGAAAAAGATGTTTATTCATTTTAATTATTGCGTTAACTGATTTTTAATTAAAATTTCATTTGATTTTAATAGCAACGTTTAACAGACACAAAACAAGTGCCGAAAAAGCCCTTTTGTGTGGTGGCAACTGCAAACGCATGGCTTGCAGCCACAAAGCGAACAACGATCGGGCATCATAAAACAGCCACGTGCAGATGTCGACCATAAACAAGTCGTTGCAGCAACAGAAGTCACAGCGGGGCAGCGAAAAACACAGAATTGAACATTTTGTAGTTTATATGAAAAGCATTTTTACAGCGTCTTTTTCACCTTAAATGGACCGATAAAAGAATTTAAAACACCAAATTGAATTACAGATTTCTGAAAAATTCCCGACTTTTAATTTTTTCGAAAATCGGGAATTTGTTTCTTTTGCTGTTGTCGCAGTTAAGTCGAAATTTAAAATTTTTAGGACTCATAATTTCGCCGTAGTTGTTAATTCGAAAGACGGATTTTGTGAAATGTTGGTGATAACAATTTAATGTCACACACGCATTGTCACGTACAATAGAGCAAAAACCAAAACTTCACACACACTTTTTAGCTGGTTTATTTTTTGTCAGCTGCTGTATGTTATCATTGCTTGCCAAGGAACTGCAGCACTGAAGTCAAAACGTCCTCACCACATTTCTGCGGTAACGGGGATGGGATTCTGCGGTAACGGGGATGGGATTCTGCGGTAACTGCGACTTGGTGAACTCTGATATAAATTCTCACGCATACTGAAAGCCGTACTAAAAATGCTGTTCATTGCATTGCATAAATATTCACAGTTCACTGCAAAAACATCGGCTGCTTTAAGTTGATAATTAATTTTCGAATGTATTTTTCCTTCCTCCTTTCTATTCAAACGAAAGTTTCCCGCATTGAAGTCCTCGCTCACAACGTTTCGCTCGCTCACAACATCATCAACTTCCAACCACTTCAGTTGTCATTTCTCTTCACAGATATTTTGTTCCTTTTAAATTTTTTATCTGGAAAAAGTGGTGCACAATTATTGCTCATTTCGCACAAAATAGAGTCAACACAGCGTGCATGGCTGATGAGCTCCACTTTGCTGACAAGGAAGAGTCAACTTTAATTATCCTTTTTGCTGTCGCAGCTGCGACAATACGTGTTCACTCGTATTTGAGTTCGTATGCGGAAGGAATTAAAGGGAAGGATTAAATTGAATCGACGGCGGAACTGTAAACATTGTAATACTCGTAATAATTCCACTTTCAAAGAGTTCAACTGTAATGTCAGCGATTCAAAAGCGGACGATTCTGAAAATATCTTTACATAATTAAAACTATCCTGCAGAAAATAGAAAGGATATTCGTATGTCGAAGAATTAAGCATTATTTTTCCATAAATTTAATTAGGTTTTGCTTTAGCAAAAACCGAATAATGTGCGAAATTTGATTTTTAGTTATTATTTTATTTTATTTTGTTGAGTTAACAAGGGGAAACTTTATTGAAATTTTAAAGAAAGTTTGAAACTATTATGTTCGCTTTTTATTTATTGATTAATTATAATTAACGTATGATATTGATTGTTTAATTATAAATAATTATTATGGTATTACTAATAAAGGTCTAAATAACACCGAAGAACCCTCATTTCGGTGCGTCAATTGAGAGTTTTCAGGACAAACACCAAATATGAATGAAATAATTGCTGTTTATTATTACTGTTTTTACTACTTGACTTTATTTCAATTTTCATACTCTATACGATGAAACACAAGAAGGTCAACTTAAGGAATAAACAAGACTTAACGTCTAGAAACTTTATAGAGGTACATATATGGAGTTTCTACGATATATCGGTTGCCTACGTATGTATGTAAGTATATATTTAGGTAAATACACAATACGCACTACATATGCCTTCCATTGCATTGACATTGCTAGTGGTTTTTCCTATTAAGTTTTATAGTTGTTATACGCGTTCAATAGTAGAGTCCATACATCGTGTTGTTGCTTTAATTCGAAACATTCTCAATTTGTTCTTTACACTTGATTTTTCCCATTTTCCTCCCACCTTGTCTATATAATTCCATTTACGAATACCTGTTTTCTGGATTTAAAAATTGTGTTCTTTCTTCCATTTTCTTTGTCATCATTAAAAGTTTATAAAAGTTTTGTCGTCTAATTTGCACGATTTTCACGGATATATAGTAAAAATCTTATATAGTAACTACACAACTTCGGATTTTTTTTGCTTCTTTTAAATTCCAGAGAGTTGGTACTCGCAAGTACTCGCATATATAATCATAGATTTGGGTATAGATTGGTGAATACATCCATTACAAAGTTTTACTTCTTCCTACTCTTTTTTCTACATCTACGTTTTTGTCTGATTTCTATATATTAATGCAACTGGCTTTTACATTTAGAGGTGTAAATTTTCACATATGTATTTCCGTTTATATATGTTTTCGAAGTTTTATATTGTTGCGATTACTGGGATTCCGGGAATTTCAACTCATTGTGAAGATGAATTTGTAACTCTTTACCGTACTTTCGCACAAAAATCGATTTTAATTTTTTACTCCATTACATTGGACTCCACTGAAGTTGTTTTTTTTTTATGGATTTTGACTATCATTTTGATTTGTTTGGTTCAAAAATGTGTTTGAGTTGGGTTTTCTGTTGTTTAATTTTATTCAAACAAATACAAAAGAAAACTTTACTGTAAATACAAATGAAACTTCTATTATTTCTAAATGCTTTCTATACACTTATTAAATAAATTATTATTTGTCTTTAATCAGAATACAGTGTTGCCAGTGTTGAGTTTCAGCGACTTTTCTTTTTTTTTTTATCAGATTCCATTTGAGTTCCAGTTTATGTTCAGTTCTGAAATTACAGAAATTTCAGTCAAGATCTCTACACAGAATTGTCTTAACTTCGATTTGAAAGTTTGGCTGATTTAGCTGTCAGAATTCTGAAATGTGCAGAAAGGATGAATAATTTATACTTTTTACAAAATGCTATTAATGTAAACGCGCTTGATATTTGAAAGCATGAAACATTTTACGGATAATATATTTTCCACACCAATAATTCACACTGTGAGAGTGAGAAAAAAAAAAATCGACGACCAACAGCATATTTATCAACAAGCAATAAAATTGAATAACTTAATTAAAATAATCACTATATCACGTTGTTAAACTGAGGAAAATGAAACATACAGATGTGTGTGTGTGTGTGTGTGTATGTGTGTGTGAATGTGTGATTTATATGCGTGTGCGTATTTAAGCAGCCTTCACACATTTTAAGTTTTAATGAAGTTGTTAAATGAAGAAAAATTAAAACGCGCAGATGTATGCAAATTTATATAACGCGCACATACACACACACACGCGCTCACACACACGCACGCACACGTAGGTAAAAAATTAAAAAAGTTATCAAAATTAAAAGTGAAATATTACGCACATCCATTTGAACTCCAAACAAGCTAACAATCGAGTTTTTCGAAATGCAGTGACCTATAAAATGGCCATGGCACGCCTCCTGGCGCCTCCCTCGCTCTTCCCGCCCTTCCTTCTCTCACCCTCCACGTAGCCGTGGACTCACAACCACTCATTCTTTCATACTCAGTGCAGCGCATTCAAGCGAGTCCTGAATTTTCGATTCTCGTCAATACTTACCAAGCGTTCGGCTTGTGTTCCTTATTTGTGTGTGTGTGTGTGTGTGTGTGTGTGCGTCTGTTCTTGCGTACGTTTGTTTGCCCTCTCAATATCCCGTTGCGTCGAATAGATCTGGCAACACCAGTGGCGGGCAGTTGTGCGGACTGCAAGTCACGCGCGGCGTATCGTCTTTCGTCGAGCTGCCGTCCACACAAATGCATTGCAGGCAATTTCCTGTTTCCTGCGGCAACACGTCGCCGATCCTGTAAAGCGTACCTGCAAATAGCAACAAAACAACAAAAGTGTGTGGGTAACAAAGCCAGCAAGGATTACAGTATTCGCAAAATCCATTCAAAATTCATGTCTTCTTCGTGCAAACGCTTGCCCGAGTTTTAATGGATATTGAATTCGGATTTAAATTTTCTTCATTTGATTTTATTACAATATATTGGATTTTATTTTATTTTAAACGATTTTGTTTTATTTTTTATTCGGGTTGATTTTATTTGATTTACTTTTATTTTACTAATTTGATTTTCCTTTCAGATTAAATTGACTCATCGCGGATACAAATCGGATTTTATGAAAGAATAAAAATTTACATTTCTCCTTCTCTCTGTTGTCTACAGGACGGTACGTGTTAATGGCTTCTAACCATGCTGCCAATTTTCGGTCTTTCTTAATGTTTGGGGAGCGTGCGAGAGCTTGTGTTGACTAACCGCAGCACCATCGAGTCACCGCAGTGATTTCAATTAACAGATTCAATCAATGCAAAATATTTGCATTAACATAAATTTAAGATCTCCAAATGGAGTCGGTGAAGTAGGGAAGAAAATGACAAAATGAGGGTGTTTTATATATGTCATACAAAAAAGAAAAAAAAATAAAAAAAATAAAAAAAAAATAAAAAATAAAAATTAAAAAAAAAATAAAAAATAAAAAAAAAATAAAAATTCAAAAAAAAAAAATAAAAATAAAATACGTTTACTGCCAGAAGGAGGAAGAATTTTTTTTTAATTTTCCCCTTGCTATTCGCATATTTCTGCGCCTTATTTCAGATTTAGATCTCCCTTTTCTTCCCCCAAAAAATCATTGAGATTTTCGACGTGGAAATCCAGTTTGTGAATTCAAGTGGTACCCGAGTTATTGACTGAACTGCCGAAGGTCGTTGAGCGGGTGGCTGGCGCTCAGTGGGAGGTAGAAATGGGAGAGGATGAGGAATTTATAAGCTGGTATCGCGATTGTGAACGAAGAAGACTCGTGCAATAGAATATTAGTTACGACAAAATTAAATTCAATTCATAGAATTTCATTGCGGATGTTGAGGAATGACTTTTGCGAGGACGATAAAATACTCGGATTACATTATATATTACCAGTTACAGAGAAAAGTCCTTTTTTGAGGACTATTATACACCGACGATACAAAGAATTCAAGGCTAAATTTTAAGTTCAACGATAAAAAAACTATTTTACAACTTTTAAAACTCAAAAATATTGTAAGAATTTTTTATTTGTAAGAATTTTCATTATTCACCGATTTATGAGGATAAGAAAGTGAAGTGAAAATATAAACAAAATAAATAATAAATGAATAATAAATAAATTCATAATAATAATAAGTGAAGATCCAAAATTTTATTATTTAGTGGGCATTTTTTTATTAAGAGAAAGTAATTTTTTCTAATGAAGTTGCGGAAATTTTGTGAACACAAATTAAGTTTGTTTAGAAACTAATTAAGTGATGGGAAAAATTATGCAACCTCAAAACTGCATGAATTCTAAAGCTAGACTCTCTCTCTCTCGCTTAACCCACTAGCGACCTTCGCCTGATGCTCGATTACACTTGACGTCGTATTAAAGTAACTTTCTTCACATCCTCTGGAATGAATGAATTCAAGTACAGATCTCGAAAAGTTGCTACGTTCTGCATCAGATATCTCACATATGTGTGCGTGTGTGTGCGTATGTGTGTGTTTGCTTTCTCTGAAAAAATAAGGGCTTCGTAATAGAAAATAAAATACTTTAATCTGGAGAAATTTCTGCATGAGTAGAGCGAGTAGAGAATTCGTGCTGTTTGTTAATTAAAATTTCTGTAATGAGAACTAAGAGAGGAAAAAATATATAAACACCGCTAAAAAACCCGTTAAAAAGGCAGCTGGTAAACACACAACACGGAGAGAAATCCGAAGTGAATCTTTATACGTCGAGTCTCTCGACTTGAAAGTTACTTTAATTTGTGACTTTAAATTTATTATAATTAAGTTTAATGTTTTGAAAATGTTTTTATCGTTGCTTTTTATCGTAAACGTTCACTTATATTATTCACAACAAAAACATGTCTGCATGATTTCTCTCCGTGAAGCCTGGAAAAAAGTAGAGCGCACACACACATCACAAAAAAACAACCAGAATTGAGTCGAGCATGACAGAGCGCCGGCTTCTGAAATACTTTTGAAATGCACTGGAAAAACCAGCCGACTTCATGAGGACTGAAATGGTTGAAAAAACTAGAAAATATAAAAAAAAAGACGACACACAACGAGACAAACACTGAAACGGAAGTTAGAATGTTGAACAGAGGACGTGTTTTGTGTGTGTGTGTGTTGTCCTCCGTTAGTGTGTTCGTGTGCGTGCAAGCGCAAGCAATTCGTTGGCTGCATTTAGATGTCAAACTCTAAAATGTGTCACACCAAAAATGAATTGCCAGCAGAGGAAGAGCGAGAGCGGAAATGACAGCGCGAGTGGCGAACGAAAAAGAAGATTTGATAGCGCGAGAGAGAAAACATTCCGTCCGCGTTGTTAATGCGCAGTGCAAAATGTGCGAAACGTGTTTGTGTTCAACACTCGGATAGCTCGGATCGGTGTGTTTGTTTACCGTTTTTTTTTTGACTGTCTAATATTTTATAAAAAAAACTTTATTTTAATTTTAATAGAAAATAAACATTCTTTGGTTTTTAGTTGAAAAATTCACAACTTAATGAAACCCGTCACTCTTTTTATCACTCACAATCAACGCGCTAACTAAGCGTCTAAAAACTGTTATTTTCATCCCTTTCCAACAAACTGCCAACATTTGTATGAACAGCAGATTACGTGGCTAAAACCGAGCGGCAAATAGCACGACAAACAAGTTCAGTGGGACGCTCAACCGAAGCTCTTTACAAATTTCAACAGTATTTGGTGTTCAACGTGCAGCCAGCGTTCTAAATGCCACTCGCACACACACACGCACACACACACGCACACACACACAGACAGACACACACACACACACACCCACACGAACACACATACGCACACACACAAGTTTCAAATGAGGTCACCTCTTCAAGTCAACAGAGTTCGTCGTTTGTCATCCCAACTCGTAAATTTTTACTTTTTCTCCCCACACGAGCAGCTGTTTTCGTGCTTCTCTGATTTCTTTATATTGCAATCTTTTGTTTTTCTCTTTTCACTGTCGAGTTTTGTGGACCTATAATTGTGTCTGAAGATTGAACACAAAATGAGCAGCAGGTATTTTACGAAAACTCTACCTTTTTGCTTAAAAGAAAATGGTGAAATTTTTCCGAAAAGGTTTTTCGTTAATATCGCATAAAAGGATTTGTTGGGATTTAAGAGAATCGAAAGTCATTTCGACTCTTTGGCCGCCCATTTTTATCATCCAATTTGAATTTCATTAGCAAAAAGTAAAAATTGTATGGATGGACGAGTGGAAGGCAGAGAGGGGAAAGATAGGCGAACTTCGGATAAAGTAACAGGATACTCTTGTGTCCTGTATGTCCAGGGAAGTGGACATGGATAGGAAGAAATTTAGCTAAGATAGAAACTGCGTGATGATGCTTACAAGAAATTTATAAATGAATTTAAAAATGAAATTTATCCATTGAAATCTTCAGTCCTCTTTAAGGAGGAACTGAGGTCACAAAAACAAGGCGACACATTTACACGACACAGGATAACAAACGACGAATAATTAGACGGCGGCAACGACAACCTCAGTGACAAAATAACTCTAATAAAGGCAATTGTGTTTTTTTTTTTTTTTTTTTTTTTTTAAATTTAGAAAATAGCGCACGTGAAGTTGTTTTGTTTTCCCGCTTTCTTTTAATTGCAGCTTAAGTATTTTCGTGCCGCCGTCCTTCCTGTCAAACGCAGTAAAACATTTTAAAATTGATGTACAAGTGTGTCTGTGTGCGGTGTTTTTTATACTGTGTGTGTGTGTGTGTGTGTGTGTGTGTGTATTTAAAGCGGAAGTGTTGAGCGAACGCCCACGGAAACGCATGGAAAAAGCTTTCCACTGCCAATCATTCAAATTGAAGGGAAAACAACAGGAAAAAAAGGTTGAATGAAAATATTGAACAGGAAAAACAAGAAGGAAAATGCAAAAAAAAGCAATTCGAAATCCGATAAAGCTGCGCAAGCTGAACAAATGGTAACAAAAAATAATAAAGCGACCAACAAAAAGTATCGCAAATACAGAAGTTTCAAGGGCCAACGGCAAACGGAAACGGGGAAGCGGAAATCCGCCCAACAACAACAACTTTTAAGCTCCAATGCCGTTCTTGCGGGGTGAGAAAAGAAGTTCCCTGATAACCTTGAGCCACACGGATGTCGCACCTGCTACGGGTCGCCATGGGGTCGCCTTTCCCCACATTCATCAATCGCCACTCAATCAATCATTAGTCGATCTAATTTTTTTTCCTGTGTTTTCGTCGGACTAAAGAAGCTTAAAGAACCGCAGAATGCCTTCCAATTCAACTGAAAACGCGATTATTTTGTAACATTTAACGTGTTTTGCGACTCTAAATTTACGCCATCAAACTAAATAAACAGAAAAATAAATTTTCGTCTCGTCAAAATACTGCAGAAATTTGTTTAACTGAAGCTGAAGCCTTCATAACTTTTATGTATGACGAACAGCAAGGAGGTTGAATAAATTGATGTTTCAAAATATATTGAAAAGACAGGGAGAGAGAGGGAGAGGGAGGGAGGGAAAGTACGCCGCAAAAGCAGGGAAATTCAAAACCGCAGGGAATAAAAGGCAGCCTGCAAGTTGACGATGAACGCCTGCAAGTTGACGATGAAAGTCGAGTTCAAGAGGAAAAACGAAAGAATTTCGTATTGAAATGTTGTAAAAAAGAGCGAAATATCACACATGCATGGAAACGACGGCAAGATGAATGAAAAATGAAGTAAATTATGAGGGATCGAAGGAGGGTGAAATCAATTTCGACAAGAGAAATACGAGCTTAAAATGAAATGCCTTGAAAGCGCAATCGTGACGTGGGGGCGGACGTGTTAAAATTTATGCGATTGAACAATGAGATGAAATCGGGTTAAGCATTCAGTTTGTTTGTGAATGAGTTGTTTTTCTTTTTGGTAATAAGAAAAACACAAGTAACGCAATCAAGCCAAAGAAGGTCGGACAATTTTAGTGAAACTCAGGATTGCCTCCAGGTGGGCAAAATTAAGGACGCAGCAACCAAACGAGGCTGCAAAGAGACGAGACACGAAGCAGGCTGATGATGACCGAAGCGGGTTGAAGATTGCAGAAGCGAGAGCATGACGGCGGTTTTACGGCTGAAGGTGAGAGGATGCCAGCGGCATGTGGAGAGAGGAGAGTGGAGAGTGGAGAGAGGAGAAGGGGTATTTTACGCACTGGTTACAGTTTGCTGTTAACTAGTTACAGTTTTCAACAAGTTAACACAACCTCATTTGTGGTGAGATGAGGTGGGAAATGAGAGCCTCATTTTTGAGACTACGTGTGGCGTATGAAAATTTGGGATTTTGTTTATCCCCTCATTAGCTCACATGGGTCTCCCTTCTGACGAGCCATCGGCGTAACAGCATCGCATCACATAAATGAGCCTCGATGAATGGGCCTCGATGTCTGACCCTAGCCATTCTTGGCTTTTTACGCTTTTCTCTCCTCGTTATATCCTTCCACAGCTTGCTGCTCCCTCGGGCTATTTGGCAACCCTTGAATTCTAAATTACGATGGTGCCTCGGGGCGGCATTTAACACGTAAACACGGTTACACTTGTGCGTGATTGCAGGATGTCAGCCGCCCTTGAACGGAGTGAATGGAATGGGCGTCGAAAGAGGACGAATGAGAGATGTTGCTGCCTAGTCGAGTGCCTTAGAATTAAAGAGACGAGGCGGCAGGATAAAGAGAAGAAATGTAAATCAGGAAACTGGAAAATCTTTCACTTAGCAAGAAACGTTTCCCACTTTTAGACGCTGATCGCTGAGGAGTGACCAGTATTTCCCGATTTCTTTCATGAATTAAGTGTAAATTAATCTGAGATCTACATTAAATGTTAATTTTGTATACACGGAACCTTGCAATTTAATCTTATGAAACTTAATTGCATGCATTGATTCTCAGACCGTCAGGATTTTCGGCTTCTTACGAGATCCTCAACTTCAACAAACTCAACGACTTCAGCCGCCACGGCGACGAACTCAACTCACCCATGACGTTGCATTGCTTGCCCGTCGGTGCGATGCGTCCCGGCATCGGCAGCGGCAACGCCGAAGCTGTCGATGAAGTTTGATTGTTGGAAAGCCGCATGGTAGCGGCAGCACCATCATCGTCCGCAATTAATGACGTTGTTGTTGTTGGTCGAACTCCTGCTGTCATTCCGGCTTTCGACGTGGACGCTGTTTGCGCAGCTTCGCTTGCATTTGAAATCAAATCAGCCTGCGGCACAAACGCGCCTGATTGCAGTAGTTTTTGCTGGTGTTGCTGTTGAGCTGCTGGCTGCTGGGGTTGCTGATGTCGGTAGGGTTTTGCGTCGTCGTGCTGACCTGCCGTCAGCAGCATATCAATATTTACCGCGCTGCCATTGAATTCACTGCTGAAGTCGCCGTACGAACCACGAAAGAACGCGTTACGTCCACCACCACCACCGCCGCCGCCCGAGGAATCAACGGATTCATCAGTCGTCGTCTCAGCGAGAATTGCGTGTCTTTGCCGCGCGTATTCAGCCGATCGAGGGCTGTTGTTTGTGTTGTTGCTTCTTGTTGACGATTTCGTTGAACTGCTGGCGGGTTCGTATGGATTGATGATCTCCGCTGTTGCCTCCGCTGTTGCCCCGGCTGTTGCCTCTGCTGTTGCCTCCGCTGTTGCCCCGTCTGTTGCCTCCGCTGTTGCCTCTGCTGTTGCCAGTAATTCGAATTCCACGGCTTGTTGTTGTGCAGCGTTGTAGGTTTCGAAAGACGAATGGCTTTTCTTGTTGTTGCCCTCCGTAGAGCTGAGCCATCGATGGAAGGCCTCATCATTGTCATCCTCGTAGAATCCACCATCATTGCCACCCCCATCATTCGCATTATCCTCGCTGCTACGGATGTCGCTGTTGTTGTTGTTGTTCAGGTTGTAATGGTCTGCATTATCCTCCGTGTTGGTCTGTATTATCCTGCTGTATTCGTATTTTCTGCTGTTGTCGCTGCCGTTCTGTGAACAAATGAGAACATAATCAATTAAATGAGTTCTTCATTAAATGAGAATGAAAATGAATTATTAATTAAATGAGACTTCATTCGATGGAACCCGAAGGGAGAAGAAGACATTTCGATGACGTCTAATGTTTGCTAAATATTTTGAATACGACGTTTGACGAACGAGTTCTGATAGCTCTTGAAATCCCAGAAAAGTCCCCGCTGCCACAAAGTGCACCAATTCAAGCTGCCACGCAATTAGTAAACCGCTCACGGGGTTGGATGAATTAATCAGTGTGGGGATTGCGCGGCTTTGTAGGGATTTCGAGTAGCAAGGATGATACAGGACGATAATTCGTTGATGAGAGCGGGTCGTGTTAACGCAATTTTGTGGAGAATTGTGTTGAGTTGTTCGCATCCGACTCGGAGAATATTAATATAATTAATTGAAGGTTTATTAATTAATAAACCAAAATTACGAAAACAAATGTTTCCTTGTAGTTGTAAATGCAGATTATTAGATCGGGGGAATTCATGAAGGCATTAAAAGACACCGATTTTCTTCCATTCTTTAATGAGATTTCAGCATGCGTAATTTCGGTTCTCATTGTGAAATGAAAAAGTTCTTTGGAAATAAAAGTTACGCATACTGCAAAGTTTTCCATTTTTAAATAAGTCTAAAAAGTTACACGTAGTTTATATTATAGCATTTCTGCAAAAGTTTTGAAACCCCCTTTCGTTACCTTCACAAGTTTCGTCGTAGTTTCGTCCACAAGTTTCCGGATTTCAACATTTCGTGAACGCACTTCGATTCCACGCGTGTCGCAAATGCAACGCTTTTTGCGCTTGTTAGGAGTGAAGTCGGCACGGCACGGCACGGCACCACCACTCTGAACTGCTAAGGAGGAGCTCGAGCAGAAAACCTTGTTATTCCATTTCAGCGCTTTTCAACAAGATACGCACTTGAAAATTCGGCACAAGTGGGCGAAGCGAATTCATTCAAAATCAAGTGGATTCGGATTCCATTACAACGCCAGTAAGTATTCGCGTGCCTAAGTTTGTGCGTGTGAAAAATTGTGCTCTGCGATTCGGGGGGGAAGGAGAAGTTTTTGAAACTTCGAGATAAATAGAAACACCCGTGCTTATCTTTGGTATCGAAATTGCGCTCCCAGAATGATTTTCGCTTTTGTAGATTAAGTTTTTGAGGACTTTAAAGTTTCTTTTTTTTATGAACACCATCAGGAAGGAGTTCAACTTTTCAATGGCAACACGATGCATTAAAGCTTTCTCGACACCCACTAATAGGTTCACGAAAGGGAGTTCCACGGAAGTTACCGTGGAAACAACTTCTGCCTCATTTATCGCAGAGCAAGTGACAGCAACCTGAAAGCAGGCAACACGAAAAACAGAAGCTTTCGCGACCCACTTAGCTTAGTGTAGAGATATTTTATCCCGAAAGCATGCTTAGAAAACTTTTTAAAATTCCTGTTCGTAGCTAACAACTTGAAAATTTGGCACAGCATTTTTTGTTTTTTTTGCTTTACTTTATCTTTCTTTTTTGCAGAGTTTTTGCTGAAGTTTACAATTTTATTAAGTAGAAGTTGGGTCTGATTGAAAAATCAATAATGAAAATGAATGAAATTGAGCCAATTTGAGGGCGATTTCGGGTAACAGTTGTTGCCTGAAATTGAAATCAACTGCAGCCTGATTAAGCCATATTTTCGATCCCAATTTGTGCGTTAAGTTAATAATAAAAGCGAAGGTCGACGTCGCAGACGTAATCGCAGTAGTAATCCAAATAGTAATCACTGTTAAAAATAATTTTAATCTGAATCGTGATGCTGACAAACGCAGTCGTGATGCTGACTCAGAATCTGAGTCACAATCGTAATGACAATCGCAATTTCAATCGTAATCACAATCGTAATCGTAATGGAACTCGTAATGGAACTCGTAATTCCTACTGTCAGTTTAGTGATAATTGTAATCGTAGCAGTAGCATACTTGTAATCGTAATAACGATACGAGATATAATCGTAATTAAAAGCTTAAGGCGCAGTAGAGGTAATTGCCATTATCTACACTGTAATTGCAATCGTTATCGTTGAATAGTAGTCATAATTTTACTGTAATCGCATTAATTTTATGAGGAGTGTAATTTGCCTTCCATAAACAATAACTTCCATAAATCTTAGCAATAACTGTGGTCGTAATCGTGACTGCCATTCTAGTTGTAATCACGATGATCGCGTTGAAATTGTAATGGTAATCTTGGCTGACAGTAATCAAGGTCACAATTGTAAAGGTGATTATAATCGTAACCATAATGGCAATCACAGTTGCAATCACAATACTCAGTATAATTGCAGTCGTAATCGTGATTCTAATTGTAAACATGGTTGCAAACGACATTGATTGTGATTGTAATTGTAATTGTAATTGTAATCGTGATTGCATCATTTTTACTACAATCCAACATCGACATCATTTGGATATTTCAGGAAAACTGAGCGATACGGTTTCGTACGATACTGCCAGACAGACTTCAACCGTATCACCCCCACCCTACTCCCTCCTGAAGCAATGCAACCCCATTGAGACCGGGTGCTCTATCAGTGTCTGACATCGTCTGTCTCTAGTCTCGATGGTCTCTGGCTTCAGCGAACTTTGAACTCCTCCTCACTTCGATTGAAGTGAGCCGAGGGAATTTTCTGTACTGAACATGATTTCAGTTGGATTTCAAGTTGAGTTTCAAGTTGAATCTGTAGACTTCGGGGACTTCGTGACTAAGCGAGCAACGATTACAGTCCTCCAGCAGTGAGGTGCAGTGAGGTGCAGTGAGGTACTCGTGCAACACCTGCTTTACTTGCAACTTTTTTATTGTTCTCATCTTGTTGTTGTAACCATATAAACATTTTACAGCACGTTACTGATAGACGAGTATATTGTGAAGAGGAAACAAAAATAATAACACGAGTAGAAAAATCAAACAATCCAATTGATGGGGAAAAATCACGATCGAAAGTCTGCTGTAGCAGAATTTCTGGTCGAATGGCACGTATTGAAGTTATTTGGTTGATTGACGACGTGATGCGGCAACAGTCGATGTGTTTCGATTACCTGCGGTCCTGAAGTTTTAATTGTGCTTTTGTGTTGAGATTACTTTGTTTTTAATGATTTGGATGTTTATTTAGAGCGCTATTTTCCCATGTAGAACTCATAGGCTCACAGAAAGAAGAGTGAGGAATATAAAGAAGTATTCGAAAATAAAAGAAATTAATTATATAACGCATTCACTAGAAATGCGAAACCCTGTAACTTTTCTAGTAGGTAAAATGAAACGTGTTAAAAAATACACAAGAGAGAAAAAGGAGCAAACTAAAAATAGTTCAACAACATGGCAACGACATGAAATGCTCATTAAATATTTCACAGGGAAAGTCCTCGCCTCCTCGAGTATATTTGCGCCGGAAACAAGCGAGGCTGCCGAGCGCACGAGAGTGTGAAAAACTACCCCCTTCCAGAGTCCTCACATCTCATTTAATGCGCACTATTTATTCTGTTCTTAAGCGTTCTTAAAACTTGAATAGCATTCTCGAGTACGTTGCCACAGCAGATTTCGCAATGTTACAGCGTACCAGATGCACGAGTGCTACAGCAAATGCTACGTGCTACGGACTCAACGTCTCGGACGCAACGTCTCGTACTCAACGCAGACAGAAAATATGTTACGACATTTCTCTGGCTCTTCCAGCAAAAAGCTTTACATCGGCAGCTGTCAGCAGCAGATTTTGGCAAACTGTCAGAAAACTTCTCAACGTGCGGCAGCAACAACGAATGTTCAACTAGCCGCAGCCACATCAACTGCTGCAGTTTCGCCCCGGAGAGCCGCGAACGAGAGATGGTGAGCTGACGAATTTCTCCAACGCTTCTTTTAAGCGTTCCTCATCTTGGTGGCTTGTAAGGGCTTTGAAAAGCCGCTGACTTCCACTGACTTCTTAGTGATGAACATCGGCTGCGAACTTTTAAAAACTTAAGCGAACTTTTTTAAAAACCGAAAACTCTGCTCTGAACTCATTAATACTCGAAGTTTTACTTTAGAATTCATAGTAAAAATAAATCTTTCGCTTTTTTTTTTCATTCCATACAAATGATGCACAGAAATGTTGATCAATTTTTGCCTTCGAAAAGTTCTTGCAATTAATTTTGAAACAAAGAGCAAAAGACTTACAAAGGGTATCGGGTTTTCGTTGTTGTTGTTGTTGTTGTTCTTACTGTTGCCGTTGCCGTTGCCGTTGCCGTTGCTGTTGCTGTTGCTGTTGCTGTTGCTGTTGTCGTTGCTGTTGTCGTCTATTGTGGCGAGATTCTTGATGAGTTCGCTGTGCTTTTGATTGTTGTTGTAGGCGATGATCTCGTTATTGTTGTTGCTGATGGTGGTGCTGGTGGCGCTCTTACTGTTGTTGTTGTTGTCGCCGTTCTCGCTGTCAACTTGATTGCTCAAGAAGAAATAAGCGAACTCCTGTGTATCTCCTGCCGCTGGTATTTCTGGCCACTGCGGTTGAACGTCCTGCTTGTGTTGCTGTGCTGGTGGTGCTGCTGCTGGTGGTGGTTGTTGTTGTTGTTGCTGTTGTTGCTGTTGCTGTTGTTGCTGTTGCTGTTCTGAAAGTGCACCCCGCTCTCGCTGCGATTCCCATTTCAGCTGTTTGTAGTTGTCCTGCTCTGATGTTTGCTCGTTTTTTGTTGTTATCGCTGTGGCTTTTGCAGTTTCAGTTGTTGTTGTTGCTGTTGTTGTTGCTGTCGCTTTAGGTCGCTTCGTTGGTGGCTCCGGCAAGATGTCGCTGTCAGTTGCTGCGACTGCTGCTGCTCCTCCTGCTCCTCCTGCTGCTGCTGCTGCTTCAACGTCTTCAAGATTCTCTTGCTGCTCATCGTTGTTGAAATTTGTTGGATTGGGTTGTTGTTGTTGTTGTTGTTGTTGCTGCTGCTGTGGTTGTAATTGTTCTTGTTGCTTGTAAGCGAATAATTTGGGATTTGATGGCGATGTTGTTGCCGCTCTCGTGCTGCTGTCACGTTCTGAGTTCTGTAATTGCAGTTCTTGTTGTTGCAATTGCTGTTCTTTACATGCTTGTTGTTCATGTTGCTGTTGTTGTCGCTGTTGTTGTCGCTGTTGTTGTAGTCGCCACTGCTGTTCCTGATGCTGCAAATGTTGCTGGTGATGCTGATGCTGATGATGTTGATGTTCTTCCGTTTTATAATCCCAGTAAAGCAGCGACGGCAGGTTTTCGGGGAAATTTAAAATTTTATTCGTCGCATGATGCTGGTGTTGTTGTGCTTCTTGCTGTTGTTGCTGTTGTTGTCGGTGCTGCTGTTGTCGTTGCTTTCGCAAGAGCTGCTGCAGGTGTTCACGCTGTTCGAAATCCTTTTGTTGAAGGTGGTGTTGTTGTTGTTGTGGTATTTGTTGTTCTAATGGTTGCTGCTGTTTGTGTAGCTGATGATGTTTCATTTCTTGCTGCATTTTTAAATATCGCTGCTGCTGTTGCTGTTGCTGTCGCTGTTGCTGTCGCTGTTGCTCTCGCTGTCGCTGCTGCTGTCGCTGTTGTTCGTTCTCGTCTCGATGCCACTCCTCTGCAGTCACTTTCATTCTGTGTTGCGTTGTGTGGTGGAGTTCTGTCGTCGTCGCGGCGGAGGATTCCTTCTTCCCTGTCGTCCTGTGGAATTTCTTCGATTTCCTTGCGAACGCCACGTGACTCGTTGACTTTGCATGCGATTCCAGCTGGAGTTTCTTTTCAGCGGCGCCACCTGAGTGAGTGAATGCAGAAAATTGTGAAGCATTAGAAAAATATAAAAAAAAAAATGGGAAATTCAAAATGAAAATAAAGTCTAATAATTTTAAATCTATTTTCATCCTTCACAGGTCGGTCCTTCGTATCCTTTTCAGTTTCTGACTTATTAGTCGTCGCGCGTATCATCGCGTTTGCTCGGTTTTTTCTCATTTTCTTGTGTTTGCATCACTTTGTATTCTTTTTTTTTTTTTTTTTTTCCTCTTTGTTTGTTTTATTTTTTCTCATTTATTTGCACAGCAGTTGGCAACACTTACCGCATTTTTTCCACCAGCAGAAAACCTCGCCATCCACACACACACACACTTCGCACGGATCCACGCGCGGCACCTGCAAGTGGAACAAAACGAAACGAAACAAAACATTGAGAAATCTTAGCGGGAAATATTTGTCGACGCGCTCGAGCGAGAAGGAAACGAAGAACAATGCGAGTGTAGAAGTGTGTGTGTGTGTGTGTGTGTGTGAGTGTGTGTGTGTGTGTGTGTGTGTGTGTGGGTGGGTGTGTGTGTGTGTGTGTGTGTGTGTGACTTTCAGAGTGCGAAAATATGCGCAAAATGAGATATTTTTGCGGTTGAATCTTTTTTTTGCTTTCCTTCCGTTTGTTTTACTTTTTCCTCAATTTGTTTATTTTATTTGCTTTTTATTCCCCCTTCATCTTCACTTATTTCATCTGTTTTTCCCCTTCTTTCCTTCTCTCTATATAAATTTTTCTTAGTTGCTTTCAATTCTTGTGATTTCAGTCAGATTTTCGCTCGAAGGATTGCAATGCGTTCGCCTGCTCTTCCGTTCACATGTTCAGCTGTGTTTTTTTTTTTGTTTTTTTGTGTGTGGATTAGTGTTGTTGTTGTTGTGCTCAGGTGTGAAACAGAAAATACTATTTATTTTAATGGCAAGTCATTCATTAGCGCGACTGCGTTGAGTTGCGTGTAAAAAACGAGACGCAGGAAGGCGAGAGTCGACTGTGTTGAGTGTTGCAGGAGGCGCAGATGGAATCACGTGCAATATTTTGCACTTTTTATTTCTACATAAACACGCTAGAATTGCCTGCAGGCTTCTAGAATCCGTTTAACAAACATTAAATGCAACATTTTCTCCCCCTCAAGATTGCCGCGTGTGAAGGACTTTTAATGCGTTGAGACGACAACACGTTGAGACGGCGACATGTTGACAAAAAGTGGCGGCACACTTCGAACATCTCAGTCATGCTGTCGCTGTGGTTGTCAACATAACGGAAAAAAATGGCGCGCTGTAAGCACGAAGAAAGAGAACGAAGTGTGTTGCTGACTGTGTAAACATCGCCTCCCCGTTACAAGCGTTCATGTTCGCTCTCTGCCTCTCTCTCTCTCGCGCTAAACCTAAACGTGATTATTAAGCGTTTCTTTTATTGACTCGCCTAGCTCAACATGCACTATTTTTTTTACCTTTTGTCCATGCGTGTATTTAATGCCGCCGGAATGACAAGCCGCAGCTCTCTCGTGCGCTTGCAAATCTTCATCCGCGCTCAACTGCTGCTGCTGCTGACCGTACTTTGGTCTCTCTGCGTGGTCGGATTTCGCAGCTGGCAACAGCTGTCTGGTGAGCAGGCGTGCATCATATTTGGCCTGAGATTGTTCGGTGTCCATGTCGTACGAGAGCTGCTCGTGATCATCGATGTATTCGAGTGGAGCTGCAAAGAGACGACAAAGTGAAAATTCATATTAGAAGGAGAACGCAAACTATGAGAAGAGAGGAGCAGAGAGAGTCGCGCGAAAGCATTAGTTTTCTCTATAGAGAGATTCAAGTTATTTCAGATGTTTCTTCCTTTAATTTACTCTTCAATTTACTCTGCAATTTTTCAGAGTTCTAAAATGTATTGAAAACAAAGGAAACTCAACAAAATTTGGAAGCAACTTCAACTCAAGCAGAAACTTTTAACGAATGTCAAATGAAAGCGAAAATAATTACATTCGAAAATTGCAGAGTACTCAGTGAAAAAAGTACCGAATTAACTCATGCAAACAATTCAACTGCCACTTTTTATCACTTCATAAAAAATACTGGCTTCGGATTCAATTCTCGGAAATGCAGAAGTCGAATTGATTTCATTTCGTCGCATTCATCTATTTAACTTGATTTATTCAAGCGTAAACGAGAGAGAGAGAGAGAGAGTTGGAGTTGGAGAAGAGGCAAGAGAAAGCGCAACTCGCCGACTTCGTTCCAGGTTGCCACAGTCATGCAGACCGCAGCGAACACGCCACGTCAAACTGCTGGCGGTCAGCATTTTTGGTATTAATTAATTTCGCAGTGTTGGCAACCTGCGGCTGACATCGGCTGCGTCAATTGCAGTGTTCGGCAATTTCAGCTCAGCTTCGGCAGCCGATCTCGTAAATTATGTGAAGCCAGCGCGTGTCGTTCATCAACTTGGTGTGCGTCGTGCGTCGTGCGTCGTGTGGTTGTGATGTCACATGCAATAATTGCGGTGAGCAGAAGCAGTCGAAGAAGAGCGAGAGGAGGGAGAGGGGACGGAAGAAGCTGAGTGGTTGAGAGTTGAATGGTTGAGAGTTGAGTGGGTGAGAGTTGAATGGTTGAGAGTTGAGTGGTTGAGAGTTGAATAAACTTGAAGTTAATAATTTGAACAGACTGAATTTTCTAAACACAATCAATTATTAATTATTTGGTACGACGGAACGTATGAGCGACATTTAATTTAAATTTTGAAAAACTTTTGTAAATTAAAAAAAATGTCGAGTTGGAGTTTCAAAAAAATGGCAAGAAACTCTTTAAATAAATTTTTCTCCTAACAAATCTTTTTTTTTAAAGCATTCAACCAGCTTTCAGTGAGTTGAAAACATTTCATTCATTACATTCAGTATATGAATTTTCATTAAAACTTTCAGTGAAGTTCGTTTATCAGAAAATAAAAGTGATAAATGAATGGAATCCTAGAAATTCAAGAGAATTCATTCACATGGTCGCTCCACAGGCCGGCAGAAGCGCCGCGAATGATGATTTATTATCGTTATCAATCTTTGAAAGCTTTTGTAGCTTTTTTCCGATGCACAAATTACTTCCGGCCAAGCAAATGGAATTCTGGAGGCAAGAATGGAATGCAACAGGATTCATTTTTCATGGCGCACAGGATAGCTTTCGCCAACCACACAGGATATTCGTGAACATATATACGAGTATATTGCACGGATATATATTCGGATTTCCCATCTCTTTAGTTTCTCTTGCTCAGCAAACGCAATTCAATTCGATTTCATTCATTCCATCGGTTTTGATGATTAATTCAATCCTCGCACAGTTTCAAGAAGGAATTTTGGTCAGGAATTTAGTAATTCTAACACTTCAAAAGGATTAAAAGGATTAAAAGGATACGCACCTCCTGCAGTGGTGAGCGGGTGTGTGCAGGACGACAAGTAAAGCCAAATGCAAACAATCCTCAAAAACGTCCACATCATGCTGGCGATTTTATTGCGTCTTACTGACCCTCGTTGTTGTTGTGGTTCACCGTTGTCGTTCCTCGCTGTCGTTCCTCGTTGTTGTTGTTCTCCGTTGTCGTTCTCCGTTGTCGTTCCTCGTTGTTGTTGTGGTTCTCCGTTGTCGTTCTCCGTTGTCGTTCTCCGTTGTCGTTCCTCGCTGTCGTTCCTCGTTGTTGTTGTGGTTCTCCGTTGTCGTTCCTCGCTGTCGTTCCTTGTTGTTGTTGTGGTTCTCCGTTGTCGTTCTCCGTTGCCGTTCCTCGTTGTCGTTCCTCGTTGTTGTTGTAGTTCTCCGTTGTTTTTCTCCGTTATCGTTCTCCGTTGTTGCTGCTGCTGTTGTTGCTGTCGTTGTTGAGACAGTCTTGCTATTTTCGTTAGTTATTTTGTAAATTTTCTCGTTTTTATTATTATTTTTTAATGTTGCGCTTTTAGCTGATTTTGTTTTTTTTTAATATTGCTAACCGGTGCTTTTATTTCACTAAAGTAAACATAAAACTATCATTTTATTCCATAGATTTTCTTTAACTTCTCACTTATTTATTCATTTTTGCACTTGAAAATCTGTTAATGAAGTAAAGTTTCTCTCGCATGAAAGCTTCATTAATTTTTTGTCAGATGTTAACACTACTAAAAAAATAAAGAAAACAAATTTCAAATCCATTCACTCACAATTCTTCTATTCTCAGTTTTCGATGGGTGGGAGAAAATCAAAATCACCCAGCGTAAGAAAAAAACGTCAGCGATTCTCACGTATTATTTGAGTCCTGCTAACTAGCAATCTCATCAATTTGAGTGAATTTCGTCGAGCGTTTTTTCTACTCATTAACATTTCTAGAGTTTCGTTTTCTTTCTTATGGTTTTCTTCTCATTTCCTCTCCCAAGTTGACTTGGCCTGCTTCCCCCCCCCCCCCACCCACACAAACATAAATAATGCATGAAGTTGCCTGTAGTTGTTACTTTGTTGTTGTTGCTGCTGCTCATTTTTGACGCTCTAAGCACTTCTTTGCTTTTTTCCATTAACGAAAGACAAAGAAATTGAAATAATCTAGCTAACAGCAGCTGCTGGTTACGCAGACCAGAGAGGAGAGCAGCACACAACTTCCGACAGGCGACTCTGGAAGTCAGAGTGAGCAGCTCGAGTGGAAGTTGTTGCCAGAAGTACAGTTGAAATTATTGTGAGAGGATTTTGATTTTATACATTCGCGGAGTTCACTTGCATGTGCTTCGGATTATCGGAATATTAAATTCAAGCTGCAGTCGTACGACGATTCCCTGCAAGGAAGGGAATTCATTTCGAATTTACTTCACCGTAAACCTTCAAGTTCCGCCAGAGAAAATACAGCGAGCGAAGACGACATCGTTGAGTTTTGCCAACGTCGAGAAGTCACATTTTCACACACACTTGCAGGCGTTCGTTTATTTGAGCCAAGAGACTTCTTCTCCTCCTCAGTACTGAAACTTCTGCTTAACTTTTCCCTCAGCAAACGCTAATTTGAAGACGCTGTGCCTTCGTCTTCAAATGCATTTTCTTCTTGAAAGAGGATCTTGAAAGTGGATCTTGAAAGTTTGCCAAAAACTGTGGGGGGGGGGGGGGGAAAAATTAAATTATTTAAATTGTTCGCACACACAAACTCTACACAGTCAGACAACAACAAACAGCCCGCGAGGCAGAGAGACAACACACCGCCACCGCCACCCGTTAGCAACAACAACTACAGCAACCACAGCGCAGCGACTTCTCTCGCACTCACGACAACCTGCCTCACGAGACAATCTGCTTCCCCACTCTCTGAGTCAGAGAGACAGAGAGTCAGTTATGTAGGAAAAAAGGAAGGAAGGAAGGAAGGAAGGAAGGTAGGAAGGTGGGATGGAAGGAAGGAAGGATGAGATTGAGAGAGGAGTGAAGGTAACAACAGTCGGGAGACACCGAAAATGCGACAACATTTTTGAATCCCGCTGACACGAGGCACACAAGCTGCTCGAATGTTTTCCGAATCGCTGTGCCTGCGTTCGTCTGCATGTTTTGTCTGCAGTTTGCTACCCCTATTAATTGTTGTAGAGGTATTGAACGTGTATGTGTGTGTGTGTATGTGTGTGTGTGTGTGTGTGTGTGATGTATTTCCGTTTCATAGAAAGTCCGTCGTGCCGTGCATCCAATCTTCTCATTCCAAAAATGTCTGCGTCTGGAAGTTTGTTTGCCTTTTTTCTTTTGTGCAAAAGAATTTCCATTAAAGCTTCATAAATTTCAGGATAGAATTTTAAAAACTCATTTAGAAGGATTAAAATAGGTTGGAAAAATAAGTTTAATACATGATATTGTAAAAGAAATAAATATTTAATATAGAATTTATGTAATATAATTGAAAAGATGACTTCGAAGCATTCATTTCAAACTATTGAAATTCAATTTAAATAAAATCTCAATTACTTGAGAGTTGATGCATCTGATTTAATAAAGAAATCATAATAAATGAAATAATTTACAAGTTTTGTTTTCTATTTATTCAAAGAGTGTAGCAACAAATTCGAAAGGACAATAAAAGCAACATAAAAAAAACAACAAAATTACTCACATATTTCTCCACAGTGAGATAGAAAGGCAACAACAACAACAAAACAATAACAATAGCAAAACCCACACAATAGTTTTCATCTCATCCGACAAAACAATTCAGACGTTCATAATTCTGAAGAGTTTAACGAGTTTCTGAAACTTGTTTGGCGGGGGGGGGGGGGGAAAAGGGAAAAATGATCTTCGCTTCGTTGATTTACTGAGGTGAGTTAAAAAAACGTGGCGACAAAAACGATGAAATAACAACAATTTGAGCGCAAAGACGTAGCGAACTTTCGCGGCGGGAGTAACAAGGACGGCAACAGGGAAACTAGCAGCAGCAGCAGCAACAGCAGCATCAGCAAATTCACTGGCAAAGGAGAACTCGTAAACTTTGAGTAAAAACTTCTTTTGTTTGCGTTTCTCTTTTCTCGCAACTTCTGTCTTTCTTTTTTTTACAAAAAATCGAAAATTCTTAACGAACAGTTAAACTCGATAATAACACTAACGAGTAAAATATTTATATTTGCCCGATAAGTTTATCAGATGAGTATTAAAAAGGCAAGTCTAGAAATTCAGTTAGAAGATATAATTAAAAAATATAAGGTTTCTCTTTACTTCGTTGTGTTTTCTTTACTTGAAAAGAAATTTTGGCCAAAGCTGACGACGCCACAAAACAGCGTCCATTACTGGAGTGAAATGAAAAGCTAACAACTCGTTGTGACAGAAAAAACGAGTAAAAGCAAAACTTCGCTTAGCTTTTAAAACATTTTTAGTAGTTTGCAATTTTCAATTGTGAAAAAATAGAGTAAAAAAGGGAGAAGTAAAATCTACTCGAGGAAAAACGATTCCTCGATGTGTATTAAGTGGACAACAAATTGCAAAAAGCGGTAATCGAAAAAGTTATAAAAGAGAAAAACAAAGAATGATGATCACTTTTTTCAATTTATGACTTTTTCTCGTACTTTTTCCTCTCCGTGGACGGCAGCAACGACAGCAGTAAATGCAACAAAGAGAGGAAAAAGTTGCCGAAGAGAAGCAATGAAAAAAAAAATACTGAACAGATTTCTCTGCCTCTTTACGGACTCCACGGATGACGACGCTGGCCGCCGGCGTTGGAAATGACAAAATGAAAATTGATTTTCTTGCAGAAAATATCGAATATCAGTTGAAAGGTTTTTCTTTTTCTTTTTAGACTTTTTTTAATAGTTTTTTTGGATAGTTTTTTTGAATAGTTTTTTTTAATAGCTTTTTTGAATAGTTTTTTATATGCTCGTGGAGAGTGCAATAAACTGTCTCTCTCACCCTTCAAGCCTCCCTTCGATTTACTTTACCACTCGAGAGTTCATCGTTAATCCAACGGAACACCAACAAGTGTCCTGCTGCAAGGACTCCCCGCCACAGCTGATGCCTTCGCTTCCTCGTTATCCTGTTGAGAGCTAAAGTTTCTTCTGCAGGAGCGGCTGAATTTTCAGTTGTCCACTTTTTGCCTCAGATTTTTATAGAAAATCATAATGGAAATTAAATATTTTATAGAATTCATATCATTAATATTGACTAATTGTAATAGAGGTGCAAATAGTTTTAATTAATACGACGACCGAAATCTAGATCAGCCAAATTTGGACCAAAATCATCAGAAGGTACAAATATTCGAATTTAAAACTGAGAATTCAACATCGCAACCCTGATTTTTTTTTCCTATATATGATTTTCCAACAAATTGTCTAAACGAGTCAAATATATCAAAATTTGACTGATTTACACGTTTGTTTTCCTTCAATTCAGTTTTTCTGGTTTTCCCCTTAATTTTAGTGGGATTTCAGGATTGTTTCCAGTTAAAGTGTAAATTTAATTTACTGACTTCACAGAATTAATGTTTTTATATATAAAATAAGTATAGGAAAAATTATGTCATTATTTAACGCACCATTTTTGTTGAAAAATTAGGTACTTAAAAATCTTCCTTAATTAGCGGAAGGTTAGGAGAGAAAAATATTTTCGAAAAGGGACCGGAAAATTAACTAAAAGCTTTCTTGTAATAAATTACTGAGAACGACGAAACTCATTTTGAAGTGGAACTCATAACGGTTGGAAGGAGGGGAAAAGGAGAAGGAGAAGGAGGAGAACAAACTGGAGAGGATGGAGAGGGAGGAGTGGTGGAGAGGGAGATGTGTGTAGAGAGGGGTGGAGAGGGAGAGGGAGCGGAGCAACAGAGAGGAGAGTGCAGAAGAGAGGAGAGCGAGATGCAGGCACCAAAAAATGCTTTTAAACGGAGAATATTAATCACTCGAACGGTTGAGAGGAAAATCATTTGTCGAAAACTAATGAAAAGGCAGAAATTAAAAGCCAACCGAATGGAAAAACCAAGCGAAACAAATGGAAAAGAAGCAAATTAAAAGAAGAAGAAAAATGGAATGAGAATGCCAGACAAGAAAACAATTGTTTCTATCGAATTTCTATCGAATTTCTATCGAATTTATATCGAATTTCTATCGAATTTCTATCGAATTAAAAAGGCAGAGAAGTTTGGAAAACGCTGAGTTTAAATTCCGTCGCACTCATACATGCATCCACACGCACACCTGCTCATCACACCTACGTTACTACGTAGAAATCTGCGCTGCGCGTCCGCCAGCCTTGCAGAGCGCAGGCAACAATGGCGGCGACAACAATGGCGGCGACAACAATGGCAAAGCCGCGGCGCCACACAAACAACTAACGACGGACGAGCTACGAGCAGAGAATCGAAACGCGCGACGTGAATGCGGGCGGCGGGCGGTACCGACGTGATGTCGCGTCCAGGTGATGCAAAATGCAACCTACGACTGGCCTACGCTGTTTTCTGCATGCTGCGCCTCAATTTTTCGATGTCTTCTCTTTCGTTACTTGGGCTGCAAAAATACTTCCGAGTATTTGGCTGCAAAAATACTTCTGAAGTTTATGTTTAAATTTTTTTTAGTTTTTAGAATTTTTTTGCTTTCTTTAATTCACGTGATTGTTTTTTTTTTTGTTTGTATTTTATCTCTGCGAAAAGTCACACCGAAGAAAGTAACAACTTCGCGTGCGAGTGACGTCCGCGTGTCGAGTGCCGTCGATATCAGCGCGCCGAATGTTGGCTCCTACTGGTGGCTGCTGCGCCTAGGAAGCCAAATTTATTCCGTTATTTTGCCGGCTGTGAAGCTCAACATTTTGCAACATTCAGTCTCAACCGAGAACCGCAGAATCATTCCACGCAACTCCTGTTTTGAGCGCTTGAGAAAGCGAGATGCGTTTATTTTGTTTTCTGGATGCTGGAGAGCGGATACTCTTCACACTGCGCACTGCGCAAACTCTTTTCTCTCTCCAGTCGTGAGCAGAAGTGTGGCAGCAGCAACAACAACACTAGAGAATTGCAGTAGATTCAATAGGAGAGCATAAATTCAATTGAGCGGGAATGAAATCGCAGAGGCGTCTAAACACTCAAATCAGCGACCACAAACAAATTAAAATGTACTCGCATGCAAGAGAGAGAAGATTTCAAATTGAGAATCCCAAAAAACAAAAACTCTCTTTAGAGATCAGCATTCTTTTTAATTGAGATTTTTCTTAGATGCCGACATCAAACAGTTCGTTTCTTCGCTAAAAACAACTCCTCCGCCTCCTTCTTCGCCGTCTTGCCGTTGTTGTTCGCCGGCAGCGCGTCCACGAACAGCACGCCCGCATTCAGCTGCTTGTGCGGCAGGAGCAGCTTCTTCGCCACGTAATCCTTCACATCCTGCTCGGTGAGGTCGGCGCCCCTCGAGCCCACTGAGCGCACCACCAGTGCGGCCGCCGCATCGCCGTGCCTCTCATCGTAGACGCCCACCACACAGACGTCCGCCACGGTGGCCATTTCGGCGATGCAGTCCTCGATCTCGGTGGGCCAGTACTGCATGCCGTTGTACTTCAGGATGTTCTTCTTGCGGTCCACTATGTGGAGCCGCTGATCCTCGTCGAAGTATCCCAGGTCGCCCGTGTGCAGCCAACCCTCTTCATCGCGCATTTCACGCGTGGCAGTGGGGTTGCGAAAATAACCCTTCCACGGACTGCCCAGCATCACGCACACCTCGCCGACTTCGCCGACGCCTAAATGACGGCCGTCCTCGTCCGCGATGCGGCCACGAATGCCCGGCATGAGTTGTCCCACCGACGCACTTTGGTCCAGCGTGTACTTTGCGGTCAGCAAGCCGGTTTCCGTGAGGCCGTAGAGCGTCGCTATCTTCGCATCCTTGACGAGGTGCTGCAAGGACTGCAGGCTGCTCAGCGCGCTGAAGCCACCACCCACACCCACCAGATTGATGGATGCCAGATGGGCGGGCGTGGCCACGGGGCACCGAAGTAACGCGGCCACATACCGCGGTGCAAAGAAGCATTTGGTAACCTTGTGCCGGCGAACTAAGCCGACGAAGTGCTCGGCCGAGAAGGGTTTGTTGGAGATGACGCGCGTGCAGCCCGTCAGACAGCTGGCCAGACACACCTGAACCCCCGAGATCCAGTCGAAGGCGCTGGCCATGTACAGGACGTCCTCCTTGCTGAAGTTGCTGGAACGGTCGAAGTGGTCACATCAGCATGGCAAGGAAGGGGCAGTCGCGAAATTTCAAAATCAACTCACAAGACAGCGTTAAAAATGCGGTTGTTCGGTATGCCGATGGCTTTGGGGAAGCCAGTGGTGCCAGATGAGCAGAAAATAACCACAGTTTGTTGTCCACCCAGAGTTAAAGGCCGCGGGCTGTGGTACAAGAAACGGATAACCGATTGTATCGCCAAAGGATCGCACGATCGCACGAAAACCGGCGCTAGCGCCGCACCAACCTATACGAACTTTCGCTTCCTGTGGGCTCTAGTAGGTCCTGCACCTTCGGCACGCCCTCCAGATGGCCGTAGAGCGTATAAATCAGCGGCTTAATTGGGTGCGAGGCCTTCTGGATTTTTGCGTAGTCCTCGCCGTCGCAGAAGATTACCTTCGGTCGTGTCAGAGCCAACAGTTTGGCCAAAGTGACTGAGAGTGGAAATGTGGAAAGCATTCGCTGGCGCCTTTCATCGCCCTGCAACGGACTCACCTTCATCGAGGGCTGGATTCACAGCATGGAAGGGCGTACAGTTGAACCAGCAGGCCACGCCCACGGGCATCAGGTACGTGGTATTACGCGCCAGGATGCCAATGGTGTCCTCGCAATGCAAGCCCATCTTCTCGAAGCGCTGCGCAATGCGTGTGGCGGCGGTCAAAGCCTCTCCGCTGGTCAGCGAGACGCCTTCGGTATCGGAAATCTAAAGAAAAGAATGACCCACACGACCTTTAGGTCCACAAGTAATTTGGATTTTTTTTTTTATTGCACGCCCACCTGTAATACATCGTCGGGGTTACTTTTCAGATTTTTGAAAATGATTTGACCAATGGAACGCTCGGGATCCCAAAGTGGTTCCTCTCGGGCGCCATACCAGATCTTAGCTCTCTCATCGTAGAGCGGGCGTGAGTCGAACATCCTATTTAATTGTTTCGCTTGAAGTTGCGAATTTATACTAAGATAATTTTGTCAAATACCGCGAATTTATAGAAACTTCCCACTTTGCGGTTCAGTTCAGTGGTTACCAATTTTTTGAAAGTCTCAAAATTCTCACAGTTTTACAGGATTTCTCGTTAGTTGCGACTTCTCCCAAAAATCACAATATGTGAAAATATATGAAGGAAATTTAGAAATAGAAGCAGATAAGCGCAATAAAGGAGATAATTTCCGATATTACTTCCACGTGGTCTCAATTTCTTAGTCATGAAGATAACCAAGATCGAGATAGCTTTTTCCTCTTTTCGATTTCGAGACGATAATTAAGGGAGGACTGATTTTCTCAGTTGAAAAGATGCCTAGACGTTTGACGGTTTTCTCATACGTGAGATGAAGAACAACCTAGACAAATCTGGGTTATCGTGTCGTGTGAAAGTGAAACAGTCTTCACACAACACGATAACCGAGATTGAACCAGCTTTCCCCTTGTTTGCATCCAGGAAAACGAGACTGTTTTTGCAGTCATCACGATAACCGTGTTCGAGATGCTCTTTCCAGTCAACACGAAAATTGAGATCGAAGCGTTTTTATTTTCGTTTTACAGGTGGATCGAGATTGGTTAGATTGCGAAAATTATTAGTGTTAATGAAGCATAAAAACTTAAATAATAACAAACTGCAATCATAATCTGGCTTTCTAACTTAAAAAAGGTTTAACCGAGAGACAGTTTGGAGGCCACTGGCTGGGATGAAGATAAGCGTTTGTTATTTTTTCTAATTTTGTATTATTCTTTGATTCCTTCTGATTGTGCAGATTGTTATCTATCTTGAACTTTGATTTCTACCAATTTACTCTGAAAGTATGTAAATAATACAGTAAAAGTATTAAAGTAATTAAAATTAAAAATACAACTTCAGATGAAGATTAATTTTTATTGTACGATTCATTCCAGTCTACAAATGAAGGTCACATCGCATTATATTTTGAGTTTTATGATAAAAAAACAACCATTAAACCAAAAAATGTGGTTTCATTAGAACGGAGAGACGATCAGCTGCGCAAGGTCGCCTGCGTTCCATTTTACACGTTTGGAAATATGGAAATTCTTACGAAAAGCTTGTATTGCGAGATTGTTGCTGGTAGGATTGCAGACAAATTTCCAGAATCTCTCCGCGGAACCACACTACGGTCATTAGAACTCGAGCATAACCAAATTGTTGCTCTTTACCAAGTAAACTGAGAAAAATCAAGAGGAGCAATCGATGATGGTGAGAGGCAGTGTTGCCACTTCAAGATTAAGAGGGATTGTTAGTCGCGGGATAGCCTAAATGGCTTAAAATTCTGAAAGCCAGCTGCACAGGTAATGCAAGTTATACACGGTTTGACCGTATTTAAAAATAAGGACAAGACTGCTTCCCTGCAAGGAAAAGTTCTACCGGCATTGAAACAATAGTTTCCGATCTACAATATTGAGATTTGAATCCAGAAAAATGGCTTCTTGAATCAGTTCCTCTGAGCGAATATGACTGAGTGGAGAAATCAATGAATATGACTGCAATATTAATTTCAAAACACTTAAAGAAATATATTTATTCAACACTTCAGTATACTTTAGCCTCGCCCACACACAAATCACGCATTCTTTTACGCATAATTTTGCCATTGAAATTTCTGACGATCTCCGGCACGAAAAAGACTCCCGCATGAAGACGCTTGTGCTCGACTTCTTGTCTACTCGCCACGTGGGCCACCACCTCCTCCGCGCTCAGAGTGCTGCCCGGCCTCCGCACCACGGCGGCTGCGGCCGCATCACCCACACTTTCATCCCAGATGCCGAAAACACACACATCCACCACATCTGGCAACTCGGCAATCGTTTGCTCGATCTCGAGAGGCGAATAGTGGAAGATCCTGTACTTCATGATATCCTTGCAGCGACCCACCACGTGCAAGTAATGCTCGTCATCGAAGTAAGCCAGGTCGCCGGTGTTGAACCATCCATCGGCGTCCAGAGCCTCCCGCTGGGAACTCGGGCTGGCATAGTAGCCGCGCCATGGATGTTCGCCACGAGCATGCAGCACACCCACTTTGTGGGGACCCACTGGCAGACCGGTGTCCTCGTCCAGAAGCTTCACGCGAATGCCTCTCACCAAAGGGCCCACCGATTTCGGCTTGTAATGGTCGAAATTACATGCTACGCCGCTCACCTCGGTGCTCCCGTAGGCATGAATCAAAATGTGGCCGGGCGCCAATTGCTCGCGTGCCAGCTGCAACGTTGCCACCGTGCTGGGTCCGCCCGTGAACAGGATGTACTTCACACTGCTCATCGCCTCTTTGGTGTACTTCGGCGAACGCACCATCTGCGACAGCATGTTGGGAGTTGAGGTCAGGTAGGTGATCTTGTACTTGTTAATCAACTCGAACAGGTAATCGGTGGTGAAGGACTTGGTGGTGATGATGCGTTTACCTCCTCTGAGGGCTACAAAAACCATGCAAAGGAGACCCATCAGCCAATCGAGGGAACTAAAGCTGAAGATGACATCGGAACCATTGAGGAACCATCTTCACGGGAAAAGAAAAGAAGTTGGAGTTATTGGTTTTTGTTTCCGTTGGGGTTCGGGTCGCATAACTACCCGGTTGCTCTGGTTAGGGTTGCATGAGAGACGGGGACTCCTTTCGGTAAACCGGTTGTTCCCGACGAGATGCAAATGGCAGCAGTTTGTGTAGCACCGTATTTCAGAGAGGCCGGCCTGAAATTTGATTTGATTGACTTATTAGATAACTGATATTTACCGTAATGTATTATGTACAATAATTGAAATAATAAAACTCAATGAATGATAACACAAAATGATATAAAATGATAAAAATTATCTTCATTTAAAGGCCAACAATCGTAGCTGAGAAACTTCTAGAAATCTAACATCGAGCGATAAGCTGTGAGCGCGTTATCACTTCTTAGAAGCGTCAAAAACAAATTTAAGATGTGATAAGTGGATCTTTTCTACTCACACATATAATTTTTCCGTCTCCGTGGGTTCCAACAGATCCTCTACTCGTGGCACTCCTTTCACGTGATTACAGAGGGTGTAGAACATCACTTGCCGCCCACTTACAGCTTCCTTCGCCCTCGCATACAAGTTGCCATCACAAAAAATCATCTTCGGTTTGGTTATATCAAAAATATGCTTCACCACTTCTGCAGAACACAATCACAACACAGCGTACACATTAAAATAACATTAGAAAACCACTGTCAACATTAGGATGACACTCACTGGCCTCGTGTGCAACGTTGATGCCATGGAATGGTGTGCCGTTCATCAAGCAGCCCAACACCACGGGAAACATCATGGAGGTGTGGGGCGCCAGAAATCCCACGACATCATCTTGCGTTACACCGAACTGTTGCAAATGCTGAGCCACTCGGATGGCATACTTGGTTGCGGTGCCGTAGGTGAGCTCGATATCCTCCGAGTCGGAAATCTGGCACACCGTTTCGGGCAGCTGGCTTGTCATCACGTAGAAAGCGGCGAGACCCACCGAACAGTTTTCCGCAAAAACGCTCCTATTTCGTGGGCTACTCCACACTTTAGTTTTCTCGTCATAAGTGGTTGCAGAAATCATCTTCTCGTTTTCTTATCCCGCAAATACACGAGAGACAATAGCTTGAGACCCCTCGAAGCGATTTAATAACACAGCCGTTCAGTTTTAACTGCTTTATACGTTCATTTCCCTCGAAATCTGTTATCAATGAATGTTTCTATTTGCTGTTTTGGGTCTGTTGTCACCAGCATACTGAGTGGTATACTTGCTGGGTGGATTATTTATCAGGAGAAACTATTTATAAGAGAAACGCTTATATCTGAGCTGCAACTTGCAAGAGAGTTAAGCAACTTGTGAGTGTGCTGAATGTGATATTGAGATAACTTTGTCATTTTTGTAGTAATGCGCTTAGTCACGCAGCGCCTAGCAACATCACGCGCTACCTCACGCAACACTCAGAGATGTCATGCGCTTACTCATGCTGCACGCAGTAACGTCGTTAGAAAGCCACAGCGAAATCTTCTAGTAACACCTCTTGTTATTTCCAATCAATAGAAGCATATTTACTCTCCACCGGACAGCGCTATTTCTCATTTATCTGCACACGATTCTATAGATTTTAAACATAACAAGTGCTTAGAACGAACATAGTAAAGGGTTTTCAGCTCAAAAGTAAATGAGTTTCCCGTAAATGGAAGCATTTAACCACGTTAAGCGCTGATAAACTCATGGAAAATTGAAGTCAATTGTTTGCCTAGACCAAATATTTACCATTAATGTGCCGATCTAAATGCTTGGATGAGTTCAACATGAGTACCTAACATTGCCCGAGTATCGCTAAGCCATACGGAGAATTTCATAGGAAATCCAAACAATATTAATGCTCAGCACCAAAAACTATCCGCAGAGGCAGCCCTGAATTCACTGAATATCACTATCATTCAGTTGAAATATACGGAGTGTATTTGTATTGTAAGTAATATTTATCAACATTTGTTAAGCGAAAACCACAATTTCAATCGTGCGGCAATCGCCTATTTGATTAATTTGATAATACTTATCGGAAGAATTACTTTTTTCGGTCTCGACAACAACACGAAGCGAGGCAGTCTATTTCGAATTCAGGACCACAATCGATATCGACACTCGTTTGAAGTACACGTCAGTCAGAATAATAACACGACACGACTTTTTCCATCAAGACGATAATCAAGATCGAGACAACTTTATTCCTTCAAGGCGATAACCGAGATGGCGATCTTGCGAGCACGAGGCAATAATCTCGAGACGTAGACAAGTTTTTCCAGTCGAGACGGTAAAACGAAACGAGTATCGGGATGGAGACAACTTTTTTCGATGTAAACCGATTTATATATCGGCAAATTATATAGTTCTACTCTTAAATATTACTAAATAACGTGATATAGTAGTGTAAAATACCATTCAATAATATCAACAATTAAAACAACAACAACAACACTCTGTTGCGCCATATTTAACAACATAATAAACAGGGTTACCACCCCTCGTCGAAACGTCACATAAACAAAAGCAACAATAGAATTACGATGGAAGTGTTGCAGTTCACAGCCTGAAATACAGTGAATGTTTGGTGCGAAATGCAAATTCAGTTTCAATTAAAGGCCAACAAAGAGGCGTAGATAATCACTCAACACACACACACACACACACACACACACACACACACATGCACACACACACACACACACATGCACTCTGTCATGAACACGATAATGGGATCAATGGAATTAAGCGTAAACTGAGAGGAGGCCGCCTCTTGACTCCGAAGATAAATGCAGCCAGCCAGCGCGCTTTGCAGGACACTTCGAGTGGCGTTCGTCCTTTGAGTTGGCGTTCGTCTCCTCCCGTTCGTGTCGCTCCCCTGCCGTGTCTCCCGCGCTCACACTCTGCACTGACAGATCTGTTGTTCGATGTTGCAGTTAAAGTGCAATTTAAGCGCAGCAGTAAATCTGGAAACATCATCAAATATCTAAGTAAAAATCTGTCCATTTAAATTTCCAGAACGTTCAGTATAAAAAGAAAATATAAAAATGCTATCCTGTTATTCTGCAATGATATTCGAAATACGTATATTGAGATTAAGAAAGAAAACTTTAAATAATAACAATTAAGTTAAAAGCACCTGCGCACCATCCTTCATCATATTAATTAATTAACAATTTCCTTAAAAATTTCACGTCGAAAATCATCTCTACGACGGCCAGATGCTGTTGTTCGCTTCTCTACCGTGACTCTCTCCACGAACTCACTCCACATATAATTTCTGAAGGTTCCGATTTTACCTTCCATCACTCATAACCACCCAAACCACCCAAAGGACCCACCTCACCCTTCGAAAACCATTCATCCGCTCCACCAATTCACGATTATGTTGCTTCCAACACGAGTCTGGCGAAAATTTATGGTTACATCCTTCGCATTCCGCATTCACACTCGTCCTTGCAGGACGAGTCGCAACGCTTGAGGACGCCCATCGCTGCCATGAAATTCGGGCGTTTAAATTATGCGCGCCAAATTAAATACGAAAGCGCAATCAAGACGCGTTGAATAATGAAAAGAAGCGAAGGGTTACCCGTGCTTGTTTACCGAATGGCTGTGAGGCCACAATCAGCAGAGATGTGAGATGAAAAGAGCGCAGAAAGGAAGTGAAAAAGCAGGGGAAACCCACGTCCTCGATGACCCACCTCCTCCCATCGCACGTGGCATTGCGAAGACATCAGACAAAAAGGAATCTGAAAAATTACAGGAAGTCAGATAAAAGTTTTTTTATGGATTCGACTCAAGGTTACCCTTCGCTTTACTTCTTAACTTTGAGTTGGCAGACGCAGCAGCTGTTTACACATCTTAAAAACTTGCGTTTTTGACGAGTTCCGAGAAAAAAAATCCTCCTGAGAAAAGTATTCTGCGAAGACTAATACTGATTTTAATTAACTTCCGTTTTTAAGCTTTTTATTCCTCGCTATTGGGAACTTCATTAAAAAGCCGAATTCTGTTGAAATTCTTAATACGAAACATTTTTCAGTGACTTTGCGCTAACATAAAATGTTTCAACAAAATCAAAAAAAAAAACAATTAAAAAAGCAAAATATTAACTTCATTCACCTGAAACTTTTCGTCCTTTAATTATTAATGCACCTGCCACTGTAATTTAATTTCCGCTGTGCTAAGAATTCTTAATTAAAGCAAGAAATCTTCATTTTCATTTTATAGTTGAATTTAAGAACAAATAATTAAGGCAAAAGGAAGAAAATAAAGAACGAAAAGAAGCTTTCAAGAATTTGCAGGTTTTAATAAGGAAAAACAATGCGCATTGACGAAAAAAGAACTTCGGCGGAATCAAGGTAACAAACGAATACACAAGCAGTGAAGTCTGCATTTTTTGCTCCTTCCTGGCACTTAGCATGGCTTCCGTTTCCGTTTCACTTTTAATTGTGAGAGGGAATGCAATGAGCGCCATCATCACCAACACAGACAACAAACAATAAAAAAATAAACCGCAAAGCACTGTAAATACAAACAACAGCAGTGAAAGCTTACGATTATTTAAGCGCAACACGAACGAGTAACGAAAATTGTTATCAACAGGATGTGGAGCCAAAGTCCTTCTTGTAGTTTTTATTTTCACTTTCATGCTAAGAAAATCGCTTTCATTCTTTTCACATTTGCGTTGTTTATGTGAAACAAATTGCGTTTTAGAAAACAAAATTTCTAAAATCACTTTAAAATTATAAAAAAGAAATTTAATAAAGGTTCAGGAAATATTAAAAAATATTCGATTTTTAAATTAAACTTTAGTTAACAAAAAATAAGACAAATCAGCAGAAACTCTTTATATTAAAATTTTTCAAAACTCTAGAGATTTCACTAACTCTATGTATTCCGTGTTAAATCGAGCCAAAAATGGTTTTCTGTCTTCAAATTTTCTAAAATGAAGCTTCAGAAAGCTTTTCTCAGATAAAATTCCCTTTTCTTGAATGCCAAATCGCTATAAAATCGCTATTTTGAGCTCTAAAGCTTTCAAAGCTCGAGTAAAATGGTTTTGAAAATCTCTTCACGGTCCAAGATTTCAACCTTGAAAGTTTCAAGCAAAAGCTTTAACTTTGGAAGGAACTGCGAAATTTCTATATAAAGCTCCTCACTGTGTAGAGAAGAGCGTAACTTTAGCTTCTGCTCGCTCGCTCGCTCTCAACTTACAATTTTCCAAAGCAGACATTTTTGGTCTAAAAATTATTGCGCTGTGTAAAAGAATTCTTACTTTTCAAATATATTTGATATATTTGTAAAAATCTCATCGCATTTGTTTGTAGATAACATCTCGTTATCTACAGGATTGCACACACACATATTACAATATAGAAAAGCTACGTAGTATTTGTACATCCATACAAATTCATCACGGATTACATTTACATTTAATTTTCAAAAGATTCGACTGAATTCTTTCTTCTTTTGCAGGTGTCGCTTTTGCTTTACCCTGTTGTGTGATAATTCTACCGATCTTCTGAGTTGCTTTTCGACTTCTTTGCGACCGTGAGTATAGAAAATATCTAAAGCAAGAAAAGAAGCAGCTGATTATTATTCAAAATTATCTAATTACAACTAATTACCACAAAATATCTCGCTGAATAAGAACAACTTCGACATGGCGCGCTTCCCACTGCGACCGTCCCAGTTGAACTCCTCCACACAACGATCATCGATTACTTTCTTGAATACTTCATCTATGGTGGATGACATTCCCTTCAGTTTCGATAAGTAACATTTCTAGAAATGCAAATACAGAAATGTAAAGCTGTCAATTGAATAAAGCATTTCGTATCACGTTTACCATTGCTATTGCGAATTCTTCGTCCTTTAAGCGTTCATCGAAATCGTATACGTCTGCTATGCAGGAAAACGGAAGTGTTACGCCGATTTCTGTCTCGAGACCCTGAAAATCTTCCGCCAGGAAGTGTTTACCGGTTTGCAAAATGTTCTTTGGCATATAATAGCTTGTGCGATGAGGAGGCGGGGCAGCAGTAGTATTTATCTAAAGATATAATAAATTCATATTTCTTTAATATTAGGTTATTGTCGTCTATTTCTTACAGAATTGTAGAGGAAGTAGTTCACATTAAATTTATAGATAAAAAAATAAGAAAAAAATTAAAAAAAAAAATTTTTATAAAACTAAAAAAAAAAAAAAACAAAAAATTTAAAAAAAAGAAAATTTAAAAAATATTATAGAACTGTAGAGGAGAACAGTTCACACTGAATTTTTAGATATAACTGTGTTTAAAATTACATCTTCGTTTCTTACTTTAAGTTATAAATTAAATTTAAACTCAAATTTCCAAGTTATTTTTCAAAGTTTTGTATATTTTGTAATTCTTAACACAAAATATTTATAAATAACAATTATTCTTTTTAAAAGAACAAAGCAAAAATAAAAAACAAATCCTATTTGTTAAAATTCAAAAAATCAAAAGGAATTCTTATATTCAGTCCATAGTTAGAAGTAGAGATCAGATGACATCGATAATTGATTTGATTCACAATATGAGTGCTAAATTAATCTAAAAATCATTACAATACTTTCGTCATTTTAAGGCGACGATTTCGAATTCATAGCGAACTTCTGCGAGGATCTACGTAGGTTGGAAGTGCGTTTCCGATAGGCTTCTCTTGCAACATGTTTCCACTTAAAGCGCAAAATCTTCATGAACTCCTTTTGCGTTTGTTCCACTGTGAACGAAGTATCTGCAGCCAAGCACACTCGGTGCATAAAGCGAATGAAGTTGGGGAAGGACGATTGGAAGCATGCGTTTTTAAGTATGGAATTCTCCGCTTTCCGTGTGTAACCCTTCCAGGAGAATTGCAGAAATGTCCTGGCGTTAATTATATTCCGAATGACACTTCTAAAGGTTGCGGCAGCATCGTGTCCACCATTCAAAGCTAACTCAGTTTTTATATAGCGCAAAAATTTGTTCGAAAAATTGGTGCTTCGCAGCTGCTCTTCCAGTTGGATGAGGTCTTCCGCACCCTGACAATAGATATTTTCAACCATCGAGAAATCCTCCTGCGTAGCATTTTGCTGCTTCACTGAACTTTCAACTTTACGTGTCGTCGTCTTCTCACGTCTTTTCAACTTCGGCCTGAAGCGAAGCATTTTGTCAACTTCATCGGTTCCAATTAATTTCTAAAGGGAAAGAAAATGTATTGTGCGTTTAACAAAAATACATGTTTGCAAATAATTATAATTATTTTAAGATGCGAGTGTAGTGTATTACAAATTCATGTGTTCTAAAGCGGTCATTTTTTAAAGTGTGACAAACTATATTATTTTAGAAATCTGTGAATCGATAACAAATTAATGAATTCACATATGAAAACCGACGCGTATTCGGTTCTTATAAGTATTTGCATACAAGTATTGACACAAAGACGATTGTACGAACCAGAGAAGTCAATATTCACACTTAATCACTCAAAGTTCTGAAATAACGAACTCCCCTCACAAATACAAATAAAATGCAGAAACGAAATCAAATTCCGGAACGACTAAACCTTTCAATATTCTGTTATTCTAGAATTTCTACGATTTTCTTTTCAATTCAATTCAATTTTAATTGAAATGAAATTCCTTAAATTTGCTGCAATATAAAAATTAAAAATATCCTAATAAATGAGGTTATTCATCTAAATGTAATTCTTAAGAAAACTACAACTTATAGTCTATTTATTTTATTATATTTTTAAGAAAATACAACTTATATTTGTTCAATACGACCTCCATGTGATTTATAATAGCAGAGATTTATAAGAACTCAAAGACAGTCTGAGGACTATTCATCTCTTTTTGCTTTTCCTTCCTTTTTATTAAATTCGATTGACTGGTTTTTTGGGGGTTGAAAGATGTGCGACGAACTGCAACTCCTTTTTTGCTTTACTTATCGCCTGCATCGGAAAAATCTGTGCTCGAATTTTGATCATTAGCCGATTCCTTTAAAACAAAATGAAGAAATGGATTTAAGACTTTAAGGATAACAAGTAATTGTTGTTTTTTATTATTGCTATAACCTTAATAAATGTAATCAAGAGAAATTACTGATTAATAAGGTTAATGATGATGAAGTATGTTTGTTGAATGTATTCACATTCGTACACCATTCACGAGTAGGAATTACAAAATTAAAATCATTTTCATGAACTCAATGAATTCTTTTTAGCAAATAAATTTTCTTTAACACCGATTTCTTGACAAAAATCATTTCCTTGTTAAACTAGAAAATTAAAAAATCATTTCCATCTTAACTAGAGAATGAATTCTTAATTGATGCTAATAACAAATTTATCTCGAACTGCAGTCTTTCTTCTACAAAGAATATTGCAGAAATATCATTTACTCCTCATAATTCCAACATAACTCTAAATTTCGAATCTGAAAAGCTAACAAGTGAATCGGTAATATACTCCGATATTTGTCATTATTTTATCGCTATCATTATTATCATGAATTGTGAATTGCATTTCGCGAATGTGAGATGTTATTCCTTATTTCGATGGTTTTTCTTACCGAATGCGTAGAACGTTTTGGGGTCGCTGATGTTTTTGTGGTCGACAGAAATTCCAATGCATTGAAGAATTCCCAACGTGGTGTATGCGCAATATAATCCGTTCCAGCATCACGCTTTAGTTGCTTAATCTTCCTGAGTGCGGCATTGTATTGACATCGGAGGTTATGAATTTTTGCGCATATATCTCGAGCGCCTACATTCAACTTACTGGACATTTCAGCCAGAATTTTCTGTTTGTAGATACTGAAAGAGAAGATTTTTACGAGATATAAAGCATTTGAAGTGCAGAATGATGAAAAATACTCACTGGTCTCGGTAGAGTGCATTGGCTGGATTCCATAAAACGTTATTCGACTTATATAACTCGATTAACTCAGCAGTTTTATATTTCGACCAAACAAACTCAGTGCAGCCGCGGCTTCTTTTTCTCGAAGATTTCAAATAGCACTTTTATCGAAATATAATAAGTTTTTTTTTATGTTATCGTATTAGAAATCTGTGTTACGCTTTCATTGCATCAGGTATTTATCTTTAATTTCAAATAAAACAAAACTCTTGCAACGATAGTTATTCTCCGAGAGAAAAATAAACCTCACGGAGAGATATAAAACCTCAGAACAGAGAGATTAATGAGTAAACTATGAGTATTTCCTGAGTGGGGAAATAAATATTACCAAATAATTTTAACTTCTACAAGCAAAACAAAAGAAATCGCATTTTCTACAATATTACAAATATTAAACGAAATATCAACGAAAATCGAACTTAAACAATTTGAAAATTAAAGGCCAAAAAAAGAAATTGTGTTCACCACTTATAATCGTTCACCGAATCTTTGTTATAACTTTAAAATCTCCTCTTTTTTCCGCTTACCAATTTCTCCAAATTCATCTGAGGCTGAGCAGAGACTGTGTCCGGCGCTGCGTTGGCCGACGTTACTGCGGCCGCCGCTGCTGCACTGGATGTGGTCGGCTGAAAACACAACGGATCATCGTAATCTAGCACGGGATTTGCAGTGTTTTCCGACTGCATGAACGACAGGGTATCACATGGTGTTGGTGTTGGTGTTGTCATCGGCGAGGCGGCGACCATTGCGTTGCATGCTTTCGGTGAAGCCGGTGAGAATGACTGAGGTTGAGCCTGATGCAGCTGCGTAAAGCCTGATGATGCTGGCGTTTCTTTTGACAAACGTGGTATTTTGGCGGCGCATGTTTTTGGTGTCGAGGGCAATCTTGTACGTGCAGTTTTTGCTGTTGCCTCCTTATTGCTGGTTGGATTCGAGGGACAGAAGGACGTTTGTCTGCTAGAGGCTTCTGTAGTCATTATATTTGCATCATTATTTGTACCAAGCGGTGTAACGATGTTTGTTCTCTGTGAGGGCAGCACAGAAATATCATTCAAACCGAACTGTTGGAGAGATAAAGAAAATGTTATTAATGTTGCTTCTTGTTGCTTCTGTTTCCAGGACAAACCTTATCTCGTCGCCAAGCGAATAGTTTCTCTCGAAATTCTGCCCGATACGCTATACTGCGGATGGCAGTGTTTATATCATTTTCGGATATATATTTCAAACTACGGTAAGTAATGTCGGCACCTATAAAAATTCAAGTGAAAATAAACTCTTGTATTTTTCCATTCGGCAGCTTTCACCGGCGCTCAGAAATTTCATAACCAATTCCAATTAGAACCCAATAATTTTGTCCCACTACCAAGTGGGACAACACAAACTCCGATTCCAAACTCCGAACGTAAACAACTGCGAACTGTGAGGAACGCAGTAGGAAGCGAAACATATCAGGCGGCAAAACTAAACCATTCCGCGTTATGTTGCCACAACGATATTAAACATTATTACGGAATTTTACGTGCATGACAGCGAAAAGATTTTCCATCCATCTGACGCGATTTTCGAGTGAAAATCTGCAGCGATGTAATTGCACACACATTTCAATGATTGCGATTAATAATAACGCTCACTCACAGAGATTAACAAATATTCTCCATTAATTAATATGATGGAATTTTTAAATGCGAGAAAAGAGACATCTCGTGAGCAAAACCGGTTAACAACTATCCGGCCACCCATGAGCTTGTTTTCGATTTGAAGAACAAATTGGAATGAAGAAAATTATTACTACTAGAGAAAATTTATGAAGAAAATTCTTGTTATACACAAGATTTCATCTCGCAGAAAAAGTGAGACCTCTAGGCAGTTTTATATTTAATGCCACTTACATTTGAGAACCGCATACAGGACCTCCAAATCGAACTCTCGCAGCAACTCCGACATCTTCTGGTCGTCCTCGCCACTGTCGCTGTCATTTCCTCCTTGGTTCTCCTGACCCAGATATTGATAGTTATAACAGCCATTTATGTCCCCCATGTGAGCCTCATTTTCCAAATACTCTTCGCATTTAACAATTACATTTGCTGCCGACATTTTCGACTTGATTTTATTCTCTTTTCCAATTCAATATTTTATTAATTTCTATTTTATAAAACCAAAGCTTTTCTTTCACTAGCTGTGATGTTCATTCGTTCGGCGACGGTTCTGAAGTTCTCACTCTCTTATTTTCCAACTCGTTTCAACGCGCGATTGACTAGGAACAACCTAAAATATGATTCTCATTTTTTTCGCTACCGTGGAATGGGTTAGCAAGGATGCCATCTTGAATTTCCACATTCGCAATGATAAAATTCCATTTCTTATTCACACACATTTCAATTAAAAATTAAGGAATGCCCATGTAATTTGCATAAATATAAAAATCCAGCAAGATACTCACATTAAAATTAAAATAATACTAAAAATGGTCTTTAAAAATTTATTGATAGTAGCACGCTGTCGAAATTAACATACGAATTTTTCAAGAAAACGCCTTCATGCAGAAGTTCATACATAATAATATTCAGTTACATAATGATATTGTGTCACCCAATTGTTGGCAAGTCTTTTACAATTTTTATAAAATACATAGATTTTCGAAAAAAAATTTACTCAGTTTGAGGAGGACGAATTTCTTTGTCACTAGCAATGTCGGAATTTTGATTTTTTTGATCGGTCGTTATTTGAGAAACTTTCAAACTATCATCTCGATTGTCCAGTTTAAGTTTATCTTGGAATATTTTCATCTCGTCGTTTTGCTGAAAGAAAGAGAAACGCTCACCAAATGCCGCTGCGGTAAGTATTCGAGATTCGCGTGAAGGTTCGTCATCAGCGAAGACGAACGCTGAACGTACCTCGCTCATGAAGAATGCTTCTTCCATGCAATTCTTGTGCTTGTTGATCGAACACGCCTCCATGCTCGCCTCGAGCACCTTCTCGAACTCCGACCAGTTGTCGAGGCAGTCCTCGCACTTCAGGCGTGGCTCGTGATCGCGTATTCGGACAATCAGATCCTTGTCGTGCTGGGTGAAGTACTTCTCCTCCTTGAGGCCGCCCTGAGGCTTTCCTAGGCCGCCGCCGGGTCTCAGCACATGCTCGGGTTTTTCACTACTGAAATTTCGAGTTAAGAGTTTGCTGCATGCGGCGTGCGGCGCGGATGCGGATGCAGACGATGATTAGTTGGCGGCGGGTGTTGGTTGGAGAGACGAAGACGTAGATCAATTAATGGCTGATCGGTGTAGCGAAAGCGGCAAAAGTTTCACCTACCCGTCAAAGTTAAATGGGCGTCTTGCGAACCGCTGAAGAAATATACGTCTTAACATGTTAAAAAAATAGAAATCTGACGTGTGAAAATATTTGATTTGGAACGAAGAAGCAAGTTTTCTATGTTTTTCTCAGATTTTCATCACGCAGATTGAGTGCCGAGAGCTTTTTCTTGCCTTCCGCAGCGAAAGCATAACTTCTCGCAAAATTGAGAACCAAATTGAGATCACAATGGCCTTGAATATTACAATTCGCAAAGGATGCAGAAACCTCTAACATTTCTATTAATTAAATTCGCTTCAAGTTGATCGGTGTAGTTATGCGTGTTGATTTTCTCGCTCTAATTACGCGAAAACAGTCTACCGCTGAAAACCTGAAGGTTCTCACATAAGAATTCAGTTGAAAATCCATTGGCTTATCGCGATTTTGAAGAAAATTAAGAGATTTTAAAACTACAAACGATACTCTACTGTACGTCTTTCTAAACTATTCGTCGTTCCAGTCGCAAGGCGATTCCCCTCAGAAAAATAAATATCTCGAGCCTTTCTATCGAATAATTTAATAATTTTCAAATTTTTGTTGAGTTGAAAGTGTCTATCCAGAATGGTTAGCGGTTTAATGCCTTCGAAAAAGCAGAAGTAAATAGCAGCTCGTTATTCCAAATCAAAGGATACTCAAAGATTTCCGATTTCCTCCCACAGAAAAAACAAGCAAGCCAGCCAGCCCGCTACCAAATCCTCAAAATCGACTAAAAAATGCAAATGTCCGCTCGCGAAAACTCGCTCAAAACTCACCATAGCCGAAATACTGAAATTGAACATCAATGATTGTCCATCCAGAGATGGTTCCGCCTGCGGTTCCGCTTCTGCCCACCACTGCACGAGTAACGGTAATCAGAAGTGTGACTCCGCAGGTCATACCGATCATCAGACTGATAACCACAACAACACCACCAACTCCAGTAACAGTAACACCAACTCCAGTAACAGTAACACCAACTCCAGTAACAGTAACACCAACTCCAGTAACAGTAACACCAACTCCAATAACAGTAACACCAACACCAGTAACACCAACACCAATAACAATAACAATAAAGCGAACACCAATAACAACAACACTAGTAGCAGCACCACCAAGAACGGTAATACGAAGGCCGGTGCCACGAGCACGAATCAGTCGGCGAAGGCGAAATCGGGTAGCGGGAAGCGCACGGAAAAGCAGGATTCCGCTCAGAACAGCACGGGCAAGAAGGCGAAATCAGCACGAAAACGTTCGCCGGTCTGGCTGAAGTTTTCCGATACGTCAATTAGCATCGCAGAAAATCCCACCATCGTTGCAGCGCCTGAGCCCACCTCAGCGTGGCGCCCCGGCACCCTCTACTCGGATGTGCTCTTCAGTGCGGGCGCCTCGAGCGTGGTGAAGATCAAGACTCTCACACCCAGCCGCAAAGAAGAAGAAACTCACCCAAAGCAGAGTAGCGCAGTGAAGAAGAGAGCCACCAAAGCGCAGAAGAGTGCCGAAGCGGCTGCCGAAAATGTGGCCGCCGCTACTGACAGGCGTATCATCAATCGCAAAATCCTTCCCGATCCCAATGAATCCAATAAGACGGAAACACCTCCAGCACCATCAATTGAAGCCGCGGACAACGAGGAAGGTGCCGCCTGTCCCAGCCTTTCGGCTTCGGCTGGTGAGCAACCGGTGATTTCGATAGTGGATAGCAAAATTGATGACGCTGCGGTAGAGGGCGCGAAGAGTGAGGCTGCCGCATCCCCCGTACCGAACGCGGCACGGAATCCGAGGAGGAATCGTCGCCGTGGCAACTCCTCCGGCAGCTGCCTGGAGAGCCGATTCAAGCGAGCGAGCCGAACCGTCTCCAGGCATCGCCGCTTGCGGAAGCCGCCCGTCGACGTCCACATACCGCCGTGGAATTACACGATTGTCGATGCCAGGATCGGGACTTTCCCGAAAGTCCTGTACCAGTTCGAGGACGAGAACTACTTGAGGGCGGAGAAGCTGGCCTTGTTGGGTCTGAAGCTGGCTCTGGGCAACAATACGCAGCAGGGCAGGTTTAAATTTTGAGCGAAATCATGTTACGAACACTTATTTTTTGGAATTTTATTCATATATTCAAATATAAATTTTAAAAATTGTAAATATTGTGTGGCAACTTTAATTTACCCGTCGTAATTGACTTTCGAAGTTCACCGCGATTACAATTACCATCTCTGTGTTGTAATCACAGCATGAATTCAATCCATACTATTTTCAAAATATAGCGAATTTCATATAGAAATTCAATTTCATATAGAAATTAAATAAACAAAATATTTGGATATAATTAAGAAAAAAAATTACACAAAGTATTTTCACTAAATGTTGAATTTTCAAAAAGTATTGAATAATTTCAATACTAGACATTTACAACACTGGTTGACCGGCAACTAGAGAGCCAACAACTAAAAACGAATACCACCAAAAGAGAAATCTGAAAAACAACTGGATATTCCAAAATCCACAAAAGGCCTTGAAGAGAGCAAGAGAGAGTTTTCCACTGTGTACGCCCACTTGAACCCACAAAATCCCAACTCAAAGTATCTACAAGAGAGTTAACTCAAGAAGAGAACTAGAAGAGGGTGGAAATAATATACACAAAACGGTAGACAAAACGGGTTCCATGAACGAGCTCACAGAAGTGTAGAGTGTTTGGCAGCTGCTGGACGTGGGTTCGTGTCGCGTGTATTGACGTATTGTGAACTGAAAAATTCAATGAATTGTCTGCCCACTACAGGGAGAGCAAAAGAGAATTCAATCAGTTGATTTGTGCGATAAAAATCCGTGTTCAATTCGTAAAGAATTCCAACCTTATATAGGTGAAAATTCTCTCCAAAATTTTTATAACAAATAAATAGAAGTGTTTTGGTTCCCAAAAAAGAGAAATGAAATGCATTTGACAAACGAAAATTACAACACCGTCTAGAGAAGAGTGAGAATATATAGAGAAGAAGAAGAAAAAGAAGAAGAAGAAAAGAGTGGAAACGTCGGCTGGAAACAAGTTTGAAATCTTTCGCGGACAGCAAGTAAGAAAAAGCAAATCAGAGAAGCAAACGCACAGCACAGTGTAAACAGATTGGTAATAAAAGAGCACCAAGCAGTGGAAAAGTAGTAGAAAAATGTATGGAGCTGGAAATTAATATAAATTACAACTAAAAAATCAATAAGTTTCGATTACTTCGTTCTGTAATTCAAGTTATCTGAATTGCGTTCTGTTCCGTTAATTGCAATAACTAACCTAGAACACAACAACAACAACACCTGCAGCAAAAACAAATAGCAGTGAAATACTGCTCTCGCCCTCTACGAAAACAACAACAAAAGTCGCTAACATTTCCTACTCCATTTGACAATTAAATTTAATTGCTCTCAATTGTTGCTCTTCTTGAGTTCACTGTTGGACACTTCCAGTGTTGAGAAGCATACAAATTTGAAGTTCTAAATTAAAATAGTTGATTTTGTAAGAATTACAAAGTGTCAATTTCGGCATTCTTTTACTCCACATTTTTATAATTCAGTTTTATTTTCAGTGAAGTTATCAATTTAGATGAATTAATAAATAAATGAAATAATAAATTTAAATATAACTTGGAAATTACATATTTAGTTTGAATAAAAATCCAATAAGTATTTCGGCGAAACGGATCAATTAACTCAACATTTGCGCGATGCCACCTTCTAAAATGCCAACAGCGGCTCTAAAACGCGGTCGCAGTCATTCGTCGAACTGCCACGCCTTCTCATCACTTTTCTGCATCAACCCACACACGTCAAACGCGAGCTTTCGTCTGTCAACATTTGTGTTGTTGGGAGTGTTAATTGTCGCCGCCAACGCCATTGATGAGGTTTGTAACATTTTATTGTACTTTTAGTACGTTGAAAAGTAGTATTTTTTTCTATTTAGTATTAAAGAAAGCAGCATGCTTTCATTTCATTTTGTATTCATTGATAATTCTCATATTTTCTACCTTTCCTCGTTTACCGTGCGTTGATCAATTCGGTGTTTTAAGCGGAAATCGTTTAAAATTTATATTTCATTAGTATGCAGAAACGTTCAGCGTCGCCAACTTTTTTGTAGTGACGAGCTATTTGCGATTGTATGCATGGGTGTGTGTGTGTATGCGTGTGTGTGTGTGTGTGTGTGCAGTATTCATCCGGAACTAATTTAATAGCCGAATTAATGCACGATTTCTTTGATATTTAACTGTTTCCAATATGTTGCAAAACGTCTTCATTATAATTATCGTACAACAATTGCAAACGGACATCATTGAAAACTTTTTAAATATAAAAATAACTAATTTCAAAATGCATTTCGTGAAACTCGGAAAAAGTAATTAAAGAAGAAGAGAAAAGGGATTCAAAACGTACGAAACACGAAACACGTCTGGCGTGCCAGCTACCGCGACTAATCGTTTACACAAACAAATGACTAACTGATTCATTCCAACGTCGTAATCAACACTCATTCAAACACATAAATATTGACTAATGGATGGACTTGAGCGACGAGTTTTTGAACAGGCAAACCAAGTTAGAGGCAGAAAAATCAACCAAATTCCAAAATACTCTAAAATTGTTCGGTTTCTGGGCGGGGGAGGGAAGAGGGAGGGAGTTACAGGTAAGCAGAAGGGACAGATAATCCTTCATATGCACGAGAAACGAGAAGATATTCCAAGTTAAGGAAATCGAGTTGAAGTTATATTACGTAAAAAACGCATAGATAATCTATCAGGTTGTCTATCAGCTCAAATAAGTGAAAATAGACACTTCATTCCCTGTTGCCCTCTTTAAAGTTTAAAGCAACACAGTTTTCTTCCTCCTCGCAATTAGTTTTCATTTCAATTAGTTTTCATTTCTGGTTTGTCTGATAACTTCTCGTCGATACTACGTAGAAGAGTGACGTTTGCTCAAATGAAAGTGTTAAAACTTCAGCGAAACATTGAATGGCAACACTTAAATTGCTACTCCTTTTTTTCACTGACGCCTCCGTCAGCTGCCTCCTCACACTATCTGTCTGCTGCATAATTTAACGTTTTTCCCTTTAGCTGAAAAGAAATACCAAGAATTTCTTCCTCCTACACAAACTTCATTTATCTTCAGACATTTTTTTCTCTCTACGATTTCCTTTTCTCGACGAAGAACTGCGCAGTCTTCTTCTTTTTGTCTTTTTTCTTGATATTGATAGCGTTTCCAGTAACCACGATTCGATTTTATGTTACATTTTCTCTAGAGAAAATATATTTTATGTACATTAAGTAGCGTGGCGCCCCTGATTGTTGTGCACCGCCATTTGTGTTCCCCAGCATGTAACTATTAATTTTCTTCCCTCTGGTGTGTGTTATTCTCCAAAATTCTTCTATCGAAATTTAATCAGTTTTGAGTCCTTCTCAGTTCTATCATTCTCTTCCAATCTACTTGAATAAAATATTGCTTCCATCAAGTCGGTGTCAATAGAATAATAAATAACCAGAGTTACACCTGCATAAGTTCGGCTTCTCTAGTATTTTGAAATCTACTCCGTTTATGCTGTAGTTGGCTGCCGCCCTCCATTACAAACACTGAAAATTATCAACCCTGACAATGGGAATAGAAAATTTTTACTCTTTAATGTACAGGGATGATTATTCTTCTTTTTTCTCTTACAATCTCTTCGTTGAGAGTCTCACTCTTAGGGAATGAGCAGCACTAATTGAGTAAACCGTGTAAATACTTGCTCGTGCACAACAACAAATGTACGCATTGCATGCTTATGAATGAGCATAAAATGAGAGAAATCCAATGAAATATACGAGAGAAAAATGCTCTTGCTCTCTATTGAAAATGTGAAAATAGTGGGCGAGGTTGCCACATTTCTTGTTTGTTTATAAAAACCTATAAATTTTTGCTTCTTTTTTATTGCTTCTTTTTTTTTCAATGTAATAAAGTTGATTAATAAACAACGAAAAATTTTGTAAATACTGGAAATTCAAGAAATTTATGTTTATGAGGATGAACAGATAGAACAACCTGGACAAACATTTCCAGCAACGAGGGGAGAAGGAAATAAATACACGACGCGACAAGCTTGAGGTTAGGAAGACAATTTAATAAACGGATTTAATTAGGCTGATTATGACGTCCATGTTAGTCGTGTCGTGCTTGTTTCAGAAAATGCCGAGACTGCTGAAGAAATCGCCGTCTGTCTGCCCCAGCGGAAGAGAGCTATTTTCGTGCTTACGTGTGTGCATTTTGATGTAAACAACTCTTACGGCATGACGACCAATCTTTTTTCTTGCTTTCCTTTCACTCTGCCATCCTATAATAAAAATTTCTTACAAAGAAATGCAATTGAATACATAAAAAGCATATTTATAACGATTTTTACAGAAGAAACGACTAAAACGAAGTTGGCTGCCTACAGAAGTTACATCAACAGCATATCAATTCAAATTATAGTTATTTCTACTAAAATATTAAGATTTTGCTGAGTAATAATTATGTGGAAGTAATTTACTATTTAACACGACAATTTGAAGTCAAGATGGAAGTAAACAAAGCATCTCAATCTGAGCACAACGTCAGTCACAAACAGTCACAAAGTGGTCGCAGGTAGAGAAAATTCAGTTAATAGCTATCAATTCAGTGGACAAAAAAGTAGCATTTCGTCAAGGCAGAGAGAGGCCGTCATAACACACACACACACAGACACACACGCACACTTCGAAGCAGGTACAGTGCAGTAAGATTAGAAACGCGATCTGACAGAAAAGCCAATATAAATAAAAATAAACCGGCTTACCTACGCACACGCACACCTCGAAGAAACTCCGGCCAAACAAACCACAAACCGACACACACAGCGACAAACAGACTGCGCCACACCAAACCACGCGACAGACAGCCAAACAGACAGACAACCAGATGTGACCGACGTCCGTCTTTACAGATAGACAGCAGACGTCTTTACAGATGGACTTACTTTGCTAACTAGTTGTGTACGGCTGTCGACCTGCGCGAGTATCTGCGACGGTGTGACCAACCGAATTAGCCACGCCTCGTTGGCGGTTGCAAAAATCAGCAATAAATGGATATCCCACTAACATCCGGCCAGAGTTGCCAACGCGTAGATGGATTTACAAATATTCAGCTGCATTAGATGGGCTTGGAATGTCACAGTGAAATTTTTTATTTCATTTTTTAATTTAACTTTAAATTAACTAGTAAGAAATGAGAAATAAATTTTAATTTTTCTTTTTAATTGTAAGCTAATATGTTATAAATAAATAAATAATAAATTTGTGTAGAGCAAAATAGGATGCTGTTCGATGTACACGATGGTCAACAGCCAAGTTGTTTTCAACAGTAGAGTGATTAACAATTATTTGCTAATGTGGTTATGAATATAAAGTGATCTGCTGTCGAAGAATGCATAATGTAGAGCGATATTAATATGCAGAGCGACTAAACGTCATTATTCGTCGTCTTTTATGTCTTTTATTGATGTAAAAATAGGTTTACTTTTAAATACTCGGAATACCTAAAAGACGACGAATAATTTTGTTTAGAATGACGAAATGTAAAAATCCCCCATCTAAATTTCGCTTCCCAAATGCATCCGATTTTGAAGAGCGTCTGCTTGAAAAATTAATACAGGATTTGCAATTTGAATATTTCAATGCAAAATAAACATCCGTTTGATTGCAGAACGTCTGCAAAGAAATGGAACGACGATTTCTTCATTTGGTTGTTTATTCAACGAATTGTATTTGCTTGTGGTTTTCGTTGCGTTGACGATTCCGATTGCGGAATAGAAATCAAGAAAATGGTGCTGCTTCATCGTTCTTTTTTTTTTTACTTTAAATTCTTTGACAATTTTTTTATTCTGTTGATTTGATTTGGTTTGACTTAAAATAAACAGAAATTTCTTATGAATGAAAGTGTTTCAGCTATTTTGTTGATTATCGATTATCGATTATCGTCACGCAATGACATTCCCAAAATGTTGCTATTGTATTCGTCATTCGATAGCTGTAACGTAGTTTTAGTTTTTACTTACTTGTTGCTGCTAAACTATCAAGTAACTCTCAGTCAAGTCAAGCGTTATGAGTCAGCATGCATTTGTGTTTGTGAATGTGAAATCAATACTTCGATGATTAGAATCTTGAATCAGTTTCTCGCAGTTGCAGCCGCCTTTGCTGTGACTTAAACTGCGAGGAGAATTTGAAGCTGCATAGATAAGCAACTACAAAATGCGTCAACAATAAAAGAAAGAAGAAAAATATTTCTTTAATTTTACATGTAATTTGAATGAAATAACATTTTAATGACATCATTTAAATTTCTTCAGAAAACTTGTAAATGTAACTTAAAAATTTATTTCATAAATAATCTCATCTATATTAACTAAATATATTTAATTTAATTAAATCTTCATTTCCTCCCCCTCCCAGTTTATTTTAACCTTCTTCTCGCCGCAGTTCTGCGCATCAGAAATGCGATTTATTAGAATATTTAATATCAAAACAAACACATTTGTGTAAAAAGCTCATTAGAGGTCACTTGAGATTATCAATATCCGGGAATGATTGGCAATTATTAGTAATACGTGTGGTGGTTGTTGTTGCTGCTTTTATATTGGAATTGCAAACACTCAGCGACATTTAATGCAATTAAAATGACAGACCAAAATACTTCATTTCATCAACTTTGATGACAAACGCTTGATCATCATTATTTTCTTGAACGAAAAACTGTTTGCTTTATTATTTTTGTATTTCCTGAAATACTGACAACATTATTTACTTTATTTAATTATTATAAAATACTTGAACAAATTTGAATCGTTCTTGTTTTTCTTTTTCAGGTAAGAATTGATTTAAAAGTCTGCAGCTCACTGGAAAATACTGGTAACAATTTATTCTACGTTGCCTGCTTAATTCAGTTAATACGATCTGTTGAATAATATTTTTTGTTTAAAATTTACTAAAAAATAATCTGAATAAATAGTTTGAAGAAATTTAATGATCTTATTATTAATAAATAGTTTTCGATTTAAAAGCGTAAATTACGAGTAGTTTTTTGTTTATTTTTTTAAAAATACTTATCGCGGACATGAACGAAAACTATTAAAATTATTTTTACCTTAGCAGGTACAAAAACCACAACACTGAAGAATTTCCTTTGTTAAATTCTAACATACGTAAAATTTTGATTTTCATTGTCTCTTTCTATGTGTTTTTCTGGAATTTTCCTTATTTTATCGATTTTCGATTAATCCATGATTGTGTTTTTCGATAAATCGACTTTAACTCTCGCCATTTTTTATAGTTTTTCATTACACATCCTAATTTAAAAAAATATTACGAAGATTTCTAGTTAACTTCGTTCAACTGCGGGTTCAAATCTCGTGAGTGTAAAGCAAAGAAAAAACATCGAGTATTTGAAATATTCAAATAGAATGATTTAAATCTAAAAGAATTCACAGTTTTATTGATGTTTTGATTACTTGACATTAAGATTTTTAATTCCTTGAATTCGATGTTTTTTCCAAAAAAAATTCCTCTGCTAAAAATAACAAAATTCCTTCACTTTTTTCTGAATTTTTTTTTGTTATTTATATCTTCATGCATATTAAAACCGAAGAACATAAAATTTTTATGTGGATTTTCTTCTCTGGTGGAAACAACAGAATGCAAACAAAGAAAATGCAAGTGAAGAAATATTCTTCTTCCACATGAGTTGCCAACGAAGCGCAACAAACACGCGATGTGTGCGTTTGAATGCTTGAGCGAGCGTTCGTGTGTTGCTGCTGTTGCTCTCGTTGTTGTTGGTTGGCGATGATAATGATCGCAATGCTGATAATTACGTAATGACGTAGTAAGAAAGTGTGCAAAAATAAGTATGTAAGTTTGTGCGTTTATGCAAGCTTTTGTGCGGCCTCTCTGTTGTTGTTGTTGTTCTTTAAAGTTGTTCTTTATTGTTGTTCTTCCCTCTCTTGAAAGCACGTAAGAAGCTGCCACACGCGATATTAAAAGTCGGTAAATAAGAATTATTTGACGTGCGCACGCAATGCACACAAATGATGATTTTGATGATGATTTCATGCTTAAGTTTCTTCACAATTTACAGTGAGAACTAAAAGTATGGCAGCGCTTTACACTGGAAATTCCTGGAAATTTCCTGAATATTCTTCTTAATTATTTCATTCATGCTAATCGTTCATTTCTACTTGATGTGTGGAGTGGGTTTGGTAGTCTTAACCAGCCAGCAGCACCCGTCTGTCTGTCCCCGCGCTCTCAAGTTACTCAGCTGACAGTGTGTTCGCTCGCCTACTTGGACGAAAAAAAAAGAACCTCTTTATTGCTCTCTGCAAACTACTTCCGCTCATCATCAGTCAGCTTCCAACAACATTTGCCAATATGTTGATGCAACATACATACATAAATAAATGTTCTGATACATGTTTTTGAAGTAAATGCTGCGAGTAACAATGTACTGTGTTGTTATTGCATTGCTGCTGTTCCTCGCCTCTCTCTCTCTCTCTCTAGTTATTAAAATCTCCTCTCTGCTTCTTCCTTACTTTGTCTTTCATGTGCGTGGCCATTTTTCACGCTTGAATCTTGAATCTTCTTTACATTAAATTATGAATTGTTGTGGCCGATGTCGGTGGTGTTGTTGCTGTTAAATCTTTTAAGACTTTCGTGGTAAACGCTGCACACTCATCAGCAAACCAACAACAACAACATTACGTGCGGTGATGCCATCTCGTGGTTTTCGTCAGGGTGGTGGAAGGAAGTCTTCGCAGTGAAAAAGGAAGTTTTGTTTCTTCTCATTCATGCAAAAGAGATTCTTGGAACTCTGAATGTATTAATAAGATTTTTAATAAGCAATTAAAAGCATTTGAAGTCGGTGGCTGAGTGAGAAACGAAGCGAAGCGATGAGATTCCTACAAGCTTGACGTTCAGTTAAATAAAATTTAATATTTAGTTAATGAAACTTCTGACAAGTTTGCGATCTCTCAGTTAATTTATTTCTCTTGCGAAAAACTCGAGAAAAATTGTTAAAAAATTGAAAGCGCGACTTTAAAATAACAAGCAGAAACCACGAGGACACGAGGAGGACACGAGGAGGACACGAGGAGGACGCGAGGAGGACACGAGGAGGACGCGAGGAGGACAGCAAGGAGACTCGAAGTAGCAGAGCGTTGATTCCCGTGACTCGAAAGTTCACAGAACTCTGCGAAACTCATTCCGTTGCTGCTGCCGCTGATATCGCTGCCGCAACAGAATGAAATTCTTGTCATTCTAACCTATTTTCTCTCATTTCCATTTGTTACACTTTTAATGTTGCTGTTTTGCTTTCCTTTTTCCCTCTGCTACTTTGTTTTGTTGCCGTTGTTGTTGGTTTTGACAGTCGACTTGTGGAGTGCGAACGGCAGGCAGGCAGGAGGCAGTCAGGCGGCGACATGCGGCGGTGAGTGGAATCGCTAGAAATCCTGGCAACAATCAACTTCAGCAGCAGCGGGAGTTTCGGAGTTTCGATGCCAGCGAAGAGGATGCCGTTCTCGGTTACACTGCAAATAAATGAAGCCGCTGTTTCGAAGTCTAGAGATGAAGGATTTTTTCTTCTTCATCTCGAGCGAGTGTCATCATCGATTGTTCATTAAAATATTTTTTGAACAACTCTAACTTTTCTTAACAATTGAATTCATCACAATCGTCATCATAATAATAATAATCATCATTACCATCATCATTATAAACATCAACAACAACGAGAAAAAAACAGTAAAAAAATTACATCGTCATCATTATCGTTATCTTAATAGTCGTAGTCACCATCACTATCAGCATCATTATCACCACAATCACCATCATTATTTTCATGATAATCATCATCATAATTTTTACCATAATCATCATCGCTATTATACTCATCGTCGTTATCATTACCATCATAGTCATCATCTCCATCATCCTCGTCACCATCGTCATCATCATCATCACTATCATCCTCAGCCTCATCTTCATTAACATCGTCCTCACCATCATCGTCATCGTTATCCACATCATCCTCATCATCCCCATCATCATCCACATCCTCATCTTTATCACCATCATCCTCCTCATCGTCACCATCATCGTCATCCCCATCATCATCACTATCATCCTCGTCATCCTCATCCTCGTCATCCCCATCATCAACACCATCATCCTCATCGTCATCCTCATCACCCTCGTCATCCCCATCATCATCACCTCATCATCATCTTCATTACCATCATCCTCATCATCATAAACATCATCCTCGTCATCCTCATCTCCATCATCCCCGTCATCATCATCCTCATCCTCATCTTCATTACCATCATCCTCATCTTCATCATCCTCGTCATCATCGTCATCATCATCGTCCCCATCATCGTCATCCCCATCATCATCACCATCATCCTCGTCATCATCATCCTCGTCATCCTCGTCATCTTCATCCCCATCTTCATCCCCATCATCCTCGTCATCATGAATATCAAAATTTCAAACGTAATCTTATCTACTCGTACAACAATAACAAATCAATCTGTGAACTGAAGATTTTGTTATCAAGGGGATCGAAAACGATTGATTCTCTCACATGCTGGTGGCTGCCTGGATATCCAGCTGATTGTTTTCTGTGTTTCTATTGTTGCTTTTTCGATTGTTGTAACATTTGATCTCGCTTGTCAGCAACAGAAGCAAAATTTATTGCCAATTGATACAGTTTGACATGCTGCGATTGTTGTTGTTGTAGTTGTTGCTGCTGCTGCCACACATGCTTGCTGTCGTCCTTGTTGTCGTCCTTGTTGCAGAATAGTTGTCGTCAGAGCGATTAGAGAAAACAAGTTGCACTTTATTAGGATGAACTAGAAGAGTGTGTGAGAGAGTGAGAGAGAGAGAGAGTGAGAGAGAGAGAGAGATTGCAATTGTTTGTGATAAAAAAATAAAAGCTAAAAAATAACGAAAAATTAATTTATTGAAAATTTCACTCTTTTTAGCAAACACAGAAAATCGATTTACTTGTACACGCGTAACCCGCAACTCTGTGTGTGTGTGTGTGTGTGTGTGTGTATGTGTGTGAAGTTTCTGCTGCATAGAAATGCTGTTCAAATTTTTTAGCGGAAAAAATGCCAACATTTGAATAAAAATGCCTGCGTTGCTAACACGAACTGAATAACGACGACGATGTACTCGGCTTCCGCGCCCGAGGAGTCACGTGTCACGCCACGATTCGATATTTTTGATGTTTTTCCCCTTTTTTGTTTCTACAAACTTTAACTTGAACACTTTATATCATTGAAATCCATTCATTTTTTGTTTTTATATTAATTTAAAAAAATTAAAATATTTTAATAATTTAAAAAAAATTAAAATTTAAAATATTAAAATAAAAATTCAACATTTAACATTTAGTTTACTTGATTTAAATTACTTAATTTAATTCAAAATTTAATTTGTGCTAATTGCTTCTCTCCACTTCTTCTTTCTCTTTCTCTTTCTCCTTCTCCCGTTAACATTGCCTGCCTCTCTCTCATTAAAACAATTTCCTCTCTTCTGTGATTGCCATCATCCGTATTTTTTAATGCACTTTGTAAGTCGCATTAACTTTTCTCTACGAGAACTTGTGCGTTTTTATGCTGGCTTTTATTGCAATTTTCTCCTCGACTTGCTTTCTTTTTCATGATATTTTTTCTTGATATTTTTATCTTCCTGCCATTTTGCGAATGCGACAGCGACAGCTTCACAAACACACCGACTCACACTCCCACCCCACTCACTGAGTGACCCCGTCTCGCTGGTCTGTCTGACTCTTCGTCTTTAACGTCGCTCACGTCGCTTTCATGGTTAATGAGTTCAAATGAAGGCAGCGCCAGTTGATAGTGAAAAATAATAACTTGGACGCCATCATTCACTGTCACTGTCAGCCACTCTGACAGAGAACTGCCAACATTCCATTCTATCGGCTCTCAGCCCTTTTGAAAGAGAGACACCGAGAGAGAGAGCGAGCGAGTGTGTGTGCAAGCGTGTGCTCGCTGAGAGCGGTGTAGGTGGACGACTGTGAATGCAGCTCATTATAAGCTCAGCGCACACTTATGAATGCCGTTCTTTGTGTTCGCTTGCTGGTTGCGTTTTTCTCGCCTCTCACGCTTTCCACTTCCTCGTGGTGCGGCATCTTCTGGCTTAACGAGGGTCAGCGATGGTCTTCTCTGCTCTGTTTTTTTTTTGCTAATTACATAATTTTCACATTTTAATTTCCTTTCTCAGTGAAGAGAGCTGAAGAGTTTTTATTGCAGTGTAATTGATGTCGACGAAGGCTTTTTCGAATTTGCACTTGTAATCTGCAGCACATTTTTTCAGCAAACTGCGAACTATGAAAATTTCCTCATCCACCTTCTTCGACCCTCCCTCCCCCCCCCATCCCGTCATCCCACTTTCCGTACAGTTTGTCAAAGCGTTTGTTTTCGATGCACTTTAATTATTTAATTGAATAATTTCCTTCCCGCATTAATTCAAACTTAATTGTTATTCTTCTGCGAATTGTAAAGAAGGTTTTTAAGCCAGAGATTTTCTTGTCCTAAACTTTAAAAAACTTTCTGCTCTCTCTTGTTAATGTAATGAAAGTTTTTCTCTCTTATTCTTGCTGCTTTCTTTCTTTTTCGTTTCCGATCTCATTGTTTGCGGGTGCATTTAACGCCCGTAATTCTCCTGGTTTTCCTCCTCTTGTGCTCTCCAATCTCTCTCTGGCACTCAATCGGATCAGTTTCGCCTCAAATATCGTATTTTCTCACTCACAATCGCCTTTTAATTCTTCCCACTCACACTCACACTCTACTTCTTCTCACAGCTTACAGTCTAGAAATCCCTGTATTGTTGTAATTGCGTTCCATCGAATATCCCGTATGAATGAAGAGAAAAACTAACTGGTCGAGTAGTTACACTGAGAAACGTCACGTCTACACTGAGAAACGTCATGTGAAAAATAGTCATTGTTAACGAAGTACAAATTGCTGCTGGTTGTATTGACGAATAACTTGGTCAGTTTGAGGAATGAAGTTTGTCAGTACGACGACAAACCTTTACTGTCGCAGTAACTAGAAATTTCATCCAATTGACTATCGAAATCTTTTCATATTGAAGAATTATTTCATGTACGTTAAAAAATATTCAGTGCAAAAACGCTCTAAAAATCGGGATGCTTTGTTGACCTGAATTACAGGGATTTCATGACAAAGTTTTCATTCCTTTTCTCCCACTCTGAGCAAGATTATTGAATCCCTTACATTTCCTTCTTTTCCCCACATTCTTCCACCCTCTCTCTCGCTCCTCCTTCTCATCCTTGTGCCTCTTAAATCTGAGGATTCGAGGAAGCCCCGCTCACATAAATCAAGGCAGACATCATTGTTTTGTTGCCAACTCAGCGCGAATGCAGGAAGCCAACGTTGAATGCATCAACGGACGAATGAATGGCTGATAGGATGGAATGAATGGACAAGTGAATGGCTGACTGATTGTCTGACTGTACCGCGAACGATACCACAAGCGATGAAGATAAAGAGGACTGCATTCTGTTTTGCTTCCTTGTGTCTTTTTGCTGTTGGCTTACGGAAAAAAAATGTGTGGGTGATTCTAGTGATTGCGGTGAATACTGAAGCAAGTGTAACTTCTGAAAGTGATCGTGTGATATTAAATCAAATGATTCGTAACGGAGAGGAGCTGCTCAGAAATGAAGATATGAATTCCGAGAAATGCTTCGAGTCTTCTCTCAGTACTGATGATGATGATGATGGTGATGATGATGATGATGATGATGGTGATGATGATGATGGTGATGTTAATCCTCCTTAAATTTTTGAAAGAATGAAAAATATGAATGCTTTCTAGACTGAGGATTCTCAGTTCTTAAGTTGAAAATGAATGTTTTTCCTTAATTATTCAAGAGAATTCATTTTTATAAATCCCATAATAATTCCCATAATAATTCCCAAAATTCATGGATTTTTTTTAAATGCACACATTTTTGCCAAATTTTCATTCCTCTCAGAATTAAAAAAAAAAAAAAAAAATTTAATTGCATTTTATACGCAAGTTTCATTCAGGGAAATGTATCGGTGACCAATAACTTTCCAGAATTCATTCGGAGACTTTGCATTCTGCGATGGAAGTGTCCGTCGACACTCGGACGTTTTTGATATCTTTGTTCGTGGCATCGATTTTCATGTCATTGTCCTCATAATTATGCTGACACTTTTCTTTTTTTCTCTTCCTCATCCCTCAGTTTTTCCTCGCTTAGTTTAAAAGTTATTGATGCTGGTTTTTCCCCTACTTTCTGCTTCCTTGTCCTCCTTTTTTTGTACTCTCAACTCGTTCCTCTCCAACGAACTCCATCATCATCTACAGTTTATGTCAGGCATCAGCAACAATTGCTTTGTTGACATCGATTGCAGATTATTTTCGTAGATTTCATTGTCTTCCCCCACAAGATGAGAAACTTTGCAAGCACAAGACTTCATCTTGCATAACGACTTCAAGCTTACAGAAAACTGGAACTTTTCACTTTAAGATGATTCTGCGAATGATTGCGGGTACTCGTGACTGTTGTCACTTCTAAAGCTTTTGTCGTTGTTGCAACTATTTTCAATATCGTAGTTTCTGATGATGTCTGTACCAAATTCTTCTTTATTTTCTGAGCGATTAAGCAACTCTTGTGAGCGCTGGTTTCCGTAGAGAGGAATTAATTATTCCATCAACTCGAAAACTATTGTGGAGGGAGATTTAGATGGCGAGATTATGGCGAAACGATGCGCACACCCGATATAACCTCAACTATTTCCGATTATTATGGTGACGAGCTAATTTTAATTTTACTAAACGCATCTCAACTTCAACTGAAACAGAAAAAAAGAACCAACAATCACTGTAGTCATTTCGTTCGTTGTGTTTTGACAGTTTTGAGCCAACAGTCGACAGTTTGTGTAACAACTGTGACGACGGCAATTATTTGCCTCTTCCCCTCTCCATTTTCTACTCCCTCCCCCCCCCTCTCTCTCTCAAGATCTTCTTTCAAAGCAGCTGTGCTCGCTCTTCTCTCTTCGTTTGAAATTCAAGCTTTCGTCCCACTGCAAAACGGGTCTCAACGCGTTAGATTACACAGTTTGACACTCAGCTGTTACGCTCGTTCGTTCAACGCGTTTAGTCGGTACAACCCACCCGCCTGATAATTTAGCGGCGTGACTTCGCCGTCGTTTGGGGAGCGTTAAGCTCAGACAGGATTTTGCCGATGACGTTCGTCCGTCATCCGTAATGACAGCGTCATTTGCCGAAATTTCTTTCGATGTCAAACGGGTGGGTGAGTTAGAATGTTAGTTGTTGGGGTTTGTTAAGGGGTGTGAAAGGGAGGGGAAGGGGAAGGGAAGGGGGGTGGTGTGGATCAACTTCTCTCAATTGCTTTCAACACTTTGACTGCCATTATTAGTTGTTTTTGTTGCTGTAACAGTTTGTTCGAGGGAGTTTTAGCGGGGTTTTTTTTTTCAATTATAAATTGTTTCTTGCAGAACTTTTCCTTTATTTCTACTCTTGATCGCCTCCCTGAGAATCCATTTTGATGTATTTGTCAAGAGGGATTATAAAAGGATGAGAACGGCAAAAATTTGTCCTTCTTTTTCTCTCTTTACTTCTCACAAGTCTTTGTGATTTTCGACTTTTCAAATTTTTCCACTTCAAATCGAATTAAACTTGCTAATTTCCTGCTGGTGACATCTGTTGGCAGCACCATCCTCGTCTACATGCAGCTGATCCTTCTGAAATCCTTAAAGCTTTGACAGCTGTTTTTCTCTGACAGCTTCTTTCGTCGGCTTCTTTCGTCGTCTTCTCTCTCGCTCTCCACAAACTGTCACCACACGCAGAGAGTGTCAGCAAACACTCAACCCAGCAGTGAAAACGGTTCTCTCTGAGAAAATACGATGATTGCATTGTCAAAATTTATGAAGTCGCTCTTGCAAGTGGAGGGCATCAACTCGGTGCAGCTACTTAATAACACTTGCAGTTGTCCTCCTCACGTAACAACTTCCTCGTTTCCTCAGCAGCAGCGGACTTTTAAAGTTTCGCTTTACTACTTCTTTCAGTGCTATTTTGAGTTTAGTCTTCGAACTGAAATTCTTCCCTTCCGAAGTTTTATTTTGCTTTCTCTAGAAAACACTTCGGTCATTTTTTGCTTCCTCCTTTTTTGCCTCACAATTTCAATTTCAACTTTCATTTCCCTTTTCTGCAAATATCAGGAGGAGGAGGGTTTTCCCCCCCTATTCTCCCTCCCATCCAACTTCTCATCTCATCCTCTATTACAACGTAAGCCTTTCATCCGATTTGATGTGGAATATTCGTCCTCACTACGTGGAGTTTTTTTATTTTCTTACTTTTGCATGTGGAAGCAGCAGAATCCTGCTCACTCACTGCTGCTGCTGATGTAGAACAGCGCGAACTGACGTCCTCCTCTTCCTACTTTTTTTTCCGAAATACCTTCGAGAGCAACAAGTTTGAATTTTTATTTGGTTTTCTAGAGTTTTAGCGGCTCCAACGCCACTCTGCAGGATTAGCAACTCTTACGATTTTGTAAGCACAGAATTAGTATTCGATTTTCTCCTTATTCACGCTTCGTCATTCGCAGTTTAACGATTACTTATGCGTGATATTTTCGCTTGCAATGCGATTTTATTGTACTTCTTGCGAATCCTATTGAATGCATGAAGAAATCTCACTGGCGGGAGGCGAAGACATATGAATGGAATCACCAGGCACACCAACGAGCAGCGGTGCACGATGCACCGGAACCGGAAATATATACACTGCTACCGACTGCACCGACCCTGCCAGTGTGTGTGAGTCGGTTTCCCTCTCATGTCTCGGTGCTGATAAATGCGTTTGGTTCTCCAGCTCCGCGTCATTGCTGTGCGCGGTTCACAGTGGTGCAGATGAGATTTTGAAGTGAAGAAAAAACGATATTTAATACACTCAGCTGTGTTGTGAATTATAATTAAAATTCGGATTATCGAATTCGAATTATCCTTTCTATAATATTTGAACTCATTTACAATTGTAAGAGTACACATCTTCTCTCGCCGGATTCCGGGTTTCAGGTGAAGTTCACAAATCTTTTTCCGTTGACAATTCCGAATTTCGACAGAAACTGTTAGATGAAGAATTTTAAAATTTTTTTTTTATTTTTTTTTTTTTATTTTTTTTTAAATTTAGCTCTTTCTCACAATGTTAACACATTTTCTCGTGGGGGAATTCACTTCATATATATGTGTGTTTGTGTGTGGATGCTTGCGCGCGTGTGTGTGCGTGCGCTTGCCCTGATGTACCGGTGCACTTTATCTGTAGTCGCATTTTACAAAAAATCGCTGCAAATGTTATGATGACACGAATGAATAGAAATGGTTTCTGGTTATATGAGCAACACAGTCACGAAAACACACACACACACACACACACACACACACAGACACACACACACACTGTTACACACAGTGATACAGATTCGGAAACCTGCACACACACACATCACACCGAACCAAATGTATTTTTTTATATCGTTGACTGCATCAAATTTGGGGTCAGATGTAGCGCACTTTTAGCGCTACAAATGTGCGCCGTTTTTTCGGTGCGAGTGTATTTGTATTCCCGCTGGTGCCTCCTGTGTATCCAAAAGCATCCACAGCAAAAGTGGTAGCAATAATTCGTGTACAAGGAATCAATACTTCGAAGTGTATAAATTGCATTAATTCGGCTAAGTTTTTCACACTTCGACTACTGTGAACTTCCTCCTCCTTCTCACTCTTCACTCCACTGCCAACTTTTCGTTACGCTTTCACATTTCTGATTTTTCTCTCTCGGTTTTCTGTACTCTTTTTACCGCTCGATTGTTGTGTGGGAGATTTGAGGAGAGAGAGAGAGGATATTCAACTTGTTCTTCTCTTTTTGCTATGCTTTGGAAATTTTCTCTGAAGCAAGCAAAAAGTTTGTAAGCAATTAATTTACATTGCTTATTTTTTCGAGTGTAGTTTAGTTTCATATTTTCCATTCTGTTTGAACGCCCGGTGGGTTGAAGAACGTATTTTTTGCACTTCCGTGTGTGCTTCCGTTTTTGCATCCATTTCGATTATTTCCACGTTTTTGCTAATTAATCTTTGTAGCAGCGCTCGAAGTCTGTTCTTGCACTGATAACGGTACGTTTTGTGTTCAGGATTCTCTCTCTATTTCAACACTTTTTCGTGTCTCTTTTGACAGCCTTTGTTAGTCGTTCGAATTGCTTTCCTTCCACTTTTGCATAAATTAGAAGAAGCTAAACAAACACAAACACAAACACAAACACACGTAGATGTGTATAAAACGCTTCTCTTCATATCTCGCACTCGAGAAGTTTTCTTCTCGCAGATTTGCTCTCATTTCATTTCACTGAATTTCGTTGCTCTTTTTCTTTTCTCTGACTAAAACTGAAGAGTGCGTTACTTAATTTTCACAACAAGTTGAATACACTTTTTTTTGCTCTTTCTACAGGTTGTTTTTTTTGCGCTTCTAAAACTCTTTTTTTCTCTCTCATCTCTTTTCTTTCTTATGTCCTCATTTTGTTTTATTGAAATTAATTTTTTGCAATCTACTCAAATGTCAGCAGGGTTGACGTAGAACTTTATTGTCGCCATTTCGTCTCTTTTAAAGTTTTCATTTTCTTTTTGGTATCTTTTGTTTTGTTTTTTCTGTTTTTGTTTTTGGTTGGATTCTACATGTTTTTGTGTAGGAATGTAAAATTTTTGGTAAATTCCTATTATGCGAAAGTTGAGTGTCGCCATTTTTCTTTATCAACATTTTTATATGTGAGGATGTGTGTGCGTGTGTGTGTATCTCTTCCGCGTATTATTAAGGATTCACGTAGTCCTTCGTGTTTCCGCCAGCTTCCCCAAAACAAAAAACAAGACACTGAAAAACACCGAGAAAGGAGTAAAAAACTTGACCCAGCTTTTTATCCTGGAATCGCTCTACAGACGCTACGATATACACTTCAAAAAAGTTTTTCTGGTTCTTCTTTAGTTTATTTTCTATTTTTCTTTATTTTATTTTCTATTTTTCTTTATTTTATTTTCTATTTTCTTTATTTTATTTTCTCTTTTTCTGTCTATATTTTCCTTGTCTTCCCTCCCCACCGAACTTTTTGATTTCTGAAATTGAAACCTGTTAACCCTCCTTATTTTGCAAAGCAGTCGTATTTTGATGCGGAATTCTTTTTATTTTTCCAAGACAACTCGTAAAAATGTACATGAGATTCCTTTCATTTGCGGCGTTTAGAGGAAAGTTTTTCTTCTTCACCTGTTTTACCTGCTTTTCGACAAAAAAGTTTAAAGTGTGCCTTCAAATTTCTGAAAAAAAGGTAGCCAGAGTTCTTCCCAGATTTTTTATTTATTATATTTATGCATTAAATTAAAAACGACCAAAAGATTTGCGTTAAAATATTCTGCAACGAAGAAGTGCGTGAAGTGCTTTTCTCAGTTTTTAAATCACGATTATAATTTAACTTCACGCACTTGTAACGAAGTAACAAAGAAAAAATATTAATAAATGCTACTAAAAAACTCAGAAAGCTCCATCAACTTTAAAATGAGCACTTCAAAAATATTGGAGAACAATAAAAGCTCAAAAAAAGCTTCAAATGCTGTTAAAAACTCGTGATTTTTTTATTTTTTTATAGATTTAAGTCGAATTTAATTTTTCGGAAGCCTTTAAAGATTTTGTTTTTACAGTTAAGCGAGTATAAGAAACACGAAAAGATTAAAAAGAGTTTTAAAAGAGCTGAAAGCGCTAAAAGCTTCAAAGAGCTTCTGGTGATCAATGGAAGCTTTTATTCGATTACTAAATATACTTCTAAATCTTGAATAAAGTTTGTATTAGATTATTCGGGATTGGAATTGTTTTCAGGAAGGAAAATCGAGAGAAAAAGGAAAAAGATTTTATAAAAAAGTAGTTTTTAAGTTAGTAGCTTTTAAATTTAGTATTAATTTGATAGTTTTCACAGCATAAACCACTTCTGAAATCTGAAATGTTTTTAGTTTAGGAAAAATAGAAGACGACGACGCGGTTTCCGCGTAAAGAAATGAAAAAACGAGTAATAAAATAAATTTTGGATAATAAATACGGAAAGAAGAGGTAAACACGGAAGCGGATTCCATTTCACCCTCGTGAATTATGACGAATTTAATATGAAGAGCAAAAAATGGAAAAAATTTCAGGCAGAAACATGAAGAGAAATCGAAAAATGAAAAGGAAGAGAAAAACTGGAAAACTGAAAAGCTGTAAAACTGATTTTTCTCCAGTATTTCAATTTAATTAAGTTTTCTTTTGCTTTTTTACCGAATTTAATTTAATATTATGTGTGGGGAAATGAAATTGTTTGGTGCTTCATTTTGCATCTCTAATTTTTCATTTGCATTTCACATCGGCTTTTCTAATGAAAGCTATCGGGAAAAACGTTACGCAGACTTTAAACGTAAATTTCCTCTTCGATTTTCCTTGTTTGAGATCAAAGTGCAATAAACTTCGATTAAAGTTGCAGAAAGTTTAGCAAGTTTTGATTTTCCTTTTCGAGTTTCTTGAAGTTTGAAGTTGAAATTGAAAGAATCGTTTCGATCTATAGAGAGAAAGAAGAACTATTAATAGATTAGATTAAAAAATCAGAAAAACTCTGAAAATCAGTAAAACTCTGAAATTTTTTCGAATAGATTTTAATAACAGAGATCGACACGATTTTTTCGGTCAAGAGGACAATCGAGATCGAGCGAGTGAGTGTATAATCGAGAATGAGAAGGTTTTAGTTTGGCCGAGACGAAAGACGCGATCGTTTCAATCGATTCAAGATTTATCGATTTTTTCAATCGTTTCTTTTCGAATTTAAGGTTACAATTGACACTCAAAATTGACTATATCAAATTTATTTGATCGATTTTCTGGTTTTAATTCATTTGCTCCATTTAACTGAGCAGCTGAGTTCAGAGCTTCTAATCGATTTCTAACGCCAACAATCGAAGTTCTCTTTGTGGAGAATAATTTTGAAAATACCTACATGAATCCTGCTGCCAAAATATCCATGTCCAGGTGTACCAGTTTAGCGTTAAAGAGGCGTTATAAGTGGTGAAATTTAGGACCGCTTAATGAGCTTTTAATCGCAATCGGATGGTTTTGCCAAGTTGGATTTTGGTGGGCTTTGTTGGGTGTTGCTCGTTGTTGTTGCTGCTCATTGTTCGTTGTTGTTGTTGTTGTTTGTTGTTGTTGTTGTTTGTTGTTGTTGTATACCTTATTGGCAGCCAACGCTTTACTTGTTCGCCGGCCAAGTGTTGTGTGATGGTTGAATTTTTCGCTCTTTCATTTCGGTTTAAATGACGAGTATTTTCAACATCATTAGAGTTTCCTAATTTCCCTGCTTAGTCTTCAATGAATTTGAATTGTCGGTGGGGTATCGGGGTGGAAGTTATGGCTGAAACTTGCTTTTGACTTTAATAATTTCCGCGGAAAACTTTCGATATATCGGTTTTTAATGAGAGTTTCGGAATTATTGTGAAGGAAGCTGGTGTCAGGCGGTTATAGAAAACCTCTAAATAATCTAGAATTAATTCTGAACTTTCTTTCACTTTATTACTTTCCTTAACTTCTATTATGTCATTGCGAATGTCCTTAATGAGCAAGATGAAGTCCTTCAGGATGAGAAAGTAAAGTTTTGGTCAAATTTGTAAATGTCATTTCAGCTAAATACTTCGTTGAAGTTTCAAAAGAGTGGGCGTGGTTGTTATAAAATATAATATGATATAAAATAAGATGAAAACTTTTATAAAATGTTAATTTTCCATGAGTTTAATGAAAATACTCGTAAGTATTTCATATTGAACATTTAGTGAGGTTAAAATTGAAATAATTTTTACTCTATAAACTTCTTCAACTCTTTAGTTTAATTTTCTATCTTACCCAAAAACGATTTCTCTACGCTTTGCTTTTAATTAAAAGCTTTTCGCTCAAGTGTTTTGTCACAAAGTATTTTCTGCCCTGATAAGCGGCAGGACGAAATCTCAAAAACAAGCACAGCAGGGACGCATTTCGCCGCACGCATTCAAGCATCACCGCCACCGTAAGAGTGGCAAACACGCAATCCAAATGTCACTGCCATTCGTCCGGCTGTCGAAAGGCCGATGTATGCTTCGGCATAAACGCAGGCAGGATTTTTTGCGACGGGTCGTCAGATGGAAAATGTGACTGTTAAGTTGTTTTGGCACTGATGGAGCCAATTTCTGCACTGCAATACTACATTACATGAAATTTTAAACACGTTTTCCGACTCACCTTTTGACTTTTTATAACTTTTTGGGAATGGGATTTTTTTTGGGGAATCGCTTCTCCCCCTCCAGCGGCAGCCTTCGCAGGACTCTGTATTTTGGCGAACAAACTTCTGTGAGGTCTGCTGTAGTGGCTAGTAAGTGTACACATTTGTATATATAAGTATTTGTGTGTGTGTGTGTGTGTGTGTGTGTGTCTGAGTGTGCCTGTGTCTGCCTGCTCCAGACAGCAGACCAATAAATCGTCTTTTTTTAATGGTACTTCACGGAAACGGCTTTCGGTGTGTTCAGTGCTGCCAGAGCCGGTGGTCACTGGTTGTTGTGTGGTTGCTTTTTAATTTCACTCCTCTATATTTTTAACTAGCAACACTTGAAAACACACACACACTCACATGCATCCATACACGCGCACATGCACACTCGTTTACATAGCAATAACAGAAGTACGACGACGCAATCAGGTTTGGGAAGCTCTGTGAATGGCTATTGTGGGTGACACATGAGAGAGTCCTTGTTTTGTGTTGTTGTTAGTGTTGTTGTTGTTGTTGTTAGTGTTGTTGCTGTTGTTGTTCGTTGTTGTTGTTGTTGTTGTTGTTAGTGTTGTTGCTGTGACAGTGGACATGACCGGACGACTGCCCAGGGACTAACAAGAGCTTCTGCAAAATACTTCAAATGGCAACACTGTGCGAATTCTTTATACGAGTGTATGCAAGCAGGGTATGTGTGTGTATGTGTGTGTACGTGTGTGTGTGTGTGTGTGTGTGTGTGTGTGTGTGTGTGTACGTGTGTGTGTTTGTATTTGAACAACGCAGACAATTGTTCTGCAAGCTAAAAGTACGCGCAAGTAAAAATGCCCACCAGTTAGTTAAGAAAGCCGAGTGAAGGTGTGAATATTCTGTCTCAAAGCTGTTTGTCTAGCTGTCTCGCTTCCCTCGTGTCTGGCTATATTTGATTTACTGTTGTTGTTTTCATTTTATGAATTATTTATATATTTGTCTGCAGGTGTCTGTATTTCAACAAGACGTCGTCGTATCCTCTTCGACTCGAAAGGACTTTCCAACCGAGGACGACATTAAATGTTTTTAGGTTTCCCTAAAAACGGCTTTTGAAAATTTACTGATAAGATTTTTAAGAAATTCTAGAAGTCATAAATTCCACTTTAACGTAATGAAAATATGCGATTGAATGTAGGATTCTACAAAATGGTTCATTTTCCCAATTTTCTCATTCTTTTCTTTCATTTCTAATGTTCATTTTCCATTAGTGAGATTCTAATTGTGAGAATCCAATTGTGATTTCCAATTATGAGAATCTTATTTTATGTCGATCGATCACAGTTGATATTGAAAATGCTGAAACAAAAGTGAGAATTGAACTGACTACAAAGTTTCAAGTTTATCATGGCTCAGTAAATGTAGAGAATTTCCCTTGAATACGTGAAAAAATAGAAGGAAACAAGTTTGAAGTGCGATATTTTCACTTTTTTCCTTCACTTTTAGGGGACGGGAGATTTTTTCTCTGCTTTATAGAGTAAAACAAGGCAAAATTACAACTTCGGGGGGGGAGGGAGGGGGGACTCGCACCCTCAAAATCCCCCCCCCCTGAATACGCTTCTGTAAAAAGTCGTTTGATGTTTAATTAACATTGCCAATTAAGGCATTTCAGCAAAATTGCATTATTCAGGGCGATTAATAAACTGAAAATAGTTATTTATGACAGAGAAACTCTTGTTGTTGGTGTTGTTGATGTTATATTGTTGTGTGCGTTGTAGGTCTGCGCACTCACGTGTGTGTGTGTGTCTGTGCGTGTGTGTGGGTGTGTGTGTGTGTGTGTGGATGGAAGCTTTTATTCGTTGCATTATCAGTTTTAATAAGCTGGAGTTAAAAGCAGAGCTTAAAATTACGCATGAATTCTTTGAGCCGAGAAATTTATTAGTTATTATTTATAATTTTCACTGCACGACACACATGTGAATTGTAAAAATTTTACAGCAGAAGAAATAAACTATAAAATTCCATTTCATTTCACCCGAATTTAACTTGGCTTCCAATATAATTTCAACTTGCACGCTATTCTCAATTTAAATAAATGAAGTTGTAAATTCAACAACAACTGTATTGACGCGTGACGCAGCTTTGTAATCACGTGTGTGTCACACAGTTCAGTGTCATGCGTTCGTGATGGTGCAGCGCTGACGACGCATGCAACGGCAATTGGAATCTCATAAAAATGTCCATCTTCATGAAAATCGTCGACGACGATGTCAACGTGTTAAAATAGTTCTTCTTCTTCTTCTTCTTTCCCTCCATTTCAATTTCAATTTTAGCAATTTAAAATTGAAAGTGAAATATTTATAAAAAAATTGAAGAGACAATTGAAGAAGATTAAAAATAAATCAAAATTGTTGACGTCAACAATTGAAAGAAAAACTGACAGAAAACTTCGTCAGTCAGAAAACTTGGAAAGCGCATTTTAAAAATAGCTTTTTCGCATTAAGCAATTCTTGAATTGATATTTAACCCATTTTTTGGAAACGCGTCTAAATTTGTATAAATAAATAAAATCAAAATAAAATAATTAAAAGTCTAAATTTCGGTAGAAAACGCGAGACAATTTGTGATCAAAAAAGACTTCGTTTGATTGGCAGAGCAAGATTATCACGATCTTGAATTGTATAAAAATTGTGGCAACAACAAAAACAACAACATCAACAACAACAACAATTTTTCTGACTCATTGCCACTGCAATGCAACGGAGTTAAAAATAGCAGAAACAAGGAAAAAAACTACAAAAGAAATGAAAATTAAACTGATTGAAAAGTGAAGAAGCGACGATTAACGAGAATCTTTATCACGCACGCACACTCGTTCAACCTGAGGTCACCCCGCACGCATTTACGCACTCACACTCGCACTCACACACGCACTCACACTCGCACTCACGCTCGCACTCACGCTCACACATCTGTGCTGCAGATAGAAACAGCTAAGAAATCATTTTGAAAGTTTGCATCACATGCAGTCGAGTTGTTATTTCATCATGCAAAGAATTCAATTGAAGTGAGCAACAATTTATTCTTGCTTTTATTGATAGGGTTGGCTATTGTTGTTGTTGGCTGTTGACTATTGTTGTTGTTGGCTGTTGGTTGTTGTTGTTGTTGGCTGTTGGTTGTTGTTGTTGTTGTTCTAGTTGTTGTTGTTGTAGTTTCATTGCCATCATGTAAACAGAATAATGAAAAAACAGAATAAATAATTTTTTCTTTCCTCTTTCTGAAACTAAACGATGTAGAAAATTTCTCTTTAAGGATTTTCCTCAACTCAACTAGAATTTTAAATGCATTTCCGAGTTCAGTCGTTTTTCCTTTTGCTTAATAATTTCTTTCTTTGTTCGACTGTTGCTGCTCTCATCCGCTTTTGCACGATTTACATAATTTACAATGAAAGAGGAGAAAGAAAAATCACGATTTTTTTCAATTGCACTTCAAGTTTTGCTTCCTTGTATTTTTATTGGTCACTTAAAAGAATTTCGTCATTTTACGAATAAATGCAGTTCAATTAATGGTCTTGATTTTGTAAAACGAAACATATTTTCTGTGATTTTAGGCGAAAAGCTTTCTCGAAATCTGCTCAAACTTCTGTTGCGCCTAAAACTCTGCAATGAATTTTGCGTGAAAATGTTATTTGCTCTCGCGGCATTTCATTGCGCTTCGTTTTACAAACTGCGGTCGGTCAATCAATAATTTCTCACTGCTCACATATAAATGTAGACATCACAAAAGCAAAATCACAGTTGTGAGAGGTGAATAAAACCCGACGACTGTAAAAACACGCGATAAGTATGACGAGTAAAGACGACGAGTAAAGACGAGGAGGAGGAAGAGGAGGAGGAGGAGGAGGTGCTGGAGGATTTTTTCACAAGTTTTCAAACCAGAGAGCATAAAACTTCTACAACTTCTAATGCACGTTTGTGTGCGTGCGTGTGTGTGGGTTCATAGAACGGTATAATTGGGTCAAAGTGCTTCAAGCAGCGGGGTTTCAAGATTACACACACACACACACACGCGCGACTTTTTTTACGCTCTCAACTCTCAACCCAAACGAGCTGCTTTATGGCGCAGAGCGAGCGCAGAAAACTCAAAACAGCGAAAAACTGCAATAAATGCGTGCATTTGTGAGTGCAACTGTAAGTAGCGACGCATTGGTGTGGGTAAGCTTACGCACACAAATACGCTACTAAAAAAGTGCGAAGATACTGAAGCTTTAAAAGTTGCACCTCGTATTTTTACGACTTTTGGTCTCAATTTTGGTTTTTCCGTCTCTGCCTTCTCTCTCTCCCCCTCTCTCTCTCTCTCCCTCTCTCTCTCTCTCTCTCTCCCTCTCTCTCTCTCTCTCTCTCTCTCCAGTTTTTCCCAGAGCTTTCACTTACTTTGTTTGCTTTCGCTTTCCACGTTTTTGTTTTTTCTAATTAGTTTTCTTTTTCTTCTTAAATTTGCTTGCTGCTTCTTATTGCTTGCATACTTTGAGGCCAACAACAACGCTTAATCTGCTTATTGCAGTCTAGTATTTCTCGGTGGAGCTGTAAACAGCTGAAATGCGTCTAATTAAAGAAGGATTTCGTTGCTTTCGCGTTGTGCGCTGCTTCACGCGCACCTCTCGCGCTCAACTTGTGTGAGATTTTGCTGTTTTTTGCACAGATTCAGGTTAAACTTCATCACCACCAACCCACCAACATCATCATCATCGTCATCATCATCATCATCGTCGTCGTCATCATCACCACCGCAGTGAGCGAGCGAAGAAAGCAGTGGAGACATCACGTCAACAACAACAACTACTTTTTCTCTCCTAAGTGTCTCGTGTTTGAATTTAAAAAAAGTTGGTGAAGATTTTTAATTGCATACTTTGAGGCGGGATTAGAAAGAGAAAATTAAGATTATGAGAATTTAAAAACTCAGAATAAGCAGTCATGCAACCAAAAATAATTGCTTAAAATTAAATAATTCGATTTCTTCTTTTATTTGTTTGCTATTTCCGTAGCCTACTTTTGAATGCACCGACGATAGCGACGATTTTTCCAATCGTAATCGCGTGTGTCAATTTTGAGCTTATAAGCGCACTCAGCACACACACACATACGTAATGTATGTGTGTATTTGTGTGCAGCTTCATCACACACACACACGAACACCACGCCCACATTCTAGCTAATCACACGCCACGACTCGCTCTCCCACAAAATATCTGGAGCACAGAAAGTGGAATTGGAATTTTTTCGCGGTGTAAAAGAGGATTTAAATAAAATGTATTAAAGGGATTTGCCAACCATTCTCAGCTACTTTTCTGCGGGTTGCTGAGCTAGAAATGGCATTAATTTCAGTCTTCCACCCTCTCGTCCTCATTTTTCAGAGTTTCAAGCTCTCATTTTATTTGTTTATTTGCTCTTTTTCGGTTTACTTTGCGCTGTAATTTCATTACAGAAATATTCTTGAGTAATCAGTATCTTGATTACTTGAGTGATGAGTATCTTGATTACTTGAGTGATGAGTATCTTGATTACTTGAGTGATGAGTGTCTTGATAACTTGAGTGATGAGTGTCTTGATTACTTGAGTGATGAGTATCTTGATAACTCGAGTGATGAGTATCTTAATAACTTGAGTAATCAGTATCTTAATAATTTGAGAAATCAGTACCTTGATTACTTCAGAAATCCCATTTAATGTAAAAAAAGTCCAACAACTTTTCTCGACAGAATCCATCGATTTTGCAGTTTGGCTGGATTATCATGAAACTGAAAACATTTTAAAGAATTCATCATGAAAACATAAAAGAAGAAGAAACTTTTTTTCCTTTTGCAAACAAAATACTCGTTGCTTGTTTTTTATTTATTATTTATTCTGGCCGCACGCAACCGCTAGAATAACAACATCAAAAACACAAAATAAACTTTCACTCGCCATTTTGCTGATGGCATTTTAATTCGCGCACACTAACGATGATGGCGGCGGCGTTGGTCGCCATGTTGTTACGGTTGTTACGTTCTGTTTTACTTCCGTTTCGCCTTTTTTAATCTAATCTTTGTTGGTTTTATTTTAAGAAAACACCGCCGAAGTCTTACATTTTACACTTTCGACGCTTTTATATCAGTTTCTCTAATATTTTTATTTATTATTTGAAATTTCTGTAAAAATCTGAACTTCTTCTTCATCACGTGAACAACGACAATGATTCACTGATGACTTTTTCATTATCATTCATTCTCAGCGTTTTGCTTGGAATTCAAGGGAAAACATTTTTGAATAACTAAACCGCATCATGAATTTTAATGATTTTATTTTCCTTTCGCTCACGTTAACCGTTTATCGTTCAATTGTTGTACAGCTGCTGTTCCCGTCGTCGTCGTTGTTGTTGTTGTTGTTCTCGCCAGCCGTCGCGCTGCTGCTGCTGCGTGTCACCGACGCTCGTCTCTAACGGAAACGTGTTGCCAGAAAATTAATTTTGACTGCTATGATTAGCAGATTGGAATGAGTTGCGCATTAGAATTTCATCAAGAAATTCTGGGCGAACATTAATTTCGCCAGCATAATTAAGTCGATAAAAGAGGAAATCTCAACCGCCCGCCGCCCACAATGAAGAATTAACTTCAGCGAGAAATTACAACCCCTTAATTCATCCTGGAATTCCTATTCGACATTCAACACACTGCATGAGTGACAGCGCGAGTGACGACAGGTTGGCCGGCTTAAGTTTGTCAGCATTCAGCGTCCTTTTTCGTTGGACTGAAATTTTTCCCCTTTTATTACATAGAATTTGTTTTTTCAACTACGCAACTACTTTTCTCTCAAAAATAAAAAACGCATAAAACATAAAAATGGTTTATTTAATTTGCAAATACTAAAAGTAAGGAAATTTTATTTATGAAAAAAAAATCAAGAAAATTGTTTAAAAATTAATTTCTATTTTTAGTAGAAATTTTTTTGAATTTTCTTATTTTTCCCTTTATTTTATTTTACGCTTTTGTGTTTGCTTTCTCGTATTTTTAAGTTGCTCACGATTAAATTTTCACGAAAAACATGAAGAAAAATTCTACTCCGACCATTATCCCTGTCTCGCTCTCTCTCTCTCTCTCTCTCTCTCTCTCTCTCTCTCCCTTCTCTCTCTCCCTCTCTTTCTCTCGTCTGTTTTTGAATTTCTGAGATGCATAAATTATTTAAATAAGATTTTGCATCTCGTTGTTATTTTTGTTTTTCTGTGCAAACTGTGTGTCATTTTTACTCCAAATTTACGCAAAATTCACCACAGCAACTCCAAGTACGCCAGTAAGAAGAAGAAGAGTAGAGAGTTGCCACTTCACCGCAAACCGCAGCTCAGAGGATATTTTAATGAAGTCCTTTTGGCGTCCAATAAACTCGTGAAGTGAACACAAATAAACGAAATTCATTTAAATAAATTATGCAGAGAGATGTTCGCTCGTGTTGTTCGTTTTTTGTCGGTTTTCCTATTTGCTTCCTTATTTGAAAATATAATTCATAAATTTACATAGATATTCACGAAATATAAAAAAGAACAAGAAAAAAATTGGTAAGTAACAATTTTGAGAATGTAATCAGATCGAATATTTAGACGCGAGCAGGAATCCCAGCAACGCAAAGTGAAAAAGTTAAAACTTTTTTTCTAGACTTTCCTGTTGATTTCAACGAAATTTTTAAGAAATAAATTGACTTGCAAAAAGAAAATCTTAACTAAATTGTAAGAAGAAAACGAAGAAATAAAAACACATATTAATTTATTCCTTTAAAAAAAAATCCTTAACAAGAAATCCTTCCAAATTTCCGCACAGCAATTAACGCCAGCAGCTCGACATCCTTGTCAGGGAATGAAAATTACTTCCTGTGCTTTACATCGGTTAATTGAAGCATTTCCGCTTTTACAACAGCAACAACAATAGCAGCAACAACAACAGCAACAACAACAACACAAAAAGGAGAAACACCGCTAGACGAGAAAATGATAAACGTGAGAATGTAGAAGAAAAACGTGAAAGAAAACATAAAGAGCAGCAAATAATCTCAAGTGACATCAATTTACGTGCGACATTTATTTTGCACTCTGCTTTGCCTTTCGTATTCCCTTCGCGTCAATTCGCAGCGGACGCCATTGTCGTCTCTGGAGGCTTCCATTTTATTACTGTTGTGTTGTCTCTTTCTTTCAAGTGTTGCGCTGTTTTTTCCCTTCTTTCATTTTACACCGACCGATTGTTGTGCTTCATTGTGTGCACTGAATTTCGTTATCCTTTCCCCACCCACCGCCCAACCCCTCGCCCCTCGTTATTCTAATGCTGACTGACCTCTGCAGCGGTTGAAGTTTTCTTCAGTTTCTACTTTTTCTGCATATTTTTACGGTTTGTGCGTTGCATTTTTACTCTTCCTCACGCTTCATGTGAACCGCTGATATCCTCGCGATGATATCCTCGGTGTTTTCCTTTTTAGCGCGGAGTTTAATTAAAAAAACTTCAAAATAGTATAAAAGCGAGAGGTTTGCCTTTTAAACTACTGAAAATTTTCGCCATGAAACTCTTGCTATTCAATTTTGAGTATAAATTTTTAAGTAAAACAGCGAAGGAAAAGTAAAGTTTTCCTCAGCTTTTCATCGAGTTCTGAATGTGCTTCGTCCTCCTCCTCCTCCTCCTCCTGCTCCGCCTCCTCCTCCTGCTCCTCCTTCTTCTCCTCCTCATCCTCCTCCCAATCCCCTCCTCCCCTCCTTCTTCTCCTCCTCATCCTCCTCCCAATCCCCTCCTCCCCTCCACCTCCTCCCCATCCCCTCCTCCCTTCCTCGTCCTCCTCCCCCTGCTCCTCCTCCTCATCACCGTGCTCCTCCTCCTCCTGTTCCTCCTCCTCCTGCTGCTCCTTCTCCTCCTGCTCCGCCTCCTCCTCCTGCTCCTCCTCCTCCTGCTCCTCCTCCTGCTCCTCCTCCTCCTGCTCCTCCTCCTGTTCCTCCTCCTCCTGCTTCTCCTCCTCCTCCTGCTCCGCCTCCTCCTCCTGCTCCTCCTCCTCCTGCTTCTCCTCCTCCTCCTGCTCCGCCTCCTCCTGCTCCTGCTCCTCCTCCTCCTCCTCCTCCTCCTGATACTCCTCCTGCTGCTCCTCCTGCTGCTCCTCCTGCTGCTCCTCCTCCTGCTCCTACCCTCCTCCTCCTCCTCCTCCTCCTGCTCCTCCTCATGCTCCTCCTTCTCCTCCTGCTCCTCCTCCTCCTGCTCCTCGTGCTCCTGCTGCTCCTCCTCCTCCTGCTCCTCCTCCTCCTGCTCCTCCTCCTGCTGCTCCTCTTGCTCCTCCTCCTCCTGCTCCTCCTCATCCTCCTCCTCCTCCTGTTCCTCCTCCTCCTCTCCTCCTCCTCCTCCTCTCCTCCTCCTCCTCCTCCTCATCCTGCTCCTCCTCCTCCCACTCCTGCTCCGCCTCCTCCTCCTCCTCCTGCTGCTCCTCCTCCTGTTCCTCCTCCTGCTCCGCCTCCTCCTGCTCCTGCTCCTCCTCCTCCTCCTCCTCCTCCTGATACTCCTCCTGCTGCTCCTCCTGCTGCTCCTCCTCCTGCTCCTACCCTCCTCCTCCTCCTCCTCCTCCTCCTCCTGCTCCTCCTCATGCTCCTCCTTCTCCTCCTGCTCCTCCTCCTCCTGCTCCTCGTGCTCCTGCTGCTCCTCCTCCTCCTGCTCCTCCTCCTGCTGCTCCTCTTGCTCCTCCTCCTCCTGCTCCTCCTCATCCTCCTCCTCCTCCTGCTCCTCCTCCTGTTCCTCCTCCTCCTCTCCTCCTCCTCCTCCTCTCCTCCTCCTCCTCCTCCTCATCCTGCTCCTCCTCCTCCCACTCCTGCTCCGCCTCCTCCTCCTCCTCCTGCTGCTCCTCCTCCTGTTCCTCCTCCTGCTCCTCCTCCTCCTCGTGCTCCTCCTCCTTCTCGAGCTCCTCCTCCTCCTGCTCCTTCTCCTCCTCCTCCTGCTCCTCCTGCTCCTCTTCCTCCTCCTCCTTCTGCTCCTCCTGCTCCTGCTCCTGCTCCTCCTTCGCCTCCTCCTCCTTCTGCTCCTCCTGCTCCTGCTCCTCCTCCTCCTCCTCCTGCTTCTCCTCCTCCTCCTGCTCCGCCTCCTCCTCTTCCTGCTCCTCTTGCTCCTGCTCCTCCTACTCCTCCTGCTGCTTCTCCTCCTCCTCCTCCGCCTCCTCCTCCTGCTCCTCCTCCTGCTCCTCCTGCTGCTCCTCCTCCTCCTGCTCCTCCTCCTCCTGCTCCTCCTCCCCTCCTCCTGCTCCTCTTGCTCCTCCTCCTCCTCACCATCCCCCCTTAAATACACAACTGCCTCACTTTTCGAAGACCAAGCAAATACCAGCTTCAAAACTTCTGCTACAACTTGAAGTTTTGGCGGCTTTTGTCTTCATTACGCCAGCTGCTGCTGCCGCTCTTAATGCAGAGCCACTCAAGTCTCCAGACCGCTGACGACAGACTCAGCAACTATTTGACTGACAGCCAGGGACGCTGGAAAACTAAATTTTGGGTTTAGATTCGTGTTTTAATTTTTGTGCTTTATTTATTTTCTGTTTGGCAAACTTACGTTTCTCTTCACTGGCAAATTTTGCTACAATTCGTTTTTCCTTTTTACTCTTCGAGATGAGTTTTCAGAAAGTTTTATTAACACTTAAAATTCCTTTGGATGCTGAAATGAAATGTTGATTTCTGCACTTTGATTCCTTTATTTCATTGCCGTCTCTTCTCGCACTCACACTTGTGTGTGATGAACTTTGGTGTTGAACTTTGGTGGAATTATGTGTTCATGAATGGAAATCACGTGACACTTCATACAGTGTGTAGATTGCCTCCCATTCTAACTTCTCTCATTGACTCTTTCCGATGTGAGTTCAACTGTTGTTGCTACTTTCAGTTTAGTTTCTCTCTTCTTATTTTGGAAACTGTTGCGAGTAACAAATCTTTTTGAATACCAAATATTATTGCTCATTTCAACTTCTCAAACTTGTTAAACTCGAATATCCTTCTCCTCACATTACAAGCACATCACGCACATTTCGAAAACTTGGCTTTGAGTTCTTGCAGTTTGAAGATTTTGTGTAATTTATTTTATTTCACACTACTTGATGTAGTTTTGCGTTCTTAGAAACTTTGCAATCTTTATGTTGGCTGGTATTGCGGAGATTTCGTCGTTGCTTTTGATTTTGTTAAGTTTTTTTAAGTGATCTAAGTTAATCAAATCAAAAAAACGCTCTGTTGAAAATGAGAACAAGTGAAATTTTTGGAAAAAACTTGTTTTCTGTAAGTTTAATTTATTCTGAAATTCTTTCACTCCGAATTACATTGCGTCAGTTTTTGAGTCCAAGTGGTCAGTCACACAATTAATAGTCCATCACGAGTTCGAACTCGTAACCGCAAATCAATTCGTCTAAAATTCGTTCAGTCGTTCAATTGACGAAGCTAAACGAAAGTCGCTTCATCTCAACTAATACGAGTTGATCGCCATTTGAAACAGAGACACACATGCGGACAGACAGGCTTTTAATCAGGCGAACTTTGGCCACCCGAACTCACAAAGGCTGAGCTTCCCAGCTCTAATAAAGTGTTACCTGCCTGAGCTGCCATCATCATCATCTGCCATCATCATCTACATCGACATCAGTATCACCAACACAACCATCATCAACGTCAACGATGGCAGGAGAACACAACTGACGCTCTAACAACATCAGCAACAGCATCATCTGTACGTTTGCGATGTCCTGTGAGCCTAAAAATTCAATTTGATTTTCAATTGCAGTCGGCACGGTAGCGACACACAAAACGGTTGCTATGCGCAAAACTCTTCTTTCTCCGTCGGCAGTCAACTCCACCTTCCCGCATCCAGTTGCGACTTTTCACCGACCGCTTCCACGTGTTTGAAGGTGCCATTTTACGCCTTCGGGGAAGAGTTTTGGGTGTCTATGGCTGCTTTGTGTCGTACCTGTACTGCTATCTTTTCGCTTCTCTCCACCATCCTGCATTCATGACGAAGAGAAATTTACTCTGTGTTGAATTTTAAAGCCTGTAATGCTATTTTCCTCGTTCATTGGCGCTGCCGAACACAATTATCTTCTGCTATTTACAAGAGTTTTCTGACCGCATTGAAGTATTCCATTCCAATTCATGTCATCCTGGATCGCTCTCTGGATCCCTCCTTTGGTTCTTTTGAGTGTCCAGCGTCCTATCCGTGTGCTACATTCCGGAATTTTAAGAGACAATAGGCCTATCAACGGGAATTTCCTTAAAAAGAAGTTCGTTAATCAGCTGACTACTAGTAAATTATCGAATATCTATTCTAAAATATACTGCAATATAAGTGAAGTATAAATTTTAAAAGTAACTCGTTTCTATCTCATTTTTGATTATAGTCGCAATAAAGAAAAATAAGCTTTCTGATACCAGATAGTTCTCAAAAAACAAGCGAATTTCTTGCCTCCATGCAACTCCATTTGATGCCTGTCAGTTTCATAAAAATCCCCGACGCCCAAAACCCTCCATCGCTTTTAAGTGAATGTTTTGTAAACATTTACTCGAATTCCTCAGATGCTCTTCTGTTCATACAGAAACAACTTCAATTTCTCAGATATGCGGCGAGAATAAGCATCTTCTAGATTACAAATACAACACAAGCAACAGATACGAGCATCCGATGGATTGCGTGTCTATTTATTTCTTGTTTATTGAAACAAGTAATGTCGGCGTCAAAAATCGATGACCTCAAAAATTTATGACTACAACAGCGATAAAATTAATTCGCTGCAGCAACATCTGCGATGGGAAAAATATGTATTTTTATTTGTTACTCAACTTTAATAAACAATTTCAACAAAGTGTAGCTCAGATAAGAGAATCAGTCAACTTGTGAGTAGATCGATATTTCGTATGATTTTTACGAGTGGAAAAATATTTACTAAAAAACAATTTTCTCCCCCCCCAAATTTTGTTCCCATCTCTTCTTTTTTGTGCTTCGTTGCTGCAGTTTCTTTGTTTTTTACGACCCTCCTTTGTCGTTCTATTTTAATTAAATCGTATTTTGTCACGTATTATTGCTTGCTTCTTCCCTTCCAGACATTGTACGCCCCTCGCCCCTCGTACTTCCGAGATCTCCGTTTATCAGCTCAAAGCTAAGTAATTTCGGTGCTCAAAGCTAAGTAATTTCGATACTTTGTTGGTGCATATAATGGGTTTTCCATTTTCTTAACCCATTTTTTTCTGTAACGTGTTAAACTTCTTTTTTGTTTCTCTTTTAAAACGGTTAATTTCTACTCTTGGTAAATTATAATTAACTTTGTTAAAAGTACAGTCACTGCAAAAGGCAAATAATAGAGAAGATCAGAGAGAGAGAGAAAGAGAGAGAGAGAGAGAGAGAGAGAGAGAGAGAGAGAGGGAGAGAGAGAGGGGGGGATTCTATGAGCTCACTTCAGCTTTCAAAGGTTTTAGAAAGCTTTTCTCTCTCTTTTTCTTGTTTTATAATTCCTAACAAGTTTTATAATATACTGAACACATATGACGTTCTAAGTTTTTAATTTTTTGGACTTAGAATTTCTTGAAGTCATTGACAGAAAATCCTTGCTAGGGAATCCTTGAACACACAAAAGGTTAAGTACGTGAAACGCATATAAATTCAAATACCTACTGATAACCGTTTTCGTGGGAGAAAAGTTGAGCTGATGTCGAGCTTCAATGCCATGACAATGCGCAACATGTCCTCAACCAGCGCAAACAAGACACAAATCCTGAAGGATACATAAGGATACCTGCAGGAATAAAAGTTTGATGTAAGCGGATTTAAACTTTCGACAGTCTCAAGTTGTATCATCGCCACAGGGTGGCCGAAATTTATTGGTTAATCGAAATTTCTACTTTTATGTCGAAGAATAAATAAAATAAATATAATAAAAATAATTGTTTTAGATTAAAAGAAGAATTCCAAAAAATGAGAAGATTCTATAAGAAGACCTTTTTAATTATGAATTCTAAGTAAGCTAAAATAAATAAAAACTTAAATTAAATAAAAAATTAAACGTCAATTATGAGTTGGATTTTTTGAAAGAAGATATGAGAAAATCCTTTTTCCCCTAGACTTCTTTCACATTTAAATTCCTTGACGTTGGCAACTCTGAAGGCTGTCACATTTCCCTCTCTTTACTTCTCTGCTAAGAATAGAAAATTTAAATGGAGCCAACGTAAGAACACGACAACAACAACAACAAGCGTAAATCCTCTTCTAAGCCTTCCAAGTAAAGTTCAAGTGTTGCCATCGTTGCATGTTGCATGTTGTAGTGGGAATAAACATTTATTGCATGCAACATTTGATGTTGTTGCTGCTGTCTTCTCGTCGTTCTTCTTCTTGTTATTACGGTTTTCATGAGCGTTTTTCTCGTTGCCGTCAGCAAACTTTGTCAGCTGTCAATCAATGTAATGAAATGCGTGATTTTTTCGTTGTTCTTTTTTTTCGTTGTAAAAAAAACAAACACATCAGGTCACTGAACCGGAAAAAAAGATACATTTTCGTTCCTCGCCTGAAATGAGTTGAGAGAACCGAAGGAAGGAACAGAAGGAGAAAAGAAACGAAGGAGAAGAAAATCTCTTTCGTGGGATTTTGAAATAGCCGTGAGAAACGGGGATTTCTAATGTTGAAATTTCAAGTAGGTCGCACAGTGAGATTTTTAAATTGTTGGCTGTTTAAAGTTCGAAATGGCAACTCAACTTCTAACATTTTCGAAATTGAATTACGAGTAACGCGGAAGAATGTCATGGAAAATTCGCTCCCGAAACTCTCCGCAAAGTTGTTCAGTTCTCTTGAAAAACCTCAAGCTGTCTTTTTTCCTCTCAGGTTTGAAAACTTTAAACGTTCTTCAGCTTTACAATCTTCAACAAAACAGTAAATTCAGGGAACACTGAGAGACTTCTTTTGCGGTGCGTTTACACACACACACACACCGAGTTTTAGATGAGATGCTCACTCCAACTTCAGGTTTACATGCAACACACACACACACTGAGCGCACTTCTTTCGGAATCCACTGCAGTCGCACACTGCATTCCGTGATGCTCTCCGTGATGCTCTCCGTAATAATTGCGGCGGCTCGTTCTTGACCAGCCTGCTTAATCAGTTACCGATTACTGCATTTGCAATTTGTTTTCAATCAACTGCATTGAAGCGGCGGCGGCGGACACGATATCCAGCTGTTTGTTGCTTTTGCTTTGCTATTTCGAGTTTTGTTGCAGCTCTCTGCAGACCAATTAAGTCGGTTGATTTCAGAGCTCTCTTTCCAGGCAGCTCGAGTGTGTGTGTGTGTGATCAGAGTGGGTGTGGTGGATGTGATGGCAAGCATTGTGTTGAAAAGTGGGTGGTGAATGTAAAAGTCTTGTGTAGACGTGAGCGGAATGAGAGAGTCGCTGTCAAGAGCCAGAAAGGCGGCGCTGCTTCAGCTTGAGGTCGACTGCCGATAACGCAGCGCAGATCGCAGCTGCAGAGACGTGAAGAGAGGCGAGAGGCGCGTGTGTGTCGGTGGTTGCAGTCAGCAACTTCAGTTTTTTCCCCACAAAAAAAAAGGTTTATTGGGTGTGTGTGTATTTAATTTCCTCCGCTCTTGCTTCGCCCTTTCTTTTGCTTTGTATTACACGTACACACACTTCTTACTCTCTCCGCCGCCTTTGCTTCCCCGCTGCTCTCAGCCGATCTGCTGAAGTGTAAATAAGTAAAAACAACAACTTCACTCTCTTTGCTGGTCTCGTTATTCTTCATTGCCTTCATTTCCTCAACTTGATTTCTCTAGATTTTCTAAATAAACAAGAAAATGGCTCGCCCATCGATTCTCCAACTTCGTTTATAAATTTATTTTACTTCACTTAATTTAATTGATTTGATTTCCATTATTGTAAATTTTTCACTGTTTCAAGGCAAAAAAAAAAGAAAAATTCTAGAAGTTATTTTATGAATTTTACTTTGTTATTATTGAGGTTTTTTTTAAGATTTATGTATCCTGCCGCTTCTTGCTCTCTGGAGATTTAATAAATGCATGAATTACCTCTTTTTCTCTCTCTCTCTCTCTCTCTCTCTCTCTCTCTCTCTCTCTCTCTCTTGTAGTTGTTAAGAAGGTGAAAATATTTTTTTTGCTTTTGTTCTGCTCAAGAAAGCCAACCGAGAAAGTGATAAAAATAGCGAGGGAAAATCTTGCAAAGGAATGAAAGAAAAGCTGAAGAATAAAAGTATTGAAAGGATTTCGTTTCGATAAGCAAACCAGAAGAAGTTCGCTGACGTGGAAGAGAAAATCCTATTGATTTTGCGTAATCCTGCTGGCAGGAGGTGAAAATCCTTTTTACCACTTTACATTTATTTTTCTGTTTAAGGAAACTATTTTCGTTGGGTTTTTTTTGTTTTGTCTCCTTCTCACTCTTCATCGCTGTGGCTTTTTTATTTTTACATTTTCTACTTTGTCTCCGATTTTTGTAGCTATCAGAAAAATTCCACTTATTACTGAACTGAACTGAAACACAGGATGCAGCAAAATCATAAGGGAACAACTAAAAAAAGAAAAACAGTAAAAGCAAAAAAAAATAAACTTGAGAAGTTAATAGAAAAACTGGCAGAATAATTTTGGCTTTCACGTCAACACGCACGCAAATGATTGCAGCGGATTTTACGGCTCTCGTTGGCAATCCGACCGACCGACGGACGAACGGCGGAAGTTGGCAAGCATGACTGCATGTTTGCGTTGGAAAAGAAGGGCGAAGAAGAAGAAGAAGAAGTAGAGAGCCATATATAGCAGCAGACAGTTGAGAACACCAACAGCAACACCAACAGCAACAACAACAGCAGGCCAACGCATCGTCAGCGGCGAGTTGGAAGAGCGGCGAGCGAAGAGCGGCGAGAGCGGCGCGCCGCTAGTTGAATGATATTTTTATGCAGGCAATGAATTTTATTCAGCGCTGCCGTTCTCCGATGGCCGTATTTTTCACTCACGACCGCTGGAATGCAAACACCCACACGCACTCACACACACACACACACACTTGTAGGAAGATCGCACACGAGAGTTCTCTTTTATTCATGGAGGTTCTCCTCAACTTGTGGCTGAGTTTGCGTGTACAAATCGCTACAAGAGAATGCAGTAAATTTAAACTCGTAACAACATGAAATTCATAACTTTGAGGAATGTAGAAGCAGAAAAAAAGGTTGTGGGATTATAAATGACATTTGTGTGATGAATTTAGGCTTCATTTTAGAGAACTTTTTCACGCTTTTCTCTTTTGTTTCAAACGTTTCATATAAAAAAAAAATTATTTAACTTCCAGAGAAATCTCTGGAATAAATTAAACAAAAGCTTGCTTCGACTTGCATTGGGCGAACGGAATTCCCCAGTTGAGAGTCACTGTTAGGGAGAAATTAATGATGAGCCTAAAAATATGCCACAGTTTTTGTTTACAAGTCTGTAATTTGCATTTGAGAGAGAGACGAAGAAGAAAAATAAAAAGTTTTCAACTACAAGCAACTAATTCGCCAAAAACTCTCGTTGCTGTCGCTCTCGTTGTCGCTCTCGTTGTCGCTCTCGTTGTTGGTGCTCAGGGTCGAAATAACTAAAACGTGTTGGTGTTTCGCAACTTCGTGTGAGTGAGAAATAAGTTGAGTCTGAAAAGTAATTTTGCTACGAACTGAATTACTAAAAAAATAAATTAAAATTTAACAAAATCCATTTTAAATAGAAGAAACCAACCGAACTCAACATTAATTAAAATGCGTCCACTTTAATTCACAATTAATGCAGCTTCAACCTCAAGTGCATTCCAGCCGTTGTTTCGTTGCAATTTAATGCGTTTATTGGATTTTATGTGGAGATAATAAAATGAATTAAAGCAGCGAAGAAGAAACGAATCGATTAACAGATGAACGATGGCAGGATTAAGTTGGAAAAGTAATGCAAATTTACCTCACTTAAAATTATTTCAGTTATTTTGTTGTTGTTTTACGTTAAGTTGGTTTTATTTTGTGGTTTTTTTGTTCTCCTGCACATCCAACGAATTAACGACGGAGTGCGACGGAAAACTAACAATTTAATTATTCGCCAACGACTCGTAAAATTGATGATTTTATTGGAAATTGCAATTTGATTTTTACACGTCGCATGAAGTTTAATTAAAAAAAAAAAATGTTAAACAAATTTTAAAAATGTTAAACAAATTTTAAAAATGTTAAACAAATTTTCAAAATGTTAAAAGCAAAATTGTAAAGTTTCCGATAGATTTAGAAAATTTGGGGAATTTATTTGCCTTGGTTTTCAATGTTTTCGAGCAAATCAAGCGCGACCACATTTGCATTCTAACTGTTTTTCTGGTTGCTCTCCGACCTCCGACTAACTATCTGGTTTCCCCACACTAACAGACTCCTCCTCGCTCTCGCTCGCCCTCTCTCGCTCACGCACTCCCTCTCTCGCTATTCAGTGTGTCCGTGTTTCATGTGACAGCAGCCTCTCCACTGATGCTTGTCTCTCTGTTTGAAGCCTGCGGTGGGATGATTAATGTTCACCGTTATACGCGATGCGAGCATAAATTTCACGTTCTATTTAAATTTCTGTGTGTTTGTTTGTCTTCTCATCGTTATTGCGACGACTTTTATTCGTCATTTTATTTTATTTTATTTTATTTTGTTCAAAACAGCAACCTTCAGTCAAGATGAGAAACACTCTTCTTCCCGTTTTGAATTTGAGGCTTTAACTGGATTTTAATATAAGAATTTTAATGGAAGTGGCTCAACTTTTCTAGTCGAGAAGATCGATAAAAGGACAGAGAAAACTTCGATTGCTTGCTAAGTTTTTAATTTAAACTTCTACAAAACAATAATGACAAAAGTTTTACTGATTTATTTCAAGTGTTTTTATCTGGAAATGCTTTTCCCCTCAACACTCCATCGAAAAGTGTCTGCCATCGTGTGTCGGATTCTACTTCAAAAATCCGCTCACTCCAATACTGAGTTAACGAAGTCAATCAACTTTCGACTGTCACTCGATTCTTATCGCTTGACTTCTCTCGCTTGATTTCTTGATTTCTCTCTTCATTTTACCGGCCACAGCACGAGAGTCAAAGTCAATCAAAGTTTAGGATTTCTGTCTGTCCACCAGCGTCGTTATTGTTCAAAATCCTCTACAACCCTCTCCTCCACATCCAAGTCCTCTCTGAAACTCTCCCTCTCATTTGGCTTGGCTTTCCTCTCGTGACTACTAACGGTGAACGCCATCAACGTTATTCGCACTTCAACAAGTCATTCGCAACTCAGATGAGCTTCTCTTTATTCTCCTCCTCTGAGCTTTCATAACTCTACTGATTTATCGTTCTCTCCCTCTCTCTCTCTCAAATCTCACTGCAGTGTTCTTTGCATCACTTTATGTAATTATTATTGAATTTTCTGAAGTGAAAATCGTCTCACTCGTTCAGTCAATCAATCATCGACAAACTTGCTTAGTTAGAATGCTAAATTAACTTGAAATTAGCTGTTGAATGAAGGCTGCCGAAGACAGAGAGTGCAACAGCAGAATTACTAATGTCGTCACGAGTAGCTCGTTCCACTCCGACACTTTTGTGTCGCTCTCACTTTCCACTCGAGAGCGAGACTCCCCTCGTCGTTGTGGTCATTTTTTGGTTTTGTTACTCACATCAGTGTTGCCAGACAGAGTTGTGGCAGCAGTTTTCCCCCCATTTCCCCCCCCCCCCTCTTTTTCTCTCTTTTGTCGATCCCTCGTCTTTTTTGTCCGCCTTCCTCGCTCTTTTCTCTGATCAACTTTTCAAATTAGATCAAAATTGGAGTTTAAATTGGTCTCGCAACTTCTCAGTTGGTTAACTGATTGAGAATCCTTTCCGTAAGCTGGCAACATTGTTGTGTGAGTTGCCGCATCTCCGTAATTTGAGGAATGAAAACGTTTTAATTGCACGAACTCTTCACTGCCGCATTCAAATTTTACTGTCGCAAAATGCAGAGCAATTTCATCGGAATATTCAAGCTTCACAGCTTTCAGAACACTCAATTATTTAATTGCTGCAGCAGAGGAGTTTACGAAATTATTGTCTCCTGCTGTCTCTCGACAGAATGACGAGGACGAGTGATGACATGTAACGTCGGATTATTATTTTGACGCTACAGATGACAGATTTTAAGATTTAGTCATCTCTAAGCTGAGATAGAAATGCTTTTATTAGAGCAAATTAATTGCCATTTCTTTTTTAGATTCCTTCAAACTTACGCAGTCTTTCAAGTTGATTTTTATTCTTCTTCGTTTATTCTTCTTCGTGATTTCGATTAATATTATCGTCTCGACTGAAGAATCCGTCTCGGATTCGATCATCAGATCGGAAATAAACTTTAACTTCTTCACTTATCATCTCGACTGAAATTCGCGCCACAATTATTATCAACGACATTTTTAAGTCCAGAGATTTTAGGACAAAAATAAAATTAGTTAAATTTTTTTTCTTAATTTTAAACGGATTTCTTCCCTGTTATCGAACAACTTTTAATGTTATCGATTATCTAAGGACATCTTTACTCGTCCTTCCATTCTTTTACCAGTTGCAATTTGCTTTCCTTTCTCTTCGCTTTTTTTTAAAAACTTCCTGCCGTAATTTCTGCTGTCAAAATTCACTCCTTTCAAATGCAAATTTACGGCTTGCTAGCGAAATTTGTAGCTTGTTTGCTGAATCTGCGGTTAGCAATTTGTTTTGCGCTTTCAGTTGTCATTTCGCAAAACATTTGCATTTGTTTGAATTTATTATTATATGAATGTTTTTCTGAATTTATAATATCTAGAAAAATTTGTTCGCCTAGCGCGGTTTAAAATTTACTCATTTTCGATATTTGCTTAATTTTAACGCGTTTGTTTTAAAACATTCAAATTGCAATGGCAATTTTTATTTCTTCTTTTTTTAAATTACTTCATTCATTCATTTTATTTTCAAACTTTCTTCACTCACATGAAATCCATCGACGTCAGTTGAAAAACTGAAGCATACTTTCAGGCGCCACTCGTGGGATTCTTCAGAGGTGCCACAAAGTTTTTCGGCGCATCTTGTTACTCGCTAAATGTGTTGTTATTGCTGTTGTATTTGCAGTTGGTGGCCCTTTTCGCTGCAGATTGTTAAAATTGTTTTTTGCATTCGAGAGCGAACCGCATTTTCTGGTTGAGTTTGCAACATTTGTGAGTGTGACCGAAAAATGCTCTGCACGCATCAAAGGCATGCTTGACGTGGTGTGTGTAGGTGTGTGTGTGTGTGTGTGTGTGTGTGTGTGTGTGTGTGTGTGTGTGTGTGTGTGTGTGTGTGTGTGTGTGTGTTAGAAAACGTGTGCGTGTTTGTAAATTGAATTTATGTACTTCAATCCACGTTTCCATCCAAATCTGCGGGCATCCTTTGGTCTGCACGCTTCCCGGCGTGCTTGTGAAACTATTTGTGGGTGTCTGGTAGTTGTGTGTGTGTCTGGTAGTTGTGTATCTGTGTGTGTGTGTCGCTCTCCAACACATGCTTGGTTTGATTGCTGGCCCTGGCAGGATGTCAACCATCAGATTCTGTCGTGTGCCGCCCCCAGGTCGGGCATTTCGAGGCGGGTGGCGCCACATGTTTTGGCACCAATCATCCCGCAGCCCGGAGCAACTTGACACGACACTGATGTTGCGTGTGGTTCGGAGGCATTGGAGCGAAATCAGCGTTAGTAGTTGCTGAAAAGAAATCTAAATGATCAGATGACACGAATGGGGGGGGGGGGGGGAAATAGTTTAAAACATCTTTAAAAGCTCAAAAATCTTCACATTTACAGAATTAACTGGATAACTCAATTCTGTGTTTCTTACGAAACCGAGGTTTTGCTTGGATTCCCGGGACGCCAGAATCTCACAAATCCGGACTTGGAACCCACACTGCCAACTGCCAACATAACGTGATGGTGGACTTCTTTTCACTTTTCACCCTAAAACTACATAAATTTCAAGATTTTATATAATTTCGTCGTCTCTGTCGTTTGCTTGGAACTCTTTTGCTTCGTTCCTTTTTCGTCGCATTTCTCCTTTATACTCAGTTCCTCGTTCCACTCATCTCCTCGTTCCACTCATCTCCTCGTTCCGATCATCTCCTCGTTCCGATCATCTCCTCGTTCCACGCACCTCCTCGTTCCGATCATCTCCTCGTTCCTCTCATCTCCTCGTTCCACTCTTCTCCTCGTTCCACGCATCTCCTCGTACCACTCATCTCCTCGTTCCTCTCATCTCCTCGTTCCGATCATCTCCTCGTTCTACTCAGTTCCTGGTTCCACTCTTCTCCTCGTTCCACTCTTCTCCTCGTTCCCGTCCCTACTAAGATTTGCATGCATTTTAATTCTACCCTCGTTGCCGTCGCAGTAACGCGGAATCTGCTTCGCCCTGGATTACACGAGGGATCGTTTTGCAAAGAGGGAATAATTTTTCCCTCATTCACTGTTACAGTTTTTGCTGTTTCCTCTCTCCCACCCTCCCTCCCTCCCATTTCTCCGCTATTCCGGTGCATTTTTAAGTCTGCACACAGTGCATTCTTTGAAAAACTTTTGCAAGAAAAACCACAGAGCAACATTTAAAATTGCATTTGAGGAAACTTTTTCAGTCAGCTGAACTGACTGTCTGTCCAACTGTCTACCTGTCTAACTGACTCGTCTACCTGTCTAACTGACTCGTCAGCCAGTAGCTTTTCAACAGGTTATCCAATTAAATGCACTGGATGTCGAGTTCCAGTTATTTTTTGATCCTTCAACTTTTGTCTCTGTTGTTGTTTTTTACTCACTGACTCACTGCCAGATTCTTGAATTTTATAATTAACAGAGAACTGGGAAATGTGGCCACCCTTCTTCGATGTATTTTTTAATACAAGTTTCACTAAAAAAATAATTCTAATTTTTCTACTCTTTTTCTATTTTCAGGTAAGCAACATTTTTTCGGAATTTAACGTGCAATTTTTTGTAATACTCGTGCATGGTAAGCAGAAGTAAATGAGAAGCGAAAGTAATTCTCGATAAAATATAAAATTGATTGTAAAAACTTCACCCGACTGTCATTTCAAATTTTTGATTTTTGGATTTATTAGAATGCCACTTGTGGACGACCGAACGAACGCATCCATCATCCGCTGATGTTCGCTAGCACTTCGTGTTCTCACCCCGTCCCTCCCCCTCCCCCTTACACACCCCCTTCGCCCTTTCAATCATCAGTTCTGCTGAAAAATGTGATAAATGGCAACACATCTGCTTTTTATGTGCATTGAAATCACTTTAGAGAGCTAAAATAAGAAAAAAAAACAAAAACACACAGCAATCATCAGGATTGCAATCATTTTTACGCTGCAGCTGCGAGATGCAAAACCAGGTTATAAATTTTTACTACTCATTATCGCTCCACCAGCCACGTTCGTTGTAGCGAAATCGCAATCGACCCACATAAATTTCGAGTTTTGATGGCGCGTTTTGTTTCTAGAAAAACAGAATAGCGCGATTTTCACTCTCATATGAAATGGAAAAGATTACAACAAGAAGAGAGGTGAAATTTTTCATCTTTACGAATCAAATATTGAAACATTTAATAGAATATTAAAAAATAGGATAAAATATTCGCGATTATGCGATTTCGACTGAACTACAGACGTCTGAATCGCGTTTTTATCGCGTCCTCGGAACATCATTCGTAGTCACATTTTCAATTTCTTCGAAATTTGCTTCTGTAAATATGAAAACCAGAAGAAAAAAAGGAAAAAAAAGATTCAACCTCTTCAATTTCTTCTCTTTTCTTACCAAGCAAATAATATTCCGCCATCCATCCCTTCATCCATCCGTCCATCCATCCATCCATCCATCCATCCATCCATTCATCATTCATTTTCCATCCACGCTTCCTTTTTCTCATCATGCAGTCAGTCATGCAGTCGCTCGTTCGCGTCAGATTTTGCGATTTGCGGTAACGCATCCTGATCTCAATTTCGCTTCATATTTTAAGAACGCCTTGTTATCCGCCGCCGCCGCCGCCGCCAACTCCTCTCCTCTCCTCTCCTCTCCCCTCCTCTGCGTTTTGCTTCCTTCTGCTTTACAGAGTCGCGTCGCTGGTGTCGAGTCGGGCGAGATGGCGCACCCGCACGACTTTCATTTCCACTGCCGTTCAGCGGCGCAAGCAGCGTCAACGAAATAAACGGCATTCAGAATGAGGAATTCACGGAAGCGCCATTTTAGTACAAACAGGCTGCAATATTGGGTTCGTGTGTGCGAATGTGTGTGTGTGTGTGTGCGTGTGTGTTTGTGTTTAGCGAGGAGATGTAAGTCGGTCTAACGTTCACCATTTTGTGAGTCGTCACGGTCGCAATGCGTCACGTTTACTGATTTTGCCTGTTGAAGCTGCTGTTGCTGCTGCTGTTGCTGCCGCTGCTGTTGCTTCTCCTGCTGTTGCTCTCCCTGCTGCTTCTGCTTCTCTTGCTGTTGCTGCTACTGCTGCTTCTGCTTCTGCTCCCGCTCATGTTTCGGTTGCTCAGAGATCAAGCAAAAAGAAGAGCAAAATTAAAACAACAAAAGCTCTACAATCAACTATTCGTCGTCGCAACACGTATTCGCGACGTGTGACCCCGTGACGAATTTGCTTTTATTGTGCTTTCCCGTCCTGTGTTTCGCTTTCTTATCTTTGATATTCTTGAGCTTCCTTTGGTTTTCCTTAGATTTTCCGTTGTTATTGCTAACTTTTGTCTGGTTCCTTTTTTTTCCACGCTTTGAAAATGAAATCAACTTCTGTTACCGAGGTTGAGCGATTGCGTGCACGAGAGTCACGTGAAATTAAGATTTTCGTTTTAATTTCGAGTTGTATGAGTGTGAGAGAGAGTTTGATTGCGTATGAGTGTGAGAGAGATTTTGGTGAGAGAGAGAGAGAGAGGTCGGAATTATAGTTGTAATTGTGTTCATGTTGAACCCTTTAAGCTCGCAAATATCAACAAACATTTTATTTGCTCCACAGCTGTCGTGTCATGAAATCTCTACGAAAAGAGGACACAAATATTTGTTGCATTTTTTATTTTATTTTCCCTATTTATTGATGTATTTATTGGTTGATTGCAAATTCTGTTATTTGTGCTGCCAGCACTGAAAAAGCTTCCAAGCAGATCAGAAAGAATCATCGAACCATCAAAGAAAATCGTTTACGCCACAAAATGCTGGTATTGGCTTGCAAATAATTTTTCGCATTTTTCTCCCCACACTTCATTCTACTCGTACTTCTCCACTTTTCGATTGATTGTTGATTTCTCTCCTGCCCGCCTTCATTCACGCATAACTGCAATTTATTTTGTCTCTTTTCAGGGTTCGTTTTTAAAAAATCATTTGAAATTTTTACGATTTGTATTTTAGATTAAAGAATTTTGATATAATTTAAAAAAAACAACTTCAATTTCACGGCGGGGGAGGGGGAGTCACTCACTTCCGTGACCCCCTGCTAGAGACGCTCCTGGCAAAAGCATTAAAATTTATTCATGAGAGCAGCAGCAACAAGAAAAGCCGTTAATATATACAAAAGTTAACCTCTTTTCTGGATTTGACTTCTCTTCTCTTGCCATCCCATCTCTGCTCTGCCTCTCCCGCTCACATCTTTGCTCTTCCTCTCCCATCTCTGCTCTTCCTCTCCCGCTCCCGTCGTTGATCACTTGTATTTGAATGCACTTGTGTGTGCGCATTTTTTTCATTTGTTTGAAAGAAGAAAAAATTTCTTAAGTTTCAAAAATCTTTAAATGACGATTTCGCATGCAACAAACAACTTGAAATCTCAGCCGATTGAATTTGAACAAAAGAAAAAAGTGGATAAAATTGAGTTGCTGGAGCTGCGCACTCTGAAATGGCAGGGAATTCGTTTTGAGAGGCATTCAATATAAAATTTACTGACCCTTTCCGTTTTTTTTTCTGTACTTTACAGTGAGTTTTCTTGGAATTTTTGCCTCTCTTTTTTTGCCTCTTTTTTTGCCTCTTTTTTTTACAAGTTGTTTTCCTGCAACAAAAATATTTTATTACAACAGAAATCAATTGAAATTTTGCTGTTGCAAATATTGAAAGTTGCAACTCGCACATTTATTTCACTTCACTTCAATTATTAACAAGCGGAAATTAAAGCAAAACTAAATAAAAGTGGAGCAGAAAATTCGAAATTCGACGAGAGCTGCAAGCGAGAGAAAAAATAGAAAAATTGCAATTCTTTCTTTGCTGCTGTTGATTGATGTAAATCTGCCGTTGTTGTTGTTGTTGTTGTTGTTGTTGTTCGCATTCAAACCAAATGCAATCAAGTGCAGTATTTTTGTTTGCATTTTCTATATTTTAGAATTTTCTGTATTTTAAAATTTTCTATAATTTTTTTAGAAAAATTACTGTGATTTCCCCACTCTATTTGTTGTTGTTGTTGTTATTTCTTCTTATTCTTAATAAACCAACAAAAGCAGCAAAAATATTTGTCTATCATCAACAAATTTCGCACTGCAATTGTAAAGCAAAAATTTCCCTCCGTTTATTTTTGCTAAATATTTGAAATGCAAACATGAAAAACGGAGAGAAAAGATTTCAACTCAGCCGGAGAGCAAAAGCTGAATTCCATTCTATCGCTCGCTCGCTCACTCGTTCACTCGTTCGCTCGCTCGTTTGCTTGCTTTCGCTTTAAAATGAGAAGAAGAAAATTAGTTTGCAGAAGACAAAGCAAACAACGACAACAACAACAACCATCACATTAACACCGCCACCACCACCACCAACAACAACGCGATGAGAACAACGGAAGTCATTGCTGGCATTAACAACACAAATAAACAAACGCATTCACTGCATTCATTCGTTCATTCTTCGCATCGGTAATGAGCTGCCAACAACAAGCGACGACATTGTTGTTGTTGCAGCAACGACATAAATAACTTAATTACGAAGTAAGGAATTTAAATTAAATTACGGAAATAAGAAGGAAAAAAAACACAACTTGCGCGGCAGAAACTGGAAATTCGGAGGAGCAAAAAAAAAGATGAAAGATGAAAAAAGTGGAGAGGAGCAGTGGAAATCCGCTAACCGGATGTTGCGTTGACGCCATGACGCACTTAACGCCGTCGAGTTCTTTTTAATCTTTTTTCGTCGTTGTTTCTCATGCACGACCGACAATCGCATTTTTATTAATAATTTTTTTAACCTTTATTTCCCACTCAGTTGAATGTTATTTCAAATTTTTTGTTTTCCTCTCAAATCTCTACTGAATTGTTCGCGAAATTCTCTTCTTAGCTGGCCATGCAATTCCATTCCATCGCAATTCAAATCCAGAGTCAAGTCAGCTCACTTTAAGCTGTCGACACAACTTAACTCTTCCGAAGTCAACTCAAATTCTTCCCTCCCTTTAACCACCGCCAAGAGATTTTCCGTTAGATTCTCACCAAGAAATGTCGCCTCAGGACGATATAAATTTTTCAACTCTGAGTAGGCAGAGCGAACGAAAGCGGCGAGCGAAGAGCAGAGTGCGAGTGGAGCAGAGCGAGAGGGGAGCAGAGCGAGAGTGGAGCAGAGCGAGAGTGGAGCAGAGCGGGAGTGGTGCAAAGCGAGAGGGGAGCAGAGCGAGAGGGGAGCAGAGCGAGAGGGGAGCAGAGCGTGAGTGGAGCAGAGCGAGAGTGGAGCAGAGCGACGAAAACGAGTCGGAAAAACACGACGAGTGCTTGTGAATTAATTGCGAAGGCAGTCAGCGGCGAAGCAGCGCGCAGAAGGGTGGGAAATTAAGCAGGTTAACAAGTTTGCTGATGGATTCGCCTGATTTTGATAAACTTGTATTGAAGTTTAACTTTGAATTTCCGCGCAGACATTCCTTCATTTATCGCGTTGTATGTCACACATCGGCCGCCGCCACACGACCGTCATCAATCAGCGGTGTCAACGTGTAATTTACAACGAGTAAATCATCGTTCGAATGTTACACGTTGTTGTCTTGCCAAACACAATTTGCGAAGTTTACTGTAAATTTACACTGTTAACTATCAATTTTGCACACTTTTTAAGTGAAGAATTTAAGAATTTATGTATGCGTGATTTTTAATTCACAACAAATTAAATGCACGCGAGTTTGCCATTAACACGCGAACTGGATATCGGGAAAAAGTAGTTGTGATGCTTCTCCTCTATCAACCTGAATTGCCAAATCGATTAGAACAACAACGCCAACAACAGCAACAACGCCAACAACAACAACATCAGCAACAAAAGCACTAAACATCAGCCAACCGAATGAACGCACGTATAAACGTGTGTAATTAAAACTCGTGCATCTCGAATTTATAACTTTTGCTCGCTGCATGCTACGGTTAATTAAGTTTTACTATACACACACTCACTCACACACATATATGAATGAGAGCACACGCATTCACACCTCCGCTGCGTGCTTGCAATTCGAATCATGACTTCGTGCTCTCGGCTGTGACAGTGTGTCGGCTGTTTTCGAGTGTATGCGTGCCATCGAAGTGAGTTTATTACTGAGTTTAGCGACGACACACACGCAATCGTCGTACCAGAGAGAGAGAGACTGGCAACAGCAGCAACAGCAAAAACCGAAGCCGATAAAAATCATCGCGGCTTACAACGCTCTCAAATTTTTGCATTTTTTCACTAATTTGTTTCTCACTAATTTTTGAATGCGAGAGCAAATATGAACGTGTTGGTGTAGGTGTTGCTGTGCTTGTGTGTGTGTGTGAGCCGAGGTGTTGATGTGTAAGCTCGGCAACAATTCTTGCAACGACTTTCAATTTAATTATTTTCTTCGTTTAATTATTTTCATCATTTTGTTGTGCTTTTTAATTGTTGTGCCATAAAATTCAAAGCAAAAAGCTACAGAAATTTTATTGCTTGCTGTACGCAATGAAATGTTGTTGCGATTTTGTTGTCGCAATTAAAAAGTTGCATGCACTTTGTTGCTGCTTTTAATGCAACAAATTAAGCTTCTGTTGTAACTTTTCGCCGATGAAGACGACGAGATGTTTGCATCGCACTAATTTCGTGTTGCAACTGCAACTTCAAGTAAAACTTGAAGCTGAAAACTTAATTAAATGAAAATATAAAAGTAAGTTGAGAGTTCAAATGACGTCTCGCATTCTATTTAATTTTTCTCTCTCTCTCTCGTGTGGCACGTTGATGATTATGATTGCAAAGCTGTTATTAAATCATTAAATTTGAAAGTATTTGGATTTTATTACCTTGTTTTGGGTTCCTCGTTCCTGTTTTCGCACTCCAACTGCATTCGAACTGCTGAAGTTTGCAAAAGTTTGCTTAAAAACCGACTTCACTGCACTTTTCTGTAAAACTTTTCCATTAAAATAAATAATTTGAGTTTAAATTTGTGTGTAGGTGTGTTAGTGTGTGTGTGTGTGTGTGTGTGTGTGTGTGTGTGTGTTAATATACATACAATGTTTGCATGTGGTTAACCTGTTTTTCTGCAAAATTTCATTGCTTTTGGAGAAACACGTTTGTAAAATTTAAACTTTTCCTTCGAAACATAAAACGGAAAACGAAAATAGTGGGGAAAGAAAGTTTTACGCTTTTGCTGGGTTACCGCAAATTAACTACTACTAAATCCTAAACTACTTTTATGAACAACCCAACTTTCAGCTCCCATCTCAGCTTCGAGTGTACGGAACTCATGTCGCTCCTCAAACAATTGTCGGCTCAGTTTGTTGTTCTTCCAACTGTTTGTGTTTTTCTCTCTCAAATGAGTTGGCAGCTCTTCTCTCTGTCAGCTGTTGCTAATCTCGCAAGTAAAGGAATCTGAAAAGCAAAAAAATCTCAACCACAGCGTTGACGTCTACATACAAGCAGACAAGAAATTAGAGAACACAAAAAAGCACACACATCACTAATGGACATCCACAAAGCTCATGTACACACACGCACACACACACATTCTCTTCTAAACCTACCCAGCGAGAAAGCGTGCGAGAAATCCTACATCGGAAAGAAGCTGAAATCTTAAAAATTTTCTGCGAAAATGATTTCTGTTCGATTCGTTCTCAAATTCGCAGAAATGTGAACAAAATAATTGTTTTTAAATTAATTTTAATGATTGTAGGTAGTTGTTGAAGAATTCATTAGAAGAATATCAAGAATAAATTTGAAAAGAGTTAAATTTGTCCGGTAAATTTTACAATAATTTAGTTTGCACTGTATGAAATCCATAATATTCTGCTTTACTTTGATATATATTTTCTTCTTATTATAAATATTTTCTCCATTTACAAATTCATAGTTTAAAAAAACGCTTCAGTTCCTATTTTCCCGCTGGGTCTCGAAACACGCACACGAATTTGTGTTGCCGAAGAGTTCACCGCATTCACATTCTCGCTTTGAACTTCTCTCAACTTGATCATCATTTTGTCGTTTGGTCATCGCAATTTGTTTACTTTTCTTTTTTCCATTTTCCTTCCTCACTCATTAAAATGCAATTTTATTTCGTGCTGTATAGTGAATTCGCGACGGGGGTTGATGTGATGAAGGGAGACGTGAGTGGGAGGAATCGAGAGAGAGGGAGAGAGAATACGAGAGAAAAATAATAAAATCATGCATGCAATTTAAAAAAGAAAATATTATTTTCATTACTGTTTCACTGTTGCCGAGTTGTTTGTTATTTTGTTTACCTTGCTACCTTTTTTTTCTATTATTTTTAATGACTGGCTGAGCTTTATTTTTTAGAGTTGAATTCATTATAAAAAGAATTTGGAGGTCCGTTTTTCATGACATGCGATTGCATGAATAAAACTTGTTTATGCACGCGAATGTGTGAGCGAGAGAAAAGTGTCTCGCTCACTTTTCGGAAGGAGTTTTCGCTTCCTCTCCACATTTCTGCTGAAATTGAACATCTGACACTCTGTTGTCGCGCAGCACTCACCACAAGATGTCTAATAATTCGCTTGATTGCATATCTGGACACTTCATTCGTTGGCAGTTCGTTGGTCTTTTGTGCTCTCCCTCCCTCCCTCTCTCTCTCTCTCCCTCCCTCCCTCTCTCTCTCTCTCTGTGTCGTTGACAAATGAGTTGTCACATCACATTCCTACTTCATCATCTCGTCATCGTCAATGCCAGCGACATTCAAACAACAGGATCAGCCAAAGCATCCCCACCATCATCATCATCATGTGTGCAAAATGGCACGAATACAACAAAGAAGGACCTATAAAAAGCAACAACAACCACATCACCGCCACTTTTCTACTCTGCAGAGGGTCAGTTAGTGTCAGTTGTGGGATCTGCGTTGAGTGGCTGTTCAAAGGAAAACCATTTGGAGTGAATTCTCCTCACTGAAATGTAGCAGAAATCCATTACTTAACTTAAAAGGTTGCCACAGCAGCACGACTATTTTATGTTTTTCGTAGATCATGCTATTGATGCTGATGCTGACACCTCCATTACGCACATAAAACTCTTTCTTCACTCTCCCATTCTCTCCAAAACTAATTCTAGAATTCTAACTGTTGAAATAGTTCTTCCATTTGAAATAGTTCTTCCATTTAAAATGACGAAATGGCGCTGTCATAGTAAGCACCGTGACATGAGGTCGAACTTCCATCCATTCAGTAAAAATAATGCCTGGGGAAACTTTTCACCTTCTCAATATTTTCTCTTTTCAATCAATTTGATGTCCTCGCAATTCTGGGGACGTGAAATTTTTCCCATTATTGCCATTGCCAACCCAGCAACCAACCGTTTTTAATCTGTCTTCATTAACCAACGTCACGAGTTTTATAAACGTTTAATGAGGAACGAAAATAACGATCATCGTGTGGAAAGTGGCAACCTAAGAAAAAATAGTTATTTTGCCTCTCTCTCTCTCTCTCTCTTTCGTCCTTTTTCTCTGGCATTGTCCAAGTGGTTTTCCACCTAATATACCGCCTCACCTTGCAACGCTTTTTGGCCATTAGACTCTGATTGATATTTGCGACTGTGTTACGGTTTCAATTTTCAAGAGTACGGAAAAAGAAAATCCATTTCATTTCTCCGCCGCTTTCAATTCCTCCACCGCCATCTCGTTCATGATTTACCATCATCGTGATTTATAAAGATCATTACGACGCGCTGAAATCACTCGTGTTTGTCTTGAAAAACGATGCAAGTGCGGAAGCAACCAACCAACCAACCCACCAACCAACCAACCAACCAACCAACCAACTAACCCACCCACCAACCAACCAACCAACCACCCAACCAACCAACCAACCAATCAACCAACCAACCAACCAACCAACAACCAACCAACCAAACAACCAACCAACCAATCAACCAACCAACCAACCAACCAACCCACCAACCAACCAACCAACCAACCAACCAACCAACCCACCAACCAACCAACCAACCAATCAACCAACCAACCAACCAACCCACCAACCAACCAACCAACCAACCAACCAACCAACCAACCAACCAACCAATCAACCAACCAACCAACCAACCAACCAACCCACCAACCAACCAACCAACCAACCCACCAATCAACCAACCAACCAACCAACCCACCAACCAACCAACCAACCAACCCACCAATCAACCAACCAACCAACCAACCAACCAACCAACCAATCAACCAACCATCCAACCAACCCACCAACCAACCAACCAACCAACCAACCAATCAACCAACCCACCAATCAACCAATCAACCAACCAACCAACCAACCAATCAACCAACCAACCAACCAACCAACCAATCAACCAACCAACCAACCAACCAACCAACCAACCAACCCACCAACCAACCAACCAACCAACCAATCAACCAACCAACCCACCAACCAACCAACCAACCAATCAACCAACCAACCAACCAATCAACCAACCAACCCACCAACCAACCAACCAACCAATCAACCAACCAACCAACCAACCAACCAACCCACCAACCAACCAACCAATCAACCAATCAACCAACCAACCAACCAACCAACCAACCAACCAATCAACCAAGCAACCAACCAACCAACCAACCAATCAACAACTTTTCGAACGGCGTGCTGAAAAGTGTTTGCTTTGCAGTGGAATCTTTGCCATGGACAATTTGCGCTACTGGCCATGTTGAAAATGGCCAAATGAATGATTTGCTGGAAGCGGGAAGCAGGATGTTATGGCTCTCTGAAGATTCGCTACAGTCTCTTCAAAACATTTGATGAAAACACTCAGCATAAAAGATTGGCGACGAATTTTTAATTAAATTTTACTTGGAATATTCTAACTACCTTCTCTCTCTCCCTCCCTCTCTCTCCCTCTCTCTCTCACTCTCTCTCTCTCTCTCTCTCTCTCTCTCTCTCGCTCTCTTTCCACTTCGCTACTGTCAAAATTGCAGCTGTGCCACGCCATCCATCACTCCAGTGAGGCAGACGATAATTATTTCATTATTAACATTGCGGGTACGAAAATGGAATGTAATTTAAATTATACTGCAAAATAATTCACTAAAATATATACGCAACAACATAAGGATTTAACTGAACTAAAGTCATGAGAGAGAGAGAGAGAGTGAGAGGTTTACTCCGCAGATCTTCCTCCGAATGGTCGCAAGGATATCTGCATTGAACAAATATTAGGTTGGGCTCTCTCACCTGTCTGTCGCCCACCTGTGGCTCGTTTTCATTAACGCACTGCTTCGAAAACCATTTGAATAGCAATTTCTGGAGGTGTACGAGAGACGAAGTGTTGGAGAACCAAGACCGACCTAGAGGGAAAAACCGACTAAGTCCAGCCTGTCGACAATTTGCTTCACAACAAATTATTGGGCTCTATTTTTTGACATTTCTTTCACTGCCAAAGTAAGGCCTTTAAAACTTTTTAAGGTCTTTAAACCTTTAATCACGCATAATTTGTACTTTAATCTTGAAGTTTTAATCATCCCTAAAAATATGCAATAACTTTTCAAAACTCTCTTCGCAAGTTTGCTGCACCATGACAGAATTTCGCGCCTACAAGCGTGCTGTGGATCGTAATTCACGCACTAGGCGGTCTCTAGTCATCCTTGTTGTTGCTGTTGCTGCTGTCACTTTTGTTGTTGTTGTCCTTGCTGGTGTTCTGCGTTTCATTTTGATAAAATTCTGCCGTTCTGATGATTCTGCCGTTTGCTGCAATCTTCCGCGCGCGCTTAGCTGGCTGGCAGCTGCTTCAAAATGTCAGCTCAACGCAATTTTCATCTCATGCACTCCGACAGCCGTGACGGTGGACACGCCGACAAGACCCGAACTGAGTCCTTGTCACGCAGGCATTGCAGCAGAAGAGGGAAAACGGGCAAATTAAATTTTTAAAGTTTTCGAACCATTAATTTGTTTTTTTTCTTTCCTTGTTATCTTTAGTGTCTCCCATTTTCTGTTCTTTATCCTTCTAGCTTTTTAGTATCCTTTTTCTCTTAGATTTGCGTAATTTTTTTCTTGTCAGTTTCAGTTTTCCTTTCTAGTCGCTTTCTCTTTCTCACTTAATTGCATTGTTTGAATTCTATCAAAGAGTTAGAATTTCGCGTAAATTTATATAAATAAGATGTAAAGAAGGACGATATTTTTTATTCATGAACTCTTAAGTTAAACATTTTCAGTGGCGTCATTTAAATGCCTCAGTTTTTAATTTAAATTTAAATTGATACTATTTTGGCGCCATCTATTTGCTTAACTCAAAACAAAAAACTTGAGAACTTTATTTTTTTAAGTGTTTAATTAGCTTTAAAAGCTTTTTCAGGCTTTTCCGTAAAAATAACTGTGTTTTTTAAGCTTTCCAGTAACTATAAACAACTTTCAGAAATTTTAGAAATTGGCTGGATTTGGTGGACTTTAACATTAAAACTTTTCCGAAGCACTTTTTAAGCTTTTATTTGTAAAAGATTTTAACAGAGCTTGACAGCTTTCAACCAAATCATTATAACTTTGGTTTCACACTAAATAGAGTGTCTGAGCTTTTAAAAACTTTCTAGAGATGTCTATAAACTTCCGAGTTTTATAATTACAAAATAGATTCTATAGAACTTACTTAAACTCAACCTCGGACGATTTCCATTGAAATCTGTGATCCCTTAAAATATAAATAAACTTCCAAACAATTGCAGCAAAAATTGTAAATTATTTGTAATCTAAAATAAAGTTACTTAAAAGTATAAAGTCGGGTTACCAAAATGTAACTTTTTAAAAACATAAACTTTTCAGTTAAAAGTGATTTCGCACTTTCGGTGTATTTGAGAGGCACTGTATAGTTAACCACATTTGAAAAGGACTGTATAGTCAGTTTAACTGCTTTTTGGTATTAAAGAGTTTCTGCAAAAACCAAAACTTCCACTGCTTTTAAAACGCACATCGTGCTGGTTGGAGAAGCACTGAACAGTTTATTTCTGCGTTGCTCGTTGGGGAAGCACTGAACAGTTTAATTCTGCGTTGCTCGTTGGGGAAGCACTGAACAGTTTAATTCTGCGTTTGGAAGCTACTGTATAGTTTGACAGCTTTTGGTATTGGAAGGGTTTTCGGTTTTCACCGAAATTTTTGCTCTCTCTCTCTCTCTCTCTCTCTCTCTTTCCGAGCTTGTGCATCAGGTGAGAGTGGGATATTTCTGAAAATGAAATGAGGAATTAAAGTTTCAATATCTGATAAACTCAATCAACAAACATTATTATTTAATTTATAGTAAAAAATGGAAAATATACGTGAACTGATATGTTAGCGTTTCTTCTTATTTCTGCAGAAATTCGCTACTAGAAAAGAAAATAAATACAAAGGAGTTTTCTGACATGCGCACTCTTTTTTTTTTTACTCTTTAAATACCGCACCTCCTATTCTACCGGAATCCTCTCTCACAGCATACTACAACAACAACAACAACATAACACAACAAACAACCTCAAATATGTTCTGATGACTGTAGTTTTTTTTTTCACACTAACGTGGGGATTTTTTTCACACACTGGCATGTGGCGCAAATGGCCTTGAATTGCCCTTTTTAGGCAAACGCAAAATAATACATAACAAAATACAACCATACACAAAACCACAAAACCAGACACACACACGGGCACACACAATATTCGTATGCAGTAGATAATTTCCGCTCAGTCACCGCAAATGTATGCAAAATTCAGTATGCAATTTTACGTTCCACATTTACAGCTTGAAATGCAAACGTTTTCTTTCCGCACGAAGGCGATGACTGCGACCCTAAAAGTATGCAACGCTTTTTTGCCGCTGGCCTCTGAATCGTGAATCTTAACCAGGTCAGTCGACCAGGATTTCCTGCGCTTTCCTGGTTGACTTCTTTCCGTTGACTTCTTTCCGTCGACTTTCTAGGTATGCAAAATTGCAGAATATCATTCGGACATTCCAAAAATGCAACTCCATAACTGAGTTTGGCAGATGTTCAAACACATTCAGCATTTGCACCATTTTCAAATTCCTCGATCAATATTTACATAAAGTGGAAGCAGGAGTTGGCAACATCTAAGGATACTCAAAACCGCCAGCACAGCAGTTGTGAGACTTCCTTTGAAGGAAATGCTTTTCAATTTGTTGCACTGCCGTGCTTATCATTGCAAAACACGTTTCTTCAAATGGATATTTTTGCGTGCACTTGCAGTTAAATAGCTTTGGCAATCACGTCAGTTTTAAGTGATGTGTGATGGAATCGAATTACTCGTATTTTACACACATCAATGCATGCAAAGTTTCCTTGTTCGGCTTCTTCTTTCTTCTGAATTTCATTCATTTCTCTCATTTTCTCTACATCGTAGACAACAATCAAACGTTTTAAAAATCTGAAAACATCTCAAAATACGATTTTTAAATAAAAAAAAAATCTTACTTTTGTTTTCCCTGTCTTGAGTTTCTTCGACTCTCCATCTCACTCTTCAGTTGCATCCCCAATTGATTCTCTCGCGTTTTATCAGTGCTGGCAATTTCGCTCTGTTGGCATTTTTGCTCTGTTGACATTTTTATAGCATGACGTTCGTCCTGTTACACGGAATCAATTTGCTACTTCTCGAGCATTCTTCTCAGAGAGGAAAGAGTGTACAGAATTCATAGCAACTGCGCATTTAAGCGCTCTCCCTCTCTCTCCCTCCCTCTCTCTCTCTCTTTCTCTCTCTCTTTCTCTCTCTGTTTCTATCTCTCTCTCTCTGTTAATGTCTCTGTTTCTGTCACTGTTTCTATTTTTCTCTCTCTCCTTCGCTCTCTTTTCGTTTTCGTTTCATGTCTCTTCCCTGAAATGCTTTGTTTTGCTCTCCTTTTCTCCCTCTCGCTCTTCCCCCCCACATCATCCTCATGTTACACCTTAAGTTGAATAAACAAAAATACGAGTTGTAGCGAGCTTTTTCGCCAGTTCGAAGTCTACCAGCAAAGTGCGCGCTAGCGATTGACTGCTTTCAACCTCAACTATTTGCCAAGTCAAGCATCATTTTGCAGCGAATAATAGAGTTTTGGAGAAAAACAAAATTGTTTCGTGTCGTTTCTGGGAGAGTAAAAGAAAATATATAAAATTCTGGTGTCTACTTTAAAATCTTCAATGAGAAATTTTAACGGTAAGGCTAAATTTGAAGTTTAATCATTTTATTGTGTGTTGTGCGGGATGCAGAAAACATTTTCAAAAATAATGCGTCAATATTTTGCAATCTAAATTTTTAAATTTTTGCTTGCTTACTCCTCGTAAACACAAATCAAGGGTTCGAGGATTCAAAAACTTTCAGCTATAATTGAAAGAAATACTTTTGTTTATTTCTTCACTTAAAATGCAGCAGCTTTTATTATTGTGTTTGTTGTCGTTGTTGTTGTTGTTGTTGTTCCTTCTTTTGCTGCCTTTATGATGCCACAATTCGTGTCAAGCATTTTATTATTCAGTCGCAACTTGTCTCATCGCTCATTTTCTGCTTTTATCTTCTTATTTATTTGTCATTGCGTACAATTAGGCGCAGCGTGAATTTCTTGCTTCTTTGGAAGTTCTGTAGAAATTTCTACACTTCTACAGTGCACGTGTGTGTGCGTTTGGTTGGCTGGGTGTGTGTTTGTGAATATCTCAGATATTTGCAACGTCATGTCTTCGTTTTTCTTGTCGAAAAGAATAGCAAAATTAATTAATTTAATTAATTAATTAATTTAATGCGTACGACGTTTGAATATAAGAAAAAGAAGTAGAAAATAATAAAACGAAAAAATTGAGGAGAATTTGGTGTTCGCCTTAAAGTAGGCAACGTAAAAGTTGTTCTCAATCTTTTAATTCAATTATTTAGTTATTATAAACTAAATTTAATAAGTTAGCACGTTTTTCATTAAGCAAAAAAGTATTTTTATTGCGTGGTTTTAAATCATAAGACGCGTAAAATGTCGCGTGTTTTTAAGAAACTATAAAATCTATGTTGCGCCTAAAAATATGCGGTATTTTCAGTTTTAACAATTTAAAGCAGCTGGCAAATCTAATTCTCAGTAGAAATGTTATTAAAATTTTCTTATATTAACATACCTCACGCACACACATGTACACATGTACACACAGACACACAAACACACACAGAACCTCCCTTTCCTTGTATCACACGTACATTAAAAGAAACACCCAACAACGTTACTCGAATTCATTATTTATTCGTCAAATTCCGTACGTGATTTCGTAAATATTTTTATGCTCCTCGGTTTCTGTGTACATCTGCATATTAGAATATAATTTCGTATGGGTGTTGTTGTTGTTCCATAAAGCTTGAGACACGTTCTTGGCTTAAATATCCGCTCATGGCTTTATTGCGGTTTCTACTTAGCTTCCTGTGTCTCTATCTATCACTTGATATGTCACCCACCGCCTTCTAAGTTTGGACGCCTTTCTGTTTTTCCACTTTTTTAATCTATGTTTTTCTCATGTTGGTGGTTATCAAATCTGTTGCGCCTTAAAGTCTACTACAGAAAGTTTTCGCTACGATTTTCTATGGTAAACCTATTTTAAACTATACCAAAAACTCCGATAATTGCAAAATATTTTTGGTCTGAAGAAAGTGAGGCAATCGCGTTTAAAACTTAAATCGTATTTAATTCATCTTCTTTATTTAAAACTACTTTTAACGAATTCTAATACTTATTCAAAGCCACAAGTCAGAAGAACTATTTTCAAAGAACAACTGCATTCATATTTAGAGATTCACACAAATGCAAACTTTGTGGTTTACTTCGTATTTATCATGTTTTCCTCTGCAAGATGTTTGCGTAACACTAGGAATGAATTTCAGCAAAAATTGTTCGCTTTCGTGAAGAAAGGACTTTTTAGATTATTTTCTCGATATTTCACTGCACTCGTAGGGCACCAGAAACTCTGCATATTATTCTCGTATATCTGCAAACGTGTCCTGCACGAACGTATATCAACGAACAAACACAACATCATTCGTCATAACTTTCAAGAGCTTCACCAGAGTCAGTCCGCATTCCCCCTCCAATCATTATAAGCAACATCATCACCATCCGTAGCAACGTCATCACCATCCGTAGCAACGTCATCACCATCCGTAGCAACACCATTCTGACGACATTCATCAACATTATCATCACCATCATCGTCTTATATAGTCAGGCGCGGTATTTCTTTGAGAAGGTTTGTGCCACATGGAGGCAAATGCAAGCCCAGCTCGTTCCGGTCCCGGTTGCCTGAATGAATGAATCGACTTCGATGTTGATGTAAAGCTGTGAGCTGCGGTGCGGTACAGCGAATGCATGTCAGCCACATTCGTACTCCGTTTTTACAAGCAAATCATGTTAACATGTTCGGTTACACAAACGTGTTTTGTGTTGAGTGCCATATGAGAGCAAATGTAGTTTTGCTAAGTGCTTCCACAGGATCCTGCCATCGTCCTGTTGGCCGGTCGGTCATCAACCAGCAGACTCGGAGGCAATTGCAAATTGCTGGTCATATTTCTGCTTTTTTCTCCTTGTATTTACCTGTTTCTGTTGTTGTTTGAGGAGCGGCCAAATTTATTTGAGATGCCGATGATTGCGATGGCACTCAGAGCTCAGAGAGGACGGACACGGACTACTCGAGGGATGTCTAAATTAGAAGTCTGAATGAATGCAATTCAGAAAACACTTAAATTATGTTGATATTTTTATCGTTTTCCAGTATTTCATTTTATATTTTCATTTTAATCAGAATTTTTTAGCTCTTTTCATGAATACTTATCACGGACACGAACCGTACTTGATAAATTTTTCTTTTTTCAAGAAAACACAAACCAAAACCTGAAATATCATTTTTCATGCACTGGATTGTTGATGATTGACTCTCAAATTGATTTTCAAAATGCATTTATTAAAGAACAAAGTTTTAGAAATTGATTTCTTTAAAATTTAATGTATTTTTTTAAATATTAGCAGTTTTTTAACCTTTTCACCTTCAGAGAAACGTTAACCTTTTTTTTTCTCTCCACTCGCGAAACGTCTCACAAACGTGACGCACTATAAACGCGCACCCTCGAATTCGGTTCCGCTTTGTTACCACTAAAAATATAAATGAAAAAGAGGGAATAACATTTTATAAAAGCTGTTGAAATCCATAAATATTAATTTTGCCCCTTCCAGCTGAATCATCATCGTGAACTCATATTTTACGATATGAAATTTTTAAATGGTAGTGTGGGTGTGTGGGAGAGAGAGAGTGTGTGGGAGTGTATATGAGTGTGTGTGTGTGTATGTACGAGTGTGTGTGTAGTATTTACCAGCCGAGTTCTACAACAACGTCTGCAGTACTTTTCACAAACCATTAAAATATACCACGACTTTTTATTTTTTTTTACTACGATTTTTTTTACTGAGAAACACAAAAATAACAATTTTTGATATAAAATACGATAGAATGAATAATATTTTCCAGAGGGAATAATTTTTCCATTTAAATAAAACGCTTCAAAAAGCTGTTTGCAGTTACTTTAAAAAATCCTCTGAGCTTTCGAACCTTTTGAGCAAAATGGAGAAAATTGATATAAATAATAAATTTAGTTTAGTTTTTACAAATATTCAGTTTTCTGCTGCTCACAAATTTTTTCCGTAACATTTAACAGCAAAATAATTTGTTCTCGTTTCTCACAAAAAAGTCGAGCTTTTGTTTTCAGAAGAATTCACTGCTTGTCAAAGCGTAAAAATCGCGTAGCGTACAAAATATATGAAAAAAAATATACTAAAAACGAGTAAAATATTGTTTAAACAATTTTTTTAAACTAATTTAAAATATCCAACATGTTTTTTCAAATATAAATAAAACGCTAGAAAAAAAAACAGAGTTTGGCTAAAGTTTTTGGTCAGAGTTTTTGCTATGAATAGAAGAATTTTTTCTTAAAATTTTAAGATTAAAAAATAATTCTCAAAATATTATCAATGTATTTATTTTTTATTTTTATTCCACTTTTCTTTCATTCTTTTGAAAATAAAATTTGCTTCTTCTTTCAACTGCTATAAAAGCGGCGCTTTCAAGTTCTCTTTTCTCTCACTCCACAAAACCCTTCAGTGTGCAAGTGCACCGCCTAAAAGTATGCAAAATTGCTACCTAACTTCCAGCCGACGATAAATGACGTTGCTGCTTCTTCTTTTCACCGCTCAGAAGGAGGAAGCAATAAACTTTGCCAAAGCAGATTTCTTGTTTTCTCTCTCATGTCTTCAGTTTTGCGTTTGGTTTTCGCTCACACACTCACTCACTCGCTCACTAATTCACTTGAAAGGAAGTCAACGTTGTACGTGGCCAACATGACGTTCAACTGAGACGCACACGTTTACAACCAGCTGTCGTAATTTTACTTTTCCACGCAAATTAGCAGCGAAAGCGGAAGTAAAGCGTAAACGTTCATCTCAGCGTGGTAGCGAGCGAGGCAATAAATAATGAAAGAAATTTGTTTTGGCGGAGAAGATGGAACCGCAAGGTGTTGAAATTGAAGAAATTACAAGGCTGCAACTGAGTTGATGACACGACGACAACTTGATTGGAATTACTATTTATTTTACCCTACTTGAATTACTACTCGGATTACTATTTATTTTTAATTACTATTTATTTTATCCTACTTCTGTTGTTTTATTACGTTACACGGCAATTTAATTAAAGTCTCTGAGAGCAGCTTTCAACAAACTAATGAAATATTTAATAATTTTTATATTATAACACACACACACACGCATTTCATCCGAGAAACAAGGACTCACTCAAATTGTAAACAAAAAAAAAATAGACTTATTTAATAAATGAATGCACAATTTAATTGCCAATAGAAATTGAAAATCAAAGTCATACAAAAACCATGAATACAGATTCACAAATTAATTAAAATGCAATGAAAACCTTGAAAAAATCTCTACAAATTGATAAATAAAATAGACGATTTATTGTGGTTTGTGTTGAAAATTTTGCCAATTTTTCAGCGCATCGAAAAGCAGCGCCATTATCAGTGATTTTAATTTGCTACATTGTTTACTTTTAATTTATATGTTTTCTCCCTTTTTTGTTTCTACAAAGCTATTAATAAATTTTAATCGGATAATGCAATCGCGATAAAACTGTTAAATGTTTTCTCATTCCCTGCAATTTCTCTTCGCAAGTGCGAAATCTTGATTTCACATTTCCCCCTTCTTATTGGGATATTAAAATTCACTATTTTGGTGAAAATTATATCAAAATGAAAGTTTTTTTATTCCTCTTTTTGTCAAACTAAAATTTACTTATTATATTTTATTGAATTTTCAGAAGACTGTTAAGAAACCCGCATCAGCATCATCATCTTCAGCGCTATCAACGCACAAAGATGAAATTTATATCGACGATGAAGGAATCGAGGGCTCCGGTGGACGCGGAGAGGTAAGTTGAAGCATTTGTGAGATATTAGTCAGCCTTATCTGGAAATCCGAGGGGAAGAAGTTTCCGTAACTTTTTCTCCTTCTTTTTCCACACTCACCATCCTCATAATTTTCAACATGCACTCATTCTGTCACATGACTTCAGGCGTGTTAAGTGAGGAGTAAAAAGGATGAAAAATCCCATCATAACGAATCCCCTCAAAATGCCCGAAACCGAACGCATCTTTTGTTTTGTTTCCTCAGATAAAACTGGTTCAGTAAATTATAGTTTTTCCTACTTTCCAACTCTCTCCCACCCCTCTATCTCTCTCTCTCCCTCTCTGTGTCTCTCCCTCTCTCTCTCGCTCTGTCTCCCTCTCTCTCTCCTCTTCTCTTACTCCTTTTTAAATTAGCCAAGTTTTTGTTTTAACAATTTGCGGTCTTTCATTCGTTTTATACCGGACGGTTTTTTAGGTTGCCCACTGATTTTCATTGTTTTGTTGGTGTGCATTTTTACGACGTTATTTTTACTCTATTGCATTGCAGTAAATTTTTTAATTTATTTTCTTAATAATTTTAGCTGTTTTTGTTTTATTTTAAAAGCTTTTAAGTGATTTTTTAGAGTTTTCAACGCATTTCCAGTGTGATTCTTAGAAAAGAAGTGAAGTGACAGAGTTGCCATCAGCCTTTAAAGCTCAACAGTAACGCGTGAAACCGCGAGCAAGAAACCTCCTCACTACTCAAGGACAAAATAGATGTGATTACATGGAAAGAGGAAATTTGAAGAATGGCAAACCACCTGCACGGTTCACCTTGACTCTCCGTGTGTCAGCTTTACACTTGCTTGACGCGACAAATTCTTACTTTGCTAGATATTATTTTATTTTTATTTCGCTCGTGCTCGCTGGGTTTTGGTTTTACGACTCATTGACGTCAGCAGTAACCTAGCAAAAGTCTAAAATTACGATAGTGTAAATGCAGTGGATTTTAGAGAGAACAGAAAATTGTACAGTTGACACGCGTATGTTGCTGCTGTCAACTTTAAGAAGGTTGACAGGAAGACAGAGAGAGAGAGGGAGAGAGAGAAGTAGAGAGCGAGCTAGAGGTTGGTGAAAAAGTTGAAGGGATTTACGCTCGATTTATTAGACGCAAACGAAAATCCCAGAAAATGATAGAATTTGATATTAGAATTTAAAAAAAAAGTGACGCAGAAAATTAAAGACGGATGTATGGCACACAAACACACTCACGCTACACTCTACGCTACTCTCTCTCCCTCTCTCTTTCTCTCTCTCCCTCATGCATGAACATGTGACAGCTTCTGCTTCATATTTCCTGGCCGCGTCCCAGAAAATTCGAATTTGCACCAAGCAATAAATTTCTCCGCTGTATGTTGGTCAAACTTGATAGTCCTGGGATTTGGTCGGAGTGACAGTATGAGTGTGTGCGCGTGTGTGTGTGTGTGTGCGTGTGTGTGTGTGTGTGTATTTGCGGTTGTGGGAATGGAATTTCATAGTTTCAGCTTTGCTGTGGTGTAATCAAGCGAGTTGCTGCGGTCAAATGAAATGCATATTAAAACGGCAATCAAGGATTCTGGGGAAAAGTTGACTTTATGGCAGTAGAAAGACATTTTGGCGGGAAAAATAGAAAAATAGAAATAGTCTGTATTTTTGAAGCACAGAAGAAAGTTGAAATCTTTACGAAATAAAAAAAAAATTTCGAATTATTTAAATTTTGTTTTTCAATTTTTGTGTCAGTTATAAGAAAGTTAGGAAATTTTAACACAAAAAATGGAGAGAAAACTCGCATCTGTCAACAAATCAAAAAACGTCCATTTCACAATTTTGTTGTTGTTTTGTTGCAATTTTACAATTCTTCGTTGTTGTTTTTTTCTGAACACACCAAATGTTAAAACCTGCACAACTCAAAATCAACACACTGAAGTCCCTTCAAACCTTTTTTCAAATATCCAAAATCCCACATTTCCCAGCTCCCTCTTCCGTTCTCTTCCTCCTTTTTTCGAACTCGTCCCTTCTTGAATCTCTTTCCGGCTTCACAAGAGTGAATCTAAGATTTCTTCCTAAATTCCAAATATGCATGACCAATTTTTAGATTTCACACCTTTGAACGCATTCGTTGAGAAAATAGAAAAACTTGTTAACTTTGTAGTAAAAATATTTGTTTTTGTGCAAAATTCTTCAAAGTTTCTCAACGAGTTGCTCAACACAGTTGATGTTGGCGATAACGAGAGCAACGTGTACGCGCGCGCGCCTGATATTCCAGAGAGATCAACTAACTTCGTTTACTGTGTGTAGCGTTGAAATTGAACAAATGGTTCTCTTCCTCTCTCACGCTTTTCTATTTGCTTGAAATTTATTTTCCCTTATTTTGCGTATTTTATTTGTAAAATTTCGAAATTGTATGCCGAGGAGAAGGAAGAAAAATGGAAAATGAACCAAATGGAATTCTAGACAAGTTTCGAAAAGTTTCCTTTCGTTTATTTAGTTGGGAAAAATGTGTAGTTTTAAAAACGGACGACCACCGCCCAACACAGTTAGTTGGCAACCCCGCACAGTAGAAAATTGACGAAAGTTTATTTATTCAGTGAAATTGCGTTTCCTCTTGCGGTTCGTTAGTTACTCGGCAGTCGAAGTTTGATGAAACCCCTCAACGGACGTCGTATTAAATTAATTTGTTCTCTTCCACTCTCTCAACTTGAATTAAATTGAAGATTATAAAACTTGAGAATTATAAAAGTTGCATGATCGATTTTAAATCGGAGGATTTCAAATGAATCGAACAGCTGCGCTCGACCCTCACTTATTTTTGAGGAATTTCGATGCTCACGTACAGCTATCAAGAAAAAAATTACAGTATTTTGAGATGAATTTTTACTCCATTTCCAGAACATGATAAACTAGAATGTTGTTTTAAAGTAAAATAGATTAAAACAAATTAAAGTAAGCAAAACAGCTTTTCATTTTGGCAGAATGTGGCGACCGTGTCAGTTCAACTGAACCGTAAACTGCAGAAACACGTGTGCCACTCACTCGTGCGCCATTTTGATTAACGGGTGTAAAACGATAACGTTATATTTTAACTGTTGAATAACGGGAGCGCGCAATGCATATTTTTCCTTGAATAAAATAATATATTAAAAGAAAATAAAACTGCGCACGTGCAAACCGAAAAAAACGTAAAAACTCAAACAACAACTGAAATTACGTGAAAACAAAAGAATTGCTTAATGATTAAAGAATTGAAGAAGAATTGTAATCCCGGAAGGTTTCCAATCAAAATTTTGAATAACGGTATTCAACTCTTAATTAGTGAAAACAAGCAAAATACTTTTCAGAATTGAAGAACATTTCGGAAAAAGCAGAAAAAAGGAAGGTGAAAAGTAGTGGGGAAGAAAGGAGTTTCCGTATTCTACGGAGAAGGAGTTCCTTCTCACTTCCTTTCAAGAAATCATTACACAAAGCTCAGTCTTCATAATATATTTCTATAATATTATACTCGCATTTACAAACAAGAAAGCCGACAATACCACGTGGGTTGTCCCGCAGGATCCTGTGAACCATAAGAAAATTTGCTGAGCGGCAAGGGGGAAAAAGCAGGAAATGCTTTCAACTTAAAACGTCTTCTCGCAGAATGTCTGGGCGGAGCTGAGCCATTAATATTTGATCTCCTGCGCGCCTACATTGAGGTTAAGGTGCAGGAATACCTGTTTGATTTTTACCCAATTTTTTTATTTCAGAAACCACTTTAGCTGACTTCTTTTTGTGCTTTCTTCAGCAAACATCATTTAAGGAAGCGAAGAGAAGAGGCTTTGAAAACAAAGGCATTTTATGGAACATAAAAACGAAGGAGTTTTTCCCGCGTTCTCTCTCGTACGCTCTCTGTGGAGGTTTTTTCCCCATTATTTTTATAGTTATAGCAAGCGAAAGCATTGTTTAGAGCTCTCGTACTAAAAACAACTTTGGCACCATTATCTCGGCGCTCCTTTTTCTATTGAATTTCTTTTATTATTGGCTTCTCCACTTACTACGGGTTGAGCTTTCTTACTCTTCGGTATTTTTATTTCCTTTTGAAACTTTAATAAATAAACAAATCAATTCATAACTTCGTCTCATTCCTTAAACATTTCTGGAAATCATTCAACTACCTCAGAATTCAATTATCCCAAGTAACGCCATCAATAACGATAGCAAGCGGATGACAGGAAAAGCTAATCAATTAAATATCAGTTAATTGAATCTCATTAAAGGCAAAAACGAAAAAAACTCCCTTCATCTTTCAGAGTTCATTTATCAGTAGCTGTTAGAGTGCATTAGGGGTGGCGAAATGCGGGCTTTCTAACGCGTTTGGAAATAATGTTCCCCGGTTCCGCATTTCAGCCTCCCAATAAAACCCAAGCAAGAATGCGGGATTCCAAATATACCGGGTTTCCCACCCCTAATGTTGGTAAATCGTCGCTGTCGTCACATTCGTTTTAGAAAATTTATAAGTTGTCGTTTCCTTCTCTATCGTCGTCCTTCTTCCTTCCATTTGACGCTGTTTAAATCAGCTGCAAAAGCTAATTCAATTAACTGCTTTAGAAACTCCTTGCAATCAGCTTAATTAGCTGCAAATTCTGCACTCTCGCAAAATTCTGCACTCTCCCCGCTCTTTCTCTGGAGAACAATTAGCTTATATTCTTGTTTCTAGTAGAGATTTTTGTGTCCTCGAGAGCAGAAGAGCAGAAATAGTTTTACATTCGAAATGCTTTCTAAATCGTTTTTCTCCCAATTTGCTTCTCCCAATTTTTTTTTTCTCGCTTTAAGTGGGATTAACTAAGTGATATCGTCGTTTTTATCCTCAGCGCTATCCTTTTCTTCCTCTTTTAGCTTTTCTTCCTCTTCTTGCTACCAATAATTTGCAGTGGACGACACAGATACACACACACACACACACCCACATACACTTAATAATGTATTGTAAATCAGACTTCATGGCCCTGGTAATCGAGAAAACTTTTTTCTCCTCGGTTTTTCCTTTAATGAAACCAGAGCAGCAGGTGTAACTTAGTAGCTCGTGGTTGGATGTGAAACAAAACTTTCATAAGGATATTTGAACGAATCTGGTTAACCGCAATCGTGTAGAGAAGGAGGTTAAAACCGCTTCATTAGCCATTTACCATGAAACCATTTAAAAGGTTTCTGAAAAGCTCGGATCTGATGATGAAACCATTCGAAAGGATGAAACCATTTAAAAGGTTTCTCGGAAACAGCTCGGATCTTTTTCTTTCACATGAAATAGGTCTCACTATGGGTTCTCGATCCACATTGGAAGTAGAAGTGGTCATTGGTGATGACTGGCCATCTCATCGTGCGAAAACGAATACAGAGAAAAGGGAAGAAATTGTCAATTTTCAATATACTTGCTTCACGTCTGAGCTATCGAAGTTGGAACGGGCCAACACAGTCTTTATAATTTCAGGAAAAAAAAGACTGCGAAAACCTGCGTGTTTCAGAGGTGCTTTCGAAATTTTCACAAAAATAAACACCTGAAAAGGTATTCTGAAAATATATCCTGAAAATATGCAATATATGAATGAGGATATTAATGAGGATATTAATGAGGATTTTGCATTAATGCGAGTGAAATGAGAAGCGACAACATTCAGATTAATGACAGAAATCATTGCAATTAAAATAAGATTCACAAAAATTTCTTTAACTTACGAGCGTGTGTGGCAACAGCAACAAAACACATGCAACACGAATATTACAGCCCTGCGTACAGAGATGACGATGTCCTTGCGTTTTAAATGAATGGAAGAGAAGAAGAGAAATGGCTTCGAATACAGATGTATGTGCTCGAATGTGTTAGTGTTAGTACAATATGTGCGTGCGTGTATGTTTTCTGTGTAAAACATGAATAGTTGTGGCGAACCGCTACATCTGCCAACCCAAGGAAGTCACGTGAACTCAAGCAACCACAAACACACACATGTACACTTACACTTACACACACACACACACACATTTACACACGTACATGTGTCCTCGTCACAGCAGCCTTTACGGAAACTGATGTTCATACAACATCAACGCCGCACGCACGCTGATGATAATCAGGATGCGGCTGGCAATGTTAATTCGATGCATGGCTTTCAGTATCCCAATCCATTAAATTTCACTCCTCTCGTGCAGCTCGCATGTGTCATCATCTAACTTAATATTTCCTGCATAGTTTTCGCTCGTTTCTCTTTCATTTTTGGTTTTCATCAAAGTTATTTCGAAACTCATTACAAAGTTTAATGGAAACAGAATAAAATCCGTTCAACTACTTTTGGAGTTTAGTAAAGTTTTGCGTGTGGATATCCTTTTCATCTACTATTCGTTCTACTGCTAAGTTTTTAATTAATTGTAGCGGTGAATATTTTCGCCATTATAATTATGGCTTGATTTCTCTTTTTCCAGCTCAAATAATACATAAATGATCCCTCTCTCTCTCTCTCTCTCTCTGATGATTTATCTCTCTCGTGTATCTCTGTGATGATTTATCTCTGCACTTTTTGCCGGTATTTTTACCTTGTTTGCGAACAACTCTCGTTCTGGCGTTATCCTTGAGTCCTTTCATGCCCGTTGACGAAATGTTTGCACATTTCCCACGTCTACCGATGCACTCTTCTTTCTTTTTTAAGTCTACAGACTCTGAAATTCCTTTTTATTTAATTTCTTCTTACTAATTTCATTAACGCCATTTCATCAACGCCATCACCGCTGCGAAGGAAGCTCATTAAAACACTCATTTGCATGCATGGCTTTGTACTGCATAATGAAGGAATCTTCGCTCCGCACATCTGCTTTCACCTGAGAAACTCTGCCGAGTTAATTATCACTTCAAATATTAAAGAATCTCGGTGGATCTCTGCCGGGGTTGGAAGGAGCTTGCAGTGAATTTAATACTCTTAACGCGTCATATTCTGACATTTAGTTTTTCTCAAAAAATTACTGATTTTTTACTTTTCATGCGTGGAGTAAAAAAAAAAAAAAAAAAAAAAAAAACAAAAAACTATAATACAAACTTTTTCCAAGCACATTTTATTTTTAATGCATTTTTGTAGCAACTAGAAATATGGAAGAAATTTTTCTACCATTCCAAATACGAAAATTTCTCACTATTTCGTAATTAACGTTGACACCACCAGCTGGAAAAAAGACGCCGCCGTGTTGCAAATTCCTGCCACGTCAACACAACGTCAGACGAGGACGGGACGTCAAGTGACTGCACTCAGGTGTAGTTGGTTGAAATGACAACTCCTGCGGTCCTCACGGAATACTAGCAGCACCTTCAAACAGACTGGAATGGGACCCACAACCCCATTCATTCGCGCTTGCATCCGAATCAACTCAACAAACTAAAAGCAACCGCGTAACAATTCTTTGACTTCCAAAGGGAAATTTCAGTAGTTCAGCCATTCATTCTCTTGCTAACATGTCATCCACCTGCACTCAAACTCTCACCTCTCAGTCCCCCTCCCCCTCCCCCACTTATACGCGCCACTGCTACCATTTCTAACTTGATTTATAATTTGAATAATGGAGAAGTTCGCGCTCAAACCGGCACCCACAACTGTACGGTGGAGGGGGGTGTGGGGGGGAAGAATGATACAGCAGGATTGCATTACTCACCGGCATCAAGTTTCACTGAGAGTCTTCTCAACTTCTTGTGACATTTGTGCCGAAACAGCCCTGTGCGGCACCGAGAGCCGAGAGCCGAGAGGACTTCTTCCTGATTACATTCGCTCTTCGTCACTGCGCTTCTCTGCGGTGAGTGAAATGTTGCCGCCTAACCGAGTTCATCTCTTCGTCTCCACCGAGACTCCACTTGGTTGTCTATAATTTAAGAGATTGAGGTTGCGCGCTCTATTTCGGATTTAGTTGCTTTAGTTATTTTGAAATTTAAATTTGTACTCCCCTGTGGACGTTTTTTTTTTTGTTGCCATCGACTTTATTTTTCATAAAATTCAGAGCTTTTCTTTATCTTATGAAAGCAACTGAGCGTGGTAAACCTCGATATCTCTTGGTTTAGTGAATTAAATTGCTGTGTAAATAATTTATGAACTTTTCTCTCCAACCTTAACTGTCGTTCGCTCTTTCGCTCTTTATTCGTTCGGTTTCATTTGTTATGCCTTCAGTCGAGTCTTTCGGTGCTTGAAAGTGAAAAAAATGTCTGATATTAGAAATTCGCATAAATATTCTGTGAAAGAAATGTTTAAGATTATATTTTTCATACGAAAGAAACTTACGTTAAATAAATTATGGAATAAAATTGTCATTGCACTTAAAATCCATTTATATTCATTAAGCATTTAAGCATTTTTTATATAACTTTTCCATGAAATTTTACACTTTATTTGAATATTCTATTGCGCTTAAATATTCTATTGTTCCTGCTGTGCCATATTTGTACCTTACAAAGAGGTTTTATATTAATTTAATTGGTATTCATAACTGAATCCTTCTTCACAAACAGCAAATTTGTATTTACTTCTTCTTCTTATTCTCTCCACATCATGTCGCTCACTCACTCTCCTCCCCTTCTCACTCTAATTTGTCCCTTTTGTCTTGTTGTTTCACGCCACGATGCCGTTTGTCATTTTATGCCACAACGCAACGAAATTTGTGTGCAGCATTTAAAGCAAATTTATTGGCATAAATTATGTATGGCACGGCTGGAGTGCATGAGTTTTCTCTTCTCTTCTCTTCCCAACGATTGCCATCGTTGTTCTCTCGAGTGTGTTTAATTGAATTTGTCACCATTTTGGTTGCCTTTATTTTTGAGATGAGCTTTTGCCAGTCATGACTTCGCTTCTAGAAATAAATTTTAAATGATGTCGTTTTTCGATGGGAAAAAGTCAATGGAAAAGGATGAGGGAGAAAGAGAGAGAGAGAGAGAGAGAGAGAGAGAGAGTGGGTAGGAAGGAGTGGCTGTTAACTGACACTGTGTGATATTGAAGAGCTATTATATTCGCTTATATCTTGAAAAAGTACTTTTGAAAACTTTTCAAAATTAGGGTTTGATTTAAAGTTGGCTCTCCGAATTCCATATCAAGAAATACAGATCTCAATAACCTACCTTACCTGCTTTATATTTAATCCACAAGTCTTTTGAATTGAGTAGCATGAATCATTTCATTCAATATTTCTGCCATAAATATTGCATCAAATTTCTTCTCCGTGCTTCCGTTCTGGCCAGCTACGTTCCGAAATTTTACGCACGCTCCATCCTTCAGACACACACACACACACACACACACACACACACACAAATATTTTTATGTGTGTGTGTCAATCTTACTTCTATATATATGAGGGCTAAAATATCTGATGGATTTTCTGTCATTTCAAAATTGTGCTTTGATGCTCACACGTCTGCTTGGCTTTTCAAAGCTTTCTCAAATAATCTCATCGCGTTGTTGTTGTTATTGTTGTTCATTTATTGATGTATCGTGCCAGAATGTTGACATCCGATAGCATCAAAATGGTGTCACATGATAGTCTGCTATGAACACGATATCACAAAAGACTTAATCTAACAACAACAACAATAACAGCGACAGCAGCAGCAATAACATCATCATCATCATCATCTTCACCAACAAGGATGTGAATATGTTTTCATAATCAAGAGCAATCAATTTATTGTTGCTGTTATTGCCATTCAGGTAGATACTGCTGAATATTTTGTTGTTGTTAAAGCTATTGTACTTGTTGTGCCAGATATCGGCGGTGTATTATGTCGATATGTAGGCTGGCAGATGTGTGCCAATGACAGCTTTATTATCTCACAACACAATGCTGGAATATCCTGGCTTGCATGCTGCGGAATTCAATGTGCAGTGACGTGGCCAGTGGATTTTTAAGCGGGTTCGTTGTATTCACTTCAATAGGGAATCTGAATCTCTTGTTTTCCTTCAAAAATTGATGCCTCGCTTTGTTTTCTTAAATATTGATGCTGGAATTGTTTGAGTACAATGAATGGGAGTACAATGAATGGGAGTACAATGAATGGGAGTACAATGAATAATTCGATTATTTATTGTACTCCCAATTGACTTGATAAATCGATTTTGCAGCGGCTCACTGAATCATTAATACGTTTGTTTAAAAATGCAAAATTTTACATGCGGATAACAATACGCAAACGAATTTATGAAAAAGATGTTTAACAGCTTTTGTTTATTAATAATACAAGGAATTTAAAAACAATATTGCTGTGGGTCAGCGTTTTATATTATTTGAATTGATTTTATTTATTTATTATATAATCTTATTTGATTTTATATAATTTTATTTAATTTTATTTCACCTTATTCAGTTTCATTGTATTTAATTCAGTTTCAATTAAACACGCCCGTCTCATTTCTTGTTGCGGAAGATTTTAATGAGTCCTCTGCAAGCTTTTATGCAAAACTTTTGCGTCGCATATTGTTTCCGTGCCGCTTGTTGTTGCGCCACTAATTGTTGCGGCTGCTTGTTGCGGCTGCTTGTTGGGTACTCAAAACATTTACTTCGCATAATTTTTATATTATTGTTGAACAATTCTGTTTAGTTTTAATTGTTGTTAGCTTTTCAGTTCTTCCCTCCTCTGCTTTTCTTTATTTTCAACAACGAACAGCAGAATCTTTCGAATTTTCAACTTAAATTTCTAATTACTAAATTTTTGAACTTCCTACGATATTTTCATGTGTTTTACCAACATTAATTTAATAATTTATACCATTATAATTACGCACGAACGTAATAAAATGTCTGCAGTGCGACCGTAAAAGTTGTAATTATGGCAAAATTTAGGGAAGAATGAAAAATTATTAATATTCATTTCAGTAGATCGAGTAGCAGGAAAAGGATGAAAAAATTAACAAGAAGTTTTCTGTTTGCCACACAGGCTCTCCCTTCTTCTTCAAACCACGACATCTTCAACCCAGAAACTTCCTCTGCTGAGCCGACAAAGTTTCAGAACATTTCCGATGCAGCTGCCGTGTTTTAACGACCCAGTTAATAAGTTTCACAAAGGCGGGCGCATCAAAGTTAGCACCAGATTTCATGTTTTTAATGTTTGTTGCTCCAACTCCAAGAAAAAAAGAGATCTAAGAAGAGAGAAGAAAAGAAAGAAAGAACCAGAGAAGATGCGATGATGAGAAGTCTTCTAGGAGAGAAAACTTTTTTCAGCAGAAAATTTGCTGCAATTTTCGTAGCTGAAATTTATTGTAATAACCTGAAAACATGCGAAATATTTTGTTCTTAAAAATGAATCGTCAGCTAATGAATGCGCATGATCGCGATTTACCGTGACTTGGGTTAACTTGATCTCGATTCTCGTATCCACAGAAATTTAACGGCTTCGTATCAATTCTCGATGCAACTAAAAAGATGCCGTGTCGGTCTTGATTATTGAGTGAAGTCCTCGTCACAATAAATTGAATTGTCTATCTTGTGTTCCTTGATGTCATAAAAGAACTCCGAAATTTACAGAGTGTCGTCTTTAATATTTTGTTGCCATACATATCGAGCAACAACTAATTATTAATCCTCAGTTTTTAGTTTTTTTTTTGACAAACTTCTTATAATATTATTATATTGTCATTTTAAGTTTTCTCCAACAAATTGTTATTTTCTTTAAAAATACCAATCGCAGTACATCGTTTACAGTATCGCGACGCGCAATTACAACTTTTAATTAAATTTCATATCGGTTGTTTGTCGCAACCAGCTGTGCAGCTGAACATGGCTATGACGGTATATCGTCAATTAAGTCCCACCAACTGCTCCTCAGCAGGGATTTCTATTGCAAACAACTGCCTTTGGGGAAACTCGGTGAAATCCCCCCCCCCCCCCCCTTTAAAAACAAACCAGCATACTGCGGCTTACGTGAATGTCATTCACGCACCAACGCCATTTGCGATAACTGACCACTCATGGCGGATGTCAAATGACTGATGGGAAAGGACAGTCATTTGACATGTGTCAACGTAGATTCCTCTCATTTAATGAACCTTTTTTCGCCGCTTTCTCATCATTGTGAATGCTGTCATGTCATCTCCAGTTATAAAGCGAACAGCATTCAAATGATATAACTGACTAACGAATGCCTTAAGTTGTGAATTTCTATACTTAATTTCTTCCCGCTTCTTCTCTTCCTTTCTCGTTTCAGATTCATGATGATCTAGAAAGAGATCCCGACTATTCTGGCTCTGGCTTTGGCCCAGATGACGAGGATTCCTCTACCGATCATCATCAGTCGATCAGTGGTAAAAACTCGGGTAAATCACAGCATACAAACGACAACGATTTCATCACAAGTAGAACTTCCTCATCCTCCTCCAACTCGAACTCGAATAGCGGCACATTCATTGGTAGTAGCGGTGGCAACACAGGCAGCTCAGGCGTCATTGATAGCGGCAACACTGGCATTAATTCAATCGGTAAAGACCACCACAGTCAGCATCATCATCTACCCGTCCCACCACAACAACAACCAAATAACAGTAACAATAACAGTAGCAATCATCCATCTACACAACACACTACAACAACAACAACAACAGTTACAACCGCATCGTCTTCACACGATCCAAGCAAGCCCGACTCCCCATCATCCTTCCCTCCCTCCCCCACGTTACCGCGTCATGATGGCGATGACGATGACGATTTCGATTTGGATGAGACGATCGGTGGTGCGTCCGGCGATGGTCGCGACGATGAAGACGATCTCGACATTGACGACGACGGCGATGACGATGAGGATGTTGATGATGATGATGATGAAGCTGGCGTTGATGGTATCGATGAAGATATCATAGCGCGAGTTCATCACACTGATTTGGATGCGTCGAAACCGCACAAAGTCGACAAAATTCACGATGATGCGGAGGATGACTTGGAAACCGAGATCGATGGTGCAACTGATATTGACGATGAGATCAAGCATCACATCGATCCGTATCAAGGTACAAATCTGGATGAGGATCACAAACATGAACTCGATACGGAACTCGATATCAATGGCAAGAAAGACATCGTCGTCGATGCCGAAGAAAGTGAGAAGCGTGCGAAAGAGGATGATGAAAAGATGGATGGCGACGGCGACGACGACGACGACGGGGATGACAGCGATGCGGGTAGCGATGTCTACACGGATACCACCGTAACTAATGAAGGAGCCGACAAACGACGTCAGTGGTTTTCTGTTTCTTTCATTTTGCCTTATTTACTATCGGTTACTCCGCTTTTTCTTCCTCTGCTGTTTCTTGTGTTTGCATTTCTTGCTTTCAATTTTCTTGTATATCGTTTGTATCTTTTATCATTCATTTGTTGTTGTTTGCACCGCTTTATTGTTGGTCACTGGGGACAGGCGGCCTGCCTGGCGACAACAACAGTCCGGTGTCGGTCCTCAAAGCGTGGTTTTGCTTGCACTAGGGTGTCACTCCCCCTAATGGTGGGGGAACGTCACCCCAATGTAAACAGGACCAGAACAGGTGACTGTAGCTCTGATTTTGTATGGGTTTCTTCATTACTTTTCCCTTTCCATAATTTGTAATTGCATTTTATCGTAATTTTTGTTGCCTTTTATGAAGTCCAAATTGTAAATTACGTAAATTTTAAATGTTATTAATTTAATTTAAAACCTTGTAAGCTAAAATATTTCTTTTACTTACTATAGTTCAAATTTCAGTTTTGGTTAGCTTCCTTTTTTTTAAATGTTATTTATTTACAATGAAGTTTTATCTCTGACAGCGAAATCTCGAAAACTGTCTCGTTGCAAGAGTCGTCGTCCCACAAACGCACAACTTTTCTGTAATCTGTGAAAGTCTTTCAGCCTCACTGTTCGTCGAGCCTCACTGAAGACTTCAGCCACAAATGATGTTCGAACACAAAATCACACCTTCGAAATGATTGCATTTAACAAAAACCAAAAAAAAAAAAGTGTTATAGTGGGGAAAATACGCGGAAATCATTTGCATCCACCCAACTTTTCATATCATTCCATGATTGCTGCCAATCAAGTTCTCATTCACCTCATATCAGATTTTCCACAGAAAAATTATTATTTCATTTTTAACTCTATTAATTTAAATTTGTTTAATTGTTACGTGTTTTTGTCACTCGCATTTTCTGCTTCATGATTATTTTACATTAAGCTGGTAGTTTGCTTTTAGTCGCTTTTACGAGCTTCAATTACTTTATGATTCATTAAAATTGATTTAAACTCTGGGGAAGGAATTCCGTTTAAACAAACTTATTTAAATTAAAATACTCATTGATGCCGCTGCTTATAATTGCACAACTGAAAGCTTAATTCAGCTATTTAATTTACTAAATCGTGAGGTGTACATGAAATTTCATTAATTTATACACTTTTTATTTTTTATTATTATATTATTTTATTAAATATTAAGTTTTACACTTTTCTTATTCACTAATTCATCACATAAATGATTTCTATATCTGATTAATTGCTTAATAATGCAGTTTAATAGTCCGTAAGGGTAGAAAAATTTATAAGAGTTCGCTAGTTATTTTTCATGGCAGTAAGTTAAGAGTATTTGACTGATATTTACTTATTAGAACACTTTTTCTACACTACGAAAACTTAATTTTTAGCCATATTTAGGTCACACAGGTCACAGTGTCTTCGCTCCAGGTAAGTCTTGATTTTTCTTAATAGTCTATAAGTACAACAATTTTAATACGTCAACTAAAGCAAAGTTAATTTGTATGCGCCATAAGAAAAAAAAAAAAAAAAAAAAAAAAAAAACAAAGTTCAGCAACAAAATCGATGAACTCCTGACTGAAAATTTTGTGAAACCAAAGAATGTAGAAAAATTCTCCCTCTTTAAAACGTCAACATCTCTTTTTTTATAGAGCTATTTTTGCAAAAAGAAAAAATTGCAAAAATTGTATTTTCCCTTCACTTTTTCACTTTGATTGCGCATACCAAAGTTGAAAGAATTGTGAAAATAAACTGAGGAAGCGATAGAAAAGTTGGGGAAAGGGGAAAAAAGGAAGGAGGCTGAGGATTTTTGCTGATCCCTGGCAGTCTGTAAAATACTGCGATTTTTCCACAGAGCATTAAAAAAAAAAAGGAGAAGTTTGCGTGAAGAAGAAAACTTCGCTTGTGTTGTATGTTTTCACGTATTTGTGTACATCGTTGTTGCATCACATTCATTCCCAACTGCAAAAACAATCGTTGGTTGCCGTTACTCCGACTCCGACTCCGACTCTGATTCTGACTCGGAGTTCTCATCTATTTTTCTGTTATTTTTCTAAAGTCAACCATGCGAGCTAAAGTGTCGTGGGATCGTGGAATCCTTTCGTTAATTTATCATTGTGACTCGAGTTAATTACAGATTTTTGCGAAGCGTAAATTGACAACTAATTTTTAGATTTGGTCGCATTAAAAAGCTAAAAGTAAATTGAGAAAAGTTCTTCAACTTCGAAAAAAATTCTTAAAAATTCTTCAACTTAAAAAAAAGTCTATAAAAAATCCTCTATTTGCAGCTGTCATATTTTTTCGTTTCGATTTTGCGTTTTTTTTTTCTAAGCGTTGCACACAAAAATAAAAAAATCTACACTAAAAATCTTCCCGACTCTTCTTTACTTACACTGTAAATTTGCATGAGTTGACAACTCATTTTGTTTTCATTTTTCCATTACGCCAAAAAGTACGCTGAAATGTTTTTTCAAAGTCAAGTTAAGTGGGTTGCAAAATATTTTTCGCTCGTTCTCTTTTCTTTTTTTTTTTTGCATTATTTGTTTACTCTATTTAGCACATTTTCGCTGGTGAAGCTCGGATTATTCTGAGGCGCTTGTAAAAACAAGAGCACCGTCAACATTCACCTCTTTCCCTCCAACACACACATTAATCTACACTCTCCCACTCAGCGAAACCTTGGTAACTGTTTACTCTGCTAACTCAGTCTGTGTGCGTGTGTGTGTGTGTGTGTGTGCTGTAACAGCATCAAATTGGATAAAATAAGAGAGAAAAGTAAATTTTAAAAAATTTTCTTCGCTTGCCAAATATTATCACATCAGCTGGATTGTATTTTTTTTTAATCCCTTCCTAGTTTGTTCGTTCTTCCGTTCGGATTTTCCATGTTTTATAATTTAGGAGAACTTCTTGCGTTGCCAGCATATTTTCAGAGCAGAAAATAATTAAAAAAGGCAAATCATTAAAAAAGCTTAGAAATAAGCTGCGTTCAGCTTATCAATTTTTCTTGTTCTCCTCCCCTTCGTCGTATTTCTTGTCCTCCTACCGTTCCTCTTCGTCATCCTTCTCCTCGTCATCTTCCTCCTCCTCCTCCTCCTCCTCCTCCTCGTCCTTCTTCACCATCCCACGTTTTCTCCTCTCACTCCAGTGCAGTTAAACTGGTTGGTTGTACACTTTTTGCTGCTTAATTAAAAGAGAATTGAAACTTTTTTGCTGTTGTGGTTGTCATTATCCTTGCGTGTACCTTCGTTGTATTTGTGCGGAAATTGGTGAGAGTGATAAGAAGAAAAAAATTCCCGTTAATTAGTTGCAGTTTTAGTTGCAAAGCAATTTTTAAAAGATGTTGCTTCTTGTAGAGAGAATTTTTTGTTCTTTTCGAAAAAGTTTCAATTTTCCAAACCTGCTGAAAGGGGTAAAACTTTGATTATACTCGTGCAATTTTTTAAAGAATTTTTACTGTCTTTACTACCGTTGAGATCATCTTTGCAAATCTGCTTTAAGAGAAAATGAGAGAGTGAAGAGTACTGCTAACACTACACGCATTCGCTGTCCTTTGCATACTTTTAGGCTTCAAATTAAACGGGGTTTCAAATCAGAGTGTGAATCAAATTAAAGTTTCTTAAAAGTGAAATTAAAGTCTTGAAAGTGGTTGTTGAGGATTTAGTATTTTAAATTATATTATTTAGTATTTTGAATTAAAAAATTAGAAGTTCTCGCCAATTGTTTCTCGCGTGTGCAGTGCGGTTCTTCACTTCTCTTCAGCACAATTTTTTTATCAAAGTAAACGCGCGGGACAAAAAAATCGAGAAGTTTTTGACGAGTTAAGACAGAGAAATTCGTTCCAAAAACCATCTTTAAAGTTAATCTTATTTTAAGAATCAATTTCTTCAATAACAAGATTTTATTTTCCTGATTTAATAAAAATTTATTTAATTTTCCTTTCTGTGAACGTAAAACTTTCCATTTTTATTATCTTAACCGTTGAATCTTCGTTTTGTTTGTTGTTATTTAGTGTTTCTTCTTCCCCGACAAACCCGAACAAAAATCCTTCACTTGCAGCTGCACGCACGAAGAAAATTATTTCTTGTCAGCGGTTTTTGTTGCTCGTATCAAAACTTTTTCAAACTACGATTTATCAATTGAAAGAGGAAACTTTTTTCTATGGCTGCCGATGGAGAAGTTGAATGTGTTGTTGACACAGAATATCAACCAACAAAACAAATGCAACAACTGTCACTGCAGTATTTTCTTTTTAAATGAAATGGCGCAAAAACTTTATAAGAAAAAATCTTATTGTTGTTAATGGGGGGGGGGGGAAATGGGGGAACTTTTAACTTTTACTTAAAAACTGAAAGCTGGCGTGGATTAAGCGGGGAAAAAGCAAATGAATTTATAATCATTTAATATTAAATGATCTTTTTTCGATTCCCTCTCCACATTCAAATTCATTTTACATTTCACTGACTCACAGGGAAAATTAACGCTTCCTCACTGATGACACTGAGAAGAAGCAACATTTTGAATCCCTAAAGCGCAGGAAATCCAATTCACAAACACATTAAAAAACAAATAAATCCACGGCAAACAACGACTTTGCGCAGAGTGAATCCTTAAAGTCGAGACGCGATGTTGCTGTGACTCGCTCACGAAACAATAGAGTTGAAATCTGTAGCCAAGTCAAGGCAAATAATGAAGAGATGAGTGGAAAGAATAGCAGAAGAGCTTCTATTTTATATATTATGAGGAACTACAATAGTCTTAGTTTACATGAGAGTATCACAGAAAACAACAACAACAATGAATACCACAACAGTTACTCGGACATCAAATTAATTCTTCCATTGTTTTCTATACAAAACTCCACCAACGACAAAGTAGAGCATGCAGTGAAAATATGTACGAGAGAGAGAGAGAATCCTGCAGTCGTCCACTTGGTTTTCATTTTTAATGATGTTTGTTTGTTGTTCTTGTTTTTAAATACTGCGCTCCATAAACTCACCGAGAAGCTTTAAGTGGGATTCCTGACTTCTGTAATGTTAGTGATGACATCATAGAAAATCTTGACAATTTCCTCTCTCTCTCTCTCTCCTCTCAATCTGGTCAGCGATTTCTGCGAAACGTTTTCATTCACTCATTCTAAATTAGACGAAAACTTACAATGTTCTTCACTGGCTTATTTAAATTTACAATACGTATTAAAATTGTAGAACTCCCTCTTTCAAATCTTTCTTTTCTCGACTGAAAAATCAAGCTTAATTTGCAATTTTTCTCATTCATTTAACAAATCGATCACGAACGTCAAAAACGATAACCTAAAATCCCTTGTGTTCGTTCCCTCATTTCCCGTTTGTTTCCCGCTTTCCCGTTGTTCTGCTGTAAAACAGTAGGAAGAAATTATATTTTTCCCAACTTTTCCAGACATTAAACTCGGTAATGCGATTTCTTTTCATTCAATTTCACTTATTTTTCTTTTTATGCAACGAAAAATTACAGTAGAGCTCGAAAGAATTTACATACCCACGTGCAGTTTGTTTCCAGGTTTTCCCTAAAATAGAATAAAAAATTTAAATTTATATATTTAAAAAACGAAACGAAACGAAATATAGAAGTAGATATCATTTCAGGCAATTTTTAGTTTCACTTTTCAGTTGTTTAAAGAAAACTAAAGAAATTGTCGCCAATTTTTCAGTGTTATTTTATTCTTCAATTTAAGTTCACTTTCAAACTTAGTTAAAATTGCATTTAAAAATAGCACAATTTTCGAGTTATAGCTTCGATTATACAAAACGTTGTTTGCAGACGAAACAATATATTAATTAAATCATACAATGTAATTAATTAATGTCAAACATACAGTCGCGGTAAGAGGTATAGAGAGAGGAACAGAGAGAGAGAGAGAGAGAGAAAGAGGTATTGAGAGTGTATACTCCACGAGTTCTATCGCTAGACAAATAATACGGTTAATAAATAAATAGAACTTTTCCAAAACACTTGAATATACAGTTATACGAGTAAGTGAAAATATTGAACGACATGTGGAACTTGTAAATATTTGACGAGCTCTTGTACGTCCTCACGTCTGTAAGGGGATTCCCAAGTTTTCGCGCAATTTGAAAAGATCTCGCAGAAGCGGGGGAATTTTAATTTTTTAAGAGAACGGAATTGATACACATATGAATTGAACTTTAATTGTTTTATATTCCCGCCGATGATAACACGGTGACGAGTCTTTTATGATTCTTTGGTTTTTTCTTTCCTACGGCGCGGTTCTGTAGGAATCCCGGCGCAGAAATGATTTATTGCGAGTCGTTATCAGTAGAAGTCATGCATTTCGAAGCATCTGAAACGAGTATAAAAGAAGCCACAGTGCCTGACTCTGCATCAGTTGACATTCACAAGCCGGAGCTAAAGAACGCCTTCGACAACCGTACACTCAACTTTGAATTGAAAAACAAAACACTCTGAAAAAATGAATTTCTACACAATTGTGATTGTTGTCGCCGCTCTTTTGGCCGTTTTTGCTGGTCAAACTGAAGCAGGTTGGCTGAAGAAGATTGGCAAGAAAATCGTAAGTATTAAAAAAGTTATGAAACATCTCAGGAACCCCAAATAATTTTTAATTCTTTTTCATAGGAACGAGTCGGTCAGCACACCAGAGATGCCACCATTCAAACAATCGCTGTGGCGCAACAAGCTGCAAATGTAGCAGCCACAGTTCGAGGGTAGATGAAGACCCGATGAAGATTTTAACTTATTAAAAATGTCCACAGAGTCTGAACTACGAGTATATCATAAATAAATAATAGTCTCTTCAACTAATTTATACATCAAAACGTTTTTGTCCTAAGAAATATAATAAAAAAAGGAAAGAATTGAAAATCTTTGTTTTATTTTAATAAGGTATTCTGGATTGTTGGTTTTTGGTCATTAACAACAGGGACTGCTTTACCAAAAATTTAGAAAAAGGGAAGTTTGGTCATATTATTACTTTTCTCCGATAAAGTATGTGCAAGTTTAAAATCTCTCGATTATTTTCTTAATCTTGACTATCGACTCAACTGGAGAAGGCTATTTCGAACTCAACTTATTTTCTCGAATATAAAGAATCGAATCGATTTGGATTATCCTAACGACTCCACAAATCCTCCCAATCTTGATTTTTTTAATTCGATCCCCGAATTCAAGATGAGAAAAATATCTGTCGTCGATATTGACTACAGTTCGAGTGAAGAATACATCGGCGGACTAAAAAAGACCGTCTCCATCTTGAGTATCATCTCAGCTGAGAAAGAAAGCTGATCTTGATTATCGGTCAGACAGCAGAGGAAATTTGCTTTTGTGGCTGTCTTAAACTCTTTCGATTTCAATTAGAGAAGACTATCTCAAACAAATAACTGTTGCGATCTCGATTATAGGTTCCATTTTAATCGGTTTCATTTTAATCTCGATTTCGATTATCGTCTTAAGATGATATCAAAACTATAGCGAGTATTGTCTCGTCTCGTACAAATACCTCTTTCGGATCCTTATTTCTTGGGTCTCGACTTCCTACGTAGGGATGTAAAAAGCATTGTAAACCCACTTGAAATGTTAGCAAATATTGGAGTAAATACTTAGAAGAGAATTTATTACTTATCATTTCAGAAATCATCGCACGCTTTTTCTGAAACAAAGATAAAATTGAAACAAGTTAAATAAAATTAAATACAACTAGTAATAAGGCTATTTTTGGCCGGGCCAAACTCTGAATAAAATTTTCTGCTTTTACTATACGCGTACAAGTAGCATCAAATTTTTGATTAGAATTTCAGCAGTTGATAACTTTTGAATAGTTAGGCGGGCCACACCCATTTTCGGCAATAATTTTTGTAATGCTGCTATATTTTTCGGATTAAAATTTCGGCTTAATATCTTGTACCGTTTATGAGATATTCACATTTTAAACATGTGACTTTACCAAACCATTGAAAATGGTTATAATGAAAAGGATATAACTTTCGAAAGTTCCATGTTAGTATAATAATTAATAAGAGTACTTGCAAATTTACAATTGATGATAATTTCGTAATTTGCTTTAAAACTCAGATCTAATGAAGCAAATGGGATTCAGAATTGCTCCATATTGACGAAAATATAATCGGTTGCACTGTCTAATCAATAAAAGATAATTAAATAATATTAATTAATGTAACGCTCTTGGAAATTATTAATTAATAATAAATTAATAATCAATTTGCATGAATTACTAAAGAAAGTCGGGGATTTTTTAATTTTCTGGTGGATGGGAAAACGAGAACACCAAATAAAACTAGCGAAGGTGTTTACGATCTGAAATTTAAATAGTTTATTATTGCAGCGTTCATAAAATAATTTAAGGGGGTTTTGTTGATTTCTTTAAATTCCGCTACGCTGTAGGAATCCCAGTGCAAAATTATAGCAAATCGTTATCAGCAGTAATCGTGCATCTGAAGGAAGTATAAAAGATGCCACAGAGTCTGTCTCAATATCAGTTCACATTCAGCTGTAAATAAAGAAACATTACTGTGCTATCAATTCGAAACTGCAGAAAAATTTTAAAAATGAATTTCTACAAATTTGTCATTGTTGTCGCCGCTCTTTTGGCCGTTTTCGCCGGTCAGACTGAAGCAGGTTGGCTGAAGAAGATTGGCAAGAAAATCGTAAGTATTAAAAAAGTTATGAAACATCTCAAGAACCCCAAATAATTTTTAATTCTTTTTCATAGGAACGAGTGGGTCAACACACCAGAGATGCCACCATTCAGACCATCGGTGTGGCGCAACAAGCAGCAAATGTGGCAGCCACACTTAAAGGATGAGTGTCTACGTCATCTGAACTTCACATTTATATGTCCGCAGAGACTGAATCATTTTATAGATAAGCAATAACTTTTCCATTAATTTGTACAAAATAAAAAATTACAATAAAAATAAATCAAAACTTGAAGAAAATTTGTTTTATATTAGATAAGATATTCTAAATTATATAATTTTATATTGTTTTTGGAAGAATATTTTATCATGCAAAGCAAAATGTCAAAGGGAAATCTAAGGTTTCCTTAGACTTAATCGAAGATTTTCTTAGATTGCAGTGCAAGTTACGAGTATGAATACGCTTTCAACGAAAGGGAATTTTTGTTATTGAAGCAGATATTTCGAATAGAACTTTTCTATCCCTCGTAGCTCTAACGATGTTACTAAAATGCTATTGAACTTGCTAACGAGATGCAAATTCGTTTCAAAAAAAATTCCAGCAAACTAACAAGAAAAACGATTTTGACATATTTTGTCACGGTCACAACTTGATGACACCTTGAACTTGAATGCAGTGCATTTTGAATATAGGAAATTGAACACCAAGTCTGTTTGTGGAAAATTATATCTCACTATGAATGAATACTATTCCAGAAAAATGAAAGTCATATTAATTTTCGATATTTCGGAGGTAATGCTTAAAATAACGCGCTACATTTTCCTGATTTTAAGTCTTGTAATAATTTCGACAGGAATTATCCTATATCTGTCCTATAGTAGAATCCTGCAAAATTATTCCAATTTGTTTCCTAGATATCGTAAATTTGTATTCATAAACTCAGATAGCCTACTTAAAATGTCCGATATGCAATATATGTACGTATGTATTTTTGTCTTGGGTTTCCCCGGATGGAAGATCATATAAACTTTTTGAAATCGTGATAAAGGTCTGTCGTTCTCAGCATATATTATGCGAAAAATCCCCTCGAAATTTATTGAACTATAGCTAGTACAATAGTTTTTATCGAAACTTGATAAACTGTTTTATGAGCCCTATATGAGGTAAATGCGGAAGTTTTCCCAAATTGCGCCGCAATTTTAATTTAAAGACCTTTGGGAATTCGGGAGTATTTCGAATTGTGGGGATTTTTCGGATTTAAAGAGCAAGTTTTATCAAATAATAAAAAATAATTGTGTTTACGATCTCAACTTTAACTATTTTATTGGATCGATGATGATAACGTCAACGGCAAGTGCTGTGTGGGACTTTTATTACCTCTTCCTAATTCCCCAACAGGCCTCGTTATCAGTAATACTCTAGCATTTCAGAGTACCTGAAACAGGTATAAAAGAGGCCACAAAGCCTTGACTCAATATCAGTTCAGACTTAACTGCAACTAAAACATTTCTCGGCAATCAATTTTCAAGCGAAAATAAAAAATTACAGAAAAGATGAACTTTTACACAGTTCTAATTGTTGTTGCCGCTCTTTTGGCCGTTTTCGCCGGTCAAACTGAAGCAGGTTGGCTGAAGAAGATTGGCAAGAAAATCGTAAGTCTTAAAAAGATAGTTTTAAAAGATTTCAGGATCTCGAAATAACTGATTTTACTACTTTTTTCGAAGGAACGCGCGGGTCAACACACCAGAGATGCCACCATTCAGGCCATCGGTGTGGCGCAACAAGCAGCAAATGTGGCAGCCACACTTAAAGGATGAGTGTCTACGTCATCTGAACTTCACATTTATATGTCCGCAGAGACTGAATCATTTTATAGATAAGCAATAACTTTTCCATTAATTCCTACAAAATTTTTCGTAAGAAATTACAATAAAAACAAAGCAAAACTTGAAGAAAATTTGTTTTATATTAGATAAGATATTCTAAATTATATCATGTTATGTTGTTTTTGGAAGAACATTTTATTATGCAAATCAAAATGACAAAGGGAAATCTAAGGTTTCCTTAGACTTTTATCGAAGATTTCTTTAGACTGCCGTACGAGTTACGAGCATAAATACGCTTTCAACAAAAGGGAATTTTTGTTATTGAAGTAGATATTTCGAATAGAATAGAACTTTTCTATCCGTAAAATTATGGCGGAGAAAATCCCTTGTGTTGTCTTGTATAACAACCGAGTTTTGTTTAACCATCCATACCTCCCTTGTAGTCATAAAAATGAAACTTTTCAATATTTAGATGCATATTAGTTTCAGAAAAAATCCAGCAAACTAACAAGATAAACGATTTTGATCTATTTTGTCATGGTTACAACTTGATGCAGTGCATTTTGAATATAGGAAATTGAACTCCAAGTGTTTTTCTGGAAAATTATATGTCATTATGGATCAATACTATTCCAGAGTAGGGATATAAATGAAAGTGATATTAAGTTTCGATATTGTGGAGATAATGCTTAAAATATCTTCAGCTACATTTTCCTGCTTTTAAGTCTTGTAATAATTTCGACAGGAATTATCCTATATTTGTCCTATAGTAAAATCCTGCAGAATTATTCCAATTTATTTTGTAAATATTGTAAATTTGTATTCATAAACTCAGATAGTCTACTTAAAGTGTCCGATATGCAATATATGTACGTATGTATTTTTGTCTTGGGTTTCCCCGGATGGAATCATAAACTTTTTGAAATCGTGATGGATCATATAAACTTTTTGAAATCGTGATAAAGGTCTGTCGTTCTCAGCATATATTATGCGAAAAATCCCCTCGAAATTTATTGAACTATAGCTATTAGTACAATAGTTTTTATCGAAACTTGATAAACTGTTTTATGAGCCCTATATAAGGTAAATGCGGAAGTTTTTCCCAAATTGCGCCGCAATTTTAATTTAAAGGTCTTTGGGAATTCGGGAGTATTTAGAATTGTGGGGATTTTTCGGATTTAAAGAGCAAGTTTTATCAAATAATAAAAAATAATTGTGTTTACGATCTCAACTTTAACTATTTTATTATTGGATCGATGATGATAACGTCGCAAGTGCTGTGTGGGGCTTTTATTAGGGGGTATAAAAGAGGCCACGAAGTTTGACTCAATATCAGCTCACACTTAAATGCAACGAAAGAAAAATTTCTCAGCATTAATTTCCAAGTGAAAATCAAAAACAAAAGCAGAAAAGATGAATTTCTATACATTTTTCATTGTTATTGCCGCTTTTTTGGCCATTTTCGAGGCTCAAACTGAAGCAGGTACGCTGAGGAATATTGGCAAGAAAATCGTAAGTGTCAAAAAGATAGTTTTAAAAGATTTCAGGATCACGAAATAACTATTTTTACTCCTTTTGGCATTATTCAGGCCAATCGTGTGGCGCAACAAGCTGCAAATGTAGTGAAGAAGGTGAGAGGGTAAACAAGCGATCCTTTTGTGAACTTTTGGAAATATGTAATTGACTGATAATGCCCGCAGAGTCTAAAGTATTCCTTATGTAAATATAATTTCGATTTATTTATACAGGATATTTTGTAATAAAAACGAAAAGTAATAAAGGAAAAAATAAAATATTAATGCTAGGTTTTATTAATTTGTTATCATTTTTCAAAATTCTGACAAGTCAGGGTTTATGTGGAGGTATTACCAATCTGTTTGCCAGAAATAGACGTGGCCCACCCACTCAAATGTTATGAATATCTTATAAACGGTGCAAAATTTTAGTACGTGATTTTATCCTGGGCTCCCTAGAGACATTACCAAAATGTTTGCCAAAAATGGGCGTTGTCCGCCCACCTATACAAAAGTTGTCAACGGGCGAACTTATTGCTTTTTTAGCTACTCGGGTGTAGGGAATTTAGACTTCGGCCTGGCCGAACACTTTTACTTGTTTCTAATTGAATTTCTAATAATCGTCACAAAGCATTACTTTCGCTATAAAAAATTATAACATTCTAAGTTAATTTTTAAATTTTCCTGAAAAAATATTAGTTTCGCTTTCAAATAAATAATGGTATCTAAACGTAAATCCATTGGTCGATTTACACCTAAAGCAAAAAAACAAAAAGGCATCACAAGCTTCAGAAACAGACAAGCAACGGGCAGCAAGACGGGAAACCACAAAGGGAAGCAAGACTGGAGTACGCAATACTCAAGCCTGTTCGTCTGAAACAGTAGAGCAATGGGAACTAAGACGAATCCTTTCGAGTACACAATACTCAAGCCTGTTCATCTGAAACAAACAAGTAATCCTCAAGCCTGTTCGTCTGAAACAGTAAAGCAACGGAAAGCAAGATTGCAATCCATTCGAGTATACGCTGCTCGATCCAGATGAACACTGCACGCTGATTTAAATCTTGATGCATTCCTCTACGTTCCTAATTATGATTACAGATTTCATACCAAGTGTGGTTATTGGAAAAATGAGAGAATTTTGCAGTGCCTCCAAATTGAAGAATGAATCACCTGGTATCTGCTGCGCGGGTGGAAAAGTTAAATTGCCAAAATTACATTTACCAATATAACCATTATTAACTTTGATATCAGGTGAGACAGCAAATCGAAACATTTCTTGGCAAACATACGAGAGTACAATGCATGTTTCCAAATAACATCGTTCGGTGCAACAAATATCGTGTGCGATAATTATATGCTAACATTAAAAGAACAAGATCAAATTGATACTGGTACTATATATATTATCGCATTAAGTTGAGGGCTATGCGAACGAAGTCGCTAGTAAAAGCTAGTATCGGAATAAAATTTATTCTTACTATTACTGTAAACAAAATGTACTCGTAGAAGAAAAAGAAGAACAATATGAGTATTCCCTTCGAGATGTGGGGTACCTAAATGGGTAGAGAACGCTTATTTTTATACATAGCAATTGACCCTACAACTGTTCAGATGTAAAATGTTCTGCTTTTACTATACGAGTACGAGTACCATTAAATTTTGGATTAGAATTTCACCAGTGGACATCTTTTGAATGGTTAGGAGGGCCACACCCATTTTCGGCAATAATTTTGGTAATGCTGCTATATTTTTCGGAGTAAAATTTCGGCTTGATAAATTGTGCCGTTTATGAGATATTCACATTTTAAAAATGTGCCTTTACCACACCATTTTGAATACCAATCTAGTCTAATAATTATTAAGTTTACTTGCAAAGTTACTGTATAAAAATAAAAATATCTATAGCTTTAATAACTTTTTTAATTTAAAAGATTTTTTCTAAACTTTGTAGACTTCCAGTGTGAAGCAAAATTATAATTTTACTTTTGCCTCAAATCTGATAATTTGCAACTAACTTTTCCAGTAAGGCCTATAATTTTTTTTCTTTGCACAAACATATGAAAGATACGTCATTTCCTTAATAATTTTCTATAATACCGAAAAAGTTTATGTTATTTCCTATCCGTTTTGAAAAGAAAGTTACAATTGATGATGATTTCGTAATTTGCTTTAAAACTCAGATCTAATGGAGCAAATGGATTTCAGAATTGCTCCAGATTGAGGAAAATATAATCAGTGGCATTGTCTAATCAATAAAAGATAATCAATTAATATTAATTAATGTAACGTTCTTGGAAATTATTAAAATTGATGATTTAAGTTTTTTACTATGTTAGAGAAACAGGTAGATTTTTAAGGAGCTCAAGCGAAAAATATAACAGATGTAGTCCAATTCTAAAATATGCCATATCTGGTCGTATATATGTTCAGACTTTGAGGTCATATCGCGAACATATGGTATTAATAAACTTATCTGCGAGCTGTTCGTCTGCAGAATCATATGGGGATTTTCCAATTTGCATGAATTACTAAAGAAAGTCGGGGATTTTTTAATTTTCTGGTGGATGGAAAAGCGAGAACACCAAATAAAACTAGCGAAGGTGTTTACGATCTGAAATTTAAATAGTTTATTATTTCACCGTTCATAAAATAATTTAAGGGGGTTTTGTTGATTTCTTTAAATTCCGCTACGCTGTAGGAATCCCAGTGCAAAATTATAGCAAATCGTTATCAGCAGTAATCGTGCATCTGAAGGAAGTATAAAAGATGCCACAAAGTCTGTCTCAATATCAGTTCACATTCAGCTGTAAATAAAGAAACATTACTGTGCTATCAATTCGAAACTGCAGAAAAATTTTAAAAATGAATTTCTACAAATTTGTCATTGTTGTCGCCGCTCTTTTGGCCGTTTTCGCCGGTCAGACTGAAGCAGGTTGGCTGAAGAAGATTGGCAAGAAAATCGTAAGTATTGAAAAAGTTATGAAACATCTCAAGAACTCCAAATAATTTTTAATTCTTTTTCATAGGAACGAGTGGGTCAACACACCAGAGATGCCACCATTCAGACCATCGGTGTGGCGCAACAAGCAGCAAATGTGGCAGCCACACTTAAAGGATGAGTGTCCACGTCATCTGAACTTCACATTTATATGTCCGCAGAGACTGAATCATTTTATAGATAAGCAATAACTTTTCCATTAATTCCTACAAAATTTGTCGTAAGAAATTACAATAAAAATAAAGCAAAACTTGAAGAAAATTTGTTTTATATTAGATAAGATATTCTAAATTATATCATGTTATGTTGTTTTTGGAAGAACATTTTATCATGCAAAGCAAAATGACAAAGGGAAATCTAAGGTTTCCTTAGACTTGATCGAAGATTTCTTAAGATTGCAGTACGAGTTACGAGCATAAATACGCTTTCAACAAAAGGGAATTTTTGTTATTGAAGTAGATATTTCGAATAGAATAGAACTTTTCTATCCGTAAAATTACGGCGGAGAAAATCCCTTGTGTTGTCTTGTATAACAACCGAGTTTTGTTTAACCACGCATAGCTCCCTCCCTTGTAGTTACAGAAATGAAACTTTTTCACTGTTTAGATTTGAAAAATTAAACTTTTTCAATTTTAATGATACAAAATAAATACAAACGGTAAAAGCTGAAACGGTAACAGCTATAGTGTAATAACTGTAGTAGTATTTAATTCTCTAGAAGAGCTATTGCGAGGCACGCAGTATATTTATCGTGTTTCCTTCTTTTGCAGGTTTTAATAAATCTCATACAGATCTCTTATATAGCTGAAAGCTATAGAGCTAAACATATTTCAAAGCTCCACTCTAGAGAATTTCTTTAATTTAAAGCAACTAACAGCGTAAACAGAGATCGTAAAGTTATAACTTCATATTATATTCTTTTGGAACCGTTTTAGAGCGATTTCGCAACCATTTAGTAGATCTTTAAAAAAAAATTCCAAGAAAGTAACAAGAAAAACGGTTTTGACATATTTTGTCACGGTCACAACTTGATGCAGTGCATTTTGAATATAGGAAATTGAACACCAAGTCTGTTTGTGGAAAATTATATCTCACTATGAATGAATACTATTCCAGAAAAATGAAAGTCATATTAATTTTCGATATTTCGGAGATAATGCTTAAAATAACGCGCTACATTTTCCTGATTTTAAGTCTTGTAATAATTTCGACAGGAATTATCCTATATCTGTCCTATAGTAGAATCCTGCAAAATTATTCCAATTTGTTTCCTAGATATCGTAAATTTGTATTCATAAACTCAGATAGCCTACTTAAAATGTCCGATATGCAATATATGTACGTATGTATTTTTGTCTTGGGTTTCCCCGGATGGAAGATCATATAAACTTTTTGAAATCGTGATAAAGGTCTGTCGTTCTCAGCATATATTATGCGAAAAATCCCCTCGAAATTTATTGAACTATAGCTAGTACAATAGTTTTTATCGAAACTTGATAAACTGTTTTATGAGCCCTATATGAGGTAAATGCGGAAGTTTTCCCAAATTGCGCCGCAATTTTAATTTAAAGACCTTTGGGAATTCGGGAGTATTTCGAATTGTGGGGATTTTTCGGATTTAAAGAGCAAGTTTTATCAAATAATAAAAAATAATTGTGTTTACGATCTCAACTTTAACTATTTTATTGGATCGATGATGATAACGTCAACGGCAAGTGCTGTGTGGGACTTTTATTACCTCTTCCTAATTCCCCAACAGGCCTCGTTATCAGTAATACTCTAGCATTTCAGAGTACCTGAAACAGGTATAAAAGAGGCCACAAAGCCTTGACTCAATATCAGTTCAGACTTAACTGCAACTAAAACATTTCTCGGCAATCAATTTTCAAGCGAAAATAAAAAATTACAGAAAAGATGAACTTCTACACAGTTCTAATTGTTGTTGCTGCTTTTTTGGCCGTTTTCGCCGGTCAAACTGAAGCAGGATGGCTGAAGAAGATTGGCAAGAAAATCGTAAGTCTTAAAAAGATAGTTTTAAAAGATTTCAGGATCTCGAAATAACTGATTTTACTACTTTTTTCGAAGGAACGCGCGGGTCAACACACCAGAGATGCCACCATTCAGGCCATCGGTGTGGCGCAACAAGCAGCAAATGTGGCAGCCACACTTAAAGGATGAGTGTCTACGTCATCTGAACTTCACATTTATATGTCCGCAGAGACTGAATCATTTTATAGATAAGCAATAACTTTTCCATTAATTCCTACAATATTTGTCGTAAAAAATTACAATAAAAATAAAGCAAAACTTGAAGAAAATTTGTTTTATATTATATAAGATATTCTAAATTATATCATGTTATGTTGTTTTTGGAAGAACATTTTATCATGCAAAGCAAAATGACAAAGGGAAATCTAAGGATTCCTTAGACTTGATCGAAGATTTCTTAAGATTGCAGTACGAGTTACGAGCATAAATACGCTTTCAACAAAAGGGAATTTTTGTTATTGAAGTAGATATTTCGAATAGAATAGAACTTTTCTATCCGTAAAATTATGGCGGAGAAAATCCCTTGTGTTGTCTTGTATAACAACCGAGTTTTGTTTAACCATCCATACCTCCCTTGTAGTCATAAAAATGAAACTTTTCAATATTTAGATGCATATTAGTTTCAGAAAAAATCCAGCAAACTAACAAGAGAAACGATTTTGATCTATTTTGTCATGGTTACAACTTGATGCAGTGCATTTTGAATATAGGAACTTGAACTCCAAGTGTTTTTCTGGAAAATTATATGTCATTATGGATCAATACTATTCCAGAGTAGGGATGTAAATGAAAGTGATATTAAGTTTCGATATTGTGGAGATAATGCTTAAAATATCTTCAGCTACATTTTCCTGCTTTTAAGTCTTGTAATAATTTCGACAGGAATTATCCTATATCTGTCCTATAGTAAAATCCTGCAAAATTATTCCAATTTATCTTCTAAATATTGTAAACTTGTATTCATATACTCAGATAGTCTACTTAAAGTGTCCGATATGCAATATATGTACGTATGTATTTCTGTCTTGGGTTTCCCCGGATGGAAGATCATATAAACTTTTTGAAATCGTGAAGAAGGTCTCCGTCTGTCGTTCTCAGCATATATTATGCGAAAAATCCCCTCGAAATTTATTGAACTATAGCTATCAGTACAATAGTTTTTATCGAAACTTGATCAACTGTTTTATGAGCCCTATATGAGGTAAATGCGGATGTTTTTCCCAAATTGCGCCGCAATTTTAATTTAAAGGCCTTTGGGAATTCGGGAGTATTTCGAATTGTGGGGATCTTTCGGATTCAAAGAGCAAATTTTATCAAATAATAAAATGAATTGTGTTTACGTTCTCAACTTTAACTATTTTATGATTGTATCGATGATGATGACTGAGCAAGTGCTGTGTGGGGCTTTTATTAGCTGTTTTCCTAATTTCGCAACACGTCTTGTAGAAATCGCAGCGCACAATTATTGCAAATCGTTATCAGCAATAATCGAGCATTTCAGAGTATCTGAAGGATGTATAAAAGATGCCACAAAGTCTGACTCAATATCAGTTCACACTTAACTGCAACTAAAGAAACATTTCTCGACAATCAATTTTCAAGTGAATATAAAAAATACGAAAAGATGAATTTCTACACAGTTCTCATTGTTGTTGCCGCTCTTTTGGCCGTTTTCGCCGGTCAAACTGAAGCAGGTTGGCTGAAGAAGATTGGCAAGAAAATCGTAAGTTTTAAAAAGATAGTTTTAAAAGATTTCAGGATCCCGAAATAACTGATTTTACTACTGTTTTCGAAGGAACGCGTGGGTCAACACACCAGAGACGCCACCATTCAGACCATCGGTGTGGCGCAACAAGCTGCAGATGTAGTGAAGACAGTTCAAGGATAAACAAGCGATCCTTTGTGAACTCTGGATAATATTTAATTCATTAATAGTGCCCACAGAGTCTAAAGTATCCCTTATATAAACTTAGTTACGACTTATTTATACAGCATATTTCGTAGTAAAAACGAATATTAATAAAGGAAGAAAAATTATTAATGCTATGTTTTCATTTTTCAAAGATCTGACATGTTGTATGAGCGACTTCAAATACGAGAAGAATTGCAGGAAAAATTTCAGAAAACTTTATAGGAAATCATAAAACTCTAATATATTATATAATTATATACATATAATTACATATTATTATTATTATTGCTAACGATTTCTAAAGCAAAGCAACTTGAATTAAAAACAAAATATAGAAAACAACGAAAAGTATTTGCTTTACTTATCTTCTGTATGCTTAGTATATTTTCTATATTCTTAGTATATGCAATATAATTTATATCTATTCAAGCTATTTATATACGTATATTTATTGCGCCAATAGTTTTTATTAAGATTATATAATATATGAATTATTGCCATCTTTATTCTCTATAGCTTTAATTATTATAAAATTCAAATAGTTAAATATTAATATTTTATATATTTCTATTACAAAATAAAATAATAATTGAAATATGTTTACCTACCTAAAATGTTATCTTTTTGCCTTCAAGAGTTTTGATTTTCTTTGCTTAAGTATTTTGTTTTAGTTGTCTGCTTAGTTCTCTGCTAAGTCTCACGATTTTTCTGTTTATTATTGTCGCCTTCACTTAAAATAGTAATTGGAAATGCTTACCTGCCTAAAATCTTTTATTTTCGCCTTCAAGAGTTTTGATTTTCTTTGCTTAAGTATTTTGTTTTAGTTGTCTGCTTAGTTCTCACAATTGTTCTGTTTATTATTGTCGCTTTCGTTATTTGCGTTGAACTTTTATTCTCTCTGTAGTTTTTGTTTGTTGACTTTTGTAGTTGAAACAGCATTCATTCTGGTAACTTTTCACCTCTCATCAGCATCATCTCTTCTACACGGCTACTAATACACTTGCATTCATGCACCACATATGCAGACGAACAGCAGAACTGTATGAAATTAAGAATAATAATATTGAAAAGAAATAAAAACAAATACTAACCCTATATATATTAATAAAATTTATAAATAAACGTATTAATGAATGTATTTCTCTTTCTTCTTCTCTCCTGGCCCCGGTTCTCTCTCTGGCCACCTTTAGCTGGCACAAATCAAGGCACCATCCACGAATTGGACCCAACAAACGTCAACAGTTTGCCGACAGACACCAAAGTTGTTGAACACACGACCGGCAACGAAGTGTTAATAATGAGCGACGATGACCGAACGACGAGCTTCTTTGCTCAGCCTGGAATTTTGGCAGGTGAGTTGAGAAAAAGCAAAAACGAGACAATTTTTTGATGGACTTTTTCATTCTATTTCACCGTCCAGCCGTTATTGGAGGTGCTGTCGTTGGCTTACTTTGCGCCATACTTGTCGTCATGTTCATCGTCTACCGCATGAGGAAAAAGGACGAAGGATCATATGCGCTGGACGAACCCAAGCGTTCACCCGCAGTCAACTCGTATGCGAAGAATGCGAATAACCGGGAGTTCTACGCCTGAGGAGGTGCAGCACCAGTAGAGGGTGGCGCTCAAGAAGTGCGGGACGCCATAGAGTTTCCGGTGCGACATTAAAGTGAGGAAGTTGATAAAGTAAGGGGTGGGAAGAGGGGGGAGAAAAACGGGCGGGTAATGGGGATGAACGAAGAGAAACTTTGAACAACACAAAGTTATAGCAAAGAAATCGCAATTGCGGAACAAACAGATGCGCTGCAAACAATAAATATTTCAGTATGGAATGGAATACAATACACTAAAAAAAGGCGACACACTAAATTGTATTAAAAACAACACATCTGAAAATCATACACTGAAGGAAACACAACTCTTGTCTACTTTATATTTTAATTTTTAAACTTTTTTAATTTTCTCATTTATTTGCAATGAAAAATAAGCTATTTAAATATAGCTTAAATTTAAATTTAAGCTAAAACCCCGAAAAACACTCTAAACTGAAAACCTCTAAGAAAATATCAAGTGGAAATTGAAATTCATATAAAATTTAACTCTATAAAATTAATTTACAAATGCCATCTCTGGGGTGAGTTGAAATGTTAGAAAAAATGAAATCATAAGTAATAAAGTTCGTAGAGATTAATGTAAGTGTAATTGTAATTAATTAATTACTTGATTAATTGATAAAATTAATTATAAACACGATGTCTACTATATATAAATGCAGATATTTAATTGAAATGCAACAACAGCAGAGTGTTATAAGAATAAGTGTGCAAAAACTGTTGTTTAAGCTAAAATAGGCTTAAAATCTTTAAGCCCGAAAGACGTAAACAATTATATGTCTTTAAAAGTCAACAGAAACAACACGTGCATCAATTAAAGCAACTCCATGAATGAATAATGAAGTTATTTCTAAGTGTAAAAGTAATGATTTAAAGATAGTAATTGTGTATCTAGCATAAATTTATACTATATGAGTAGCAATGTAATTAGATTGATATATGTATGTATTTAGGACGAAAGTATTAAGCGACATCCATGAGACAAACAGGTCGCAACTCAACTGAGAAGTAACACACAGCAAAACGGTGCAACTTTAGAGCTGCGAAAGGCACACACACACACACGCATGATTTTAGGATATTTTCTTGCTCTTGTGTTTTCCGATCCAAGTTACGTTGGGTTTAATTTTACTCGAAAAAGTTTCTAATTCTTTAAATTCTGATTGCTTAAAGTTGTAATTGTTTGAATTCTTAAATTAATTAAATTTCGAATTGATCAAAATTGTATTGGATTAAATCTCTAATCGATTAAAATTTTAACTTTTATTCTGATTTACTCTGATTCAAATCCTAATTGGTTAAATTTCTAATTAATACAGATTATAATTGTACGTATTATCTAAAAGATTAAAATTCCACTTCGTTGACATCAGAATCATTTCAATTTCTAACTGAAGAAAACTAAATTGTAATTAATTTTTAATTGCAAAATTACTTACATATTTTACATTGATTTATTTTCACCTGATGAGATCTATAACTGACTTAAATTCTGATTGATGAAATTTTTAATAAACTAAATTAACCGAAAAAATTTACTTGAATCCTGTCATAATTGATTCCAATTACTTACTCAAACTTACGATTTCTTAAAACTTCATGTAATTCTCGGCCTGATCGATTGAAATATTCGGTAAAGCTTTTAACTAATTCGAATTCCAATTAATTAAAACTATAATCGATTACAACTTTATAGTTAATTTCGGAGTGTTATACATTTGAACAGAATTCCAGGCACTAAAAAATAATGCATTCTCTTCTCAGTATAATCGATATATATTCTATATATAAACTGAAGCTTTCGCCTAAACGAACTTCTAACAACGAAAGAAATTTCTGTGCAAATCAGTTTTGAAATTTATTTTCTAAGAAATAGCAAACTTAATACAGTTGCTTTTTCTATAGTCACTTTTCTTCTATAAATCCGAACGAAATAAGTTCAGTTACAATTTTATATTATAGAGCTATTTTTATACGAACGAAATACGTTCAGTTGCAATTTTATATTATAGAGTTATTTTTATTTTGAAGTTATTAACACTGCAATGACAGGATACTTTCACGAATCAAAACGCCTGCCTTGTGTTTTCACAGCACTTGTTTTCTGTTACAATTTAATTCATCCAAACAGTTTAATCACGTTTCTCTCTACTAAAATATTGAAATTATGTTATAATGATTAGACGATATATTTAGTTATAAATGAAATCTGTTAAGTTTTGTCACATGCGACGTTTAAATAGTGCAGCTAACTCTTGGAACCGATTTGCAGCATACTTTTAGGCTTAGGAAGTCCAAGAACACTAATTTTAAAAGATGTATGGGTAGATTAGAAAACTATCGCTGGCAAGTCTGGCAACACTGCAGCAATTCTCTTAGCGAATGCGTTACCTTGTTACACCCAAAGAAAATGCAATACACTTACTTTTTTGTTGAAATATGCAAGATACTGAAAAATGATTTTGAAGTTCTATTACATTATAAAGAACTGAATTATTACACTGAGTAAAGTGAGTTTTCATCACTTTTAATTTGTATGAAATCGAAATAATAGTTTTTGTAATGTATAATAATTGAATTTTGCTAAAAATAAAATGGAAATATTAAAATTACATAATTTTTGGAGCTCTTTCGTTAGCTAAGATAAGAAATTCACGCCACCTCCACAGAGTGCCAAACTTTTAGATTTGTTATAATAAGTTCCATAAAATCTCCGTTTTCGTCCTCTGGGGAATCAAACTCTCATCACAGTCTGATCCAATATCTGATGAAAATACAGTTTCGTTATTTTCTGAGTTTAAAGATGGTTCGCATATTACGATTAATTAATTATTTTTCATTGAACTACTCAATGACTCGAACCACTAACCACCACCTACACCGAAGGGAGTGGGTATATTCACTTTGTCCTTCCGTTTTTAACGCAGCGAAGGAGACGAGATAGATATAGACAAGTTTTGCCACAACTGTTCTTATGAGGCCACAGCAATTAATGTGAGTGTTTGCGACTTTTCGACTGCACTACTGGCTCAAGGCCGCCACAGGTATTCCCAAAGTAAACAGACTTCTTGCAGGTTTTTCGGAACGAACCTTTATTAAAAACTATGCATTTCGAACTTCTAAATGGTAAATGTAAGGCAAAAAAAATTAATTTTCGAAAATGTAAGTCTACGAATGATTGATTACATACTTCGTGCCGTCCCACTCAAACTGCCCTTAATAATCTTAGAGAATAATGCAAATCCTTAGACAACCAATTACGATAACTTAATTTGGACTGAAGGTCGGAATTAGTAAAATGAGAGGTCTCATCAACTGTATTTTGTACCGGAGGCCAACATCCTTTTCGCTGCTTTTCAGTAACAATTGCCAATCTTTGCTGCGGCTTCCTTGCTGATGCTTGGTGAGTGTAGCGTGGTCGGCGTTTACGAATTTCTTAAATATAATTATTACATATCTTAAAATTAAGGAGTGTTTAAGTATGATTGTAAAATTAATTTAATCGCGTTCTCCTCGAATCCGACGAGCCAAATGAAGGTGTTCCGGCGTAATGGTGACGCGTTTGGCTTGAATGGCGCACAAATTGGTGTCTTCGAAGAGACGAACCAAATAGGCCTCCGACGCTTCCTGTTTGATAGAGAAAATGGCTGGGTGTAAAGGCTGCAGGAAGCCAAATAGTTAGATGCCGACTCACATGCAAGGCGCCCATAGCAGCGGACTGGAAACGCAAATCGGCCTTGAAATCCAGTGCGATTTCACGCACCAAACGCTGGAAGGGCAGCTTGGGAATTAAAAGTTCTGTCGTTTTTTGGTAACGACGGATTTCGCGAAGGGCCACTGTACCAGGGCGATAACGATGTGGTTTCTTGACTCCGGCAGTGGATGGTGCCGCCGATTTGCGAGCCGCCTTGGTAGCCAACTGTTCACGAGGGGCTTTTCCTCCGGTAGATTTACGTGCAGTCTGCTTTGTACGAGCCATTTTTCAATAAATCGATCTAGAAGAATTTGATAAAAGCACTTTTAAACACGAAACGATTGAAAACGATTTTCAAGCAGTTTTTAGGAAGAGCGGAGTAAATGTATCATCAGCTTCGGAAAAGTTGTTGTAATATCAAGTATCGTAGCGATTTCGTTGCCACGACAACTTACTGCGCCTACTTTGAAAATGTTAATGTAAATGTATCATCAGCTTCGGAAAAGTTTTTTAAATGTCAAGTATTGTAGCAATTTCGTTGCCACGACAACCTACTGGGCCTACTTTGAAAATGTTGTTAATGTAAATGTATCATCAGCTTCGGAAAAGTTTTTTAAACGTCAAGTATCGTAGCAATTTCGTTGCCACGACAACCTACTGGGCCTACTTTGAAAATGTTGTTAATGTAAATGTATCATCAGCTTCGGAAAAGTTTTTTAAATGTCAAGTATCGTAGCAACTTCGTTGCCACGACAACCTACTGCGCCTACTTTGAAAATGTTGTTAATGTAAATGTATCATCAGCTTCGGAAAAGTTTTTTAAATGTCAAGTATCGTAGCAACTTCGTTGCCACGACAACCTACTGCGCCCACTTTGAAAATGTTGTTAATGTAAATGTATCATCAGCTTCGGAAAAGTTTTTTAAATGTCAAGTATCGTAGCAACTTCGTTGCCACGACAACCTACTGCGCCTACTTTGAAAATGTTGTTAATGTAAATGTATCATCAGCTTCGGAAAAGTTTTTTAAATGTCAAGTATTGTAGCAATTTCGTTGCCACGACAACCTACTGGGCCTACTTTGAAAATGTTCGTTCTATGTTTCTACTTTACTTTGAAGTACTAACTTAAAATATGCGGCGTAATGGAAATATTTGGAAGTAAAATTCATTTATCTAATAAAATCTGAGATTTCATAAAAACAAACATGTAACGATGCTCTTAATTGAAGACAGCTGATGCAATTAAATTTGGAGGGAAAGGTTAAGAAACTCTAAGGTACGGATAGAAACAAGTAAAAGTGCTGTCTTCGTTCGGCCTGGCCGAAGTCTAAATACCCTACACCCGAGTAACTAAAAAAATTATAATTTAGCAACTTAACAAATTTTGTGTAAGTAATCGGACCACGCCCATTTTTTGGCAAACATTTTGCTAATGTCTCTAGATACTGTTGGATAGAATCACGTATTAATATTTTGAACAATATATTGACAACTTTTGTATAAGTGGGTGGACCACGCCCGTTTTTGGTACACAAATTCGTAATACCTGTAGATACCTCATGATAAAATGACGTGTTAATATCTTATACCGTTTACGAGATATTGACAACTTTTTTATGAGTGGGCGTGGCACGTCTCTTTTTGGCAACCATATTGATAATACTTCCGCATACATCGTGATAAAATTACATCTCAATATCTTACACCGTTCATAAGATATTGCCATCTTTGTTATGAGTGGACGTGGCACGCCCATTTTTTTAACTGTAATGGCGCTATATGTTCCGGAATAAAATTATACCTTAATATCTCGCACAATTTATGAGATATTTACATTATAACATCTTTTTAAACGAAGTGCCTTTACATTCCGTATGTAAAATAGGCGTGGTTGTTAACCGATCTCGCCCAAACTGCCCTACATAACAAAGAATATTTGTGCCAAATTTCATTGCGATATCTCTCTTCGTTCTCCCGTAGCCGTGATTTCAACAGACAGACAGACAGACAGACAGACGGACGGACAGGGGTAAATCGATTCAAAAGGTGACGCTGAGCAAGAAGTGTAGGTCTGCGTTATCATCTCAACTCGACCTCAGTTATCGCATAATCTGTATGGATCTCGGCCGGGAAAAACATGTCGAACTTACGACGAGATTGCGATCATCACTGGGACTAAAAAGGCTGCCACGGTCTGGATTAACATCACGATAGATTAACATCTCGATCTCGATTATTAACACGACAGAAAAAGTCTCCCAATCTCCCTCACGGTTGTCTCCCAGTACTTTAATAACTTTGGTAACGTACAACTTTAAATTTCTTTAAATAAATTAGAATTTATAGATATAATAATAGATAGAGTTTCAAGAGTAGATATCATAATAAATACAACAATAGATGAAGCTACCAATATTGCAAATATTTTATTATAAGCATGTAGAACGAAAACGCCAATAAAATATGTAATAAAAACTAAGAGGAACGATTTCTTTAGCAAAGCATCGCTTTACATATTTGACTTTAAGAATGGCTTCAAATACTGATGGAATACTTTTGGAACTGGCTTTTGATTCAGTGGACTCCTCTTGGCTGATTCGAAAATGCGTTCATACACGTTGCCATCATATGAACCCAGCACGGAATTCAGTGAACGGTCGTGATAATCGAAACCGTCACAAATGGCCACCGCGTCAGGACGTATCTTTTTCAAAGCCATTTCGAGGCGAGTATGTAAGGCACTAACATCGGTTTCAGTGAGAGAAATGAACTAAAAGGAAAGGATTAAAGAAAACAATTCAAATTAAATACAAACTTTTGGAATGACATTAAAGAATTAAATGTTAGAGAATCACGAAGACTTACACGCAAGATGTCATTCATGTGAAGAAGTACAGTATGTACCAAAAACAACTCCAGCAAGTTACGCAAAACATTATTGAGAGAAGAAGAGCGTTGATTTGCACCAGCTCCGGTGATTTCCTCGTAAAAGGCGGAGCAACTGTAAGTTCGCCCATGAATCTGATATAATGAGATAGTAAATAAAAACAATAATAATAATGAGATAGTAAATAAAAGCAACACGTAACTATGAAGGAGCTGTTAGGAATTTTAACCGTTCTCCGGATTCCGGAAACCTACATCAACACCAGTCCGGTAACAACTCTCAAAACGTGAATACCTCGCGAAATATACTCACTTCAGCCGCCTGAGTGTAAGCGATGCCTGTATTATTGGCGGCTTCAGCTTGTGTCTGCCCGTCCTTCACTCGTCCATTGAACTGCTCAAAAGCAATGCGAATTTTGCTAGTTTTTACAAAAAAATTCAATTCCAATTCTTTCCAGAAAATATATTCTACTCTAAAATTAACTTACTTTGTTGCAACATATTGGAAAGCCTTGATAATGCACTCCCATGAACCAGTCCACGTAGGGAACTCTTTCATTGTGGCGGCTTCCCTCAAATAAGCAACTGTAGGCGGCAGCGGATCGCCTTCAAGTGCGGCACACCAGGACTTCCTGAGAAATCGTCCCACTTGCAGAAGAAGCACGGTATTTTCACCCTCAAAAGTGCAGGCAGCAGCAGATGCCACAAACAGTGGGCCTAAATTGGCTGCAGTCAAGTAACCATGACCACCACAAGCCAGACGTAAGCGTTCCACACCTGCCGTCGAGTCAACGGTGCAGAGCACCTTCATACCGCAGGCCAAAGCGTGCAGTTCCGGCAAACGCGTGTATTCACCACGCTCGATTTCAGCCGATGTCTGCTGGCACAGCCGATGTAACGAGTTAGCCAACAAACGGTGAGACAATGCAATCGCAATCTCCGGAAAGATTTTCAACTGTTGCGTTACATGGTCGATTATCTGTACTTCGGGCTCACTGCGAAATTAATTTTGTTAAACCCAATTAGTAGGAAAGGAATGACACTGACAATCACGATATCGACATGTCATCGATGTCAAGTAATCACGAGGGAAGGATAACAGGAATGTGTAAGAAGCATGTAATCTTAAAATTAATCTCATCCCTCCTCAACTTACTTGGGATTAATGGGACACTGACGTCTAGCGGCTGAATAACGCGTAGTTATAGTTGCCGCCATACAATGCATATCCGAGTTGTTGATTGCTATCAAGCAACGTACGTACACCATGGTGAAGTAGGCCACCACGGAAATGGGTCCCTGCACAAAAGTGCCGTCTGGAAATACCTCAGCATTGCGCATCAACATATTCATGCGTGGTATGCGCACATCTTTCAATCCTAGGAATCCATTGTTGTAGCCTAGGAAGCCTATTTTTTTGCCAACTTCGCCTATGTCGACACCAGGCAGCGGCATGTGACTCTCCTCGTCGCGCAGAGGAACAAAGAACATCTGAATGCCCTTGGGCTGGTTATCGATAAAGAGTTGAGCCACCAAAATGCAACAATTGGCAGTGTGACCCACTACAATAATTAAAATAAACTCAAAAGAATATGCCAAGGCGCACGAAATGAAATCGTGCGAAATATCTGTAACTTCACAGCCAAAACGTTTAAATTTTAAAATTTGAAAATGACCTCCAAGAACATCAAGAACAAACAAAAAAATCCAGAGTTAAAAAAATAACATCGTTCAAAGATAAAAGAAGTCAAATGATGTTTTGGTCGATTTGACATGAAACTTTTAAATCCCATTGGACCAAATGAAAATTCATCTTCTACTTACATCCGCTAGGCCACCATTTGTAGGACGTTAAAGTCGGCGTGTTCAGAACGAATTCTTCTGTTTTCGCATCATAATCGGCTCTGGTTTCCAACCCGCGCAAAAATGTCCCATGTCCAAGCTCCGTTTGTGCGTACGTGCTACAGATTTCGAAATTTTCCGCTCGTCTACCAAAGCGTTCGTATTGTTCATCCGTGGCTTGGAATTTCAAGGCTTTGATCACCATAAGGAATTGCACTGCAAAAGGATTTCCCGCAGGCAGAATACTTGATACGATTGGCCAGCAATATAGGCCGCTATAAGAATATCAGAAGTATCAAAGCGTGGACTTATGTTGTATTATGAATTGATTGATATATAATCGTACTCTATTATACGAGCCCCTTAACTTTCTGAATCACTCAATTTATTTTATCCAACTTACGGCCAAATATCGTCTCCACCCGGATTACGCAACGATTGCAATTCGCGCAACTTCTTTGCAGCTTCTATGCAGCATTTCACTGCCTTCGTGTAAATTTCCTCGTCCGAATGATAATGCACAGCCACCTTATCCTCGGGTAAATGCTTATAAAGGAAATCCTCTGCAATACATTCACATTTGGTGACAGAAATTCAATTAAAACAAGTAAAAGTGTTGTCTTCGGCCTAATAACCCCACACCAGAGTAGTTAAAAAAAATAATAATTTCGCCAGTTGACTTTTGTATAAGTAGGCGAACCACGCCCATTTTTGGCAAAAAGATTTCTAATGCCTCCAGATACCTCGTAGTAAAATTATAAAAATTATCTTAATATCTTATACCGTTTATGAGATATTGACAACTTTTGTATGAGTGAGCGGATCACACCCCTTTTTTGCAACAATTTTAGTAATGGCACTCTATGTTCCGGAATAGAATTATGCCCCAATATCTGACCCAGTTTATGAGATATTCACCTTATAAAATTTTTTTATATTTTCAATCTCAGACTGGCCTACATAACAAAGAATACTTTTGTCAAATTTCATCGCGAAATCTCTTTTCGTTCTAAAATTGGTAGAAAATATAGGTTAAATTAACCATTAAAACAATTAATCATAGGTCACAAATTACGATTACATACCTTTACAGGGAAAAATTAATACGGTTAATGGAATTCATATCAAAACGTGATGACAAGCGGTTTCAATGAGGGTATTTAATATACTGTATTTTAGACTTTGACCAACCCTAGGGAGTTATTCGAAGCAAGTTCTTTTGTCGAAGCAACTTCTTTTTAATTGTTATTGCATTCACGAAGTAACTATTAAAAAGTTTAAACGTTGCAATTGCAAGACTTTTATTACACATATTTAACATACACTTTAGAATACAAATGGAAATTTGCAGCGAACTAGTTTTTATCTAGAAATTAGTTAGATCTAATAGATAATCTATTTAGGTTTAGAAAGGCTTTCATTAATATTACGAAAACTGGAACAATATTTTATGAATTTTCACGTGGGATGCATATATATATTAACACTTTAAAAATTTTTAAATTTCTAAAAATCAATTCCTTTCCGTTTTTGATCTCACTTACCCATGTCTCGTTTTTCCCGCAATTTATCCGCTCCACCATGCCACCAGTTTTGGAACTCGACTACATCAAAACTCGCTTTATCACGTTCTGCCTGGAGATCGGGATTCACACGTTTCGGTATTAAACTTTTCATATCTTTAAGCGTTACTACTCTTTCCGCTAGTTATAATTCCAATTTAATTTTCAAAATGAAAACACAACCTGGTTGCTGTATATGCACTGAACGACTGAAGCAGATAATTTAAAACGCGTTTTAAACGTGTAAAGTCGAATGGCTTGGGATCTAAGTTGGGCTTGGCTATGCTCGTGTGTATCGTTGTCTTGTATCAACCTGCCGCTCAGCTTGCTGGTTTCTAGCAATCGTGAAAACCGCTCAATATCGAACTTCTGGTTTCAAAAATACAATTAAAAATAACTTCAGAATTCGTAAAGCACCCTAGTCTAGAGGCGAAGCGACTATTTTCCGAGTTTCTCGCACTAGTAACCAAATTTATAAATTAAATTTGCACATTTTGCATAAAATTACCAATGAACTTTGGTGGTGAAATGGTAACGGTGAAATGGTACAATAATTGGTGAAATGGTAACTGCTTTGTATTTTAATATTTTAAAATATTAAAACTAATGAATTTCAAGATAAAAATTAAACATTTAGTTTAAATTCTACAAACTTTATTTTCTGATTCTTCCTAGATGTAACTGTTTATGGACATCTGTATGAGGCACAAACACTTTCGGAAACTACATTACTAGCGTTACCACCTAACGCAAGAGGCAAATCTTGCATTTCACCCATTTATAACTGACCATAATTTAAAAATTTTGTGCGCAGCTAAGAAACGCGAGAGTGTGTACTTTACGCCTAAGAAATTAGCACCCCTATTGCAGAATTAGGGTCGCTATGCTCTTCTACTTTCAAGCCTTCCTCGGGGTTCCCATGTCGGCGGGGATCACCACTGCTACTGGCGGCTCGCATATAGTGAGGCTGGTGTCTGTGTTAAAGAGGGGTGTGAGAAATGCACTACTCTTAAGAGAGGGCTGGTCACGTTTTCCAAGCAAAAGTGCTGGCAATTCTTAAAGCCGCAGACTATATGAATGATATTGGGTGGAATGGGAAAAATATTTGTGTCTGTAATGACAGTCAGGCCTCACTTAGGGCCTTGCTTAACCTTATTCTCCATCCAAGTAAGTTCTGCAGTGTAAGAATCGTGTAAATCTTATAGAAAGGTTCAACACAATTTTTTTCTTTTGTTTTATTTTTATGGCAGATAGAACCAATCTCAAGGGATGCCCCTATCCATGCAAAACATTTGTTGGTTTAGAAGAAAAAAAAAGGGTTAGCGGGAAGGGGAAAGGTGGGAGTAGTGTCAGTTTGCACCTCTTTTAAAAGCTTCGACGTTATAAGTGGGTGGGAAATATGCGCAGAGAGATTATTCCAGAATCTAACAGCGCGACCGAAAAACGAATTCTCACCACTCTGGAAAGCCGAGTAGGTCTGTTTAATAACTGAACCAAAGGAATCAGGCTAGCTACTTCAGAGGAGCATTTACCATTAAAGTACTGGTAAAATAAGGATACACACCCCACATCTCAAGATCGTTTCATCGCACGACCTTGAATACGGTCCAGAAGCTGAAGATTAGTTTTCGAAGCCCCCGACCATATATGCGAGATGCACTCCATCAAAAGAACTAATAAAGACACATGTGAAACATGCAACATAATATAGAATGAAAATTATCTAATTTTTTAATGTAAAAATATAACTCACAGAAAAATGTTTCCTTTTTTTAATAATTTTACTAATGATCTTATTCATTCAAAAAACTAAACTTTTCTTAAAGAGTTCATAGAATTCATTGATATAAATAAATTCGACACTTAGAACATGGATGGCTTTGCACATGAAAGTCTGTTTGGCGTTTTATTGACGGACGCTCAGCAGTTGCAGATTATAATCTTCATCTACACAGAGCCCAAGGGTGTATTTTGATGGCCTTATAGTCTGATGGCCTTATAGAGCCAGGCCAACGCTCGCTTTCTCCACAAGAAAGCTAAATCTAAGCAGAAAGAAATTAATTCCTCTCGCAGGTCTACAACGGCGAACATATAAATACTGCTTGGCTTAAAAATAGTTAATTACGTGGATATATAAGTTTGTTCCGTTTCAAAGAATTTGTGTGAGCAATTTTGTTATACTTTTAATGTTTCCTTTATTGTAAAAAATCTCAAAATTCATCTTATCTGTTTTAACTTTTCTTAATTGCACTTGTAATGTGATTTCGAGGCGATAGATAAGGATCAAAAATGGCATTTATTTTCACAACGCAATCTAAAAATAAAATTATCTCAATTATATACCAAGTAGAGGAAATAATAGTCCGAAAGAACATACTATTCTCCTGAAGAAACAACATACGATCGTATAACACAAGGCTTTCAATCAGTGGAGCAAACATTAAACGCAGTATGTAAAATATCACAATCTGTTGCCACTGCATTAGGTCTGAGGTAGTTATAGCCGTCCGCAAATCAGCAGTGGTCAGTGATTCAGCAGCCAAGCCGTGTACTGCGCGAAAAAAATACCTGCCAGGAGTTCTAATATCTAGTAACCACTATATAAATAAAGAAAACAGCTTACATTTCGAATGTCATATCCGGCCTATGCTTCACGTTGCGCAGTCCTGTGTGCTTCAAATGGGGCCAAAATTTTATTAAAATGCGCTCAGCAGCCGCACGAAATGAATGAACTTTTAAATCTTCATAGTTGCCTGCACGTAGCCGTCGGCAGTACATTTCAATTGCATGGCAGGATATTTCGCGTGATGTGTAACTCAGATGAATGCAGTCTGGATTGAACGTTCTCAGAAACCTACTCAATGGATAGCCTGGCGAGACGCAGTTAGGCCGATCTTTGCGTGTGCTGAGTTTCATGTAGCAACAACCGACAAAATTGAGAAACTTCGCTTGCTCACAGCTGAGGAACATCTTCGTCAGTATTGCACCAAGATCTCCACAAGGGTGGAGACCAATAATACCGAAAGTGCAATCCAAACTGGGCAATTCCAAGGCTTTACATATAACGCTCATAAACTCTTGCGGCTGCATTTCGTTCGTCAATCGTAACGTTACATGTGTTGGACGTCTAAAATGAGCGCGTTCGGCGCTAGTTAAATGTTTTGAGGCCATGGCTTCCAACCGCTGGTCGATAACACTATTTTCTCATTTTTTTTTTTCATAGAACCAAAAATATATCGTTGGATTTACCTCGCCTGTTGGTTCAGTGTCTCTTGCACCTCAAGACAGCACACTTTGATACCATAACCGTAGCCAAGTACTCTCGCCAAATGCCCGAGACCAGCGCCGAAATCAATAACAAAATCTACCGGAGTCTGATCCGCTGAACATTTACAAAAAGCTGCCATCTTTCCAATTTCGTGGCATTTTTTAGGCTTAACACATTTTGTAAAGAGACTGCGTAGTTTCGGATGTTCCAGCAGAGGGCTTTGTGGCAGGGCATCCTTTAAATAGAAACTGAAACTTCAAATGACCTTATATATGCTAACTACCCACCTCATTTTGAGCTTTTCTGCAAATAATCAGTTCTTTGAGAATTTGGCGCAGTGCTAGCAATGTTAAAGGCCAAACGCAGTTCACTTCTTTGTGGTCTAAATCCAACAAGAAGCACAGATATTCCGGACGTAAGGCTGCGAAGTGGTTGCGCCACGAGTTTGTCAGCTTTGACCAATGGTTGTCGACATAAAAATCCTAGAATGGCTACGTTGAACGAAGTAAAAATTTTGTTAAATGTTTACTTACAAGCACATACGCATCAATTAGCCAGTCGTATTTCCTGATTATTCGAAAGCCTTTTTCTAGCCTGCTTTGCAGGGACTCCGCGGAAAAAACCTGGTCCATAACTGCACGGCTACACGATTCTTCTTTTCTTCATTCTTCAAAAGTTTTCGAAAGAGAGAGGTTGAGAGAAGAAGTCTCTACACATTCTTCAAATGGAGAGATTTTTTGAAGCCCAAATTCTGTCGGATTCTCGGTTCTTCTTATGCACACAAGTTTTTCAACGCAGTTTGTCGAACGTAAAATTCGCTAACACACATTAAGGTATCACAAGTATACGACTTTTAACATCAAAGAAGAAACTACGTGTAGCCACGTTTTCATCAAGATGCAAGCTTCAAGAAGCCGCTTCAAGAAGCCGCTTCAAGAAGAATGATGTAGCCAAGTGCATTATTGAGTTTGGAAGAGACTACTAAAACTGGGTAATATAGATGCTCAGATTACTAGAACACATAAGACGCGCCTTCTGAAGACAAATTACACATTGCAAAATGTGTTCTGCTTTTTCAAGTTATGAGAAAAAGAAAGTTCTACGACACGGGCGTTTTTTTATTAGTAAAATGTAAGAAATCAATAGGCTTAGCTATTCCCCCTCTGAAAGGGGTTCCGGTCACTCGCTCAAAATTTTGTTTTAGTAAAAATATGGAACAAGTGTTTCCGTTCTTGATTGCGAGATGACCTTCTTAGTCGGTACGAGAACCGAGTCGTTTTCCGTCCAAACGATAATCTAAATAGCTTTTCCAGACCAGAGTTATTCCAGATTTTTTGACATTCTCGCGTTGTTGTTTTCTGTACCAAAGAACAATGATAAAATTTCTGCAAACTAATTTTTCCTGTAGGAACCGAACATTTTTGTCGAAGTTTTAATTCATCAAACGCGTCAAGACAGTAATTTTATAAGAATTCTTAGAATATCAATGGCACCCTGTGCAGTAGACCGAATTAATTTTTTTATTAGATTCGGAAATGCCGGAGAAAATAAAGCAAGAAGAACTCCAAACAGCTGTTTGGTTAGTCAACTGATAGCAGAAGCAACACTTTATAATGACGTAGAATTAGGAAGGGGTACAAGCAATAAAGCAGAGGAAATAAGAGGAAACTACAAATAGTGCAAAGGTCTGTGATCACCAAAAAAAAGACTGATATTATAAGGAGTCTGCAGTTAGTATACATACATATATCCGTACATACTTATATTCAAACCAAAAAATTGCTCGACTTGAAAATAACAATTACCTTACCAATATTGTGAAAACTTCGACAAAAAAATCAGGTGTCGTTCTATTCTAAAGTTTGTTCATTCCGCACTACACTTCGATTCTTAAATTTTTATGCAACGAAAGTGAGGTGTTCAATCTTTTGCGATTACACCAACTAATGTATATCAGTTTGGTTTTGCTCTAAAGTTAATTTTGCAAAATAAACTAGAATCGTTTTGGTTAGACATAACTTGTTAGCAATGACATTGAATACAGGGAGCTCTGTGCGCGAATCCTTGAACGTAGAGGTAAGTCCATTATGAGGTAAACAATTGTTGACCTTTAAAGCAATTAGTTTTTATAGAAACGCAATAGTAAAAGCTGCTCCATGTAGTTTACAGTGACGGAATTTTTTAAAAAAAAGTTGTGGAAAATTATTTCTTACAGTGGTATCACTGTAAGAAATATCACTGTTTTCCAAATGAAAACTTTTAAATGGACAGATTAAAGGCTCGAAAAACGATTGAGAGCTATTTCCGAGAACAATTTCCCAACGTACAAGATTTTTTATCTCTATTTCATCAAAATATGTTTTCTAAGAGAAAATTTTTAGCCATAGTGAAAAAGTTAGACATCCGGATTGAATTTGAGAAATAAATTCCTATCCCACAGCGATCCCAACCATAAATCAATAAAAATTGCTTTTAGTTGCCATATCGCGCCGTGCGCCATGGAATTAAATTTCTATAAAATTGTTCCAGTTAGCGAGCTGGAAAAGGTGATATTCTAGCTTCGTATAAACAGCGTGTTCTCGAAAATCGTACTTTTGAATAATTTAGAAATGATGCATTCTGTTTCTAAATTCACAAATTGTAAATTTTTTTTGGATTAATAAAAATACTTCTGAATATTTCTCTAGTCTGGGTATCGTTGCCACTGCGGTGTTGCGGGCAATGAGACTGCTGACCACTTAGCCAGACTAGGGGCGTCGTCAGAGTTTCGTGGGCCTAATCACGTATTAGGGCTTGCGTCTGCAGCGGTCAAATTTGCCGCTCTGAAGTCGGTCACTTCGACTCATGATCGGTGGGGAACAAAGGATTTGCAGGCAGACAAAGATGATGCCTAGGTTACCTCGGTATCTAGGTACCTCGGGATAAAATCACGAAGGAATATTTTGCACCGTTTATGAGATATTAACACCTTTTGTAGGCGGACCACGCCCATTTTGTTGCAAACATTTTTATAAGGGCGCTGTCCCAAACTGCTCTACATAGCAAAGAATATTTGTGCCAAATTTCATTGCGATATCTCTTTTCGTTCTCCCGTAATAATAAAAAAAATTTTATTCTGCCTTTTCCCCTTTTTTATTAAAATCCAATTTAATTATTAAAGATGTCTTATCAGGAAAGGTTAGTGCTTCGAATCAATGAGCTGAGGAGAATATGTCGATGATATATTAAATCCTCTCGTTTACCCGATTTATTTGGCGGAGCTATCTGATATAACCCGTAACAATATTTACCAGTAAACAACTCGGAGAATACACAAAACTATTCGAATAGGAAAGAAAAAGTTCATATTATTTTATTTATCGAATTAGTAAAAAAAGGAAATTAAGTTTACAATATTGTATATAGTATTATAATTTTTATTATACAAATTATAATAAAAAAATTTTAATTTTATATATAATTTGTATAAACAGTTTTTCTGATTGAACGCAAAAATAGAAGTTTTCGTTAGAAAAATTTTCTGCGAAAAATAAGTTTTTAGTAACTTATAATAACTTTGTACAGAGTTGAAGTGGTTCGAAAATTATGCACATATAAATGAAAATTTTTAAAAATGTATATATGTAATTTTCATTCTTGAAAAATAATAATTCTTTAGTGCTTCTAAAGCATATTTTCCAAATAAATTTATGTTAATTTCCGTCACTGTGTTCAGCAAACGTTGTGAGACTTTGTTTTTATTTTTTTAAATCTTTAAATGGTATGTTGTTTAAATACTTTCCCTTACCTCCCTTCTCATTTCTCTTGCAGGACTATAGACACGACGAGGGTTCTTGGATCTGGAGATGGTTTTTTAACTGGACGAGCAGTTCACCTCAAATGCTACGTTCTGTGGAAAAGAAGATCCTTTCCTACTTGAAGACACCCTATCGTGGCTTCTTTGTTGACATTGGCCCAGCTGTAGGAGAAGCTGACAAGATATGGACCATCGGTCTGAATACAGAATCAAAAGAGGTTCCACTGGTGATGCTGCACGGACTCGGTGCCGGCATCGCTTTGTGGGTGCTGAACTTAGATGCGCTTGCTAGTGATCGTCCAGTGTATGCTATGGACGTTTTGGGTTTCGGACGTAGCTCACGTCCCACCTTCTCGAATGATGCCCTTATCTGTGAGAAGCAGTTCGTTAAGTCTGTCGAGGAATGGCGACGCGAAATGAACTTCAGCAGCATGATTCTGCTGGGTCACTCAATGGGTGGCTTTATAGCCTCCAGCTACGCCCTCTCCTATCCGGAGCGCGTCAAACACATGATACTTGCCGATCCTTGGGGCTTCCCCGAGAAGCCGAAAGAATCGAACACCGCTAAACAGATGCCGTTATGGGTGCGTGCAATCGCTTACGCCCTGACTCCTCTGAACCCGCTATTTGCATTGCGTGCAGCCGGTCCTTTTGGCCAGTGGGTGGTGCAAAAGACACGACCAGATATAATGCGCAAGTTCTCAGCAGCTGTTGAAGACGACAGCAATCTGCTGCCCCAGTACATACATCAGTGTAACGCGCAGACACCCAGTGGCGAATCAGCATTCCACACAATGATGGAATCATTTGGCTGGGCCAAGCATCCAATGATTAATCGCATCAAGGACGTACGTGCCGACATACCGATCACATTCATCTACGGTTCGCGTTCATGGATAGACTCGTCGTCAGGGGAGCGAATCAAATCGCAGCGTTGCTCATCACTGGTGGACATTAAGTTCGTTAACGGCGCTGGTCATCATGTCTACGCCGACAAACCGGAAGTTTTTAACCGTTACGTTAATGAGACTTGCGAACGCTACAAATTGCGTCAACCGTCACAACTCATACGTGAATCAACCGAATCGGATGAAGAACATGAACCGGGTGCGTTGGCGCAAGGGATTCAGGATGAGGAACATAGAGAGCGGCGATCAGATTCCGTTACGAAATGAAAAGCTTGATAAAGATAATTAAACCGAAACGCCTAACAGCCCGAGCTGTAAAGTTTTAAGATCGATTATATTTTGATTACAATATCCTACTAATCATAATGTTATTATTAGATTTTGCTTACAAGCACGCAAAAATTTTTCGATTATTTCATTTTTCATTAGTACGCGGTTGTGGGAAAATAATCAAAAATTACCTTCATCCCTTCATTTTAATCGTAATTCTGATTGCGAAATTATTTAGTAACTATATTTACACCTCTACTAAAAGTCACAGAGACTACCCAGAGGACTATAAAACTTGTGCATATATTATACCTGAAACTGTTTTACTTTTGTATAGGCCCATAAAAAAACGGTTACGTTTTATTAAACGAGGCTAGGAGTATTAATTTTAAATGAACTGAGTTTTATAGGGAGTCTACTATTGATTTTTTCAGAATTCCCTATGTATATAAAATATTTGTGGTAATAAAAAAGCTTTACGTATATCAATAAATTATTAATAAACCGAAATAAGTATTTTGGAGTAATTATTTTTAATACATTACAAACTTTACAACTGTGATTGCTTATATTCAATTAATGCATGTGTATACAATACTTTCCTTTAACACAATGAAGCTTTATAATTACAATCTCGTACATGGATTTCAGTAGTATTTATAGACATGCATATCACGCAGCGGAAAGCTAAGTAGTAAACAGAATAATAATCAAGCCTTATCAGAAATTGCTTTTCAAGCCTTGTGCAAGTGTTGATGTTCATTCCTTAAGCTGAAATAGTATTGCTTGAAATCAACAAAAACAACGACGAATTCAAAAGCTTATCATTTCTTATAATTTTTCAAATAAAATGTGAAACAGTCTTTATTACTTGACTTTCCTTATAACGTAATATAGATTTTACATTCAGGACGTTATTTTTGTCCCTTTAAGGAGTTCATACGCCACCTTCACTTGGCTTCAGCGAAGCCTACACGATCATTTCCCATATCAAATTCGGTGTAATATTTGCCTATGAAAACATCTCCCAATATCCACAAGGGACCATTTGGCGGTGGTATTTCCAGACCCATAAACCCAGATAGACAAATGGTCTTACCCATCTGAGCAATCCGCAATATATAGTCCCTTCCCTCCAGTTCAAACGTCTTGCCGGCAAACACAAATTTGATAACTGGTAGCTTGGGTATTAAGTCACACGAGACCATATACTGACCGCCGATTATTGGGGTGCCGCCGATTGCCTCATTAATAGATGTAGCTTCATTCGGGGGAGCTGCAATCAATGAGGTGCCAGTGTCCGCAATTACTTGGCAACCGCCTTTACAGAGTTGCAGATCGCCCACGGAAGCAGAGTCCATCTTAATCTGCCAGTAGGCTTTGCGAGTTACCGGCATGTAGGTGAAACCACCAGTGTAGTGTTTGGGATCGGAGCCACCGAATATAATTTCGCCACCCTCCGGTGCTGCCGGGTCACGATTAAGGTAGAACGAAAAGATGGGTGCACTGATCTCGCCCTGATCATACATGGAGTAGAAGGGAGGCTTGACACCATCCACCGCAATGGAATTGTAGCCCAAGCCGAGAATTCCATCAAACTTAGCAGCCACGAAAACCAAACCAGGTTCACTCAGAGCTTCAGCGAAAGTCTGCTGCTTTATTTCCAGGCCGCCGACGTTTACAGAGTCCGTCGAAAGGTAACCGGACAAACTGCCCGATCCATAGTGGATAGCGAACTCAGTTCCATTCTTGGTATAGGTTTTTGATCTGCTGGCATCGTATTTGTTGTGCATCAAACAGGCGATGTTGGTGAGGTGACATTTCTTTGAGGGAACCCACAGATTAGAGGATCCTGTATCGAAAACCACTTTAAAGTTCTGCGGTGGCGAGCCGATAGAAATGGGTCCGTAGTATTGAGCATCCAAGTAGTTGGACAGAGGCTCTGGGGTTACATCACCGGTGTGAGAGTATTTGAGACGCAATTGTTGCAATTCCGTTCCGACTTCAGCAAAATGACGTCGTGCACTTTTGAATCGTTGCAGTGGTACGCGTACAAGTTTTTCGCCCTTGCCTCCATGGAGCGTCACTATCAAAATGATAGCAAACAGTAGTAAATGCTTCAACATTTTATCTGCAAAAACTAAAATTTTTAACACTAGAAAAATAAATGTTGACCTTAGTTTTACACTCGCTCCTACCTTTTCACCCAAAGTTTTAAAATTGCGCTCTACGTTGCTGCGCCGACTCTGGTAGAGAATCAACTTGAAATGACTTGGCAAGTAACCCGAAGAAATTAATAAACGAAACTCTGCCGCCTTCATTGTAGTGGTAAATGCACTCTTGCTGTCAGAGTTATCTCTCTGCTTGCTGTGTTCCTCCATATATTGCAGTATAAACGGCACAAAAGTTGAAGCGAATTGCAAGAATACTAGTGTAGATAAACTCGCTGGATATTATCAGTCAAGTCACATTGTTTTACAGCTACTTTTGCTGTAGGATTACAGCAACCCTACATGTCTGAACAACGTTGTTGATAGTGTGAAACCACCCAGATTGACCCGGTTCAGATTATTAGTAAAATTATCTGTTTATGATTTTTTGTACTGTTGGTTTCTCAGCTGCAGCAGCAACAAAGTAGATTATTCACTAAATATTAAGAATGAGGACATATTAAGAATGAGGACATATATGCCGTTGTTTGTATTTTTTTGTTAGTAACATATATATAAAGATTTATGCATTAAAATTTTTTGTTACTTTATTTTGTTGATGCTTAAAGACAATAAAGTATGAATTTTCAAATTATTTTGTTTAGCTGAGAATCTAGCAGAAAAATTGTTCATGTAATGAAAGAGAGTAAAAGTTATTTGAATTTTGTATTCTTAGACTTGTTAAAAAAAATTAAAATTTCTCAACAGAGGCGAAAATCTGTAGAAAAGTAATAAAAACATGAAATAACCTAAATAAACCCTTTCGCAAACTACTGATGCGAAATTTTCGTTAAAATGATAGGAATCAATTCACAGAAAAATTGAACTAAAGTGAATTTCAACATACAGCATTATCAAATCGAAAAAAGCTTTTTTTAATTACTTTAGTTTAATTTAGGTAAAAAATAAAAAGGTGAAATCAGAAATAAGGAAGAGTTACATAGTTTGTAACTTACCTTACATAATTGAATTTTTTATACTCTATAAACTTTTATACTGTTTATTACTTTTCACATATAGCAAAATTTTGTAGATTTGTAGTACGGAAGCACTTACTAGAGAATGATACTAAAATACTACTGCAGCATTACTTTTAGGCGCTCTTATATCGTTAGAAAGAAATTTTGTGAGTTGTCTACAAAACTGGCATATATATGCAGCGTGTTTCATTCCATAAATATTGATGATTGATTGATTCCATATATATTGACTGATGTCGGCGCTTGTTATATTCATGCTATATTTCAAACTTTTGATTGCCGATACTGCGAAGTTTTTTGATTATTTTAGCTATCAGAAATGATTTGATTGTACGTATTTACACTGCAATGAAGTGACTGCCTTACATACACATATTTTAATTGTTGAAAAATTTAACTGCGTTGTCTTTTGCACTATTTGAGATTTTCTATTTTATCAAAACATATAGCACAACAATGCACTTTATGGCCATTTGCTTTAATTTTTTGCTCTAAATCAGTAAAGGGTTCCTAGACGGCACAAAATATTGCACAAAAAAACCTGTTGCGCATATTTTGTGCAAAATCAAAATCATTTTGATTTTTCCTCCTTTTGCGCAAGTTTCACTCACAATCGACTGAAATAATTTTTGTGCTTGTGCTTATTTTGTGCATTTGTGGCTGACAATCGGATGTGCATTTTGCCCAACATTTTGTGCCGTCTATGTCAGCCTTAATCAAAAACAACATGCAATGGTTGGTAGCACTGCAATATGTTCCGCCATTTAATTTTTGTTAATCCTGTGTGACTTCCTCCTCAATCGTTCATTTTAGTTCGGTCAGTCGTGCCTTTCGGGTGTCGAGGTGTGGAGTTGCTTTATTAGAAGGTTTGTAGTAAATTCGTTTAACTTATGATTTTAGTCTGTAATGATGTTAAAAGTACTGCCCCAATCGGAACAGTAATGACGATTGGTACTCTAAACTGATTTGTGGAAAAAAATAATGTTAGCTATTTGAAGGTTATTATTTTACTAACCTTCAGTCGTTTTATAGATGATATATCTGGCCAAACTGCAAAAGGTTGTCTCGGGAGGATGGTTGAAAAACGGTTTCGGTTTTAAGCCGTATGCAGTGTGTGCGTGCTGAGGCGAGATTATCGTATTAACCGGTTTGTCAAAGTTGATTAATTTATAATTTTTTTTAATGATGATTTATTAAGTACCGTCCCAGTCGGAACAGCAGTGACGATTGGTCTTGCAACTGATTTGTGAAAGAAGCAACATTTATAGCTATTTGATGATTATTAGTTTACTCAGCAATTATAAATTTACAGGTAATGAGGCATTTCTGGACAAAGAACGAAGGCTGTTCCGAAAATATGTGAGCAATCTGGGACGCGTTCTTTCAGCGTGAAAGCTGAAGTTTGGATTGCACACATGGTAAGGTAAAATTGGAATTTACGAGTTTGGTTATCCAAAATTTTGTACTGTAAACTTCGAACCTACCTAAACCTCAAGGTGAATTTTTTCTAGATTTTGTTATTGAGGGCGGGGGTTCCGAGCATGATGATAGTAATATAGACAAGCATATAGCTGAATAGAATTATGTGGAATATATACATATGTCTGAATATATACATATTCCCCTTTAATATCAATCTGTATGTTTCTGTAGCTAACGTTGTAATTTCTTCTTTGCAGAGTGGTGGAGTAAACGGGATAGTAAAATGCGATTTGGTCACGTGCCAGGTAATTAACCGACAGAAAAGCATCTGCCTGTGTGAAAATGATGAGAAAACAGTTATCCCTATCATAAAAAAAATTGATGAGTTGCTATTCTGACAATTCATAAATATATACATAAAATCTAACATACTTCCATTAGTGAAATGACTCTTATTTTCATAGGTCTTTACATGTGAATCTAAAATGTTGGTTGAGAATAGACGGAACAGTTCAATCTCATGCGAAGTGGACACGACCAAATTTGGCAAAAAGCCATATGCTTAGAAGCTAAGCAAACTAAGTACAGATTGTATGCATGATGTATTTATATAAATATATAATTTCTAATAAAATTGTAACCTTGTATTTAAATGCCATAGGTTTTTAGTTGGGGGGGTTTTATGCGATCATGGTTTTGTTCAATGTTAACTTTGGTATCAATCTTAATTTGAGTGCACTAACGCCTTCGTGCATTTGTTTTGTCAATGCTCGGAACGCCGACGGGTTAATGAAAATGTGTGCTCAAGCTTCACATTTTAGAGCGAAAAGGGTTCCACGTCTTGCAGTCTTTGGTTTCCACTTTGCGGGAAATTAAAAAACGAAGTTCGACATGCTCTTCGTTGCTGGTGCGTAATTCCCTTCATGTGGCATATATGATCATAGTTCACGAGCTCTAATAGAGTCGTTGCAAGGTCCTCGTATTGTGGATGAGGTGTAGCAGAGAAACGAACAAATTTAACTAAGCGTAGGACGTAGTGACTTGGTGAAACATCAAATTCCTATAATCGGCATGGGAATACAAGTTTGTAATATATTATACCAAAATGTTGTATAATAATTTCCCACCTCAGGATTATAAATTCCATTAAAGGAATTAGGTAGTTATGTTGTTACCTTATAAAACTAACACTAAAATATAAAAAATATTTGGAAACTGCCTTAGAAATATTGAACTTCTTAAAATAGTCTCATGGTCACTCCGATTGCAAGCCTGTACTACATAAGGATACACGTGCACTTGCATGTGGAAAGTTGGGAAAAAAAAATCTGCACTGAGAGAAAAAAGCAAGCATATCGAAAAGTTTTCGGCAATTACAGAAAAGTTCAAATTAAATAATCCGGAGAAAACTAATTAGATAATTACTGTCGACAGTATTCTTTCTTCAATGAATCTTATTCAATCAATGATAATGTTTTCATAATATAGTTTTTAATTTTGTGAAAATATATAATATACACCGTGCAACTTTAACAATGTCCTTTCTAAAAAAATATGTTTGTACGGGCGAAAGTGCATTCAAAAAGCCACTCTGGTTTAGCCAAATAAAATCCGGCAAGCAAAAACTTATTTCTTATTCTGTATAAAAAACTTTTTTCAGTGAGATTCGGCCTGATTGGCTGTCGTTTAGTTAGGACAAATCCTGCTATTAAAGCGCTGACCAGTGGTGTAGATAACGCTTAGTTTTTTATATGTAATTTGCAGCTATTACATGTGACAAGCATGTTATTGCGTGATATAATATTATCACAAGCTATAATTTATTAAAAAGTTTCATTTATTACAAACGTTTTGAAAAGATTGTAATGTTCTCGAGATGGGGTGCAAGATCTCCAAAGATATTACATGAGCCACTGTCTCTAACACTTTCTCTTTCAACTCTTCTAAACTTAAATAAAAAAATACTTTAAAAAATATTCCCACATTACAATTTTATTATCATAGTTATTAAAATATACTTAGATAAAAAACAAAAAAAGAAAAATATCTTAAATACAAGATTTCATTTTGTTTTAAATATTTTTTATTATTTAAATATTTATTTTTGGTTAAAAATAGTTCTTGGAAAACGTATTATAACTTCGTTCTAAATATCAGTACAAGTTACTTGATGTTCGAATGCAACCCTATTCCAATATTCTTCGGAAACAATAAAATAGAGACTCTCGTAAAAGAATTCATTATTGTAAGGTTGGCCATTCTGGCCGCGCAAATATTTTTAAGTTTTAAAAATACTATTTGAGAAAAAAATTTGTGTAATGTGGAAAATTAAATTTTTTCAAATCAAAAGTATATTTTAAATTCAATTCAGGTTTTATTAAGACTCATTGTTTTTATGCAGTTGTACAGTGATTGGAATGGTTATATCATAGACTATAATGTTTTATCTAGGAATATTTTTAAAGAGGAAACATAATGTATGCAAACAATTTTTAATGGAATATTGAGCTTTGCTTGTAGCTCCTTAAAGAGATATTAGAGGAAACAATCTGTAACTTAGGTGGGTTTACAATACAGTTAATATCTAATGGCTTAAAAAATACCTCAAAATATGTTCTTATTCTATGCTTACATATCTACTCTTACCATATACATACAATTATATACAAAAACTAAAGATAATATAAGGAAATAAATAAAAGTATTCCATGAAATTGTGAGTTGACAGATTAACCTCTATGGGTGTTTGGAGACGATTTAATGTAAAACTCTGACAGCAGGGTAGATGTTTCCTAAATCACATAGTTCCTGAGTAAGTACTCCTATTGGGGACAGATAATGTGATTCTGTCCAGTTGAAATTATTTTGTATATCGTAAATCTCATTTCACGATACGTATCGTATCGTGAAATGAGATTAACAATCAGTTTATTGTCGTGCGAAGCAAGTTTATTTACGATTTTTTTCATTAGATCAAAGGCATAGTTACAAAAAGGTACTATTTTGGATTTCTTATGTAGATACGAATTTGTTTTTGTGGGAGATTGGTAATATTTTCCGTTTGACAATCTAGGAATTTTTCTTTCAAGAATTTCGATTTCTTTGGCAACTGAGGGAGAAATAGTATATCAAATAGGGAAAGCGTATATTAAGGCAGATTTAAGCTTGAAAGAAACCAAACAGTTAATAGAGTCGTTTTGTTATGTTTTTGGAAATTGTCCTAGTAATTAATAATTAAATTAATTAATAGAAATACAAATGCCATTTGTCGCATGAATTTAAAAATTCTAACATCCAAACGGCCGTGAACGTTCGTATTCGCTAATCAGCCCAGTACACGTCTGAAAATTAGAAGGCTTTAGTTTAGAAATATTTCAGTAAAAGCAGTTAAATTTCGCATTTACGTTTGAGATATTGCAAAGTAAAAGTTTGTAAAAGCTGAGTTCTTTTACGTATTTTTGTGTTTAATGTAAATTTACTTATTCTTTTCTGTACAATTACATACTTTAAAATGTATTTAAACGAAATGTAAATGTAAATGTAACGAAATTCGTAAACTGATGCTTTGGTCTGGACGCTACCAAAGTTTTCTTGTTTTAAGCAAGCCGGATAGCAAAGACAAATATTATTGGAGAAGTTGGCGGTAATTCACTATGGACATGTTTTACTATTGTCTTCCAGGAGGACTGTATTCTACATGTTACTATAGCGCTGATGGTCATATCAAATTTGATCCTCCTGTTTACGAGCAACGCTACACAACTGTTCTTCGCATCTTGGGTGATCCGTGCTGGAAGACGGAATTTAAAAAGGTAACCAAATATTGGTGATCAGATTATAGCTGCCAAAGTTATCTTCCGTAGATCGTAGATTTCGGTTGTGGAGAAATGCAAATGTTGACGCTACTGCGTAGACTAGACGGTGTGGAGCACATTGTAGAGGTGAGTAAAGTGAAGGAGAAACCATCTATATGGTATAGCGCATATAAGGAAAAGTGTCCTGCATATGGTTTTTGAAATAAGTGGATGAATTCTTTATGCTACAAAGTGTTCCTTTCAGGTTAAAAGAAAACCTTTTTTAAACCTTTTGAGGAACCTTCAAAAACGCACTCGACTTTAATGACCTTAAATCCTTATCTCCTAATGACCTTACAGCCTAACTTCCTTTTGAAGCATTAAATATATTCAGGTAAATAAGCATTTAAATGCTTTTGTATTTTTTAATACTACAAACATGAAACCTATTTGATTTTTCAAGTCAAGGCAACCTCAAGTTCCTTAATTTTCTGGCACTAAGGCTGGATATCGAGCATGATATGCATTCTTTATTCCTTACGGGAAAATTGAAAACATTCTAATTAGAATGTTTCAGACGTTAATAATTTCAACCCGTTAGATGTTATATTCTAAATATATCTTGTCATGTAAATTAATGACAATTAGTGAATAAAATTGAAGTTAAGGAAATCCAATATTTCTTGTCATAAAATTTTACCTCAAAATTAAACTCCAAAGCGGTGAAATGACTCCATCTAGGAATAATATGGCAAAAGAAAGTTTTAAACTTTGGCATTTGTCGCATTCTACTTTTTCGCTACAGGGAACTGCAATACTATTCCTAATCCGAGTAGTGCGTGTTACAAATGACATTTCAAAGATATAATCTGAGACTAATTAATATATAAACCAAGTAGAAGCCCTAGTCATAGCAACCACAACCCCTTGAAATCGAATGTCAAATTCCGCTGTTTAGGAATTTTGTATACCCATTGAAATCCATCAGTGTTACTAATACCGGTTTTTCAAAAATGTATTAATTAAAACACACTTTTATAAGTAAAATTTTTTCATTGTATTTTTATTATTTGCATATGAAGTGTTCTTATATGTATTATAGAATTTTTTTCTTATTTATCCTATTCTATAAGTATATTCTATAATTTTTTTCAAGGTAATATAACTTATATTAAAAATAAAGATAAATAGCCTGAATTCGTATTTAACCATATTTTGTATTAAAACAAAGAACGAAACACAGAACAGAAAGCAAATATCTAGGTGGAGTACCAGTATACTTTCTATTAATCGTAATGCTTTAAGCGGGCAGGTAACAGATGACGTTCTACGAACCGCACTGCGACGCGGTTTAAACAGAGACTAGGGTAAAGAATTGTGATGAGAAATATATGCGAAATAGTGTAAGTTTTGAAATGCAAAATTGTTAACTTCTTTATTTGTAAATATTATTCTCAAGTCTCGATTACGAAAAACGTCACTCAATGCGTTGCGTAAAACGTTCTCTGTATGTCTTTAAAGATATTAAATTCAAATAAAAATTAAAACTAATGCTTAATTGTATTAAGAAATTTTAATATTAAACTCACGACATATAAACCAGAAGGAAGGAACGTGAATTCAATCATCTCTATTCTAAAAAATTAAATTAAGTCCTCTATTCAATTAGATTGATTTAAAAACAACAGAAAACTTGTTAAATCAAATGTGTTGCAAATCTAGTAATATAATAAAAATTGTTATAAATTCACTATTATTTCAACAGCCAGACGTATGTTGAACAAAATAAAATTACGGCTATGATTTTCATTTAATTTTTAACTTTAAATTTTTTTAACGTAACTGAAAGGAACCATAAGCCTTTCTGTGTTAAAGAAATTGTAAGTAATGCAACTCCCTAAACAAAATCCCTAAATACTCAAGCTTTTGTGTAGTAATAGTTGTTGTTTATTACATTTGCCAACTTCGAAATTTGCTTATGCGCGATTGAATTTTAAAATTGGTTAATTAAATAAATCTGATCAGATGTATTATTTAATTCTACCAGCGAAAAAATTCTTTATACGCTATTCTCTAGTGGATGTAGGCTCCAGACGCGCTCTGAGACAAATAACATGATGTGCAAACACTGACAATAATCACCGACTTGTTTAGCGCGTTATCACTTTTTGAAATGCTTAGCCGAGGCCGAAACAGCAACTTTGCTGCCTTTCAAGTAAATGGATTCATTATTGACATTCCAGACGTTAAATAAACCTTTTACGACGGGACTGAAGTTGGAATTGCTATCCCCATCCCCACCACTCGCCTCGCCAACATCAGTCTTTAATAGGCATCGTCGTGTGCGACGTTCTGCTGGCTTTCCGGACACGTTGCCGTCATTACACACATTCTGACGACATTTGACCGCGTTAAGTCCCTCTCCCACAGCTGAAGCTAATGCAATCGCTTCAGCATTGTTGGCAACATTTCCTCCTGCAACGGTTTTGCGAGTATTGTTGCGTGAGGCACTGCCACGCTTAGTGTTGCCGTTCACCGCGACGTTTGCTTTTAATGCAGATGCTGCCGTAATTTTTCGTGTCTTGATTTTATTTGGATTGGATGCACTGTGAACAGTCACTGCAGCACTTCTTTTACGTCCTGTTGTTGCGGCTCTGTTGCTTGTCATGGAATTGCAAGTTTTTTTTTTAGTCGATGTTTTCAAACCTCTGGTGATTCTTCCATTTCTACGATTTGTTTGCGGTGTGTGTTCTAAAGATACCGAATTATTGGATTCTTCATTGTGTGTGTCTTCCTCTTCAGCGTCTTCGATGTCCGTGTTTTCCTCTTCAACCTCGTTATCACCATCTTCGTCAGAGTTCTCTAAGGGCTGATTGAAAAAAATATTTTTGTGAATTTAAAATACTAAAAAGTGTCGGAACACGAAAAATCTATTACAATTATCAATTAAAGTTGTTTCTAACAGAAATAATCTGCCTCTAGAGATTCGGAGAGGGTTAAACATAAATGTAATTATAATTAACACAATTTTGCCTACCTGCACTCCATCAGAAGCTTCCTCTTCGTTTTCTTGGTCTTCGTTACCTCTGTCTTTAGAATTCAAATGCACCATCCTACCATTAAGCTTCATCCGCTGTTGCACCTCCAGTATAGCGTAAGTAGGTTTACCTTGGTACCGCCTCACAGTTGGTTGTTGAACATCACTTAATTCCTCCTCTCGATCGAACTCTTTTTCAGCTCTTTCGCGCGCTATTTGGTCAGGATCCTGGGAAAGTACTTCTGCCCAAGAGAACGTTTTCTTTGCGTTCTTTTTCTCAGACTTCGAGCGAAGATTTTTTGGTGACACGCGATTTGAAAATGTTCGCTCCTGGAATGGTGTGCCGAACGTCGTTAAGTTCTTCATAATACTTAAGTTACTTAGTTTGTTAATTTCGAATATGTCTTTTCTGTTCTCGATCTCTTCTTTGAATCGCACACATGTACGCATGATATCGTTTCCATCCAAATGCATATCTTCCACTTTATACCCCAGCTGTTCATATTCACGTTCGAATAAATGGCGATAGCGAGCGTAGTCCGGACGTTCTTGATATGCCAATTGGCCGACGTAGTAAAGAAACTCGCCCAAAAACTTCGGAACCTGCTTGCCGTAAATCTGTTTCAGCATCTCACGCACGTCGGTCATGAAGTACTCCTTGGCTCGGTGCACTTTCTCTTGCTGATGCTGTTTAGCTGCATCTTTCCAAGGCAGAAAACCTTGCGACCAGAATATTAAATTGTAACCTAAGCACTCGAGATCACTACGACGTGAGTGCGCGCCCATATGTGCGTCGCGCGATGTGAACTCGAGAGTGCCATCGTGGGCACGCCGCTGATCCATTACAAATGGACGGTGCACACCGTTGTCCATGAATTTTGAAGCCAGTCCGAAATCAATAAGAAATATACGTTCTTCCTCGACAGCCTCGAGACTGGATGAAAAAGTGTTTGTGGAAGCAGGAGTTGTATGTTGTTGCTGCTGGCGATTAGTGGCAGATGCAAGCGACGTTAATTTCTCTTGCTGGCGTGTTAAGCGCTTTACAGCAGTTGAGGAGCGAGATGATTTTAATTTTGCTGCAGTGCGCCTTACGCTCTGTGGCAAAAACTCTTCCGAATCATCATCCGAAGTGCGATTAGAGCTAGACTCCTCCTTCGTGGAAGCATCCTCGTTGAAAAATTCTGAGTAGCTTATGCGCTTCGCTGGACGCAAGTAATGTGACCTCACCATTTCTTCATAAATGGGATTCGGTGGTTGACGAAGACGGCATGAGCGTACCTAAGAAAGAAATTAGCGTTAGTAAATAGCTTATGCTGCCCAACTGCTAAACAGTCAGTCCTCAGGCTTTAATAAAAAAAACTAAATTCAAGAATTTAAGTAAAATCGTTCCCTACCGGATTGGAACCACTGTATTCGACTAGATTAGCGCCGCGTTGTCGGCGTCTTCCTTTCTTGTTTACAGGCGTCTCGTAAATATCCATGCTATGGCTGTTGTTGCTCTGACTCGTAGCACCATCATCGAAGTCTTCGTCTTCGTCCTCATCTTCAATGTATCTATCGTACTTTCGGGACTTTCTTTTGATTACATAATCCATATCCGAATGTTGTTCCTCCTGCTCTGAGCTGTTTCCACTGTCGGTTGTTTGCTGCTTCTCATCATCATGATCCTCGTACTTTGTTTTAATTATTGCTGCATCTTTCTTAACGTTACTATTTAAGACGATTCCTTGGTGGCTCTTCTTCTTGTAATACTTGCATTTGGAAATCATCACATTTTGTGCCTTTACATCGTTATGACAATAACCTTTGTCATGCAGATTCTCCAGGACATTTATAATGTGAATTGCAAGCGTCAAAACAGATTTCTCATTTACGCGGCAATTCTTAATAAGTGAATGCAAATCACGATCAAAACGTTGAAGCACTAAAAATCTGTATCTTGCGTCACCAAAGTAATGAGAACCGGATGCTATATAGTCGGGTATACCAGAAGGTGGTACTTGGGGTAAAGATGTCTCTTTTGATTCTGATTTTTCTTCCTTTAGTGCTGAAATTTTTATTCAGCATTAAATTCAATTTTTAATTATAGAAATTTTGATTTTGTCTAAAATCTAAATAAAATAATAATCACACTATAAGCAAAAGCAATTTTTCTTTAAAAAAATTTATTTCTTGTTTCTTCAGTCTACTGTGTCCGGTAGGAAACTTCACTAACATCCTTAACTTGAACCCCGGAGATTCTAAAATTATCCTTAAAATGTCTATATCTATGAAAATCACTTCAGCCTGGAATATGGTCGCGAAATGCCGTTATTGTACCACCTTATATAATATATCAATCAATATTCTAGTGTTCTGATGAATCTTTCCACTCCTTATTGCTTAATTCACCTCTGTTCAATATCTAAACTATGCTTAGTCTTCATGCGATTCAGAGGAATGCTAAAGAATCTACCCTTGCTCGGACGCAGGCATTGAGGAAATTTTATAGTACTTACAATCTTTTTTGGCAGTGTTCATTAAACAATGTATTTCCACGAACAAAGGTCCATTAGAGTGAGGTTCGATTTTAACGACATACTTCGCATTTTCATTTGTAACCTGCGTTGTTGTGTCATCTGAGGCCAGAAATATTTCTCCAAAGTTTCCCTTACCTGAGAAAATGCAAAGGTCAAGTTGAAAAAGGAAAAACAGAACAAGCAAAATTACTTTTATATCAGAATGTGATATAAATTTTTCTAAACATACATTCCTTGTAAATAACAATGTCATTGTTTATTTACTTATACAATACCATATGAAATACCTGTAATACTTCAACTTCTGATTAGATCTTACCGATAGGGCGGCCTAAGCGCCATGGCTTCTTTGTCAAATCATGCAAAATGGTGCCGTTAACCACTGATGGCCGCAATGTATATACTGGTTTCGGCGACTCGTTGGTTGATGCATCCAAAATTACGCTCAAGGAGCTGTTTAGCAGTATGGATGAATTGTTGGCCTGTTTAGTGGATGAATTACGTCCAAATGTTGCACGTTGATGCTGCGAAATGGAATCATTTGATGACGAGTCCTCGTCATCGTTCTCATGCCAGTAACTATTACAGTTCGGACGCAATGCTTTGGCCGACACAGCAGCATTCACAGCACTGCGTTTACGTTTCCGTATGCTGCGTATGGGTGGTGTAGATTCAACAATGTGATGTGACTCTGCAATGGTTGTGGCAACACGCTTGCCCATTTTCCTAGAGCGCAAATTCCGCTTCCAGAGGATCTCCTGTTTCTTCCCACCTTCTCCAGTTTTAGAAATTCAGAGTGATTGCCAAAGTTAATGAGAACAAAGCAAATGCTGGTATTTTTCACACAGAATTCGTTCGGAACAGTAAAGTTCCAATTCGGAACAGTCTCTTTATTTATAAAAGAAACATAGTTGATGTTACTTTATTGCTCTTGGGCCAATTTGTGTAGTGTTTTTGCGTTACATTGACTTTGTTCTGCTGGTTGAGTGTTAAAATGTCTGAATTTTAGCGTCAGAATATATGCAAAGTCCGTAGATTCCACCGGGAAACCATGCAATGATTAAAATTTAGAAAAATAAATTTGGGTTAGAGAGAAATTATTACAATTACATTTTTAATTACAAGTTGTAATATATATAACATACTTCAAGGCAACAAATATGAGGTACAACGACGACATGGTTGCCCACCTTCGAAGTTTTTTTATTTTTATTTTGTAGATATCCAGTAGGATTTTATTTGATTCTTGATGATAGAAATTCTTTACCCTATAGTTCAGTCAAAGCGAAGAAAAATCGAGAAGAAAAACACGTCTGAATCTATAACCATATGGATTGAACTTCAGTATGGAATTTTAATGAACTACATAGCACAACTTCAAATCGCTTTTCTAACCGTATTCTGGACAGTTTATTGAAAGCAGTTTTATTACACACCTTTACGGTTAGTTTTCCGTATTTATTTTGCTCCGGAAAATGGTTTGAGAATTTTCAATTAAAAAAAAAACCGGCGTAATTTCCCACAAAAAACTATCCCTATTTAAAACTTTCACGAAAGTTCTACTGTTATCATAAGCTCTATTTTTATAAGTAAATCTCGCAAAGAATCGCTTGTTAAAAACATGATTTTCTAAACATGGTATAGAAAGAACCGTAATTACCAGTCTATGCATTTAAATAAAAAATTGTATTATGAGATTATTTAAAATTTCAAACATAATCCACATATAAACCATAAAAATCGGAAAATCCCATAGAATTTATTTCATAACCTATGTCTTTACATAAAGAATTATGAAATTATTTAAAAGGTCAAATATTATAATCCGCATGGAAACCATAAAAATCGGAAAATTCCATGGAAATATTAAAAACCTAGTTTTCCCCTATGAAGTTGGCAACCAGATACTCTAATTTTGACTAGATGATTTCCACTTCGGTGTTAGAAGAAAAGTAGATGCATCCAGGTGACTATAATACATCCTTTTACGTGTATTGCTCTAGAAATGTTACTTTGCTGTTTTTTAAGAAGCACATAAGAGTTGGGAAAATTCCAGTTGAACTTTTACTTTTTAGCCGATTCAGAAAGGAACCGTATGGTAGACATCGAGATTACATATAGAAGGTGCAAAAGCGACTCGGCGCAACTCCAGCTCAGCCGATGCTTTTAAGCAATAGCGGCACCCACACTTTAAATTTTTTCTTAAGGACACACCGGGTCAAACACCCATATTAAATTAACTTGCCACATTTTCCCTAAAGTGGTATTAATTTATCCTTTCTTGCTTGGTTCATTTATCTGCTCCCGACTTTCCGTAGAAAATTTTCTATTTTGTCTGCCTCAGAATTCATTACCACATTTCATAATTGGTTGCCTTGTATTAGACTTTTCGACTTTAGAAGTCTTTAATGAATTAATTCCACATTTTATAGGCTTTTTCAAAGAACTTACAAATCTGCAGCTTTTCTTCAGAACCATCTGCACACGATATACACACGAATATAAATATATACGGCCGTTTTACTTTGATTTTCTATTCTTACCCCAATCCACACTATCAATCAAACCAGCTTCCACAGTATTACGTTGTTGTTGCTTTTCTTCGACAAACAACTACAAAACCCATATGACTGACTCTCTGACTGGAAGTGTCAAATCGTGATACACGGTTTCAGGGAATAGGTTGAATATGAAACATTAACTTTCTGCCAGTGGCCATTTTGTTCGGATGACAGTTGCCAGTTTCATGGAAAATTTCTCAGGCGAGATTATTATTACGATTTATTTTACTTTAAACTCCTTAATCATAATCCTATTTTCCTACTAAATATAATGAACAAGGGTAATTTTTTTGTATATGTAAAAAGAGTTACGTAGGTCGACACACTAACAGTTAACAACGTAGGTCGAAACAACTAACAGTTTTAGAACTTATAGTTAGTAAAACTGTGGCTAATCTTACCTTACTTTAATATTGTGAGATACCCCTACGAGTGTAGTTCTCAAACCAGTTTGAGAAAGTATGTGAAATGTTTTCGCACCTAGTTTCATAGACGTATATATAATGCATGTTTTTAATATCCAGCATGCATACCATTATAGCGCTCATATATTTTAAAATCGATTCCTTTTGAAGTTTTTATCCACATGTTCGCGGAGACTTTAATTTATTTGTCTCTAAACTGTGGAAGTTCCGGTTACTATTATTCCTTGAGAATTTTTTTAGTTGGGAAATTGCGGGATTTTCGATGGGGATTTGATATGGCAACTATATGGGGTGATCCAGTGTGTTTTAATTCCAATTTGTTCGCCTATTTTGGGCGTATTTATACATAGTCTAAATTACCACTTTTCAAATGCATCAGTAAGCTAAAATTTTTCATTTTCTAATGGATATTTAAAATTCTTAAAAATAAAAATTTTAAAAAATAAATAACATTATTTGATTTTTCAACAGGTTGATGTAGATGAGCCTCTTTTACAAAGATGTCAATACCGAGGACAACCCCTCTTAGCCGACTATTTAAAGAAACGGGAGGCACCGTTACGCGTAGAAATCTTTAAAGGTAGTATCGATGCTTCCGTTGAATGTTTGCGAAAGGTGGACGCGGTAATAGCTGTAGAAATGTAAGTAATAAATGATGCTACATTTGCATAATTACGTTACGGTTATTTCCTATTTGATTAAGATTATTATACATATAATTGTAATATAATGTTTGAATTACGATTACAAACACGAAAAATTAGCTTAATTATTTTAATCTGGAGTAATAAACGAATCTGTTTTGATTATATCAGTTTTTTGATTATTTGAGTCATTTCAAATTTTTAATTTTTGTCAATTTAATTTGTATAAAAAGTATTACTTTGTTTAAGCATAAGATTATATAACTTCTCAATAATCAGAAAGATGATTAAAGATGAATAAATAACAAGGTGTTGTTTCATTATATATATATATATATATATATATTCCGGAATAGAATTATGTCAATCTCTCATATGGTTTATGAGATATTCAACTTATAATTTTTTTTAAAAAGAGGTGGCTTTACATTCCTTATGTATGCTATTCCCTTCGGGCGTAGGGTATAAAAACAATAAAGATTCATACTGATCAGATTAAACTTGGATTATTTGTAATCGTAATTTGAAAGTAATGATTGAAAAAATTGTGATTATTTTAACATTGTTTTTTTAAAAACTATATTGTATTTAATTTAACAGCATCGAGCATTTATATCCTGATGTACTGGAAAATATTCCCTTTAATATATTCGGTTATATGCAACCAAAATTGGCGATATTCTCCACACCCAACTCGGAATTTAATGAACTCTTCGGTCCCCTAGAAAATGGATTTCGTCACCCCGATCACAAATTCGAATGGACACGCAAACAGTTCAAGGAATGGGCCCTCAACATTTGTACACGCTTTCCAAACTACAATGTGGCCATAATAGGCGTGGGCAAAGCGCCCCCCAATCGAAAATATCTTGGTCCCGTTACTCAAATCGCGATCTTTGCTAGATTAGATATACTGGGCAAGGAACTGAAAGAACCACTCAATATGGAGGTACCTTCTGACGACAGGCCCGAAGTACAGTATAAGGAAATCGCTGGTGTCGACTTTCCATTTCATCGCGATGAACGTACCAAAACCCAAAAGATGGTCGATGAGATACACTATCACATCAATCGCTGCCGAGGTGTTGATCTGTATTTCAACAGGGAGCGCGAGATCTATCAGATACCGTTAAGCGCCCTTATGGAATACGTTGCAAATGGGGGTGGGAATAAGGATATATTGCTAACGATTCTGACAGAGAATAACTATAATGTTGAGGGTGATTTCGTGGTATTAACCGAAGAGGATTCTAATGAGTTAGGCGAAGAAGAAGAATATTATTCAAATAGTGGGCATGCTGAAGATGCCGAAAACGATGAAGAATTGGGCGCTACTGGATTCTCCAACAGCGTGTTGTATGAATCTGAGGAAGATTGGGATTAGGTGTTCTAGTTTGATTTTTTCTTCTTTCTATATAAAATATGTTTATATATTTGAGCGCATACAATACAATGGGTTGCAATTCAGTTCGAGAATTGCTGAATTTGATTTCTTACTTTCCCACTTTGTTGTATATTACTTGTATAAGTAGGAAGCAGAATTTAATAAAAATAAAAGCCGTAATAATATTAATAATTATAATTCTTTATTAAAAATAAAAAATAAATACATATATTATATATTCTTTGTTAAAAAAGAAAAATTATAGAATGGAGTTATCAGGTTTTTCTACCTCCATGACTGTCTCACGCACTTTCTCTCTCTCTCTCTCTCTCTCTCTGTTTCTGTCTATGTATGTCTCTATCTCCTTCTCTCTCTCTCTCTCTCTCTCTCTCTCTACACCTCCCTCTCTCTCCGTCTCCATCTCTCTATCTCCACCTCCCCCAATTCCTCTTTCACCCTCCTTTCTATCTGTCCCTCTCTCTCTCTCTCTTTCTCTCTCTCTCTCTCTCTCTCTCTCTCTGTTTCTGTCTATGTTTCTCTCTATGTCTCTATATCCTTCTGTCTCTCTCTCTCTTTACACCTCCCTCTCTCTCCGTCTCCATCTCTCTATCTCCACCTCCCCCAATTCCTCTTTCACCCTCCTTCTTTCTATCTGTCCCTCTCTCTCTCTTTCTCTCTCTCTCTCTTGCTCCAATTCACTATCTTTCCCCCCTCTTTTCTTCGGATGCACATGGTTAAAAATTCAATCATTCATTCAAAGTAAGATACACTAATATACGTATGCTTTAACACATTAATATACTAGTTTTTCTGATTCACTGTAGCCTTTTGTCTTTATCAATGCGGATAGTATTTTCAACTTTTTGCAAAATATGTATATATCAAAACATTTTTCAGGTGCAGTAAGAGGGATTTATTCCACCCTTAATATAGCGATAAACATAAAAATTGCAATTTCTGGGAGGGTCTAAGCCCCAGAACTCCCTCCTGGACTGGGTTATGTGACTATGAAGCGCATTGAGAACTTCGTCTCTTAAAATTTATTCACTTTCACAGCAAACACTACGTCCGTAGTAAGAATGCTTTTGCATTTTGCACAAGGGTGCAAAAATCACTGGCCACCGTTTGATGCCGGCTCAACAGAGGGTCGGTGTCGGTGGTGGGAAATCTGTAGTTTGAAGTTATAAACACAAAAATACGCATGCTCCTGCTGAGAAAAAACTTACACATTACAATGAAATACAATCGAAATTTATATTATTTTCCTGCCACTCGCTATTTGGATGCATTTAGGAAAGTGTAACTACAAGTGAAACTTCAAGATAAATATTTATTTGATTTGTTTTGAGATAACTTTCATTTCATATTCAGACAAAGCATGATTTCGGAAAGAATATATAAATTGTATAAATAATTTCTGTGTTTTGGTGTTTTGTCCTGATTTTGTTGTCGATCAGTCATAAATTTGCTCCTGAATAATAGTAGTTTTCCGTGGGTTGCCTTCTACTTCCGCGGTAATTGCAAACATCGACGATGGCCGAAGAGGGCGGCAAGCCGGAGGGCGAGGGAGACAAGAAAATCGTGCACGTGTACCCGCTGGTTAAGGTATGAAGAAGGTCGAAAATTTTAACTCAGCAGTACGTTGAGTAAACAAAATTAAACTAAGCATCCGAAAAGAGAACTTCAGTTGAGAAACAATTAGAGCTTTCGTTGTTATTAAGCAATTTTTCTCTAGCACTCCGACATGAATGAAGAAATGCGCACGGATACCATAGAATTGAGCATTACAGCCTGTGAGAAATACTCAACTAATTACGAGGTAAGTGATGAAGAAGTCTTCTAAATTTGTAGAGTAGTGTTGTTGTAGTGCAGTAGATTGTGCCACAATTTAAAGGAAAATGTTATGATAACGTTTCTGTCATATTTTTCTGTATATTTAGTAACACTAAATACTTTTTTATATAAACAATAATGATGCCAAGATGATTCTTTCCAGCAAGCAGCTCGAGTCATCAAAGAAACGATGGACAAAAAGTTCGGTACTTACTGGCACGTTGTTGTAGGCGAAGGCTTCGGTTTTGAAGTTTCATATGAGACGAAAAATATTTTATACCTCTTTTTTGGTGGCAATTTGGCGATCGTTGTATGGAAATGTTCTTGAACTGTAAACATGCCTTAGCAGAAAAAATTAGCGCGTTTTTAGATGCGAGAAAATGATATTGAAACACCTATATTTTAAAAAACTAAATAATGAGTACCTAAATTATGCAGTTAGTAAATGTAACAAAACAGATGTCGTCATTCGGTCGATAGTGTGGAGGAAAAATTAAGGAATTTATTGTGCATTAAAAAGCAAATAAATGTATTTTGTATTGTAATGAAATATTTGCTGTAGTGTTATAAGTAAATTTCTGCAAATAAACGTTAAATATTTATATTATTGTACAAAGTTGTGTAGTATGTTTGTACTTTAACTAATATGGAATTAAAATCTGCGAAAATAGCAATTTGACGCAGTCTTATCTTAATCGCATCTTAATTGGGACAAAGTGAAGATTTAATGCTTGCACATTTACTCTTGAACGATTTGTAAGTTTGATCGATAATTTATGGCATCAGTAATCTCATTTTAATAGGTAAAAATAAAAAAGAACATATAAGGGTAAATAGAAAAAATAAATAATATTAAATTTTTTCTATATTTTTGTTAAATGAAAATTATAAAATAAAAGAAATTTAAAATTAAATCATATAATTTGAAATAAAACCTAATATGATAAAAGAAAATAATATTAAATAAGACAAAATATAATAAATAGTAGAACAAAATAATATCATAACGAATAGAACAAAATATGCAAACAGGTAATAAAATTTCTATTAAAACAAAATTGCTTAATGTAAAAAAATAACAAAAAAATTGTTTGTCAGAAGTGGGATTCGAACCCACGCCCTCAGAGAGGACCAGAACGCTCAGTGTAACCCGCGCTTTGCAGGCAAGATCGCTCTTGAGTCTGGCGCCTTAGACCGCTCGGCCATCCTGACACTTGGCAACACTTTGTTAATTTCGGCTTTTGTTACCAACCAGTCATATCTAATTGATTAACTAATCCATAATATAGTTACGTGTGAACCCTTAATCAAGAATAGGCCAATATTTTTTAAAATTTTTAAGGCACGAAATGCCGCTAATCAGTAATCTACTTTTTATACAATAATTAATAGTAGATGTTTTGCGTTTAATGAAATATTTGGAGATGTTTAGATTAGATGTTTCCTTTTGCTTTCAAATTCAGCCTTCAAGCGTAAAAATGCGGAAAATAAAAAACGCTTGTCTCTATGCAAAATAGCTGATTTCGGACATTTTCCTAAACAAAAAATATTCGAACAGCAAAATCGATCCAATAAAAATATACAAAAATCCAACTTTTCATATCTCGATTCTTATTCGAGTTTTCAGTTTTCTACTAACTAAAAAATAACAAACAGCAAATTTTCTTTAATATAACATTTTATTACGTCATCGATACTTTATTTTACATCTTAATAAAAAGTAAAACTAAACGCTAAACATTGCATTTTCAAACACCGGAAACCGCACGAGGAAATGCAAAAATGGAAACAAGTGGCAAATAATGCCAAGATATATCATGTTACGTATGTTTAAGACTAAACTAAGCATATACATCCTCTCGGTCGGCACCCGCCCCATCTGCAGCATCCTCCAGGTTGGAGAAAAGCAAGAAGTGCGAAGGACGATGCACTTCGTGATAAAATTCTTTGGGGTTTGCCAACTGCAGCTCGTATTTCATATTCGCATCATGTCGCACGCCCATGAAATTATAATTCCAACTGCCCTGTGATGGCACCATGAAGAAGCCCAGGAATTTGTTAGAAAGTAACATTTGCACACGTTCGTAATGCGATGGCATGTAACCCTTGGGATTGTTGCCTTTATCGGTGTTTTTAGATCCCCACTCAAAACCGGACGGCGTCAGCTTGTAAGCGGTCAGAGAGCACGAACCAGGCGTGAAGGAGCAGGTTATAACAATTGTCTTCTCTCCGTCCCACGCGGGATTCTCTTGCATGATCTTCGCATGTGTTGTGATATCTTGCGGGGACAGCTGAGGCAATTCGTTTGGTTGCGTGTGAATCCAGCCCAGTGGCTCCATGTCCTTCAAATACTGATGAGTGGGCAAGGTATTAGGGAGGTTTATAGTTTGATGTGTACCCCACTGAGGAGGCATAACAATGCAACGAATTTCTTTAACCTGAAATGATTAATAATCGGGGGAAAATATAAATGACTTTTATGTATATATTTGCACCCAGTTGCATTTACCTGAGGATTATCTGGTGGGCTGACGCCATACAGATAACCAGCAATTTGTGCACGCAAATCGGAAATGGTGACAAACTTTTTCAGTATATTCTTGGGAAGAATGTACGTGTATCCGGTTTCCTTGATGTCGTCGGAACTGACGTAGATATGATTGGTACGCAAATGCAGGTTGGTTGCTGAAATGGCACGTACTCGCCACTCTGTCTTGGAGCTGAACGTCTGTGTTTCGTAGTTGGAGGTGGTGGAGGTAATGATTTCATCACCATGTTTGTTCGTGGTACGCGTTGTAGTTGCTGTCAGCTGATTCTGTTCCTTGGTTTGTTTTTCGATCTCAGCAATTTGTTGACGCTGTGCCGATGGAGCGCTGATTTCCATACCCAAAATAATATCACGAATTTCCGACTGCGTAAGAGAAGCGACATTGACGTTGTTCTTTTTGCCATAATCAGCCAGAATCAGATCCTTAAGCTGCACTTCCACTTTAATCCATTCCTCGTCGGTCAGGGTGGGCCAGATGTGATGAGCTTCAGTGATGGTGGTTTTATCTGGTTTGAGTATGATTTTGGTGCGCTCTGTGTTGACATGTAAAGCGCGTAAAATCAAAATCAAACGACTGAATGCAGTGTACGAAGAAATAGTTTTCAACCAATCATCGTAGAGATTGAAGAGAACCATTTGTGGTTCGGTAGCTTTGAGGATAAGATCACCAAATTTCTCAACTTTCAGGCAGGCCTAAAATCAGAAATAGTTGATTAGATAAAAATTACCTTGCCTAGATTTAAAAGAAATCATTGGGAACTTATAAGTATGATTCCTCCATGGGAACTAGTGGAAATAGTTCATATCATTTTGAATTGATTCGCATAAGATTCCCGTGAGCTGCAATATAATAGAAAATGCCTTCTCGACAAATATAGAAACTCACCTGGAATGGTAGTTGTAGCTCCGAACCCTTGATAACAATATTGGGGAAATCGAGCAAATGCACTTCCAGTGGATCTAACATACCCTTCCGTGTGACGATGATCTGTTTGGGCTGTTCCTCCACAGGCAAGGAACGAATCAAAGCAGCAACTTCCTCAGCCGTCTTCCATTTTGCCAACTGACCGAGACGTTTTTGTCCAGCCCATACTGAGGTGTGAATGATTTTCAAGAACAGTTGACCCGTACGAGGATTAAAAATGAAAATCGCACCATTGATCGGCTTTGTTGTCAGATTGCCTTCGAATGTCTTGTGAATGGTGACACGATACACATTGGTATCATCGACAAACCAAATGATTTGATTAGAGAACAGTTCGCCATAATTTTGTGAACTCAAGTAGGGCTCAGTGGGTTCCGAAGAGTAGAGCTGCAATGCCTTTCGTATACGTTCACGCAACACATAAAGTGCTGGGTTCGCTTTCATAATTTTGGCCATGGCTTGCTGTATGAGCGTCTTGCACCCGGGGAACCAATTGCCATAAGCTGAATGCAGATTGTATGCCAGATCGATGGCTATTAAAACGCCCGTTGGCGACGGGTAGATGGACATGTTGTCGGTGGTGTAGTCAAGGAACTTTGCACGTGCGTAGCGCTCAACATCGTGTGAATCGTAGTCACCCCAGCGGAGCTGTATATCCAACCAGTACTTTTGTGTCGTAGTATTGTCCATGGTGTCTTTGGTGTCGGCCAACAGGGAAGGGCGCGAAACGTTCCATTTGTACGCTGGGAAGAGCAGTATATCAGCGCAGGACGAATTCATCTTGTACGATTTACGCGGATGTATGGTTTCTTTTTGCACGGTTTCAATTTCCAAAGCATCCAATTCCTGATCGAACACCTGACATAAATCCATGACAATCGACTCGTGTATCTTTTGCCACAAGTGAGCACGGAATATTTGAATTAAGGAAATTTTCAGTGTTGGAATCTTGCCGTGCATGAATATACCCGTCAAATCCAGTTGCACCTGGAAACCAACGTAGACATTCGCACGATTAATGGTCGGCGACCACCACAGCGTAAAACGACGATTCGGTATTTGATTCAAACCAGAACGCTGTGCATTTGTAAGTTTTTTGTATTTCATCGATTCCTCGAAACCAGATGCCTTTTCCCAGAACAAACCTTCCCAAGTGGGGAAATAGGTACCCTTGAACAGGGTGTGCTCTAAAATACCCTCCACACCACCGAGTGCTTGAATCATATCCGTTCGATAGTTATTCAGATTCCAAAGTTTGCCGTCGTGACGTTGATGCGTCCACCAGAAGGGATTCTGTTTAAGTACTTGGTACTGTTTGAACTCTGTACGTATGCGCCAGCCTTTGTCGTAGGCCAGTGTATGACGATCCTTTTGGAAAAGTGTATTGATACGCGGTATGCCGCGATCCCAACTATCTTCTAGATCTTCGAGTGTCAAACGTCGGTTCTGAGCGTTGGCCTCTTGACGCTTGAGCGCATATTCAGCCCAAACACGCTGCGAATCGATGAATTCACTTTCCCATGGCTGTATATAGCGGTACAAATTAGGAATCAATTGATCTTCGTCGTGTGACATACCTGGAGTGAAAAATGGAAAAAATTCAACAAATATATTTTTATTTAAAAATGACACACTTTTTTGCACACAAACCTGAACGGAAATGTGTTATGCCAACATCTGTTTGCTTCGACCAGCGCAGATCAGACTGTGGTATCAATACGTGTCCCATACTTAACATTCCTAACCCACCCAACTCTTTGGGTGTATAAAATACAACAGGTGGAAAACGCGAAGGCATTTTTGAATTCAGACCAATTTTTATACGTGTTTGAATTTTATTCTCGCACTTCACAAGTAAATCTAGTAGTTCCTGTGTATTTACAACAGCCTCGCGGAAGTATGTCATGAGACCTATTAGGGCTGTATTCCATTTGTTAACAATCTAAAAATAAAATTCTTGATTTTAACTGTTTGAATGTTTCACATATTTAAAAATATGTGTGCATAAACAGAACTCACACTTCTGCAAATACTATTGCTACATCTAAGATTGCAATGTTTTGTTGCGAAATTAGAACTTTTGAATGTTTAACTTTTTACAAACCTTTGTAAATGTGGTCGAACCGGATGCCATCAATATCTGACGCACGCGATTGTGAAAGCGACCTAATGATTCGTCATCTACGCGAAGGAAACATTGGGCCGTGCGTTCTTTCGTAACCTCATTCTGCAAATTCCATACACCATCACGATGTGTGAATTCTTCGCTTTGTGTACGACACTAAAAAAACCGCCTAATTAGAACAACACAATCAACAGTTTTACTGCTAATGTAAACCTTTGGCAATATTCTGCACTCAAATCCACTCATATTGAAGAGCAAATTTGGATTATCCTTGGAGTAGACTGATACAAAAGTATTCTCCCAATTAATGGTGGTGACAGAACGGGGTAAACGATTTTTAATATCCCAGAAAACAGCACGCCCTCTATAGCGACACAAAATATATTACATTATTTTTTGAAAAGCCAATTTGGAAATAAATTTTACACTCACAGATTGACATCATGCTTCATCAAACGCATTCTTGCATCACGAGGCCAGCATTTTTTGTTATTGTAACCTACAATGTTTTCATTATTTGGATCTGGATGTTCTGTTAAATACCGCTGAATCAAATCTCTGGCTTCTTCAGCGGTGAATCTAAAGAACAAATGAATGCGATCTACATAACGGCAGTATAAACGTATTGGATGGGATGTTTCGGTAGCAGCATCTTGATAAGTTAAGAAATCGTTAGGCATCTGTGGAGGACCCGCCATTTCACTGCCACGATGTAGACCCAAAACCAGGAGATCGAGGACCAATCCATAGTACTGAGTTATGAAAGAGGAAAATTGTAGACCTCGTATGATACCATAACTGTTCGTATGGTTCATGTCTTTATAGTTGATGACCACATTGTTTTTAGCGGTCATATAATCAGCAATATTGTGATCGACAATTAAACGCAACAAACGATTGAGCAGAGTTAAATCGATTTTTTCGTAGAGTTTCTCGAAGCGGGACTCGAGCAATACATTGCATTCGCCCTCACCAACTTCCCAGACCTCTTGTAGATTATTGATGCCTAAAATTGACGATATATAAAGAAACTTAATGGGCACGAGATATATTCTAAAAAAACATTCAAATACATATATCATTATAAACAAATTGTTCGGTTTAACGAACGATGACAACGATGATTTCAATCAACACAAGCGTGAGGTTTGCAACAAGGGGATTTTCAATACAAATCACTTTGCCACAAATCACACGAACGTATTGATTTCTGGTGAAAATGGAACCACGACTTAAGTAGTCTTACCTTGACACCACTTGTATGCCAGCAATGGTGGTGGCTCTGTGTCACTCGGCTTAATCCATGGCGGGAATAAGCGACGCTTATCCGCTTCATACCAAAGATACTGATCAAGATAAGCATCTGTGATTTTCTCCAAGGGTTCGACGTCATAAACTGGTATGAGATGGCTATAGAGATCCATAAATTCAATGCCCACCTAAGTTGAAGAACAGAATTTAGAAAGCCAAAACCCCTTTGTATTTCAGCATTCAAGTGAACCTCTTTAAAAGCACGCTGTGTCAATAAATGACGCTTGATACGAGACAGAGCTTCGTGGGGATTATCGTAAGCTTGCTCAATCAGTCCCAGTTCCTCACGCTGACTCTGATTTAAACGTGACTTTACACTGTATGCTTCCTTAAGTCTTTCCAAGGCCAGAATCAACAGCTTCGTATCGTGTTTGTACGAGAGAGGAGGGAATGGAATGGGCGCAAAACGTCTGGATTCCAACCAATGTACGGTTGTAGTGTAAATAGCAACAGCTTCTTCTGGCGATATATAAGGACCATCTTTTAAATAGTTATGTTGGCGTTCCTGTTCAGCCTTCAAATAGAGACGAGTCAAGCGACCCAAATTTTTCTTGCACACCGTTTTGTCAACAGTGGCGCCACGACGGATACGCTCACGGTTGTAATGAGCAGTATTAGTCCACCAATCGGCTTTCATTTTGACATAACGGAGAATCATATTTTCAATGGGTATTGGAAGCCCGGGAACCTTCCATGGTATGTTCGCTTTCCAGCAACGCCAAGCTTCGGACAAATGTTGCAGAATAGTACGAGCCTTGTTCTGTTTTATGCCCTCGGGCATCATATCGACAATATCGTGCATTACAGAAGCGCGCAATTCCAAATCAAAGTGCGACTCTACACGCTGTTTTGTGACTGTTTTGGCCACACCTTTTGAATGACGCCCTTCGAACTGTCGTGACAAAAGGTTACCCAACCAACGTTCTAGTAATGGCGTTATACCACGCATAAAGAATAACCAGACACGCCAACCTGGAGCCCAGAATCCACAACCAGGACCTTTGCCAACAGGACCCTAGAGAAATGTAATATCTAAGTTACTTCATGAAACTTTCAGCTGTATATTCGAATTACCGTATTAAATCTGTAATAAATCAAATGTTTCAAATCTTTACACATGCGAATTTGTCGCATTAGTTTGTATTTGTAGCGATACATGCCCGTCAATTGACCCACATGAGCAAAAATGTACTGAAGACCGTCGGCCAATTGGAAGGCGTCCACATTATTCAGACGATATTGTACATGAGAGTCTATGATAAGCTTTGTGAGGCGAAGAATTTCACGGCACAAATGAAAAGCTGTAAATTGAAAAATTCTTCTATAACAGAGTGTGGAGGGATCAAGGTGTTCAAATCTGTTATTCATATATTAGTTTGAAGTAAACTAAACTGTAAAAACAGTTATTAAAACAGCAGGCTTGCATACCATTTCCAAAACGTGATTTCTTTCTTTCTTTGGTGGTCAGTGTTTTGACTGGTTTCAAGTTGAAATTATAATCCAAATGCAAGTAATTCAAATTTTTGCGATGAATCAATAAGTTCAACATATTATAACCTTGTCGACATACTTGTAAACCAGCTTCGACCCAGTCAAGTGTAGTTGTTTGGAAAAATTTCGTCGCTTTAAATGAGCGGAAAAGATATCTGGAAAAAACATGCGTATTTCGAGTTAATAATATTGAGTGTTGAGAAACTTTGTCGAACCTTTTCTTTTGAGGTTTAGGTTTACGATGTTTTAAAGCATTAAGCACGTAGTACTTGAGCAACTTTTGATAGCTGACACGAACTTTTACAGGATGACCAGGGGGGCAGTGCTCCTTATACCAACTTTTCACCAATGGTATATCAATAGCACGTCTAGTACGTCCAGAGCGTAGATTGAATGGACGTGGAGCCCATAACAACGCAATGCCATTCGCTGTATTGTCCGTATACAGCGGCGTATCTTGCAAAAATGGTTGAACCTCATCTGGTAATGTAAAGTCTTCATCATCGTCCACTATTGGTTCTTGTATTTTCGGGTTAGCATGTCGATGGGATATGGGATTTATTAGGGGATCGAAGTAAAAGGCAGGCAGATCTGGATCTTCTGTTTTTATATAAACCACGTTGGGTGTGTGATACCTTTAATAAATAAAATACGATTTATGCAGCTTTGCTAATTCAAACCGAAGCTTATATCAATGGACTTGTATCAATGGATAAATGTTTGCACTTGTCAGCAATCGTAAATTACATTTTCACATTTACAATTATAAAACAAATGCACCGAAATGAAAATTTTAATCGCTATTTGTAGTAATTTTCTTATTTGGTTTTTATTTATCTTCCAATATTTATAATTCGCTTATTTGAAGAAGTTTGCTTATTCAAAAACTTCTCAAATGTTTTATTGGATGACTTAATTGTTGAAACATAAAAACTTAACTTAATATATACCTGTTTGATATTTCCTACATGTTTCTATGTAATAAACTGATTTATTTTCGCACAGTTCGTCTTTTAATATTTGATGAGTAATAGAAAATGAAATCAATAATATATTATTATCTTACCATGATAAATGCACAAAGTGAGGCATATTGTTGTACAAATACGGAAACGCAATACGATATTCTGTCCGAATTGGTTGTCGAATTATCACTTTATTGATATCGTTAAATTCATTCCAATCTTCATCCCTGGAATATAATTCAAGAGAATCGAAGCGTATTACACAGACCCTATGAATTCTTTTAAACATAATTAATACAAACTTCCTTACCCGACATTGTGATCCTTAATGAGTGGTTCAAATTTAGGTCCACCTGGAATGGCCATGTTCAAAGCTTTTGCAGTAAAGAAACTTTTAGGATCAAACAGATAAAAAAAGTTATCATCTACCAAATCGGTGAGTAGCTGATTCGCTAAACGATACAGGGTAGCTAACTGAGGAAGTGTTAAATTCCATTTCCGGTAGGTAGAACCATTTATATGGCTATAAAAAGGAAGTTATAAGATATAAAAAATTATTAATTTAAAAATTTTAAGAAACTAACGGGGTTCCCACTAGAGGCCTGTGTTCATAAAACCATTTAAAGACGCTGCTATCCTCCTCGGAGTCTAAATCAATTTGTATCGCCTCCAGAGGTTCAACATCCAAAACGTTATCAGCGTAATCCAAAGGCGGTTCCTCATCATCAAACGGCGGGAAACGCATACGTTTAAAGTGACGGCGATCACGTTTCTCACGGCGCATCATTATCCACATGGTGCTGTTGAAAAATGAAAGGAGCAGAAAACAGAATTTAACTATCAGTTCCACGGTGTTCTTCTATCGTTCTTACCCCCATTGAGCGATGTAGACAGGCTCAACAACCCAAGGTATTTCATTTACAAAGGTAATGGCTCCAGTGATATGATACAAAACTTGCACATCCCGTATTTGCTCCCAAGGCATCGGCATGTTCTCCAGCAACTTCAGTACTGCGTGCGGCATGTACTTCAGAGCTCCCAAATATACACGTTTATCGTGTCGATATTTACGCGATGTCATATCGCCATGATCGCGAATAATCTTGCGGATATGCTCCGGAGGCATATCTTCCTTCTGTGCATCGACGAAACCAAATTTTCGCTTCTCTGCGAAGCGTTTTGACTGTAGCTGATGCCATTTTTGAGCCTTTTCTTGTAGCTTTTCCTCGGTCATTATGTCCGGTTTTGAAGGTGGCAAATGGCTGATTTGTGCTGGCCCTAAACCAACGCTACCCATGCCACTTAGCTGTTGCGGCAAGGGAGCACCTGGTGGCGGTATTTGTTGTATTTGATTCGCCATTTGTTGGGCGTGCATCTGGGCTTGTTGGGCATGTGCTACTGCAGCGTACGCGTGTGCTTGCTGCTGTGCCATGAGCTGGGCCGCCCAAGGATTTGGCGGTATCATGTATGGTGGTAAAGACATTTTTAATGTCGATTTCACCTAATAAAATTAAAAATTAATACACTCTGAGTAAAGTTAAGGATACAATTATTTATTTTTGTATTAAAGGAGTAATTCCGAAAATACTCGTTTTCAGCTAGGACAAGAGGGATACACAAATTATGAATTTTCTCTCGGGAGGATTTGTGGAATAAAAAATATGTAATATATATATATTTTTTTTTACATTTCTAGTTGTTTCACTGTATAATTATATACAAGCAACATACCTGCACGTATAACTAGAAATAAAACTAATTTGCTACCTTGTCTCCAGGAGGAACTTCACGGAAACCTGTCTAGTCAAATATTCCTGCGCCAACAAATTTTCAAAGGTCAAGCCACTGAAATCTAAACCGCCAACAGAACGACGTTATGTGCCGTCTAAAAAGGTGTTGGAAAATTTCAGATTTGGACATCAGTCCATTTAAGCGAAAGTCAAACATCCGACGTTTTACGCGCTGCAGTACGTTGCGGTTGCTGTATTACACAAGTTCTTGTGAACCCCGTCAGACAGGGCGAAAAATTAAGGCAGTAGGTTGCGTTGTATAAACTTACGAAATTTCAATTTTGAGGATGCGTAAGACTTTTATCGAAAAGCATAGTTGTAATAGTGAATTCTTTAAATTGCAAAATTTAATTTACTGTTTCCACTGTACTTTTCTTTGCTGTTTTACAACAAAAACGATGTGGGTAAGGCGTCCTCCTGCCTGTATTCCGTGTTTGGGACAAACATTTCTAAACCTAAACTCAGTTTCACGTTCTGGGCATCCTCAAGGAATGCTAGTTTCTGGAATGTAAATTGTATAAAATTTTTTTCTGCGGCATTAGTCGCAGAAATCATTTAGCATCTTTTCAGATTTCCATTACGGGCTATGAATTACAGCCGTCTCCAAGACGCCACAAAAATTTTTGCCGGTGGTCGCCGAAATTACGTCTCAATCCACAAAACAGCGTCGGACTAACAAATATATCGGCGCATGTATCTCATCAATTGTACAGGGATTTACTCATTTGGGCAATGATTATTTTTTATAACAATATTTTACTTACCTACTTTATTTCAATCAGAAATCAGTCTTTCCTACAATTATAATGACATATATTAATATTTATTTATAACAAACTGAAATTAATGCAAAATTACAGACAACTCCTTCAATTCTTTAACACGGACGACATTTTCTGCAATCTATAACGTTGCCAACCACTTTGCCGAAAAGCTGCCTATAAAACAAAATTTTGTTCGAGAGCAATACAGCAGAGAACTTCCAAATTTGACAATACAGTGTCCAAATTTGTTCACATATCTTTTACAGAGCAAGGCTTAAAATCAAATTAATTTTTTATTCGAACATAGGACGTTTGAATAGAGTTTACACACAATATATTTTCTAGCGACAAATCTTGTGAGTGGCTAATAGATCATATACAAACTTATAAGAAAAATATATTTCATACAACTATAGAAGTTTAATTTGAATAAAATTTAAATAAACTATTTCTTTTTAAGCTAAAGTCACTTTTCATACATTTGAAACTTAGCTAGGAAATTTTTTGTTTGCTTGTAAAACTAACTTATCTGTAAGTAAGTATCTGGTATCGTCTGCATCACCACAAATAACGCAAAATAATTTCATCTAATCCTTCAGTCAAATATCACAAAAAGCACAAAAGAATTGTTCTTTATTATGCATATATGTTGACAACTCGCCTTTCTAAGGTCTGCTAAAGCCCATACGATAATTAATTTTTTTCGTATAGCGAAATAACTATAGTTCAAAAACGTGTTCTGGCATTTAAAAATTTATTATCTGTAAAAATTAGTATTTACTGGGAGCTTGAATATGCAATATATTTAATACGTAATGTGCAACAAACGGAATTAATTTGGAACTTTCGAAATCTAAATTTCAAAAATAAAATATGGTAGAACCAAAAAACTATTTATTATGTATTTAGTTCTTGCTTTATCATCAATTTATACATTTCAGGTTAATTTCTACATTGTATATAATAAATTAAAGACATATGGGGAAAAACACAACATTTTTACAGTAGTTCTTTAATTGATACAAAAGAGTGTTGTTACCGCTCTTCTTCTTCTTTTCCTGTTTGTGTACAGAAATTTGCTTGGCAAATGATTGTGACCGTCGCTCATCGCTAACACTGAATGTGAACAATCGCTTGCAATCTACTATTTCAGTCGTTCGCCGCTATGATTGTGTTGAGGCTATTACTTGGTAAAGCAGGTGGCAACATAATATTTTTAGAAAGGGCATTTACCTATAAAAGTGTTGTCTTCGGCCCGGCCGAAGTCTAAAAACCCTACACCCGAGTAACTAAAAAATAATAATTTCGCCATTTAAAAACTTTTGTATAAGTGTGCGGCCCACGCCCATTTTAGGCAAATATGTTTATAATGTCTAGATGCTGCTGGATAGAATAACGCACGAGTATTAATATTTTGGACCGTTTATAGGATATTGACAACCTTTGTGTAACTGGGCAGAGCATGCCCATTTTTGGTATACGAATTTGAGGGGCTCTCTTCGTACAACTTAATATACAATATATCTTTTGAAATGTAAGTCCTTTGTTATTTAACTCTAATACACCATATCTGAAAGAGGAACTTCAATATTCACTATGTATAGTACAAATTATAAAAGATTTCAGTAATTAATTGCATTAAAAGTTATTTAAATTCGTCATTATTGTCATGATATACACAAATGTATATCAAATATATATGGTATTATTGTCATACAATGATAAAAATTATGAAATAGATTTATGAAAAAAAAGTGCTTTTCCTGAATAAAGTGATTTTTGTCAAGTGATTATCAAATCGAGAATTATTAATTGCAGCATAGGGTTAAGATTTAAAAAGTACCATAAAAGTACGTACGTTTTAGCACCACTGCGTTTCTTCTGAAAAACTTCAAAATTAAGGAAGAGCTGTCAAGTTTTTCATTGAAATTTTACACGTATGGATGTAAGAAAAACCAAAGCATTTGAAATTTAATTGTAAAGGCAATAGTTTATGGTGTAAAGCGGAAACAAAATGTTCGCAAATTTAAAGAATAAATTAATTGAAGAGGTGAAAGCATCGCCATCCAAATTTCAACAATTCGCGAGTGCTGCACAGGTGAGGAAAAAACCAACTTATTCCTTTTTTCAATACTGCTGAGATCATCGAATGTTACACAAAATATTAATATAAGGCTTCTTTAGAAAATAAGACAGTATTTCCTGTCTCTGTATGTTTCTTTACGTCTTTATTTCAGGCGGCCGTATCATCCTCTAGCACGACTCCAAGTGGCTCAGATTCTACCACAACAACTAACGAAAACTTCTTCAGTATCACGGAAGAAGGTTCCTAAGAAGAGTGTATTTAATTAAAATAAAATTAAAATGAAATCTTCCCATTAGATACTCCCCAGAACTCGCCGTATAAGCCACAGCGATTGCCAGCGAATTCATTATCGCACCCTGGAAACTCTAATACTGCGCAACAGTTGCTAAATAATGGTATCAACAGCGGTGCCGTTCCGAGAACACGACGCTTATCGAACTCCTCGATGGCAAGCGATATTTCTTTCCGCTTAGCAGCCAACGATACCTTACCATATGTATGGTTACCAAGTATTTCTAATCAATGCAGTTTTTCTTATCGCCCTCCTTGCAGACTCACCACCACCTATCAGATTTGGATGCTTCTGCCAGTGAATTGGAAGACACAGCGTCATCAATGAAATTGGAAACCATCACAAAAGAGCAACTGTATGATGCTTATAGACGTTCTCTGGATAGATATCACAAATATCGCTGTCGATATACCGATCTGGCGAAGAAGTATAAGGATCTGGAACGTGATGGCACAAAAGCTCGGGTGAGTAGTTAACGGGCTTGGTTCCTTTTTGTAAGAATTCGGATTCGAACTCTTAAGGAATGTAAATGTTTTATTCTGTTGAAAAAAGAACTGTGAAAGTTACGTTCTTTCTTGTATTATTTTTTTAATTCATAAATAATGGATATCAAGAAACATTTATAAGAATATATTAATAGAATTATTTGACTTAGTGAAAAGGAACTGCAAAATAATGCTTACGTTTGGAAAAATCCTCTTATAATTCTTCATTCGCATTATTTTGCCAAGTAAGAGATTTTGATAAATCTTCAGAAAAATAAGTCTGGGGTGATTTTATTTTTCTACAGTAGAAACAATCACAGTAACGCTCTCTTCTTGTATCTTCTTTTGTTCCAAGTCCGTATTAGTGGAGACTCAAGAGAAGGCTATCCGTAGAATCAGCGAATTACGTGAGCAATGCACGCTCGAGCAGCAGGCTAAAGCGCATCTGGAAGAAGCCTTGCGCGTGGAAATGGATGATATGCAGTGTAAAATGCAAGCCTATCAGACTAAACTCAAGTTACTTGGTGAGAATCCCGAACAAATAGCAACAGCCTTGGCTTCTGGGGACGCGGACAGGTTCGATGAAAAAGCAATGTTGATTGATTTGAATGCGAACGAAAACGAAAAGCCGAGGGGAGAAGATGATGAACAGTTAAAACAACAACTGGACGATTGCGAAAAGCAACTGAAGGAGATGATTAAAAAATATGAAGAATCAGCGGCCACAATCGAATTAATGCGCCAGCAGGAGGAAGAAAGTGCTCTGTCGCTAGCGCAGACGAAGCAGGCAATTTACTCAGAATTAGAAAGCAAAGATCGTGAGGTGAAACAGTTGAAGGATTCTATAAAAAAGCTGGAGAATGACTTACAAAATGTGACCAAAGAAAAATCTCTGAGCGCTGAATTGAAAAAAGAACAGGAAGCGAAAATTATTGCCAGTGATCACCTCTTAGCAGAGTTGAGAGAAAAATACGCTAGTTCAGAGAAGGCTCTCTCACAGGTTCGAGAAAAGTTGGCTTCTATAAAAAAGGAAAGCGATCAGAAACTGGCTGAAATGCGTCAACAAAATTCACAACTCAACGAAATGAATGAACGCTATCAAAGAAATGAAGTTTCACTTGCAGAAATCGATAATGAACTCAATCGCATGAAAACCGAAAACGATACGCTCCGAGCAGCTCTGCAAGAGACGCGACAGAAGTTGAGTGAAGTAAAGAGTGAGTTCAAAGCTGAGAAAGATCTTTATGAGCAGCGACTTAACGAAATGAGTTTACAAACAGAAGAGCGACTTAAAGAAGCTGAGGAGATAAAGCAAGATTACGCTAAGAAGTTGGAAGAAATGCTTGTCGATAAAGAAAGCAAAGAAAATAAAATTGAGCAACTGCAAGCTGAGCTGCGCAATGCAATCGAAAAAATTGGTAAGAGCGAAAACGAAACCATTTCAGGCTTAAACCAGGAACTAAGTTCGATTAAAGAAAAACTTATTGACAAAGAGAAGGGGGTGGAGATTAGCAACTACCAACTTAGCGAGCAGCGAAAAGAACTTGAAATCGAACATGTTAAAAACAAACAACAAGCTGATGAAATCGAGGATCTAAAACACAAGCACGCAGAAAACTTAAGAGCTTTGCAACTGGAGTTTCAAGAACGTGAACAGCAAGCAGAAGAGGAGAAAAATGCTTTGGAGCAACAAGTGGCAAGCATATTAAGTGAAATCGCTAAGATGGAGCAACAGATGCGTGTTGTTCAACAATCGCATATCGAATTGGAACAAGAGAAACTCAACTTAGAAGCCAAAATCGAAGATATGCAAAGAGAAACACTCAACGTGGAGGAGTGGCAGGAAGAACTCAGGGCTGAAAAGGAAAAATGTGTTCAAGTAGAAGAACTCCTACGGCAGGTTGAAAGCGAAAACTCGCAGTTATCCGAAAAGAATTGCACACTGATAGAAAATTCAATTCGACTTGAAAAACTGCTGGCTGAAATAGAGCGTCAGCAGACTATTGAGGATGAAGCAACTGCAGAGGAAGTGCATACAAAGCTGCGGGTAGCTGAAAATACTTTACAGAAACTTAATGACAAAATGTCGCAGGTGTTGGATGAAAATTCAAGAATGCATAATACGCAGGAGTTAATGGATCATGATTATCGCACCTTGCAAGACAGATGTGATACTTTGGAAAAGGAGAAGCTGGCTGCTGTAGATGCACACAAATTTCTCGAGGAAGAGTTGCAGAAATTGGAGATGGAAAAACGAGCGGCTCACGAAAAGTGGCAAGAAGCAACGACAGAATTAATAAATAACAGAGAGCGGCTAGAGGCTGAGCAGAAAAAAACAGATGAAATGTACGGTGAAATACAGGAATTAAGAGAACAACAGCAACGAGCAGAAAATGATAATCAGAGATTAAGAGAACAGTTGCAAGATCTACGAGCAACACAAGCTACTGATGACCTTAAATTTAGAGAGCAACTAAATGCCGAAACGCATAAGGTTAAAGAAGAGCTAGAAAGTACGCAACAGATATTGCAAGCTACCGAAGAAAATCTGTACAGCTTGCAGCAGGATCTGCAACATGTAACTGAAGATTTAGAAAGCAAAAATAATGAATTGATAGCTTTGCAAGAGACACAGGAGATATTCAAAGCATCATTAGAAGAGAAGCAACAACGTATTAACGAATTAGAAAGTAAAGAAAAAGAGCTTGTCGACTGTCAAGAAAAGCTTCAGGCTGCTTTAAACGACTTAAAAAGTAGGAATCAAGAATTACAAGAGGTGCGAGGAAAAAACACCCACCTTAATGAAGAGCTGAAATCTGCCAGAGAAGAACTGCAACAAAAATTTACGCTGATCGAGGGGATGAAAATGAAAGAAACTCAATTAGAAAGTGTAGACTTAGTAGCATTAAAAGAAAAAATTTCTGAACTTAGCGATAAATTAAAATCCACTACGGCGGATCTTAATTCTCTGGTTTCAAAAGAGCATGAATTACAAGCCTCGTTGAAAGCTGCGCATGACGCTAGTGAGAAAGATAAGCAACAACTCAAAGAACTCGAAGCGCTCATTCAAAAACTCCGTGAGAAAGAAAATCAGAGCGCTAAGCTATTGGCCAACTACGAACAGCTTAAACTAGAAAATGAATATATCAACAAACAAGTCCAGCAACTAGAAGCAGAGCTGGAATATAAGAAGAATTCAGATTCCGACGTAAACGAGCTCAAAGCTAAACTAAAATCTGTACAGTGCGAATTGTATGTGTTGCAAGAGGGCACACAAAAGCATAACGCTGAATTAGAGGAAAAACAAAGAGAACTGGAACAAGCACACTTGCAACTTACAGAACTGAAGAGTAGCAACGAACAGGATCAAGCTGAACTAAGTCGACAGGCTCAACATATCCAGTATATAACAGATCAGAACGATGGGGTGCAGAAAGAGTTGCTAATAGCTCAACAACAAATCGATAGCTTAACACGCCATCAGGAGCAGCTAGTACAGGAACTGGAAAGTGCAAAACACGAAATAGAGCGAGTTAGAGAGAGTACAGCTGCCGAGAGTAATGCAAAGCAAGAGGAATTAAAACTTTTAAGAGCTCAAGCTGCCACGTGCCAGCAGACCGTTGATGAGTTACAAAAAAAAGTGCATGATCTTACTGTAGAGTTAAAAGAAAAGGAAAAACTTGAAGTAGAGTTGAGTGCGCTAAAAACGGAGTTGGAAGAGCGTACCAAGCCTGAGCGGAAGCAATCATTTTTGGAGGAAAGCGGCTCCCATGCAACACCGAAAACAATGCAAAACGATGCTGAACATTTGCGTATATTAAATGCTACCTTACAACATGAATTGGAAGATCTTAAGCATAAGTCAACCGCAGAAATTTCCTGCTTACGAGAGGAAATTGAAGATTTGCAAAATACTACCAAGCACATGAACGAGGAGATGGCAGAGTATAAGCAAAAGCTGGCTGCGGGACAGCAGCAACAGTCATCAAATATCACCGCCACAACATCAAGTGATATTTCAGATATTCTTAGCAACAAAACGAAAGAGCAAAATGACGAGGACACTGAATCCAAGCTGCGCAATATAATGCAAGAGGTAGAAGAAGTATCGAACAGAAACATGTTCCTGGAGCAAAAATGTGAAAACTATTTAATTTTGGAGCAGTCAAATGAAAGGTTAAAACTGCAAAATGCCAAGTTATCACGCCAACTGGATGAAACTCTAGTGAGTAACTCTGTTGTAGGCGCTGAGATCACGTTTTGACTATAAAGGTGACTAAATTCTTTAAGGTATCCATGCAACATAACGAAGGCATTAGCGCGAACACAGAGTTTGAGTACTTAAAGAATATCATGTTTCAGGTAATAGTCTCATTATAAAACTTCTCCCATAATGAAATTAAATTTCCTAAATGAAGTTTCGAAAATAAATTAATTGCTTTTCCTTAAGGATACTGGATTATTTTATTTTATATCGTGACTGGGTATATAAAATTAATTCGCTTTCATTTCTAGTATTTAACCGGCTCAGCAAGTGGTAACAATGAAACGCTGGTTAAAGTAATATCCGCGGTATTGAAGTTCTCTCCCCAACAAGCACAGGTCGCTCTTGAAAAAGAGCATCAGCGGCGCTCTTTGGTAAATATATTCCTCCATTTTAAGAAATTACTGGTAACAATAACACATATTTTGCATTTTTACAGCTAAATAAAATTCTGTAGCACGAGATTGAGGGCTCTTACGGAGCATGGTAACGCTAATTGAATTGAATAACTTAGATAAATAAAAATAAGGGAATGAAAAAGATAACACACCATAGTGTACCTTAAAAGGATATTCAACCTTTGGAATTACTTACACGCATACGAATTGAATATACAAAACTGAACGTTCGAACAATAATTCGCCTCGTAATGAACATGCAATAAAATTTTAGTTTATATACGTTATGGGTGTGCTGCAGTGATTTGATCCTTCAGATTTGATGTAAAATATCTGCATGCATATATTATATGTATATATATACAATATCGTAATTAGCACTAAGTCGGTGTTCTCTGTTGTCTTTGATTACATATTTTCAGTTGTTTCTGCTTTTAGATCAACGACAAAAAGAAAAACATTTTTAGCATTAAATTACGAAAAAAGTTCTTCAATATTTAACCGCATTTTATTGCTATTATAAATGTAGTTATTAGAAAGGACTTAATATTAGGCTTAATTAATTCTTACATTCGTATATACACCTAAATTTTAATAATTATTATGATAAACAATTTTAACTATATATGTAATTAAAATGTAAATATAATTATTAAATATGTATAATAAAATATTTAAATAGGAATTGTTTTTCGTTTCTATTTAACTGAATCAATTATGTTATAAATAAATAGAACAGAGCGGGAATTTTGTTTTTTCAGTGGAACAGCACGTGAATTTGAGGACTATAAATGTATGCAGTATTTAAGTGCCTGATTCTTGCACATGCGAAATTAAGTGTAGATGGCTCCGCACTCCGCACAATGAAAAATTGAAACAAAAGTTTGAAAATATATCTACTTTATCCCGAAAGGATAAGAATATAGATATTTGGACGAATTTCCGCCATTCCTTGTCAAATTTGGTTTGTAGGCAAACCGGTTTCTTTGTTCGTTCTGGATATAATCACTTTGCTCTTCCGTTTTTAGCTCATTACAGGAGGCGTGGTAGTTATAGGAAAGTAAAGTTGCACCTCGATTATCCGGGTTGCTCGGGACCGGGCTCATTATATAAACTTTATTATACCCTACACCCGAAGGGAGATATCGAGATATTGAAGTAGAATTTTATTCCGGAATATATAGCGCCATTACTAAAATTTTGCAAAAAATGGGCGTGCCACCCTCACTCAGAACAAAGTTGGCAATATTTCATGAACGGTATAAGATATCGAGACGTAATTTTATCCGGAAGCATTTTCAATAAGCTTGCCGAAAGTGAGCGTGCCACGCCCATATAAAAAAATTGTCAATGTATTAGCGTATTTAGACTTCGGCCTAACCGAATAAAACACTTACCTTCGCACATTGAATCCACTGAATTCATTCACACATTGTATCCGAATTCTACTATAATTATTTTGTTTTGGTGGACGAAACTAAAATAAACGATATTACGCAATACAAAATTAGGAGAAGACAATTATTTATATTTGCCGTTGAAACCCTTGAGTTTTCGGGGTGACGCGGGAGAAACTTCAATACAATTGGCGTGGAATCTCACAGAAGTAATGTAAAATAAAACGTGCGTGTATTAAGGATAGACAGTTTAAATTTCGCCTTCAATTGCATAGATTATGACAAATACATATGTGCGCAATCACTTAATTGGGCGGCAACAATTGTAATTTGAAATGGAACCAATTAGACTGTTAGTCACAATTTTAATTTTTCCCATTGTATTTTATTTGGATGACATGAAAAATATTTGATCCCATTTAAGGGCTTTCTTGCCTCAGTTTAATAACAGTTTCATCCCGAGTTACCGTCAAATATCTACGGTTCCTGAGATAATATATTTGAACATTGACTGAAATTAAATTTGTAAGAATGTTCGCAAATATTCAGTTGATTTGTATAAATGTGCATATTCTAAAGTACTGGGGTCTACTTTACGATCACAACTGGCGGCGCTACATGGGCGTGGCGTTACCCACTTTTCTGGTTTTCACCCAATTCGTTTATATGTTCGAAACTACTGAAGACATCGATGCCATCATACGAAATTCATACATGTTAACGTTGTGGTTCACTTCGATTTTGAGGGCCTACATTCTGCTGGGCAGTCGTGAGAAATACGAAGATTTAATTGCCGCCTTGCATCAGTATCATTATCAACTACAGCAATCAAAAGATGCCTACATTCATGGTTTGCTTAGAAAAGCTAATGAAAGTGGTAAATTTATAGCCCAGGGTAATTTGCTTCTGGGCACACTTACCAGCATTGGCTTCATTTTCTATCCGCTTTTCACAAATATGCGTGGTACGTTGCAATTATATGAAATACTTAACAGTTTTAATAGATTTTCCTCTTTATACCTCTTTAAATATTCATTATTTCTTTTTTTGTAATTTCAGTGCACCCTTTTGGCAGCACTATACCTGGTGTTAATGAGTATGCCACGCCCTTCTATCAGATATGGTACGTCTTTCAAACGATCACGATCCCAATAGGTTGTTGCATATACATTCCGTACACAAGCCTCATCGTTTCTTTCATCATATTCGGTATTGTAATGTGTAAGTCGTTACAACATCGTTTACGCCTTCTGAACCGAACCGAGAATATGGATGAGTTTGTTAACGAAAGGATTGTGGCTTGCATCCTCTATCAGAAGCGCATTATAAGGTTTGAGGAAAGAATATCCTCATTTACACCAAAGTTCTATCAAGGAATAACAATGACGAATTTGCTGAAATGGGTGTGTGGAAATCATTACACTCATATAAATATAAATGCCACTGCACTTGTGACTTACGTGAGAATTATTTGATAGAATTGAGGTGAAAATGCCTTTGTGATCTCTTTCAATTATATAATTCTTCATCTCAGCTATATTACAGTTGTCAATCGCTTGACCGGATTTATATTTCTACTGGAATTTATTGCGTTTGGTATACTGCTATGTGCGCTGCTATTTTTGCTTATAACTGTAAGTTTAAATGAACCTTGAAATGATGTGTTTCATTCATATACACTCGTGTTATTTAATTGTCTCTGCTCAAGTAAAAATTAAAGATCTGTGGCTCGCGTTTGGGAAGATTATTACGTGCACATAAATACCAATTTGTAATTTTTAGTTATTATAAGAAAATAAACTCCTAAAATTCACCAGGTAAAATCAACAGTACAGGCCGTCATAATTCTCGTTTACATTACCATGATTTTCACTCAAATACTGGCGCTATATTGGTTTGCGAATGAGCTCAGGGAACAAGTAAGAAATGACGAATTATATATTACACTGTTAGATAAATTCTCTTATTGTAGAATTTGGCTATTGCAACGGCTGCTTACGATACTCCCTGGTTCACATATCCAATTTCGGTCCAAAAGAATATACTTTTGTTGATTTTGCGCGCACAGAGACCCTGTTCGGTACGTTATGGCTACACTTTCATTTAAACTCTCATCTAATCTCTATAATGATTTTGATTTTCTATAGCTTACTCTTGGGAATGTGTACCCCATGACGTTGGAGCTTTTTCAATCCTTGCTGAATGCTTCTTACACATTTTTTACATTATTAAAACGTGTCTATGCTTGAAAATTACAAATTTTTATAGTGTAGTAAAACTCACATTGTACTGGATCTACTACATATTATATATACAATATTTTGCCTACATCCCTTTAAAAAAAAATAAAAATATTCCCTACCTCCAACACAACCATTTTAAATTATTATCAGGTTGCTGTCAACAGTTGCATTATAAGGTAGGATTGCTGGCGAAAATTTCCAATTTTGCAAGGATCATCGTCCTCAATTTTACAAAGTGTAATAGACTTCAAGTGCAATAACTTCGAAACTATTAAGAATAGGCCTGTGCTAACTTTCAGGATGGAAGAGAGGCCTCTTCGCATGCATGGAAAAAACGTGTCTCGTGAAAATGTAAACGATATGTGTAGATGCAGTACACTTTACTTTCGAAGTCGCAATATAAACCGATCATTTGTGATGAAAAAGGGTGATAGCTTTTGCGAAGTCTTCGTTTTTCGCTAAATTAGAATAAATCGAGTTTCTTACCTTAGAGAACGTCACTGCTCAGCAACTTACAAGGAAATTGCTGCAAAAATCTGAAGATGTCTATAATAAGAATTAAACTCAGCAGATGTTTTTTTCTGTTTTTATTATTTATTTTATATGTTTTCTATTTATATAAATAATTATCATTCTCAACAAATATTACATTTTTCGAATATACACTACCGGCCAAAAGTTTCGAACCACCACTCCTGTTCATAGAAAATCGTGTGGCATTTCTTTATTATTGTATAAATTTTGATTTTTTCTTTTTTAATAGGATGGTTGTAAAGTGATAATTGTAATATGGAACCCAAAATGGATTTACGGCGTTCATTGTTTAACTGCATGCTCAAACAATACACTAAGTCAAGAAATTGGGGTTTTTTGTTTATTGCACTTGCCATACAAAATCGAGAAAAAGGGTTATAAAAAACGTTTTTCAGGTACTCAGGGTATTTTTTTTTTTATGGGGTAATTACTACAGGTAATTATGAATAATTATCACCTTCCATTTTTTACCCTAGGTCAAGTATAAAAAGCTGACCCAGAATATTGACAGCATTATTTGTTCCTCAAGATTCAAACTGATCAAACGTTAAAAAAAGCTAAGCCATGCCAAAAAAAAAGATTGACATAAGATCTGCAGTGATTACTCTTTATAAGGAAGGCAATTCCGAGCGGATAATAGCGCACAAATTAAAAATTTCGAAAAGTTCTGTGCATCGCACCATACAAAGGCACACGGATTATGGAACTCTTGAGGACCTTCCGCGGTCCGGAAGGCCAAGATCGACAACAAATCGTGAAGATAGAGCAATAGTAATATCAAGCAGACGAAACAGAAGAAAAACGGCTCCAGAAATACAAGCAGAGATCAATAACAGTCGATCAAACCCGGTGTCACTAACAACTGTAAAAAGGCGTCTAAGAGATGCTGATCTTCATGGAAGGGTTGCTACAAAAAAACCCTTACTTCGACCACGAAATAAAAACAGAAGACTTCAATGGGCTCTAACCTATAAGGAATGGACCGAAGACGACTTCAAAAATGTTCTTTGGACCGACGAATCAAAGTTCGAGCTGTTTGGGTCAAATCGAAGAATTTACGTCAGACGTAGTGCCCAAGAGAAGATGCTGCCGGAGTGTGTAATCCCAACGGTGAAGCACGGCGGCGGTTCCGTTATGGTCTGGGGATGCTTCTCAAGCAATGGAGTAGGCGATTTAATTCGAATCGATGGAATTATGCGAAAGGAGGACTATAGAAAGATACTGGAGCATAATGCCATACCATCAGGCCTACGATTGATCGGCGAAGGATTCGTGATGCAGCAAGATAACGATCCCAAACACAGTTCCAAATTGTGCAGAGGCTATTTAGAGATGAAGCAAACATCTGGAATATTAAAAAATATGATTTGGCCTGCCCAGTCACCCGATCTTAATCCAATAGAGCTTCTATGGGAGGAGCTGGACCGAAAGGTGCGAGAAAAAGCGACTACGTCGAAAGAGGAAATGTGGAATGCATTGTTGGAATCCTGGAACAATATACAACAGGAAACCATAAAGAAATTAATCGCCAGAATGCCAAGAATTGTAGCAAAAGTTATTCAGTGCAAAGGGGGCTTTTTTGATGAAAATTCAGTTTAGACATTTTTGTAAAAATTTTGATAATAAAAATGTTTCTAAAATTTAATTTTAATGTAATTTGAAAGCAAATATAATAAACTTTAAAATGTATAATGAAACTTTTTATTTTTAAAAGCTTTGGATAACTATTAGTAAGATTTGTTGAAATTTTAAGGGTGGTTCGAAACTTTTGGCCGGTAGTGTATATCGCATGTATTATATGTATGTATAATAGATTTTTTAAAATATATATTATATACATTTTTGAACAAATGTTTAAAGTCTTTAAATACTTTTCATTGCTTAAAAATATCTAGAGAAAACTTTATTACATTAACAAATTTTTCAGTTACATCGTTGGAAAATGGGTTTTATAATTATAATGCATATCTAATGAAAAGTTTATACATAGCAATTTTGGAACTTAAGAGATTACTTAGATTATAGCACGATACTAAAAATACTTACAATATTTTTTCCTGAATAGTTAAACGTAAAAGTAGCAAATAATTTCAAACGATGTATTGAGTTTCATTTAATACAATAAGTAAATTATGTTTACATAATAAAGATATTGTTTTGCAGGAAAGTCGCATATGGAACTGTAGAAAAGCCAAATATTTTTTACAAAAAGGATTAAAAAAATTATTACATTTATTATAATATAAATATACACATCGAAAACTGTTTTGGTTTTTGTTGGAAGCGATAATATTTTGTATACACTATGTATGTACTTTTAAAGTATCTAAAATCGCTTTCAGGTGTCGCATCATAATTAAGAAAGGCCTGTTCTAACGTAAATATTAACTAAAAAAATAAACTGGGAAGAAAGAAATTAATTTTGTATGTTGGCTGTGCTTCGGTGCCGCTTCTTTTGTGATAAATTCTTTTTTTGTGATAAATGTAGGAAGCCGATTATCATTACATTAGAGCGACATTACAAAACCTATCATAAACTTGAAGAACAATTAACAGATGAGATTGTGGGAGTACGGGGTAGGCTAGAATTGTGCGGAATCATTATAAAGATCAGGAGTTAAAAATACACATAAAGAGTGAGATTGAATTTAAATAAATTACTTGTGAAAGTTAGTTAAAGATCAAGAGTAAGATTTGAAATGGGTGAGATTAAAATGAGTGAGCCGAAAATTGCTGAAATTTAATGGAAAGAATTCTTCTAACTTAAATCCCCACAAATGTTTCTATGGCCCTGTAGGGTTTTCCAAAAAGGTTACTGAGGAGGGGAAACGCGGCGCCATTCACGCTTGCTTAACTTTGATTGTTCAGGATTGTCGACGAATTACAGCGGTTGGAGGTATGGGATTTTTGGGAATGGTTGAATATTTTATAAAAATTGGCGCTGAATATGGCGAAAATATCGACGTAAGGGATTTATTGCCTGATGCAACCACATTATTTTGAGGATTAGAGATGTTATCACCTCGGTGAGTAACCTGTTTTTTCGCTTCAGATGAAATCAAATACAGTGCCGATAGGACACTCTGAAGTACGAGTGATAAAAATAGAATATCCTCTGAAAGAATTGATTTATAAGTACACGCTGTTGGAAGAGTGCTTCAAGTAGTAGTGTTGGCCGCTTTTAGAAATGTGGGCACGCACACTCTACCCAACTTAAGTGAGTGCAAGTCCCAACAAAAGTACTCGTTGCAGATCTCTGATTTGGAGAGTGGTGCCTGGTGTGAATCTACCCCGGGCGATAATATTAACACGATCGAATACTCGTAGTGTAGTGTCCGCCTTAGAAAGGAATGTAAGTGGAAAGTTGGAAGAAGGCGCAATTATGATTAACCATTAAATCATGATCAACAGATAATTCGTATCGTGTGTTAACGCCAGCTGCCGCTGAATAAAATAAAGTTCTACTTTGTGAACTTAACAACTAGTGTGAACAAAAAACTTTTGACTGGAACGGAGTTTTGCTTTATTTTAAACCGTTCTATTTTCTGCATGTAGGCATACTATCGAACTGCCGAATTTAGAAGATAAAGATTTTTCGATCTTCCATATTTGAATATGAGTAGTATATAAATTTATGCTCTGGCTTACAACAACAACAGGTGAAATCTTAGCACCATATGTGGTGCAAATGTGGAGCACAACAACAACCTCACGGAGTTGCCAGATCGAGGATTTTGGTGGACATTATAGTAGGATATTATAGTTTTAAAAAAAAATTTTTATTATTAACTCTACTAACTTAAGACCAATAATATTTACAATTTTTATTTATTAAGGTTCCTTTTTTTTTGAAAACTGAAGAAATTCAAGCCAGAAAAAAAACCTGAGGAAGAATTGCTTCAAGCCACCTTCAGGGCATTGCACTTAGCAATTAAAATAATGCTTGCAAAGAATCTATTTGCAACCATCAAAATATAAGAAAAGAAAAAAACGTTTCAGCAAGCAAGAAAATTTGCTTATTGAAACGATGTAAAAATGAGAAAGAGAAAAACAAATTATATCGTAATTAATTGTAAATAAATTGAAAAATAATGTACTATGTTATGTAACTCCACGCTTCATAAAGGAGAAAAGGCGATCCAACACTGGAAGCCCTGTAGACAAATCTTTCTACGTCCTTCCTGTACCACAAGACTTTTGAGCCACCATCAACAGCGTGGTACCACATAGAAAATTCCGAAACCATCTGAAGCGGAACTGAAAAATATGTTGAGCCTCCCCACATATTTTCCTCAATACAAAAACACCAGATCCTCAATACAAAAACACCAGATCCTCAATACAAAAACACCAGATCCTCAATACAAAAAGCCACACTTACAATTAGAGTGAAGGTCTTTCTGCATCCGATTGGGAACTATAAAGTTTTTTAACAATATGGTACTGACCAGACGCCTCAATTTAATTCTTGAACTATTTAATATAAAAGAGGAAAAAAAACCGCAGGACGTCGACACCCTTAACTTGCTCTTCTAATGCTATTAACATGCGAACTGTACACAAAAGATTGTACACCAACTACACACACGCAACATCCACGACAATACAACATACTGGTAGACGCGAACAACGAGGATACACTAAGGTAGCACTTAAGGTAGAGTTAAATTAAAAAGTTTTAAGGGTGGAGGGATGTTGTGGGCCAATCTGCACACCCTAAAACCAGCGCAAGTATTTTGATTTATACGGTATTTTGCCCGTTTACGCTGCATACTTCCAACGTGGAGGCTTGAAGTTATGTTTTGGAAGGCATACTTTCAGGCCAAACTGTGGTCGCTTCTCGATCACAGTTCAATAAATTTAAAGTAGAATTTAAATTGCACAAGAGTATTTTTTCTCCAAAATAGCAAGTCCGCTTGCGAAATCAAAGTTCCGCAAGCGAAGCATCAAAGTTTGAGTTGCGAAACTCCCACTTGCCAAACAGCCAATAAGTTCTAGCAGAATTCCAATACTGCAAGAAAGGCATATTGACATTACGAGAGCGGTTCAAGCTGTGGCTAGCATCCACGGTCTGAAGCGCGCAGTTGTTATTTTAAGAAATATGAAACTCGCCTTAATGTTCTTGTTGTTGTTGTTGTAGGTTTTATTTAATTGCTTGGTTTCGAATTGTGCCTTGACTGGAATTTGTCAGGAATTAAATTAATGTAAACATTTTCGAAGAATGTGAGAAAATTACTCGGGACTGAACCGAACATGATCGAACACAGAGACGGATCTTTTCGTTATCTCAATTTCAATTTTGTTGATAAGTTCTTTTTTTTAATCTTATAAGGGTTTCAGCTGGAGTATGAAAGATCTGAAATTTATAAACAAACTTCATTCCGTATCTGAATGTAATATCGAAAATTTGTTAAATTTTAAAGTTAAAATTTTAACAAAATATTTTAAGAAAGTGTAAAACTTAAATATAAAAAGGAAAGTTTTAGAAAGTAAAGAGAAAGTGTACAGAACAGTGTAAAAAGTAAAAACATTTTAAAAAGTGAACAAAAAAAGTAAATGTAGAAAATATTTATAAAAGAAATAGAAAAACTTAAATAAAAAATTTTAAAAATTGCACAGAATAGTTTAGTAAAGTGAAGTACTTCAATTAAAAAGTAAAATTGAAGTCAAAACTTAAATAAAAAGATTTTTAAAACTACAAATTAGAAAATAATTATCAACAACAACAACAACGACAAAAGTAGCAGCTTGTGAGGTAAATAAATTTAAAAACAAATATTCATTAATTAATAATTAAATAGTAATAAAGGCATAAGGTTGAAAGATAAAATTTTGTTTTTCTCTATATATTTGATATATTGCATTCAATTACCATTTTACCTTCGATACCTTCGATTACTGTGCATCGAAGGTATCAGGCAACAGCATGAATAAATTTCTTATTAAATCTTGAATCTTTATAGTGAGTTTTGTTCTTTATTTTGTACAACGATAAGGATTATAAGCCTATCGCAAGCACAAATAAACAGTCTACTTACGGTTATGTAATGGAATCTTCCGATATATACACATATACGTATATATATATATATATAAAGATATTTTTACTATAAAATTTTTATTATACATAATATTTTTTTACAGCTTTACAGGATCGTAAGTTTTAATATTGTATATCTCTTAATTTACAGCATCAACAACACCACCACCGTCACCACCACTGCTTCCATGACTACCAACGGCAACAGTAACAACAACAATTGCCGCCACCGTCACCACCATCAACAACAATATTCATAACAACAACATGAAAGGCTTCCTCTGTAATGAATGTGGACAGCGCTTCACCGAAAATCGCAGTCTTAAGCGTCATGTTGAGGGCAAACATGAGAAGCGGGTATTCGCGTGCAATGAATGCAAAACGAAATTTACCCGACGCGACAGCCTTGGGAGACACAAAGTTTTAATACACCCTAAACCATCAACATCAGCAGTAGCATCATCAACATTACCAGCAGCATCATCATCAGCGGTAGCAGCATCTTTAACTCACCCTCAGCCATCAACATCAACAGTAGCAGCAGCAACATTAATACCAGTACAAGTGTGTTGTTCCAACTGCAATGAAAACCTTTTGCAGAAAGACTGGAACTATCACCTGAGCCAGTCTTCCACCAACAAATATAAGAATTGTTGGACCCCAATAAATGAGCACCTCAAAGTCATTAAGTCGACCTTCAAAGAAAGGATTGAAACCTTTATTTATACAAACGATAATGAGGGTTTATTAATCCCAGAGATTTTCTTAGAAAAAGGATTTACTCGAAAAGCACTTGAGCTATAAATTTAATACAGAGATACTTTGTGAGTATGTGAAAATGAGTATTGAAGAAGATATGGTTGTGGTTGTATAATCGTTCCAAACCAAAATGACTTTAACACAGACACGAGAAGATATCGAAAGCAGCTACAATAATATGATTTATCAGATTTGCAAACAAATGTCTGAGTTCCAAGAGAGGGACAGTGTCTGGTCTCTTGTAAGGATTTATCACCTGGAGATCAACATCAACCAATACCGGCCACTGAAGGGATCTTCATATATACCTCTACCAAAGGCTCTGCAAAATAAGCATGCGTGCGTTAACGTCAATAATAACGACGCACATTTCTTCAATTGGTCCATAATATCGGCCATGTATCCTGTAAATAAGAATGCAGATGGAGCTTCCAGCTATCATATAGAAAACATTGAAGCTGAGAACATAATTCTGCAAAATGGAGTGGTGTTGAACTTTGCTGCATTGATGTTCCCGCTGCCTCTCACAGAAGTCTCCCGATTCGAGGATTTAAATTCAGACGTGAGTGTCAACGTGTTGGCTACGACGAGGAGGTCGGTGGCATCGTGGGACCCTATTACTCTACTTCGGTGGAGAAGTCCTCCCACATAAACCTTCTGCTGATTCAGGAGGAGGAGCGGTCCCACTATATATGGTGTTCACGCGAAAACCCCACAATCTCCCGTCGCTTTTCCCTTTGCGACAAATCCCCACGATAATCAATCAGCAACCCCGCTGAACACGGCTCGAGCGGACCCAATTCCGTCTCGTTCCGTTCTTTCTTTCTTTCACAGATAGATAGCGGCGTGGAGAAAGCTCTCTTCTTTGATCGACTTCATCACCGAGCGGACGAGACTCTAGTGATAAAAAAGTGTTATCCAGTGATAAAAAAGAAAGTGTTTTAAATCCAGTGAATTCAAACAAGGCGCAGAGAGACGCTTTTAAGTTTATTTTGCGGACATCAACTCCAACAGCGGAGCTCACCCCTCTACTTCCGGACACCGACTCCAACTCCAATTGATCGTCGACTCCAACCACGAAGCTCACCCCTGAACTACACCAAGTCAGAGTAACAACATCCAACTGATCGTTTAAGTAAGTACATTTAAACACTTTTTTACCCCACCCCCTTGATCCTTCGAGCCAGCCCACGCGCTCGAAAGTCACACAAACATATGGATAAAAAATATATCAAGGTAATTTAAATTTAACAAAAAGTCAACAGACCAACCACTGTCGCATGATTTTTTTATGCAACAGCTGCCTGCAGTACTCGCACAATGCGAGTACATTACAACGCCATCAAGAGGTCTGCAAGAAGGTGGTGACAGTGATGCCTAAGGAGGAGGAGGCATCACTTAGTTTTAACCATTTAGCATGTAAGTTAGATATACCATTTGTTATATATGCAGATTTTGAATGCATATTAACAAATGTAGATAGTAGTGTAGATAATAGAAATAACAAAAAGATGCATGTACCAATAGCTTTTAGTTATTATATAAACTGTAACTTTAATAATACTTTAAGTAAATTAGTAATTTATTTGGGGGAGGATGCTTCGAAGAAGTTTATTCATAGTTTAGTGAAGGATAGTTTAGATTTATTTAAAAATTATATTTTAAAAAAGGAACCCATGAACTTCTTAACACCTTTACAATTAAGGTTGCAAAATGAAAGTCCTTTATGTCTACTTGTGATCAGGATTTGGGCAGTGATAGAGTGGCAGATCATCACTGTCATTTAACTGGTGAATGTAGGGTACCGGCTCACAATAATTGCAACCTTAATTTTAAAGTACAGAAGGTGACATAACGTCATTCCATTAAACAAGGAATTATATGTTTCATTATCAAAAAAAATGCAGGTTAATGAATCAAATGTCATGGAACTTACATTCTTACCGTTTCATGGCATCAAGCTTGGACGAATTATGTCAAAATTTATCACCAAGTTATTTTTATACAGTTCGTCAAATGTTTTCACACGACGATGAATTTGTTGACGCGAAAAGGTGTATTGCCCTATGAATACATCGATTCCATTGGTCGCTTGAATAAAACATGTCTTCCTTCTAGAGGCCATTTTTTCAGTCATCTAACCAACAGGGAATGTTCGGAGAATGATTATGAACATGCTCTCAAGATTTGGAATACTTTTCATTGCCAAACTATTAATGATTACATGCTGCTATACCTTAAAACAGATATTTTCATTTTAACAGATGTTTTTGAAAATTTTAGAAAAATCTGTAAGGGTATTTATAAACTTGATCCCTGTCAGTATTACACTACGCCCGGATTGTCTTGGGATGCAATGCTGAAAAGTACTGGAATAGAACTGGATCTTTTGACTGAAATAGATATGTATATTTTCATTCCAAAACGTATAGGGGGCGGGAGTGTTCAATGTACAAAACGACATTCAAAGGCGAACAACAAATACATGGAGGATTTTGATAACCAAAAGCCTCATGTATTTGGACGCCAACAATTTATATGGTTGGGCAATGTCTGAGTATCTTCCAACTGGTGAATTCGAATCGATTGATGAAGTTGATAATTTCAACATCAACACGATTCTTTCAATTCCAGCGGATTCATCAGTATATATTCTAGAAGTTGATTTACTATATCCCGAAGATCTTCACGACACAACAGTGTATTAAAAATGGTCTACAATTAAATAAAGAACATATAATTCTTAAATTCAAACAGTCTCCATAGTTAAAGACATTTAAATACATATCTGATTAAAGATTGATTTAAATACATATCTGAGTTGTTTATACTCAGTTGTTTATTTCTTGGGGGACTGCGAACAGCGACTTAGCATACATTGGGATCGAACTGTGATTTAGCTTAAAAATGCTTACGGAAGCAGATTTGTCACTGAGTTATTAAATATGACAGTCTATCCAGAAGCGAAAAATAAAAATAAACATTTTCAAATATAATAAAATCAAATAAAACTGAACAATATGATTCTTGTAAATCTGGTCCAGCGAGCAGCAAAGACGTGCTGAGCTCGCGAGAGGAGGCTGCAGCAGGAGATTAAATAGTTTTATTTTGTGTTTGATTAAGTTTAATAAGTAATGAAGCAAATTAAGCTTAGTGGAGCAATAGTGGAGCAAACTTGAAAAATCAAGAGAGCGCGAGGAAAAATTGACGGAATCGTGCCTGAAAGCCTGTACACCAACTACGGGATTGGAGAAGCTGTCGATAAACCACACACCACGTAGTATAATCCGAGAATCCGAGAAGCAGATAAGTAGAATACATATTAAATTAAATTGAGCATGGTAGCGAAAGGCTACAGCAATTTTCAGCAATGGCAACTTTTATTTAATAAAACTGTTGGAAGAAGATGGAGAAGATTTTCGCTTGAACGTTCAGGTCGACTTTCCTCAATCGCAACGCCTACTCGAAGAAACATATTTTACAAATTGTCAAAAAGATTTTAATAAAAAATAAATAAATAAAATAATTTTATAAATATGTCGCCTTTTATTTATAGATCCTTGCATAAAATGATATCAATTTATTTATTCTGGTAATAGTTAAATTTATAGTGCAGCAAAGGCAGGTGTGTGGTCCATCCACAGTTTCACTAGAAGACCAGCAAGAATTTTCGATTTATTTTATCTCAATATCGAAAAATTTGCGATTTATTTTATCTCAATATCCAAATGATCTAATAGTCGCAATAGAAAGTCGACTATTAGATCTATTCGAAAGTCTAATAGCCGAAATATTCGAAATAGAAAGAATACAGAAGAATACTCTTCCTTCTTACAGTTACCCAATCAGTAGACTAATGATTAGCAACATTCGTAGAGCAGAGAGCATCAGATCCAGTAGCAACGACACAAGATGGAGCGTTTGCATTGAGAGGAGCAGAAGCAGTAACAGCAAAAGCAGGTGAATTATTAGAGCTTGATAAGCAGACGCATTAGCAGCACCAGCAGTAGAAAGAGATAGGACCGTGACCATTCAACAACGAAGTTGTACGTGTCGATGACGTCATTGAGATCATTCAATATATTACATAAATTAGAAATCTTTGCTAGTAAATCAGACGAAGTTAGACAATTATCGCAATTAAAACTCAACTTAGGAAAACGCAACATAACTAATAATATATTTTCATTGTCAACTTTAGCGCAAAGACGATGAAAAGTGTTGTTACAAGTCTTGCACGTAATTTCACTAGGGTTTAATAAATCCTTTAAGCATTGAGCACAGTTCAGAGGAGACGAAATACTTGAACAATGTTATCGCAACGGCGATCACTAACTGACTGACCAAGTATTTGCGAGTTAAGTTAATTTATTTATAAAACAAAATAGTAATTAGTAATTAATAATTAGCAATTAATATATCGTATAAGTATAATTACAATAATAATAATAATATCGATGTTGATGTGCCTGTTAACGCCAACTGCCGCTCGCCGGAGGTGCTCCCTCATCGATCGGTAGGGTGTCAGGAGTGAGAACTGTCGTTCTCTCTCTTGCCAGCCTGCCGGTCATGAGATGCGCCTCTCTCGTGAGAGTAAGCTCGACTGCGGGCTCTCCCCTCGGCAGCGGGCGCATATTGACCGGCTTCCAGCGATCGTCGCTGGACCCAGGCTGCCACTTCCGTACGAGACTGGCAGCGAAGGAGTTGAATTTGTGAAATAAACACAAGCGTGTAAAGAGTGAAATAAAACAAAAAACTATTGTACATTCAAAGAAATAATAAAACATTGAATTTGTGATCAATTTTGAAATAAACAGTGCCATTAACTCGAAACTTTCTGGCAGCAAGAAATTAAAGAAATGTACAGAGTAAATATAGTTAATGTTATACCAATTGTTATATCCAGCACTACACCTGTGCTGGATATAAATATAAAACCCTATAAACTTAATTACGAGTTTGAAAATTGACTGTTACCGCCAACTGTCGCTCGCCAGAGGTGCTCCCTCATCGTTCGGTAGGGTGTCAGGAGTGAGAACTGCAGTTCTCTCTCTTGTCAGCCTCCGGTCATGAGATGCGCCTCTCTCTCGAGAGTAAGCGGGCTGCTGGCTCTCCCCGCGACGACTGGCGCTGTTGCTCTGGCTTCCAGCGATCGCGGCTGGACCCGTTGCACTTACTTAACGAGTAGAGTTTGTGAAAGGAGGTTGCTTTCTATCATTACGGTGTACGCTAGTTTTCTCTTATTGTACTTTACATTACTGGTGGGAGAACCATTGTTCTCTCCGGTGTGGGGTCAGTGCGGTTGCATGGAGTAACGACGCCTTCCCATAGTCTAGGTGGTTGGTCTGTGAAATTCCGGCTGTCTCCTTGCTCGTATGGAATCATACTTGAGCGGAGAGCCACATACTATGCTATGGTGTAACGCTTAGTGAAAAAGTGGACTTCATTGATTTCACGGAAAGGTGTGCAGAGCGCCACGTCGTTTATGGCGTGGAGAGCCAGACACACTGATTCCGGAGTGAGCATGGAAGTGCCGATTCAGCAACCTCCTAGAGGTTCCCGTTGGAAACAAGAACACACATACCTTATGTGTGTCCAGGTATAAAAAAAGGTGTTATATCGTGGGCTCGAACTTGCCAAATTTAACATGCCATATAGACGGTTCGATCACGTACACATGTATCTCGTTGTCATGCTATCACATCAAGGATATCGCTGCTGCCTCACAATGATCGACCGTTTCTCCAGATGGCCAGAGGCCATTAAAAGACATCTCTGCTAACACGGTTGCAACAGCTTTTTGGTCAAACTGGATCGCCCGGTTTGGTTGCACAAAAAAAAATTACCACTGATCAAGGATCTCAATTTCAGCGTTATTTGTAGCACTGACAAATTTGGTAGACGCAAAACGCTGCCGCATTACAGCTTATCACCCACAGAGCAACGGAATGAAAGAGCGTTGGCATCACTCATTTAAAGCAGCGCTAATGTGTCACGCCGGACACTCCATGGACAGAGTTACTACCAACAGTCTTATTAGGACTTAGAACGTGTTTGTTCACGCGAAAAAACCCACCGTCTCCCGTCGCTTGTCCCGTGGCGACAAATCCCACACAAATCCATCAGCAACCCCGCTGAACACGGCTCGAGCGGACCCCATTCCGTCTCGTTCCGTTCTCGCTTTCTTCTCGTTCACAGGTAGATGGCGGTGGTTCCGGGAGGAACCCCGGCTTCATTCTCTTTCCAAGTGTCGACGACTACGAACACGCGCAGTGAAACCTAAAACAAGTGCACCAAATCCAACGCATCAACCCCATCCCAAGTGGACTCGAAATTCATCTATCGGGAGAGAAACGCGCAGCCGCCAACCAACGAAGCCAAACAAGTGAGTAGCTTTATTATCTTTATTCCCCCTCCCATCTTGGATCTTCGAGCCATCCCACGCGCTCGGAGATCGACAGAAACAGTGTTTTAAAGGGAAAACAAAAGCTTCAGTAGCAGAGATTCGCCTTCCGAATGAATTTTTTACCGACGAAGAGGTGAAAGCAGATCCACGAATTTTTATTCAAAAGTTCAGAGACACACGTGATTGTTAAGACCTACGCCAGTGGCACACCAAATAAAAAAAGCATGTATTTTAGAAAATCTTTACGAATGTACTGATCCGAACTGTTGCCGTGAAAGAACCCTTGGAGCGACCATAAAAAAAAACGCGTTTTCAGCTTGAAGATCGGCGATAAAGAGGTGAATGTCTCAGTTGATAGACTTGAGCCTGCTTTTATGGTTAAAGAATATTCGAGTGTAGAGAGAGAGAGAGAGCTGAAAAACCTTATCAAACTTATGAACGGAAGAGATAACCTTCGCTCGAAATTTCGATTTCGTCACTGGAGGGGGAGTAGATGTGGCAGCACTGATGGAAAATAATCTACCATAAAATACAATAATTCTGTATCTACATGAAATACAATAATTTTGAGTTTCGCTAATGTACTATTGCTTCATTGTTGTCATTGTGAAGGTTCTCCATTCAGAATTATTGAGTTATTCAGTGTATAAAGACCTCAATGATGGAACGCTCCAAGTTGCATTTTCGACACTCATTACTTTTTTGTTTGATTTGAAGAAATCTGCTGCCGAAGCCCATCAGACACTTTTAGAAAATTATGGTGATGCTGCTCCGTCATATTCCAATTGTCAGTTTAATTTCAACGATTAAAATTAAAATATTAGCCGGAGCTATTGTAGAGCCACTTGTTGTCTTGATTTTCTCGAAGTGTTTTAGGAGATCAATTTGGATTTTAATATCTACTTTTTACTAGATCTGCATAGTTAGGTAAACCTAGCGAACATATAAAAAGTGAAACTGATAAGTTTAGAGCGTATTTCTGCAAAAGTTGTTTGCAGTATTCGCATAATGTGAGCACATTGGAACGAGACAGGGAGGTCTGCAAGGATGTGATGACGGTGATGCGGAAGGAGGAAGAGGCATCACTTAGTTTCAGTCATTTAGAGTTATGAAGAGATGAATCCATTTCTTTTTAGAAATAACTTCCAGTTCATTATAATGGCTTTGTGCAACAACAATGTGGCGCTTTTTTGCACTCTTCCTTCTTACAGGGTCCAAATCAGTAGACTGCTGATTAGCAACATTTGTAGAGCAGAGAGCCTCAGATGCAGTAGCAACAACACAAGATGGAGCGTTAGCATTGAGAGGAGCAGAAGCAGTAACAGCAACAGCAGGTGAGCTGATTAGAGCTGAGAGCAGTAGCAGCACCAGCGGCAAAAAAGAGTTAGGAGCGTGATCCTCCAACCCCAAATTTTGTACGTGTCGTTGATATAATTTCCTCGGCGATAATGTACCGAGAAATCGTACTGTTGAAGTTCCAGCGCCCAGTACGCCAGGCGAAGTTAGACAATTATCTTGAACGGAGTGCACGCGCCAACCAACCGTCTTCTTCTAAAAAGTGAACATAAGTGAAGTGCCAGCCAACCATCATCTCTACCAAACGAGCAACGAAGCTCACCCATCCAGGACGAAACCAAATAGCGACGAAGCTCACCCCTCTATTTCTGGACGCCGAGGACTCCACGCCAAGCGATCGTTAAGTGAGTACCTCTGCTTGCTTTTTTACCCCACCCATCTTGATCCTTCGAGCCATCCCACGCGCTCGAGGGTCAAAGAAACATTTTGGTCCTTCGAGCCGGATTACCACGAGCTCGGAGACCACCCCCAACCTCTTGACTCTTCGAGCCATCCCACGCGCTCGAAGATCAGAGAAACAATAGTAATTAGTAATTAATAATTAGTAATTAACAGTTAATGAAATAGTTGTTATAATTACAATAGTTGTTGTGTTTTATATACCAAGGTTTGATTATAAATCTAACCAACATCTTATCTTTTCTATCTATTAAGTTGGCAACACCGTTTTTGTTTGTTAAGTTGGCAAAAGTTTTGTTCTAAATAAGATACAAGAAAAATACTTATTCTTCGTTTTCTGTTTCCGTCATGAACACTCTTTCATGAACATCTGGGAAATTAATAAATAAAACTAAAACTACGATAACAATATTATTTATTTTCAGAAACCCTGCTGAAAACCCCGCGAACGGACCCGATTCCGTCTCGTTGCGGTCTCTTGTCTTTTTCACTTACGGATGGGGGTGGTTCCGGTGTGGAGTGAACATGCATTCTTATAAGTCACCTCAACTAGTGTGAACGTGCCAACCATTTTGCCCCTTCTTTTTTCTACATTGGACCCTGCGTGGCGTTAAGGAAGATCTATATTCTGCAACGACTTGAAACATCATTCGCCAATTCAGCCTCGATTTGGTAAGTACCTTTGACTTTTCAAACCCCGCAAATATATAAGGATAAGCTCCTTATAAAATATCTAGATATATAAATAGATATATTGACCCCCACAACCCAACCCTTCGAGCCATCTCACGAGCACGAAGGTCACGGGAACATTTTTTGGTCCCTCAAGCCGGATCACCACGAGCTCGGAGACCACCCCAACATTACACATATATACGTTTCTTTTATAATACATTTCTTTTTATATAGTTATTTTAAAATAATATTAAATATTAATACAGTAAGAATATTTTCTTCATTATTTACCCATAGTATTTTTTTACAGCATGAATAACTTCAACCACAACAACAACAACAACATCACCACCGTCACCAACAGCGGCAGCAGCAACAACATTAACAACATTATTTGTTGTTGATGTATATTATTTATAATATGCATAATATAATAACAGTAATTAGTAATTAAATAGTAATATAGGTATAATTGTAATATTGATAATAATAATAATAGTAATTGTTTACGCCAAACTGCTGTCCGCCGCAGTTAGCAACGGCAACTCTCGCCTCTCCCAACCTCTTTGGCATGCGGTGAGATCTGCCGCCGCTTTCTCTCGCTTCTGAGCGAAAGCGGCTCTTCTGCATCTCAGCAGAAGGGCAAGCAGCTCACCATGCCATGCTAATTTGGTCTCTCTCTCCCGCGGTTCGGTACCTGGTGAGTTCTTCCACCGCTTTCTCTCACTCTCGGAGTGAAAGCGGCTCTTCTGCATCTCAACAGAAGAGCAAGCAGCTCATCATTGGTTCCCGGAAGCGGCGGACCGACATTCTTCTGTGATCTGTGAACATAAGCACACGTCTTGCCCAAGTGAAAAACAATTGCAAAGTGATAGTATAGTATTTTGAACACAGTGCTTCTTTACAACTTCATCGCTTCTTTACAACTTCATCGCTTCTCTACAACTTCATCGCTTGTCTACGAATCATCGATCATCCCAGATCATCTTGATCCTAACGATGACGGCGCCGTCCATTCTTTTATCAATATCATCCACATTTTAAGAAGAATCAAACCGGTAAGTCTCACGCTTCATTCTCATTAACAAATCACGCACTACCGCGTGAACAAATATATTCCCTTAATTTACAGCATGAATAACTTCAACCACAACAACAACAACATCACCACCGTCACCAACAGCAGCAGCAGCAACAACATCAGCAACATTGCCGCGACCGTCGCCACCATCAACAGCAATAAAATGAAGGGATTCGTGTGTGATGAATGTGGACAGTGGTTCACAAAAAACTGCAGCCTAAAACTAGTGTTCACGCGAAAACCCCACCGTCTCCCGTCGCTTTTCCCTTGGCGACAAACCCCACACAAATCAATCAGCAACCCCGCTGAACACGGCTCGAGCGGACCCCATTCCGTCTCGTTCCGTTCTCTTTTCTTCTCTTTCACAGATAGATGGCGGTGGTTCCGGTAGGAACCATTCTTCATTCTTTCAAGTGACGGAGGAGTAAGTGCACGCTGAGTGAAAACATATCGTGAACCAGAGAAAGTGCCCGCTGAGTGAAAACCGAAACCAGTGAACCAGATCAAAAGCATCAACCCCCATCCCATAGAATGATCCATAGAATCAGCTTTCAATGAATTGAAACGCTGATGTATGAAAATTATGAAGAGCTTCTAGCTATCTAATAAATAACATTGAAGCTGAGGAGATTTTATTGGAAAATGGAGTGGTGTTGGACTTTGGTGCATTGACGTTCCCGTTGTCTCTTGCAGAACTCTCGCGCTTCGAAGAACACAACACAAATATAAGTGTCAACGTGTTTGGCTACGACGAGGAGGTCGTTGGCATCGTGGGACCCTAATACTGCACTAAAATGGAGAAGGTCGCCCACATCAACATCAAGCTCCTCCTGATTTAGAAGGAGGAGCGGTCCCACTACGTGTGGATTAAAAATATTTCAAGGTAATTTAAATTAAACTAAGGATTAGAAATTTTCATAATTTTGTATTTTCCCTCTTTTCTTTTCAGATTGATAAAATCTCAGCAGACCAACCTTTTACTTCTTGGGAAAGTCGAGGAAGGTGCTTAGAAGCTCGTGATCTAATTGCCAAGCCAAATTTTCAAAATAGAAGATTTGTTACCGACTTTTCTGAAAGCATGGTCGCTATTCAATTGACTCGGGGTCATGTAGATTACAACAAACCTGTGTATTTATTGTATTTTGGCGGGAGTAACTATGACTCTCTTCGGTGCGATCAACGTATTCTCGGAGAGGCACGGGGGCGCGCGGAAAGGTGATGTTATGTTGGTGGGACTGATTCCGGGCTTGCCCGGTGCGGTCAACCGTGGGCTCGTGAGGGTCACGGAGGGCGTCGCGGAAAGGTCACATTAACCTCTGGCATCACTGATTCCGAAGAGATCATAGATGTGCCAAAGCATCAACCTCCTAGTGGTTCCCGCCGGTAACAGCTTTTGCTGGCTAATGGTGTATGGCTTAAGGGTCTTGGGGGCTACCACCCCCCTCGACCCTAAAATCAGTTGGTATAAATGACAATAATAGCCTCGGATATAATAATTCTACTGCGGGAGAGTCCACAGACCCTCCTGCGCCAACTGACACGGGGCTAGGTGAGCAGGCACCTGGCCCACGCAATAACCGTGCAGCAAATAATCTATCTGTTTCGCCCGACGATTCCAACCAGGCTGGTTTCAGATGTCGGGCGCCTTTATGTGGAAGAGTTTTCGGTACTCTGATTGGCAGAGGAGTTCATGAGCAGAGGAAGCACAAGGACTGGCGGGATGAAGGCCTCGCGCAGATCCAAGCTGTGAAGGCCAGCTGGTCGGAAGAGGAGCGCTCTCTCCTTGCGAGACAGGAGGCTCGACTCAGGTTGATGGGTGTTAAAAACATCAACCTTGAGCTCGCCAAAACCTTCACGAGCCGTTCTGTTGAAGCGATCAAGGGCCAACGGAAGAAAACAGATTACAAAAGTTTGGTTGAGAGGTATATGCAAGAGTCGTCAGTCAGTGAGGTTAACGTTACTGCTGGCGCTGCACGGGTGGCAGATGTGGGAAATGCGGGCGGAGATTCGGTAGGAAGGGCCGACTTCGATGCTCGCATTGTGGAGTTCATCAGCCGCCTGGGGCCTTGGGAAAATGATAGCCCCAGTGCCTCTCAGCTAAACAGTATAACCATGAATATTTCCGTTTGGTCCCGGGAGAGAGTCCTCGAGCATCTGACTATTTACCTCTTGGAGAATGTACCGTCCGCTGGGCGAGGAGTCACTGAAAGATCGAGAGTGGTGTCTGAAACTGTCCTGTCCAGAAGGAAAGAAAGGCGGAGGCACTATAGGAGAGTTCAAACGTCCTACAAAAAGAACCCCTGTAAGTGTCTCAAAGCGCTCATTGATGAGGTTAGAGCAGGTCCACATGTGGACAAGAGCGCAATGATTCCTTTCTGGACGGCGGTTATGACGAAAGGAGGCATAAGCTCACCTGGAGCGAGCGAGATGTCTGCTTTGGGTGATGACCTTTGGGCGCCTGTTACCCTTGAAGAGATTATTAAAGCTTTACCGAGGAAGTCAACTTCTCCCGGTCCGGATGGTGTCAAAGCAGGGCAACTGAGGGCTATGCCCAAGGAAGCCCTGCTGATAATATATTATCTACTGTTGTACTGTGGACGACTACCAGAATATCTTCTGGAGTCGAAAACAGTACTAATTCCCAAAAAGAATGGGGCCACCGAACCGGGTGATTTCCGCCCAATCACTGTTTCCTCGGTATTTGCACGAACATTTAGCAAGGTGTTAGCAGGTCGTCTGGGGCGTTTCCTAAGGCTAGACAAAAGGCAAAAAGCGTTCGTTCCGGTGGACGGTTGCGCCGAAAACATTTTCGATCTCGACCTCATTCTCCGCTATCATAGGCAAATGTTCAGGCCGGTATATATTGCATCATTGGATGTGGCGAAAGCATTTGACTCGGTCACCCACAACACCATAAAGGATATCCTTGTGGGGGCGGGGGTACCGGGTCCCATGGTGCGGTATATTTCAGGCCTGTATGACAGGAGTTGGACGCGACTGACATGCTGCGGTTGGACTTCAGACCCCATCCACCCTACCTGTGGTGTTAAACAGGGTGACCCCTTGTCACCCATAATATTTAACATGGTAATGGACGGCCTTCTAAAGAAGCTGCCACAGGAGGTTGGGGTCCAGATAGGCGAAAGGCGGTTCAGTGCGTTGGCGTTCGCTGACGACCTGATACTAGTGGCGTCTACACGAGAAGGCCTGGAGATGCTATTAGATTGTGCCGGAACCTATCTGGGCCAATGTGGTCTGAATATCAATGCCAACAAATCCTTTACCGTGGCGGTCAGGAATGTCCCTCATGTCAAAAAGTCATTTGTCGATAGAAGGGTGGTATTCAGATGTGCCGGCCGTGAGCTGCCATCCTTAAAAAGAACCGATGAGTGGAAATACCTGGGCATCCCGTACACTCCTGAAGGTCGTGCATGCGGCGACGAAGAGGGTAAGCTACGCTTGGCAATTGAAAAGCTTACCAAGGCACCCTTGAAACCGCAACAGCGAATATTCGGGCTGAGGGTGGTTGTTCTTCCGAGGTTGTACCATGTACTTACCTTGGGGGGCACCACTCTCAGCAAACTGAAACGCATGGATTCGCTTGTTAGGGGTGCCGTCAGGAAGTGGATGAACCTGCCAGGTGATGTGGTCAACGCTTACATACATGCATCGGTGAGTGATGGCGGTCTCTCAATCCCTTCTCTGAGGTGGCTAATGCCGCTCCACAGAAGGAGGCGATTGGAGACTTACATAACGAAGAACAACGCATGTGTGTATCTCAACACTGAGCTGCAACAGGCTAAGAGGAGGCTCGTTGAGAACGGCGTTGATCACAGCACTGGGATAACGGTGGAAAGGAGATGGGCCAGGTTGCTCTACGAATCGGCGGATGGTTGGGCCTTGAGAGAATCCTCTAAGGTTACTGCACAAAACTCGTGGCTCACTGATGGGAGTCGACTGCTCTCTCGCAAAGACTTCCTCATGGCTAACAAATTCCGTATTAATGCGCTTCCGACAATAGGCACTGCCGATAGGCACTGTAGAGCTGGATGTGGAGAGGTCGAGACGCTTAACCACGTGGTGCAGAAATGCCACCGAACACACGGCGCTCGCATCAAAAGGCATGATGCTGTGGTCAAGTACATAAAGCGAGCATTTGAGACCAAGTACGATACCGTTGAGGTTGAACCGAGGTTCAGGACACCCGACGGTATGCGTAAGCCGGACCTCCTCGCAATTAAAGAAGGCTCTGCAGTGTTGGTTGACGCTCAGATCGTCGGCGAGTCTGTGGACTTGAAAGAGGCGCATATGGGTAAAATAGCCAAATACGAGAACCTTAGAGGACAGATCTTAAGCAGTAGAGGTGTGCGTGAACTCAGACTTTCGTCAGTAACCTTGAACTCCCGCGGAATCTGGAGTGTCGACTCAGCTGAGTTTCTCTTGGCTGAGGGAATACTCAGAAGAAATGAACTCCGGGTGATCTCTACCCGTGTGCTGATTGGGGGGCTGAACGCCTTCCACATATTTAATAAATCCACTGGTGTGCTGCATAGGAGAGGCGTGGGCTAGGTGGTGGCTAGCTGACCCCCTAAGGCTTGATGGTGCTGCCTGCCAAAACAACTCAGGCATAATACAAGGAGGTGGTTTTTTGTGGGTAGTCCATTATTGGGAGTCCCACACTACCGGCCCTAAAATAGTCTTTAAACATCTTCGGCCGGTGTGCGTAAATGCATTTTCCACCTCCTTGCCAAAAAAAAAAAAAAAAAAAAAAAAAAAAAAAAAAATTTTGTAGTACTAGAGTTATCAAAGTGGAAGACGTATGATTTTAAATTGAAATGCGATTTAAAATTTGATACATCGCAATATTCACTGTTAACGCAAACTGCCGCTCGCCAGAGGTGCTCCCTCATCGATCGGTAGGGTGTCAGGAGTGAGCACTGCAGTCTCTCTCTTGTCAGCCTGCCGGTCATGAGATGCACCTCTCTCGTGAGAGTAAGCTCGGCTGGGGGCTCTCTCCGCGGCAACTGGCGCAAATTGACCGGCCTCCAGCGATCGTCGCTGGACCCACACAAGTCACTTGCTGATTATCCTTTGACGCGTGCAGAGTGCACCCTTTTATGGTACTTCAAGAATTGAAATATTAAATACATTTTGGACAAATAAAATAAATATAAATTGTGTAACCCATGGAACATTTGTGAATTTGGAAATAAATAAATAAATTTGTGATTGTGAACAAAACATTCACCAAATAATTCTTTCAACATACCGCGTAAAAATTGCAAAGAAGAATGAAGATAAAAATAAAGGGAGGATCTTGAAGAAATTTTTTGGTCTTAGATCTAAAATGTATTCCTATAGTGCATACATTTTAAATTGTGTGAAAATTTAAATAAAGTGAAAATTTTAGTGAGACGAAAAAGCTAAAGGTGTTAAGAAGTCAGTTTTAGATAGTTTAAGTAATTATAAGGACTGTTTATTAAATAAGAGAATAATTTATGGTGATATGTATATATAGGGTCCGCCATCTAACGTTTTTTTTTTCAACTAGTGCTTATTTCGTGAATGGTAACACTTAGCTCATGTCTGATTTGACAGATAATTAGTTTTATCCTTCCGCTGAACGAATATGGTTGTGTATACGCTTGAACAACGCTGGAAAATATTGCAACATTACTTTGAAAATCATGGTAATGTTGCAGAATGTGTGCGAAAATTGCGTACGGATTTTGGAAGAAGAGAAGCACCGTCAGCTTCGTATGTTCGTTATCTTGTGAAAAAAGTGAAAGAAACTGGCATCATCATCGATAAACCAAAGCGTGAAAAGCCAAAAACAGTGCGTACACCCGAGAATATTGCTGCTGCGGCAGAAAGTGTGCGTGAAGCGCCATCAACATCAATTCACCGTCGTTCTCAACAATTGAACATTTCGGAGACATCATTGAGACGAATTTTGCATAAAGACCTTGGTATGACGCCATACAAAGTCCAATTAGTTCAGGAGTTGAAGCCAACTGACCATCCAATGCGTTTTCGCTTCGCTAAGTGGGCCTGCGATCGACTTACAGAAGATGCCGATTTTGCCAAAAAAATCATCTTTTCAGATGAAGCTCATTTTCATCTTGGCGGGTATGTAAACAAGCAAAATTGTCGCATTTGGGGCACAGAAAACCCGCACGCATACATTGAAAAGCCGGTGCACCCAAAACGAGTCACTGTTTGGTGCGGATTTTGGTCCAGAGGCATAATTGGGCCATTTTTCTTCGAAAATGAGCAAGGAGTGGCCGTTACAGTCAATGGCGATCGTTATCGGGCCATGTTGAACGAATTTTTGTTCACAAAAATTGAAGAGGAGGATATTGGCAACATTTGGTTTCAACAGGACGGCGCTACGTGCCACACAGCCGAAGCTACACTCGATGTTTTGCGCCCTGTTTTTGAAGATCGCATTATCAGCCGCAGAGCTGATGTCGTTTGGCCACCTCGAAGCTGCGATTTGACACCGTTGGACTATTATTTGTGGGGTGCCGTCAAAGATAAGTGTTACGCCGACAAGTTAGAGACAATTGACGCTTTAAAGGACAATATTCGTGAAGCCATTGGTGAAATACAGCTGCACACAATCGATAATGTGCTTAAAAATTGGACCGATCGTGTAGGCTACTGCATGGCCAGCCGAGGCAGCCATTTGAATGAAATTATTTTCCATTATTAACCGGAAGGGTTGTACATTCAAATAAAAAAAGAAATTTGAGAAAATATTCAGTAGTTTTTTTTTATAGCATTTTCAAAAAAAAAAAAGTTATTTGGCGGACCCTATACAATATTTAGGAGCAAAATTCACAGAAAAAAAATACAGAAAAAATCCATAAGGTCGCTTTAAGTTATAATGATGATAAGCGTTATATAAGAATAAATAAGGTTTTATTAGGAAAGATAATGTAAATACGTATGCCTGGAGGCATTATAGAATAGATTTAGAATGGAATTGGATAGAGATGATGTGTTCGAAATTTAAATTTTTTTTATTGCCACAAAAGAAGTGACAATTTATTAAATGTTCACGCGAAAACCCCACCGTCTCCCGTCGCTATTCCCTTTGCGACAAAACCCCACGAAAATCAATCAGCAACCCCGCTGAACACGGCTCGAGCGGACCCCATTCCGTCTCGTTCCGTTCTTCTCTTTTCTCTTTCACAGATAGATGGCGGTGGTTCCGGAAAAAACCAATCGTTCTTATTCTTAGTGATCGTGAAGGAAGTGCACGCGCCAACCATCGTTTTCTTACCAGTGATCTAAAAGGAAGTGCACGCGCCAACCAACCGACCATACAAAGTGAACGTAAGCGAAGTGCACGCGCCAACCATCGTCTACAAAGTGAACCAATCAACGCTACATCCCAGTCAACCAGAACAAATAGCGACGAAGCTCACCCCAAATAATTCTGGACGCCGACGACTCCACACCAAGCGAGCATTAAGTGAGTACCTCTGCTTGCTTTTTTACACCACCCATCTTGGTCCTTCGAGCCATCCCACGCGCTCGAGGGTCAAAGAAACATTTGGTCCTTCGAGCCGGATAACCACGAGCTCGGAGACCACCCCCAACCTCTTGACTCTTCGAGCCATCCCACGCGCTCGAAGATCAGAGAAACATTAAATATATATACATATATTGCGGCCCTTTTTACCCAACCCTTTCTTGGTCCTTCGAGCCGGTTTCCCTCCCGAGCTCGGAGATCAAACAAACATTTTGGTCCTCCGGGCCGGATCACCACGAGCTCGCAGACCAACCAGACAGATGTCAATGAAGATTTTTCACTCTTTGATGTTGGTGTACTTAAAAGCCTTGTGACCTTCATTAACACATTTTCATCATAATTACGTTTGTGAGAACTAGTATGCCTAAAATGTTTTAGACTTGTAGATCTGCTTCGTTGTAATTTAATGGTGCCTTGTGGAATAATAATTGCAAGAGACCGTGTGTAAGATAAGATTTGAAGAGGAGCCAAAGGGTTTGCCTGACATGAAGATTTTTGCCGTTTTGTATTTTGAAAGCACTGTTTCCGAATCTCCATTCACCCTTTGTTCCTCTATGAATGTTTGTTTTAATTTTTTAAGGTTTCAGCTAGTTTTTAAGGAACAGAAAAATTATAACCGAACAGTACTCAGTGTCTGCAAGTAAAAGTGAAAAGTGTGTGTGGAGAGTATGAGGTGGAGAGCTTAACGGACAAGATAGAAGAATATCTAAATAAATTTCAGCAATATCCATTGCAAGTTATTGCAAGAAAAATTACTTCAATATTGCTCTAGTGGTTTCGACTTTCTAGAATAGGTTTTGGAAGTGTTAATATTAAATAGTTAAAGAAAGTAACAAACTAAAAAATTTTTTTAATAAAGTATCTATTATTACTTTTTAAAACTATGTTTACTGTTTAGTTTATCAGTACTTAAATTATAAAGACATTTTAGACATAAGTGACCACAGTTGTATGAATTATAATCTAGATGTTTTGCGTAGTTGTAGCGTAGCCCTTCTCCCAAAGGGATCGTGATGGCTGACTGGCCCGTGATGGCTGACGGACGGGAGGGTGGTGAAAAGATCTGGTGAACAAGGTTAGAGTGATAGCTAGATGGACGGGAGGAGGGGCGAGAGGGTGGTGTAATGTTCTGGTGAACTGCAAGTGTTAAGGGAAAGATTGATGGTTGGGGGAGTGACGTGCTAATATCATAGTAGTTTGTGAAGAGAATATTTTGGACATTCTATTTATCTTCCGCGTGGCAATTTAAGTTCATTGACTGATATTTTGCCAAGCGTTAGAAGGGTCGTATATCACTTTGATCATGATTTTAATCTTCATCTGCTGGCATATATTGACCGGGCTACGCATTGTGATATAGTTGTACCTGACGCAAGCAGTAGCGCACTGGTGGGGATCAATTGTTTTATTGGGACTCTAGCAATAACGCAAAGGCAGCGACGACTTCTAAACAAAAATTCCAGCAATATTCAGCGAAATAATAAATTTATGATTTCATACCCTCATCAATGAACGAAATAAAACCGTTGACTTCTTTGTGAAAAAACTTTCATGATGCCATGAAACCGGCCAAAGATCAAATCTGGAGCATTCATTCGGATAATAATAAAAAGATGCATTCGGATAATAATAAATGCATTCTGATAATAATAATAAGAATAAAAATTTGGATTCTTTTAAAACTATTAAAGAAGGATATGCAACACGACCAACCTTAAAAGTTTTATTAAACCGTCAACTGAAGTTGGTAATGAAGGCGAGTTAATATGTTCTTACAATGTATCCCTTAATATTGCAAAAAGGGAAAATTCAACCACAGAAGATATTCAGGAAAAAAAACTTTGACCTTGACAAAGATTAAAATATCAATATTTATATAAGTTTTTCATCGGCTTACATTTGCTGGGATATGTAAGAATTTATATAGAGCATCGGAAGAAAATATAAGTGCTTTAATTATACAGTAAACGAAAGTAAGAAATATTGCATTCATCTGCTTACATTTCGTGGATTAGCAACTACACTGGAGATCCTTAGTTATACAGAACATGATTGAACATATAAAGATTTTTTAATCTCAATTTTACAAGGGTTCAGCTAGAGTATTAAAGGACTGAAATTTATAATCAGGCTTTATTCAGTATCTGAATATTGAAGTGTTCAACTCGCGTGCCTTGCGATAATATAAAATATTATCACTTCACTTGTGCCTTGCGGTAATATAAAATATATGATTTTTAACAAAAAGTAAAGTGTGAAATAATAGAATTAAAAAAGTGAAAGAAAGAGTAAGAGTAAAAAGATTTTAGAAAACTGAAAACTTTTGAAAAATTAAAAAGTGACCACAACAGTTAAAAAAGAAAAGTAATTAAATAAAAAAAGTGATAAACCTGGAAAACATTCGAAAAAATTAAACACTTAAAACAAAAAAGTGGTAAACTCTGTCACAAAGTTTTGTAGTGACGAAATCTAAACCTTAAAACAAAAAGTGAAAAATGTAGAAAAAATATTTGAAGAGAAAATGTTCAAAACATTAAAAAAGCGAAAACATTTTAAAAAGTGAACAAAAGAGTAAATGTAGAAAACATTTACAAGAAGAAATAAAAAAACTAAAATAAAAAATTTTTAAAAAGTGCACAGAAGAGTTTAGAAAAGTGAAGTATATATCATTATATAATCAGGATATAATAAAGTGTATGCATATAGTGTTGAAGATGTGCTGAGTTATCTCATTTGGTTTGGAAAAAGGGGAAGGGGAAGAACGTGAAGTGGCGATTCGGAGGGTTTTCGCATAAACGACTATAGGTATCAGCGGCTCGGCGGAAGTATGTATGTGTGAGTGAAAGAGGATTCAAATCTGGGTGGATCAAGAAGAGAGAAAAGAAAAACCCGGATTATTGTTGGTGACTCCTGATGTGGCATGGCGGGTTGAGAATCACGGCCGATGCAGATTGCCTAGCGGCGGCAACCATGCAAGATCAGCAGTCCTTAAGGAGTCTCAAAATACCATGGAATTATTTGTGAGGTAAAGAAATTTATAAAACAAATATAATAAAATATTTGTTAATAACAGTAATAATTAGTAATTAAATAGTAATATAGGTGTAATTATAATTGTAATATTGATAATAATAATAATAATAATTGTTCACGCGAAAACCCCACCGTCTCCCGTCGCTTTTCCCCTTGCGACAAAACCCCACGAAAATCAATCAGCAACCCCACTGAACACGGCTCGAGCGGACCCCATTCCGTCTCGTTCCGTTCTCTTTTTTTCTCTTTCACAGATAGATGGCGGTGGTTCCGCTAAGAACCAGCCTTATTCTTTTCCGTGATAGTGAAGTGAATGTACGCGCCAACCATCGTCTTCGTCAAAAAGTGATAGAAAGGAAGTGCACGCGCCAACCAACCGAACACATCAAAAACTACGCAGCTCACCCAACGAAGTCTGGACGCCGACGACTCCACACCCCGAGAACACCAAGTGAGTACCTTTGCTTGCTTTATTACCCCCCATCTTGGTCCTTCGAGCCATCCCACGCGCTCGAGGGTCAAAGAATCATTTGGTCCTTCGAGCCGGATAACCACGAGCTCGGAGACCACCCCCAACCTCTTGACTCTTCGAGCCATCCCACGCGCTCGGAGATCAGACAAACAATAATAATAATAGTAATAAAGATAATGATGGACTGCCTCACAACAGCTTCAAAAGTAGAGGACGCGGTACGCCTTGAGATCTCAAATGACTATAGCGGAGAGCTGAAAGTAGTGGTTTTTGCCGCAAATGCCCGAGAACAGCGCATGGTAGTCGTCGAGTTAGAACCATAGGTGTGTACAGGGCTAAAATCGAAGCCCTGGAGGACGGCCTACGCTGATTTACTGGCGGCCTCGTGATCTCTGGGGACTTTAATGCGCGAGCCATAGAGGGTGTTTACGCCAAACTGCTGTCCGCCGCAGTTAGCAACGGCAACCCTCGCCTCTCCCAACCTCTTTGGCATGCGGTGAGATCTGCCGCCGCTTTCTCTCGCTTCTGAGCGAAAGCGGCTCTTCTGCATCTCAGCAAAAGGGCAAGCAGCTCACCATGCCATGCTAATTTTGTCTCTCTCTCCCACGGTTCGGTACCTGGTGAGTTCTGCCACCGCTTTCTCTAAATCTCGGAGTGAAAGCGGCTCTTCTGCATCTCAGCAGAAGGGCAAGCAGCTCATCATTGGCTTCCGGAAGCGGCGGACCGACATTCTATTCGAAGAAGTGTAAGCAAGCACCCGTCTTGCACAAGTGACCAGTGAAAAGTAAGTGAAAAAAGTGAAACCCCACTGAACATCGTTGTTGCCGCTCCTCATCATCATCCAATCACATCATCCACGACGGCGCCGTCCATCCGAAGGAAGATACGTACTCCAGATTACCACAACTTGGAACTCCATCTCAATTACTAAAATTTCAAGAAAGCCGGTAAGTCATCTTCATTAGTCACAAAATCACGCATTCCCGCGTGAACATTTTTGGTCCTTTGAGCCGGATCTCGCCCGCACTCGGAGACCACCCCAACAGAGGGGTATGCCACAAACCAACATAAGAGGCCGGTTTTTATTAGAGATGGCAGCCCGGCTAGGACTAGTTGTCCTTAATGAAGGGTAACCTCGACATATCGCCGGCCCGGCTTTGGGTGCTCGATTCCAGACCTTACCTTGGTGTCGGAAACTGTGGCCGAAGGACAGTGAACTGGAGGGTTATGGAGGACCTTACAGGAAGCGATCGCCAGTACATAACCTTCCGGTTTATTGACGCAGGGCGAAAACAGGTACCTGTACGAGTACATCGACCACTCGGCTAGAACGCCGCCAGAATGGACGAGAACAAATTTGTTGCAAGCCTGATTGAAGGAGCTCGGCACATCCCAATGCTCTCGAGAAATGCCTGCGACGCAGGCGTAGTGGAAACCTTCGTGGAGTCTACCATGAATATGATTCGAGGCGCCTGCAATGCGTCCATGCCCCGCAGAGGCCGTGTAGAGGTAAGACGCAGGTGTACTGGTGGAATGACCAAATAGCCGAACTCCAGAGATTTTGCCACAAAATGCGCCGACTGGCGCAACGTGCAGCTGGACGAACACAGATGACGGAGAAGGTCGCAGCTTATAAAGCCGCTAAAAAGGCATTGGGCAAGGCTATCCGAGAAAGCAAGGTGCGCTGCAGAAAGGAGCTTTGGGACGGGGTAGAGCAGGACCCATGGGGTAAGGACTATAAGCTGGTGATGGGTTAGCTACGCTTGCCCGCACCAGACCTGGAACAGAGGAAGGTCCTGAGCATTATAGATGCCCTGTTCCCGACCCATCCCGATAGATCTAACGCTCGTACGATTTCTACCAGCAGAGGCCATCAAAGCAGTTGCCCGTAACCGCCCGGATCTCTTGCTTAACATGTACGTGTGTCTCAGGGCGGGTGTATTTCCAGCTTGTTGGAAAAAGGGCATGTTTTAGTGCGTGAAAGCGGCACATACCAGGGTTTGTAACGACAGCCCTGAGATGCGGTACGCATTTTTTCCTCCTCTCCAGCAAACAAAAAAATGATAATAATAATAAATAAATATATAATTATAAAAATATTTTTTTCCTTATTTTCACTCAAACATCTTTTCCGTAATATTTTCTTTCTCTGTGGTCTGTAGATTTGTATGTTTAATATATTCCCTTAATTTACAGCATCAAAGGCAAGAGCAGCACCAACATCAGCTGCAGCAGAAACAACAATATCAAATCAACAAAACCAACACCATCACCTTCATCAACACAAACTTAAGCAGCAATATCAACAAAACCAACAACATCAACACCTCCTCCACCGTCACCGCCACCACCACCGTCACCCCCACTACTACCATGGCTAACAACGGCACCCAACACCATTTCCAAATTTCCAGATTTCTATATATCTGATATATTGCATTCAATTACCATTTTTGTACTGTGCATCGAAGGTATCAGGCAACAGCATGAATAAATTTCTTATTAAATCTTGAATCTTTATAGTGAGTTTTGTTCTTTATTTTGTACAACGATAAGGATTATAAGCCTATCGCAAGCACAAATAAACAGTCTACTTACGGTTATGTAATGGAATCTTCCGATATATACACATATACGTATATATATATATAAAGATATTTTTACTATAAAATTTTTATTATACATAATATTTTTTTACAGCTTTACAGGATCGTAAGTTTTAATATTGTATATCTCTTAATTTACAGCATCAACAACACCACCACCGTCACCACCACTACTTCCATTACTACCAACGGCAACAGTAACAACAACAATTGCCGCCACCGTCACCACCATCACCAACAATATTCATAACAACAACATGAAAGGCTTCCTCTGTAATGAATGTGGACAGCGCTTCACCGAAAATCGCAGTCTTAAGCGTCATGTTGAGGGCAAACATGAGAAGCGGGTATTCGCGTGGAATGAATGCAAAGCGAAATTTACCCGACGCGATAGCCTTGGGAGACACAAAGTTTTAATACACCCTCAACCATCAACATCAGCAGTAGCATCATCAACATTACCAGCAGTATCATCATCAGCGGTAGCAGCATCTTTAACTCACCCTCAGCCACCAACTGTAGCAGCAGCAACATTAATACCAAGTGTGTTGTCCCAACTGCAATGAAAACCTTTTGCAGAAAGACTGGAACTATCACCTGAGCCAGTCTTCCACCAACAAATATAAGAAGAATTGTTGGACCCCAATAAATGAGCACCTCAAAGTCATTAAGTCGACCTTCAAAGAAAGGATTGAAACCTTTATTTATACAAACGATAATGAGGGTTTATTAATCCCAGAGATTTTCTTAGAAAAAGGCTAAGGTATCAATTTTGAGGGCTCTGGAAGATTTACTCGAAAAGCACTTGAGCTATAAATTTAATACAGAGATACTTTGTGAGTATGTGAAAATGAGTATTGAAGAAGATATACTTTGTGAGTATGTGAAAATGAGTATTGAAGAAGATATGGTTGTGGTTGTATAATCGTTCCAAACCAAAATGACTTTAATACAGACACGAGAAGATATCGAAAGCAGCTACAATAATATGATTTATCAGATTTGCAAACAAATGTCTGAGTTCCAAGAGAGGGACAGTGTCTGGTCTCTTGTAAGGATTTATCACCTGGAGATCAACATCAACCAATACCGGCCACTGAAGGGATCTTCATATATACCTCTACCAAAGGCTCTGCAAAATAAGCATGCGTGCGTTAACGTCAAAAATAACGACGCACATTTCTTCAATTGGTCCATAATATCGGCCATGTATCCTGTAAATAAGAATGCAGATGGAGCTTCCAGCTATCATATAGAAAACATTGAAGCTGAGAACATAATTCTGCAAAATGGAGTGGTGTTGAACTTTGCTGCATTGATGTTCCCGCTGCCTCTTACAGAAGTCTCCCGATTCGAGGATTTAAATTCAGACGTGAGTGTCAACATGTTTGGCTACGACGAGGAGGTCGGTGGCATCGTGGGACCCTATTACTCCACTTCGGTGGAGAAGTCCTCCCACATAAACCTCCTGCTGATTCAGGAGGAGGAGCGGTCCCACTATGCATGGATAAGAAATATATCAAGGTAATTTAAATTAAACTAATGACTAATAATTTTCAAAACACTAATTTTGTGTTTTCCCTCTTTTCTTTACAGATTAATCAAAAGTCAACAAACAAGCCACCGTCGCAAGATCGTCTTTTGCAACAGCTGCCTGCAGTACTCGCACAATGCGAGGGAGGAGGAGGAGGCATCACTTAGTTTTAAGAATTTAGAACGTAAATTAGATGTACCATTTGTTATATATGCAGATTTTGAATGCATATTAACAAATGTAGATAGTATTGTAGATGTAAGTTTAAATAGTAGTAATGTGCAGAAGCACATACCAGTAGCTTTTAGTTACTTCATAGTTTGTAAGTATAATAGTAATTTAAATAAGTTTGTTATATATTCGAGTGAGGATACCCCCACTAAATTTATTCAAAGTATGGTGGGGGATTGTAAAGATATTTTCAACAATTATTTGAGTGTCGTGAGGCCTATGACTCCCTTGGGTCCGGTAGAACTCAGACATCAGTCTGAGTACAATGTCTGCCACATTTGTGAACAGACACATATGCGTGGGGCCATCACTAAATAGAATTAGAAATGCAGCTAGATGTAGACGAAGATATTTTTAATAATTTAACCTATTAATAATTAAATTAAATTTTTAATAAAATATATTGTAATTTAAACAATTAATTTAATTTTATAAATAAATTTTTTGTTAATGTATATATATTGTAAATATAGACATTAAGTTGGATTTAAGAAATTTTATAAATAAAAAGTGTAAAAATGAAATTAAAAACATTTTCTTTTTTTATTTATTGATGGAATTTAGGAATTTTCTTAATAGCAGAGCAGTTTGAAGCGCACAACCGCCATTATGGGAATGGCACATCCTTTGTAGTAAGTATGTATCTCGAAGAGCTTCAAAGTTGCTGCACTCGAATTCTTCAACGTAAAATACGGGTTCGTCTAAAATTTCTTCAACCCATTTGGATTTTTCAGCTCCCTTAACGTACACGGGTATATTTTTAAAATTATGCTTCACGAAATATTTTACACTGCTAAAGTCGATGAAGCCATCATTCCATGTGAAACCATGGTGATTACGATTTAACCAGTGTACTTGTTTCTGAGACTGATGTGTTAATTTATCAAATCTATATGGTGACCTTATAATTAAATTCTGATACTCATTGTTTACGCCAAACTGCTGTTCGCCGCAGTTAGCAACGGCAACCCTCGCCTCGCCCAACCTCTTTGGCAAGCGGTGAGATCAGCCGCCGCTTTCTCTCGCTTCTGAGCGAAAGCGGCTCTTCAGGATCTCAGCAGAAGGGCAAGCAGCTCACCATGCCATGCTAATTTGGTCTCTCTCTCCCGCGGTTCGGTACCTAGTGAGTTCTGCCGCGGTACCTGGTGAGTATGCACTCTCGTGCATATATAACTTTACCAAATATCGGTTCGGCGTCGCACTTGGAATACCACACGGTTCCTTAGTTTTCCTCCCCTGGAATCTCAAGCCGGTGTGACCAAGTGCTAATCTCCACCAAACAAATCACAATTTTTAGCTGGATTTATGTGCACCCATCCCGTGGTGCACATCAAATCAATAAATTTTCTTATAAAATTAGAAAAAGTTATTTCTAAAAATACATATATATATATATATATATATATATATATATATATATATATATATATATATATATATATATATATATATATATATATATATATATATATATATATATATATATATATATATATATATATATATATATATATATATATATATATATGTTAACGCCAACTGCCGCTCGCCAGAGGTGCTTCCTCATCGATCGGTAGGGTGTCAGGAGTGAGCACTCCAGTCTCTCTCCTGTCAGCCTGCCGATCGTGAGGGGCGCCTCTCTCGTGAGCGTAAGCCCGGCTGCGGGCTCTCTCCGCGGCAACTGGCGCTGTTTGACCGGCCTCCAGCGATCATCGCTGGACCCACACGCTTCTTCTTGCCATTTAGCAGTGGACGCGAACACATCACTTCTTCCTTCCCAGACACTGACGCGTGTAGAAGTGGATGCAGTAATTGCCTTCAGTGTGAAGCAAAAGTGACAATTAAAATTAAGCGAAGATAAAGTATCAAAGAATAGTTTGAAGTGCGACTTAAGCAAAACATTGTACCAAGTAATAAATAAGTGAAATAAACATTGTGCGTGATTCTTAAAATAAACATTTGGTCCAAACGAGCCGGATTGCCGTCGCCCAGGAACCATCGTCACCGACGCCCGAACCATCGTCACCGACGCCCGTACCATCGTCACCGACGCCCGAATCATCGTCACCGACGCCTAAGCAAACAAGCGAAGTAAGAAACGGTAAGTTCACCGTTTTTAATTTAATTTGGCCACCGCTTTTGTGCGAATTTGTACGCAAGTCTACTTGCGAGTTTAAAAGTGCGTCTCGTGCACTAGCTAGTGAACACGGCGCACTTTGAAGCCGTGCCCGTCACTCTAGCCCCGTAGAGCCCTTCCGGCCATATACATTTTACATATATATATATATATATATATAAGGAACTGTCCTCCTTATATATATACATCCTTCATTTGACCGTCAAACCTTCGAGAATCATCAATTCGTGGGTAACGGTCCCCAAAAATAACGGCAGCACCAAAGTTGAAAATTTGTTGCTGACCGTCTTCGCAAGCATTGCTTGCGGCGAAGCCCATAATTTTTGCGCAAAAAATTTACCGCTTGTTTGTTACTAAGCCCCGCGCTCTCATAAAGAGTGTGAAAGCATTTCACACTTTCGCTTTCTTGTTCTGCGCTCGTCTAGCTTCTCGAAGAGCGAATTACTTGTGCGCTGAAGGCAAATCGAAAAACCACCACCTTTTTGCTGGCTGGTTTTTAGCGGGTACTTTTTTCTGCTGCTCGCGCTCTTCTGCTTGCGTTGATCAGTCATACAGCGTGCACACAGAACTCAAAAACCTGTTTTTTCTGTCTGCACTCTCCCAAGTGATAGCAGTGTAAGATTCACTATTAAACGGTGACCCAACGCGAAATCGAGAGAGCGAGACACCCGGTAGGCAGAAGTGTTCGCAGCGACTAGTCTCTTTGTAACTAGTTGCTAATTTAAGAGACAACGCGTGGTTAATTTTCGGCAGCAAGCTTTTCGAGCCCCAGCGCCATCGCATAGCGACCCGAAAACATTTTTGCGATTTGTTTTTGCGAATAAAATAGAAAGTTTTTCCGGAATTAGTTTTCGGAGCGTTTTATTTAATTTTCATTTTGATTTTGCGACCTCCTTCACCGCCCCTATTCGTAAACCAAACACACCATGGCGGCGCTCGCATCCTTCATTCGCCTGGCAGATGCGCTGATCGAGTTCGAGGTGGACTTCGAGAAGACACCCACCGCGGACCACACCGTTTACACCCTTGGGATTCAGCGGGAGGAAATACGATCACAGTGGCTGCTAATTAAAAGCGCCTATGAAAAGGTGCTTGCGGAGCTGGACTCGACGAAGCACCGAGGCAAAGAATTCGAAGGCGTGAAGGAGAAGCGGCGCCAATGCTATGCGGTATATCTGCGCTGCGCGGGAAAAATTGATCAGCTGATCGAAGCTGCCGTGTCCCCGCCAGTTGCCGCGACCCCGTCGCCGATGCCAGCCGAGATGCCCCAGTCAGGCTACAATATTAGCCTACCCCCTTGCGACACCCAAGCCTTCCACGGCGATTACCTCTCGTGGCCCTCTTTCAGGGATATGTTCACCGCCCTGTACATTCAGAACACCAGAATTGCGCCAGTCGAGAAGCTTTTCCACCTAAATCAAAAAACGACCGGCGAAGCTAAAGAAATCGTGCAGAAATCCCCTCTCACGAATGAAGGTTTTGCCCAAGCGTGGAAAAATTTGTCCGACAGGTACGAGAACAGACGCGTCCTCACCAACGCCCATCTAAAGAAGCTCTTCGGCCTGTGCCCCATCACGAAGGAAACCGGTGGTGCCATTAAGGACCTGCAACGCGAAATCAACAATATTCTCGCCGCACTCGCGCTACAAGGTGTCGATACCTCGCATTGGGACGCCATAATCGTTTTTTTGTGCTCCAGCAAGCTCCCAGAAGCAACGCTTTCCCTTTGGGAACAATCTCTCACGAACAAAACGGAGATCCCAACATGGACAGATCTGGATGCGTTTCTCACGCATCGCTTCCAGACCCTTGAAACGGTGCAAGATATTAAGTGCACACCCGCATCGAAGTCAACACAGCTCCCAGCTCCGACTCACTCAGCTCCAACCTCTAAACGCGTCCACACCTTCCAGTTGAAGGTGTCCCAAGAAAGCTGCCCTCTTTGCCAAAAGCAGCACAGGTTGAGATCCTGCGCTCAGTTTCTCAGCTTGCCCGTTCCACAGCGGCTGAATACCGTTCAGAAAAACCGCTTGTGCAGCAACTGCTTGGCCAGATCTCACTCCGTGAAAAACTGTCCAAGCAGATTTAATTGCATCAAATGTAATGGCAGGCATCACACCCTCTTGCATCGTGAGAACGCTCCAACCTCATCGAATGCTGTACCAGATTCGATCCCACGTGCCTCACATCAAGAGCGGCGGTTTGAAAACGCTACGCGTACTCAAGCCCCTGCCTATTCGAACTGCATTCCAAGTTCGACTCATCATGCTTTTCAGCAAGAAAGGCCGTATTCTTCGATGCGACCTCCCACGCATATACAGTCCACTCCTCCACCCACACAGCAACGAACTCAAGAGCAACGGTATGATAACGCTCCGCGTACTCAAGCCCCTGCCTATGCGAACTTCATTCCAGGTTCAACTCAACATGCTTCCCAGCAAGAAAGGCCGCATTCTTCGATGCGACCCCCCACGCAGATACAGTCCACTTCTCCCCCCGCGCAACAGCGAAATGCACAGGACAAGCATCAGGTGTGCTTCGCGAAAGCACCAAAACAGGTTTTGTTAGGGACTGCCATGGTAACAATACGCCACCACGGTACATGTTACATCGCGCGCGCCTTAATTGATCCTGGGTCCGAAGTGTCGTTCATCTCGGAACGCATTCAAAAGCTCTTAAAGCTCCCAGCGCGGCCAACTGCAGCCGTAGTTTCCGGTCTCAACGAGACCGTGTCAGCAAGAATATCAAGATCGTGCGACTTTCTCCTGAATTCGCCGCTTGATCCCAAATTCCAAATTCAGGTGACGGCGCTTGTGCTTTCACAAATAACCGGGCGCTTGCCCTCCCACTCGTTAGATAGGTCACTTCTCAGTGGCCTCCCGCAAGACATCGAGCTCGCAGATGTCAACTTCTCCATAAGCGAGCAGGTCGACGTCCTCATCGGAGCCGATTTGTACCCCGCAATCCTGCTGGACGGCATCCGCCGCCAAGTACTGGGCTCTCTCATGGCTCAGCAAACCGTGTTCGGTTGGATCCTGACCGGGCCGGTTCCCAATACCCAATCTGCCACGGCATCCATAAAAGTGGCTTACTTCAATGAAGTCTCCTTCGAACAACAGTTCGAACGTTTTTGGGAGGTGGAGGAACTTCCCAAAACTAGATGGCTATCCCCCTCCGACAAGTTTTGCGAAGAAAATTTCGTGAAAACAACGCGAAGACGCGATGACGGCCGCTATATCGTTTCATTGCCCTTTAAAATCGGCTTTACAGACACGCTCCGCCTAGGGACCTCGAGACACATTGCGCTCAAACAATACACGCGTCTGGAAGCCCGGTTAGGGAAAGACGAAGGCCTCAAGCACCAGTACGACACGGTGTTAAAGGAGTATGTCGATTTAGGCCACATGAGAGTAGTCACTCCCTCAGAGCCGCAAACACCTAGTAATCACTACTATTTGCCCCACCATGCCGTCATAAAGCCCGAAAGCACCTCGACGAAGGTAAGAGTCGTCTTTAACGCGTCCAGTCCAACCACCAGCGGACTCAGCCTCAATGATGTCATTCACACAGGCCCCGTGCTACAGACCGATTTGACTTTTCTAATTCTTCGGTGGCGCTTCTTCCGCTATGTCTTCAACGGAGACATTCAAAAAATGTATCGCCAAATACTGGTTGACCCAAAGCACACCCCTTATCAGCGCATTCTTTTCCGAGACCCGTACAAGTCCGAACTTACCGACTTCGAGCTTCAAACCGTAACGTTTGGAGTTAATTGCGCCCCGTTCCTGGCAATACGCACCCTTCTTCAATTGGCAGACGACGTGAAGCATCAGTTCCCGCTTGCCGCACACATTCTACAGCATTCCATGTACGTGGATGATGTGTTAGCAGGCACGCATGACCTGGTGACAGCTACCCAGACCCGCGACCAACTCATAGCGGCTCTCGACTCGGCAGGGTTTGCCCTTCGAAAATGGACTGCCAACCATAAAGGCATTCTGGCAGACTTACCGGCATCCCATCTGCTCCATTCAGATTTTCTGACGCTAGAAGATTCCAGCACCGCCAAAATGCTCGGAAGTCGCTGGAACGCGACCCAGGATGAGTTCTACTTCGATGTCCAAGCCATCGCCATCAAAGCTGCGTACACGAAACGAGAAATGTTGTCTGTGGTCGCCAAGCTGTTCGACCCAGCTGGGTGGCTGGCTCCGATCATCGTTGCAGCAAAGATTTTGATTCAGCAAGTCTGGTTGGACAAAATCGACTGGGATGACACGCTGCCTCAGGTAACTCATGCTAACTGGTTGAGTTTTCTCCAGAACCACCAGCACATCAGCGCCATCCGCATCCCGCGATGGGTGAGTTACACCCTAGAAAGCGAAGTCGAACTCCATGCGTTTTGCGATGCCTCACAGAAAGCCTACGCAGGAGTCATCTATGCCCGCATCAAGGTCGCCCAGGAAGTCCAAGTTTTCCTTTTGTACTCTAAAACCCGGGTAGCCCCAATTAAAACTTTGTCTCTCCCCAGGTTAGAATTGTGCGGAGCCACTTTAGTCGCTGAGATGATCGACACTCTCGTGCCCACGCTGCAGCTGCCCCATTACACGATCTACTGTTGGAGCGACTCCACCATTGTTTTGGCCTGGCTGAAGAAACCCCCCTGCGTTTGGGCGACGTTCGTGGCAAATCGAGTCGCCAAAATCATTGAGAAGGTGCCACAGTCGCAATGGTTCCATGTGGATACCCTGGACAACCCCGCGGACTTAGCCAGCCGCGGTGCCACGCCCCAAGATCTTGCTGCGAGCACCCTCTGGTGGAATGGCCCTGCTTGGCTCGCCCACGATAAGGATCGCTGGCCCGAATTCCGCGCCTCAAACGACTACGTCACCACACTGGAGCAGAAGACGGTCAGAACGCTGCACACCCATTGTGCTCCCGAGGAGGATCCGCTCGAACGTTTCTCGTCGCTGCCACGAGCCCTACGCGTATACTCATTCGTATACCGATTTCTTCACCACTCTCATCCGGCTAAGCGGCAAGGTCGCTCGCACCCCAACCTGCACCTCCCACCGGGAGAGATAAAGGAAACGAAACGCTGCCTCGCGATATCCTGCCAGAAGATTCACTTCGCGGACGAGTACGCCGCGCTAGAAAACCACGCGATGCTGCGATCCAAAAGCAGCTTACTCTCGTTGAACCCGTTCCTCCACACGGACAACACGATGCGCGTCGGCGGGCGGTTGTCCTCGTGTCCCAATCTGCCTTTCGACGAACGGCACCCGATTATTCTGCCATACGGCTGTCAATTTTCGCGATTGCTCATTCGTTTTATACACGAAATATCTTTACACGGGGGCAACCAATTAGTCCTTCGTCTGGTCCGTACACAATTCTGGATCCCCAAGGTGAAAAACCTCATTAAAACGACGACCCATACTTGCAAGCCGTGCATCCTACATCGGAAGAAGCAGCGGACCCAACTCATGGCCGCCTTGCCTCCAGAACGCATCACGTTCTCCCGCCCCTTTGCCAATACCGGAGTCGATTTCGCCGGCCCATTCGATATTAAAAATTACACGGGACGCGCGTGTTTAATTACCAAAGGCTATGTTTGTGTCTTTGTCTGTTTCGCAACGAAGGCCATTCATTTGGAACCCACTAGCGATCTCTCAACCGCTACCTTCCTTGCCGCTTTTTCCCGGTTCGCCGCCCGGAGAGGCTGCCCTGCCAACATCTACTCGGATAACGGCACAAATTTTGTAGGCGCCTCCAAAGAGCTCCGGCGCGACTTCCAGGACTTCATGTCTAGAACGACGGAGTTGATAGAAGCCCGATACTCACATCAAGACGTCTCCTGGCACTTTTTGCCGCCAGGAGCCCCGCACATGGGTGGCCTCTGGGAGGCGGGGGTCAAGAGCCTCAAAACTCATCTCCGGAAGGTGGCCCCAGCCATAAAATTCACCTTCGAAGAATTCTCCACTCTTCTGAGTAAGATCGAGTCGTGCCTTAATTCACGCCCCCTCACAGCTTCCTCCGAAGACCCAACCGTGATGGAAGCCATCACCCCTGGCCATTTTCTAATTGGCGGGCCCTTACTCGCTCCCGCCGAACACGAGCGGCATAACAACCCGCTCGCCATTCTCAATCGGTGGCGACGCGTGCAAGCGCTCGCTCAGCATCTCTGTCTGAGATGGAAGACAGAATATCTGCGCGAACTTTCCCGCCGCACCAAGTGGAAGACTCCACAACGCGATTTCCAACTCAACGATCTCGTGGTCATTCGTGACGATAATTTGCCGTCGAACTCGTGGCGCTTAGGCCGGGTTACAGCTGTCCACCGCGGACAAGACAACCGCGTACGCGTGGCTGACCTCTTAACCGAAAGGGGCCACGTCACGCGTCCCATTACGAAACTAGTACCCTTGCTCTGTGCATAACAGCCTGTTAGTAACCCCGTCTTTTCTCATTACAGAACCATCATGTATCTGATCCGCCGACAGTATGCGCGGACCCGCAGAGGGCGGCTGCTAGCTCCACCCGGGGCTGTGCCCATCTGTGCCGCCTCCACCGCCGCGCCACCCATTGTTGCCCACAGAGAGCCGTCCCCAAGCGCCGACGTCCTGGTGCTCGATGTCTCGGCCGAGGAGGCACAGGCGATCGCCACGGCACGGCGCTCGCCCACCCCGCCGACCCGAGCTGCCCGAAGCTTCTTCGTCAGATTCGAGGAAGCCTCTTCCGATCCGGCCCCATCACCGAGGCCCCTCTACTGCGACGACCTCCGTATACGCGGAAGTCTTCGAGCTCGCGCAATGTCGGTGCGATATCCGCCGCGCCACTTGCCGCATGCTCCACCACAGCCGGCCCAGAGACGTGCAGCCTCACCACCCTCGCCGGCCCCGAGACGTTTGCGGCCCGCTACGCCGGAACCGGTGCCACGACGTGCACCACCAGCACCGCCGGCTCCGTTAGCACCGCCGACCCCACGGCACGCGCCTCCAGGTCGTCCGGCCCCACGCCGTGCACCACCAGCACCGCCGGCTCCGTTAGCACCGCCGGCCCCAAGGCGCGCGCCTCCAGGTCGTCCGGCCCCACGACGCGCGCCAGTGATGCCGGCCAGGCGGCATGCCTGGTGCCCGCCAGCCCAGCGACTTCCGATAGAGGGCCGCGAGCGCGATCTGTGCTGCCCCCTGTGTACGGGGCAGCATGTGCTGAACCGCTGCCAGCTGTTTCGGCACCAAACAACAGCGCAGCGGAATTTGACGGCATCCGCCAGACACCTGTGCCGCAATTGTTTGGCGCGCTCGCACCGTCTGGATGAGTGTCGGAGCCCCAGGCGCTGCCGCAAGTGCGGGGAGGCGCACCACACGCTCCTCCACTAGACCGGAGAAGAGGCACGGCGCCAGTTGTCGGGGTTTGGGGATTTGCAGTCTTGCAAGGCGGGCGGTATGTTAACGCCAACTGCCGCTCGCCAGAGGTGCTTCCTCATCGATCGGTAGGGTGTCAGGAGTGAGCACTCCAGTCTCTCTCCTGTCAGCCTGCCGATCGTGAGGGGCGCCTCTCTCGTGAGCGTAAGCCCGGCTGCGGGCTCTCTCCGCGGCAACTGGCGCTGTTTGACCGGCCTCCAGCGATCATCGCTGGACCCACACGCTTCTTCTTGCCATTTAGCAGTGGACGCGAACACATCACTTCTTCCTTCCCAGACACTGACGCGTGTAGAAGTGGATGCAGTAATTGCCTTCAGTGTGAAGCAAAAGTGACAATTAAAATTAAGCGAAGATAAAGTATCAAAGAATAGTTTGAAGTGCGACTTAAGCAAAACATTGTACCAAGTAATAAATAAGTGAAATAAACATTGTGCGTGATTCTTAAAATAAACAATATATATATATATATATATATATATATATATATATATATGTACATATATATATATATGTACATATATATATATATATATATATATATGTACAGTACAGTCTGCAGCAGCGTGGGATCCTCAACAAGAAAAAACCACCACCTTTCTACAGGCAAAAGCAAACTTTTTCGTGGTTTGCTTTCTGCTATATCCGCTGCCATCGTCGTCGACGTCGTACAAGCAGCGCACAAGCAGCAAGTGCCCGGTTGGGAAGACACATTTGTGAAAATGGTTCAACTGGTTATATTTTAATTAGTTGAACCAGTTTCATTTAAATCACTTGTGAGAATTTATGAAGTGACACTAATACAGCCCCCCCCTATACAACGCTAATTGACCACATCTCAATTCAAATAAATACAAATTATTTGGAAAATAAATACGATTAAAATTCCATTCTAAGAAGTGGACACACGAGCACGCGTCTCGGCAAACCCCCACATTCGATCGTGAGCAGTGAATAAGAAAGCATACTCAGTTCCACGCATACTCAGTTCCAGGCATACTCAATCCCACGCATATTCAATTCCACACGATTCAATTCCACACGTTCACAATCTTCATCCGGATCACGCTTGATCATCCTCAACATCGACGACGGCGCCGTCTATCATCTCATCATACGCAACATCCTACTTCGAAGAAAATTCAGACGGTAAGTCTCCTTTACATATATAAAAAATTACACACTCCCGTGTGAGCAAATTTTGGTACTTCGAGCCGGATCTCGTCCGCACTCGGAGACCACCGTAAATGTAGTTAGGTTTTTGTAAATTGTTTATTATTTTATACATTAACCCGGTTCCTTTATTATGTTTTGTGGTGTGGATGTCAATGAAGATTTGTCACTCTTTGATGTTGGTGTACTTAAAAGCCTTGTGACCTTCATTCGCACATTTTCATCATAATTACGTTTGTGAGCACTAGTATGCCTAAATTGTTTTAGACTTGTAGATCTGCTTCGTTGTAATTTGATGGTGTCTTGTGTAATTAAATATTAAATAATTAAAGTTGTACAGACTGCACAAACTTGGGCTCTTATTGGACCTCCAGCTGGGTGAAGAGGAGATGGAGCTTTGGAATTAGATTTGGAATTGTCATCTGAATCGCATGCTAAGTGCTGTTGATTGCTTGCGAATTCGCGCACCAAATCGAAGATGAACACAGCAAAAGCAAAGAAGCGAGCATCACAGCAAGCAGGAGTGAGGCCAGTGGAAGCATCAGCGTTAGTCGAAGCCACCGCCTGCAGCCCAATTAACTGTGTGGTGAAGCATTCATCTGGCTGCCAAGTTGAAGGACACAAAAATTGCAGCGGCAACTGTGCTGTTATTTATGCAAACTCGTTAATTTTCTTGGCATTCTGTAAATATGATGCCACCTGTTCGGTTGAGACGGGAATGCTGCTTTACGGGAGTGTTGGAATTAACGAAAGAGTGCCGCAGAAATGGATGATCACACCAGCATGACGGAATAGATATCGCTGAATAAACGTACGACTTAATCGGTACTGAATATACGACGAATCGGTACTGAACATTTGTGTAGATTGAAGATGTGCAACTGCTGCAAATATTGATGACAATCATCGGTTCGAATTCAAAAATATTCATTCCAAAAATATTATTCATAACAAACTAATAAAATTTTTAAATAAAGTATCTATTATTACTTTTTAAAGCATCTATTATTACTTTTTAAAATGTTTACTGTTTAGTTCGTTTTTCCTTAAATTATAAAGAAATTTTAGACATAAGTGACCACAGTTATATGAATTATAATCTTGATGTTTTGCGTAGTTGTAGCGTAGCCATTCTCGCAAGGGGATCGTGATGTCTGACTGACCCGTGATGGCAGACGGACGGGAGGGTGGTGAAAAGATCTGGTGAAGTGCAAGTGGCAAGTTTAGAGTGATGGCTCGATGTATGGGAGGACGGGCGGGAGGGTGGTCTAATGTTCTGATGAACTGCAAGTGTTAAGGGAGAGATGAAGGTTGAGGGAGTGACGTGCTAATATCATAGTAGTTTGTGAAAAGAATATTTTGTACATTTTATTTATCGTCCGCGTGGCAATTTAAGTCCATTGACTGATATTTTGCCAAGCGTTAGAAGGGTCGTATATCACTTTGATCATGATTTTAATCTCCATCTGCTGGCATATATTGACCGGGCTACGCATTGTGATATAGTTGCCCCTGACGCAAGCAGTAGCGCACTCGTGGGGATCAATTGTTTTTTTAGGACTCTAGCAATAACGCAAAAGCAGCGACGACTTCTAAACAAAAATTCCAGCAATATTCAGCGAAATATTAAATATATGATTTCATACCCTCATCAATGAACGAAACAAAACCGTTGACTTCTTTGTGAAAAACTTTCATGATGCCATGAAATCGGCCAAAGATCACCTCGAAAGAATTCATTCGGATAATAATAAAAAGATGCATTCGGATAATAATAAATGCATTCGAATAATAATAATAAGAATAATAAATTTGGATTCTTTTATTAAAGAAGGATATGCAACACGACCAACCTTAAAACATTTTATTAAACCGTCAACTGAAGTCGATAATGAAGGCCAGTTAATATGTTCTTACAATATTAATTTTGCAAAAAGGGAAAACCTTATTCAACCACAGAAGATATTGAGGAAAAAAAAACTTTGACCTTGACAAAGATTAAAATATTAATATTTATATAAGTTTTTCATCGGCTTACATTTGCTGGGATATTTAAGAATGTATATAGAGCAGGGGTGTCAAACTGGCGGCCCCCGGGCCGCATGCGGCCCGCGATATGTTTTTTGTGGCCCGCAATGCTTTAAATGAAATAAAAACCAAAACAATATGCTACAAAGGAACTAACTATAATAATCGGGATATTATTGCAAAAACATGCTTGCAAAAAAAGACTCATAGCTACCACCTACTCAGCAGCGCATATTATTCTCATTATATAAATTTTGTGGGTTTTTTGACAGCATAAAAATCTAGTCTGCTTGAGAGCAGCACTTTTTGCTCTTCGTTTTCTTTCTCTTTTTTTATTTCGGTGTTCTCAGCTTTTTTCTTTCTTTGTGTTTTCTTCATGTTCTTTTCATGCTTCATTTCTTTGTTTTTACAACTCTTATAACAGTGACGGTCAAGCACTTGGTGCCACAATCCTTTCCTTTGTTTTACTTCATTACGAATGCATTTTTTTACGCTGGCTAACGGTAATATTCTTGTTCGTTAGTTTTGTTAATGCTTGGTTTCGAAGCATTTCGCGTCACAGTCGTTCGATAAGGCCTGATGAAAACAGTCGATGTTCATAAAGTAAATAGGCCAATAGGAAGGCATTTGCGCTAGTTTTTTGTCCTGATCTGTGTTTTACGAATTTGTGGGTTGTGTTTTATTATAACTTATTAAACAAAGTAAGTAAGTGGTGTTTGTGTTAATTTTTTACATTTAAATTAAATCTCAATTTTTATACAGAAAATGTCACTTGCAACACTAAATAAAAAACGAAAGATTGATGCCGAGGGAAGAAAATTTCAAGAAAGGTGGGAGCTAAACTTTTTTTTCGTGGAAGTGAATAATAAAATCACGTGCTTGATTTGTAAAGAATCAATAAGTGTTGTTAAAGAATACAATATAAAGCGACATTATATCACTTATCACGAAGAGCAATTTTCGTGCTTCCAAGGGAAAATAAGAGAAGAAAAATTGAAAACAATGAAAAATTCACTCATTAGCCAGCAGCGAGCGCTTACAAAATTTGTGAAAAGTAATGAATCAGCGACAAGAGCCAGTTACGAAATAAGCTATTTATTAGCAAAACATTCAAAAGCATTTACTGATGGTTCTTTGATCAAGCAATGTATGATAAAAGCTGCGGAATTGGTTTGTCCAGAAAAGGTACACTTATTTCGGAATATATCATTATCAAGAAATACAGTAGCAGAAAGAATTACTGAAATAGCAGATAACGTCAGTTCACAGCTTCAGGAAATATCTACCAATGTCAAGTTTTTTTCAATTGCGATTGATGAAAGCACGGATGTAAGAGATGTTGCACAAGTTGCTGTTTTTGTTCGTGGTTGCGATAATAACATGAGGATCATCGAAGAATTGCTGGAAATTATCCCTCTTCATGGAACTACAACTGGTGAAGATATTTTTGATGCCGTATGGAGGATTTTAGAAAATTTTAAAATCTCTCTTGACAAACTTGTTTCTGTAACAACTGACGGCGCTAAATCAATGACGGGTGAAACTAAAGGATTTGTGTCAAGGCTCTCAAAAAAATTACAAGGCGAATATCCAGATAAACCAAAAATCAGGACTTTCCATTGCCTTATTCACCAACAAGTTCTCTGTTCAAAAATATTAAAAATGGACGAAGTACTTAAAACAGTAACAAAGATAGTGAACTTTATTCGATCAAGAGCACTTAACCATCGCCAATTTATTTCGTTCCTTCGAGATTTCGAATCCGAATTCGAAGATCTTCCTTATTACACAGAAGTTCGTTGGTTGTCCTGTCACAAAGTTTTGAAGAGCTTCTATCTGCTTTTGGAGGAAATAATTGTATTTCTTGAAATGAAAGATGAAGAGAACAAACATATATCAGTTATAAAAGACCCTTTGTGGGTAAAAGACCTGGCATTTTTGACAGATATTACATGCCACCTAAATAATCTTAATATTATGTTGCAAGGCAAAGATCAATTAATAACAAATATGTACGATGCAATAACGAGTTTTGTAAAAAAACTAACTTTGTTTAAAAGTCATTTACAAAAAAACGTTTTAACGCATTTTCCTACGTGTGAACAATTAAAAATGCAAAATCAAAATTGCTCATTTTCACAATTTTGCAATAAAATTGACGAAATTAAAAAAGAGTTCGATAAACGTTTTAATGATTTTAAAGATTTAGAACAAATTTTTTCTCTTTTTATTGCACCTTTTTCCTTTGAAGTTGAAAAAGCTCCAATTTCGATACAACTAGAATTAATTGATTTCCAGAATGACTCGATTTTAAAAGATAAATATCGCGAAGTAGGAATTCCCAAAATATATTCCTATTTAGGCGATAGATATCCAGAAATAAAAAATTTTGCTGCAGAAATTTTATCTTACTTTGGAAGCACCTACTTGTGCGAACAATTATTTTCATGCATGAAAATAAATAAGACCATTCATAGAACAAGGCTAACTGATAAACATTTATCTGCCATAACAAAGATTGTTTGTTCCCAGTCTTTGAATCCAGATATTGAAAAACTAGTAGAAAAAAAGCGCTCTCAAGCGTCCGGTAAAAAAGACTAATTAGAATTCTGTAAATATTTCGAATTAAATAAATGCTTAAATATGAACAATAACATAGCAATTATATATTATTACTTTAAATCAGAGACCATTAAAGTCGTCGAAATAGCATCGGTAAGTAATTAAAATTTAATTTAAAGCTTATCTTGCATAAGCTATTATTTTTTGGTGGTACTTGGCCCGCCTGCATCTTATCAGTCATGAGAAATGCCCCATGACCTAAATGAGTTTGACACCCCTGATATAGAGCATCGGAAGAAAATATAAGTATTTCAATTACACAGTAAACGAAAGTAAGAAATATTGCATTCATCAGCTTACATTTCGTGGATTAGCACTACACTGGAGATCCTTAGGAAGCCGAGGCGACAGTTTCGAACTTCACCGCCCTTTTGTAGGAAGGGCAAGAGCTCCAGGGGAGGATATAGGAGACGACAAGCCTGTGGATATCCAAGAAGAATTTAAGGAGAGACTATACCATCAGGAGATGCTTCCACAGCTCAATGCGCGTGCTGTTCCCGCACCTCCCCACCGCAACACCGTTGCAGACGCAAGCGCGTCGTTAGAGTTCATCCCGAAGATGAAAGAGAACCGAAAGAGAGGTTTAAAATTTTTAATTTTACAATACGTCACACAATGAAATTATGCTCACTGCTACGATATATCGAGTCTTTAAGCCACAAGGCAGACATCTCCACTCGGCAGCCCAACGCTTTACTGCCTCGACCGCAGAGTCCGGGATTGCACTGCCGAAAATCTCTAAGGAAATTTAAATAGGGATTTCTCCCTATGCGGTGGCGGGATTTGAATTGATTGTTAATTGATAATCGTTATAATTTAAAAAGAATATATCTTGCGATAACCCTTTAAAAATGTAGCAAGAAAGTTCCACAATTGGTTACGTAACTACTATCCGAAAATATCTATTTATGCAGAACGAGTACATAAACCATGCTATTGCTTCCCAATCAAGCCCGACTATCTCAATCTTCAGAGCCAATCCTTATCCCGAAGTTACGGATCTAATTTGCCGACTTCCCTTACCTACATTATTCTATCGACTAGAGACTCTTCACCTTGGAGACCAGCTGCGGATATCGGTACGGCCTGTTGAGAAGTTTGCGTGACCCCACCATAAATTTTCAAGATCCGAGGAGAAAATATCGACACAACAGTAAATGTCATGCTCTTCTTGTCATCTTTGGGAAATTAAGATTTTCCATTTCTTTCTTTGTTTCTGGATCACCTCGGCCGTTTGGCCTTCCGATCGCAATTTGAGGGACGCTATTGAGTTGGCCGCTCGGCGCGCTGGGACGAGCGTCATTGTTGCCGTTACTGCCCATGCCATTGTAACGGTTGTGGTCGCCGTTAGAGTTGTTGAGGCCATCTGGTGGCATACTGTTTTCAGTGTCCGTGTCTCCGACGGACGGTAGGACACGCCTGCAGCAGAATCATTCGCGTTGCTATTACTAACCGTGGTAATCGTCGATGTTGTGAGCGCATCCGCCGTTCTGTTTGCCGGCGGCGACGTTATTGTTTCCACTCTAGCAGCGTCATCTGGCAATTGTTGCTCGTTTGCTGCTGGGGGTGTCATTGTTTCTTCTGCGGCTGGACTCATGTTTGAATTTTTGCAAAATAAGCGATCCTTAAGTGATCGTGTGTGACTATCAAATATTTTGCGTAAAATTTTGAATTGCTTGTGAAGATAAAATAATATTTTACATGCCTTTTTTTAGACTTTATAATTAAAAATTCAATTAGTTCACCTTTTTAGTGGTTTAAAAGGCTTAGTGTAAATTACAAAGTAAAGTTTTGGATTTGGAGCACAAGGGCTCATTTAAAGTAGATTATTTTGAGAAAAACTCCAAGAATATTAGGAGGTGTGAAAAACAAATCAGCCATTGCTACGCTACCGAAGGAGAAGTGATGTGCCAAGGAGTCTAAGAATTGTTCCAAGATTCGCCGCCACAAATCAGATTGCTACGCGACCGAAGGAGAAGGTGCCTGGTGGAGCAGCGCATTAAGGAAGCTAATCGCATAAATCCAAATAAGTATCGACATCTATTGCAACTTTAAAGATAAGCAAACCCCACCAGTACACTATTGCTTCTTGTGAAAGTGGACGCCGGGGTCCAAAATATCGACATCAGCCGCTTAGAAGAATGAAGCGGGCATCACATCGTATTTAGTATATTGAAGGAATATGTTGTGTGATTGTTAGTGTAAATTCGCATTTTAATATATTGTAATAATTATTTTTTAATAGTAGAACATTGTGGTATTAAAATCCCCTTATAATTATTATCGCCAAATGTGAAAGTATCGAAATTAAATAGAAGCGAAAACAATGAAAATGTAGAAAGTTCTTTGATTCCGAGGGCGGCTTGGCTGAGAGTTCGGGGAGGAGGGTCACTGATGACACCTCTAATATGTATATATATATTTTTTCTTTTATTGTTACCCCTCCGTGTCTCGTGTGGCTGGTGGGAGAACCATTGTTCTCTCCGGTGTGGGGTCAGTGCGGTTGCATGGAGTAACGACGGCTTCCCATAGTCTAGGTGGTTGGTCGGTGAAATTCCGGCTGTCTCCTTGCTCGTATGGAATCATATTTGAGCGGAGAGCCACATACTATGCTATGGTGTAACGCTTAGTGAAGAAGTGGACTCCATTGATTTCGCGGAAAGGTGTGCAGAGCCCCACGTTACCCCTCCTGGCGTGGTGAGCCAGACACATTGATTCCGTAGAGAGCATGGAAGTGCCGATTCAGCAACCTCCTAGAGGTTCCCGCTGGAAACAGGTAGTGCTGGCAGATGCTGGAAGGCCAAATGATCCTGGGTGTGGTGCCCCGGGATCCACTTATGGATCCTGGGTGTGGTGCCCCAGGATCAAAATATATATATATAAAATACTTAAGGTATGTCGGTTATGCATCTAAATATGCTTAATCCGGCATATCTGTAGCAAATAAAAATAATAGCCGTCAAGATCGAGTTACTAACTTGGCGGCTACATTTCGACCGCTCTTCGGATGCTTGGACTGATGAGATCAACGGTCGGCCCAAACCATGGGTTTAAACAGGTACTGTGGGAATGAGACTAAGCCCCCGGTGTGGTCGCCCCTATTGACGTGGTGGACGCATCGGTTCTCATTGGTTGGTGTTGGACTCACAGGGGCTGTGGTTGCTATATGCTAGGCGTCTAACCTGCGCTCGGGTTGTATCCCATGCAGATACATATAGACCACAACGTAGGGTCCTAACCACTAGACGATCACGGCCAACACCTGGAACAGATCGGACATTTTGAATATGACGGTCAAATTTTCGTTCCCAAGAAACTACCTCCCCTGGCATTTAAGAAGCTGGCACGTGGACAATATCTGACAACGCTAGTCAACAACAGTCCGAGTGGCGAGTTAAAAGCGATAGCTACTGTGAACCCGGAACATGTGGAGACGTACGTAGTCGGCGATGTGGTTGAGGACGCCATTAATATGTTAGCAAGAGGACATACATATAGACCCGAAAAGGTACTAATTTTGGAGTGATGATAGTGACTCCTCATATTTGAGGATGTTATAAAAATGGTATTGTGAGGTCTATGCAAACATGATACCATGTATAATCTTTTTACAAATATATGTGTGTTACACAAATACATATAATCGAATGAGTAAATGATGCATGTTGACATGCTGCCATGAAAATGGTATTAACCATTCGTCGTTTGATCATGTATAAAACAGATTTATATGAAATGGGTCCGATCTTGGTGATGGGCATCCATATTATTTCCGCAAGGGGTAGTATGGGTGTCCTGAACCTTGGGAGGGCCCAAATCACGTTAGAAATTTATAATGAAAGTGGCAAATGGTACATGTGCACGGCATGCTACCATGAAAATGGTATCATGAGTGGTGTACATGATACCATGTATAAATTATATATCCTAAAATTTTAAAAAGCGAGTTATAATTAGAAATAGAAAATGGTACATGTGCACGGCATGTTACCATGAAAATGGTATCATGAGTGGTGTACATAATACCATGTATAAAAAGATCTGTATAACAGATTGGATCCTCATCGTGGGGAAGGAGATCTGCATCAAGTATCCGAAAGGGTTGATGTGGAGATCTGGAACTGCGAGAAGGGATCCAAAATACATGAGTGTAGGCATGTATAAATAAATTCCTTTAAATTAAATGGATCATGAAGCAGACATGATACCTAAAAACATCTAAGGATGATTTGGTGGAGTTGCTCTCTGGCGAATAATTAGGAGCGTGGTTGTTCTTAAGCAACTAGCAAGTATGTGACCGCTCATACCGTGGGCTTGGGCCTTCAAGGCAGGCGCCCACGTAAAACACAGGTGGCAGATGTCTCGTGTGGCTGGGTTGAGAATCCACCTGAGGGAAGAGCTAGACGGGGCCATCCCGAGACTACCTCACGAGAGGGCATATAACATCCTTAAGTCAATGCAAAAAGAATTGGACGCTACTATGTGCTATCCAGAATACTAACACTTTTAGGCGATCATTTCTTAACAAAATTTTTTCTATTAGACGAATGCAAGTCACTAGAGCTAATTACAAAGTGGGGTTGTGACGGATCCCAGCAAACGCAATACAAACAAAAACTAGTTCAGAGTCAGATGCATTTATATTTCAAAGCTCATTTGTATTCAAGTTGCGCCCCAGGCTACCGCCGAAAAGCGGCACTTCAAGATCATTAAAGGTTGGGGAACCATCTATGTGACGGTACATCATGGCTGGGCAATGCTACGTTTTGGAAAAGCCAAAAATCAAAATTATTACCACGAACGACGACCACTCGCAGCTCCCGCCGCGTGACTTGCGCTGGCTCACGCCGTAGATCCAATAAAAATCCAGGGAAGAAATATGAAATTTTATTTTAGAAATAGATAAGTCATATTATAAGTCATTATATTAAAATTAAATGGAAATACAGAAATATAGAGAAGAAAAAGAAAAAAAAAAGTATCGAGATGAACAGCGAAACCTAATTAAGGAGACCGAGAACCAGCCGTGGCTGGTCAGTGAAAAGCTCTGCCTCGCGCAGAAGTGCAACGCGTAAATCCCTTCCAACAAATCAGGTGGAACCACCTTCTTCGTCCCGATAGTAGGGATGGACCCTCACCTCTTTTATACCGCCACTAACCTCTAGCGCGGTCTAGCTAAATTATTTGGTGTATCCAGTATATAAATACGAGAGTTTATTTATTAGTTGCAATTTTATTGTGTCGCTAAAGTCAGGATTCAGCCAGTTATGGCAGTTACACTCGAGTAATAGAGAATTCTATAAAGCAACCTGCTGTTCGTACTGCTTGGTTTCATAAAGAGAAAATTCGTCCATTCATTTGTTATTTCTTTGTAGATCTGTACATTTAGCTTAGTGTAACGTCGGTAGTAGGACCACAGAAGGGTTTCAAGGGGATAGAATGGCGGCCTACGGTAGGGGATACGGGAACCTTCTCTTTTACCCATAGGAAGCTCCTTAGGACTAGATGAATCTCCTAGCTGCATAGGTATATTTTTTTGGTTAGCAGAAGAAATAGTAATCAAAATATAAAAAAGATAAAGGTGGCTCTTCTTTGGTCTCAACGATATATTATTGGGGAAAAATAGATAGAGAAAAATTACCAGTGCGGTTTTCTTTAAGTAGATAAAATTGATCATAAAAAAATACATTAAATGAAGATGGAGCCTTATAAACGAAGAATAATCTTGAAATCATGTCGTTTCCCAATGGACAGTTGAATCTTATTAGGGATCTACTTAGTATTGGTCTTGAGGAATGTATTTATATAGATAAATATAGATAAAACACTTACAATTACGATGATTTTGCCTGCAAATACTTAAAGCTGGAGCAAATGATTTTCCCGTGGGAAGTTTTACTGAAATGTGGATCATTAATTGCCAATGTTGATCTTATCGTGAAGGCAGTTCTAGCACTTCCCGCTATGCTTCCAGTGTTGAGCCAATAAGTTACATCTGCATAAGTTAAAGCTATTTTTTCTGAATGTAATTAACTGCTGGCTAAGTTACGCTTTTCATATAAAATTAGCATACTAAGACTAGTTCTTATATATAAAAGCTATACCCGAATCTCCCACATTTTTAATAAATCCATACAAAGATATACTTCCGTAAAGAAATGCGACACTTGCGATTTTCTGGTTCGTTTAACTACTTCTGGGATTTCTATGTCATAAATACTTCCAACAAAGAACCAACTACAATAAAGTAGTCTAAAAATAAGAGCACAACAAAGGAAATTAAGAATATTTCTATTGAACTTTGAGCTTCTTTAGGCTTTGGTAATATATAGCCTATTTTTTTCTATATTTAGTACTTAAAAGGAAAAATCCTACTGCTTCAACGTAAAAAAAATTATAAGTTTAAAATAAAAATTAGTTGTACTTTTTCATTTTGCTTTTCCTGTCTGTTTGTAAAATTCTTTTGGCTTATACACACAAATACATACACACTCATACGCGCCTATAATCCTCTCTATAAATATCAACAATTCAGTTTTACATATACGTAAAACTTTAAATTACTTTTGAATTAAGTTAATACATTTTATGCACTCCTGTAAAGATAATTTAACTTAGTTTTGCTTAATAAGGGAGTTTTGACTCCCTAACTTAGTTTTGCTTAAATTTGTATGATGCTTGCAAATAAATACGTTTCTTGATTTAATAAGAACTTGAGTTCTTCAACAAGTTATGATTAAACAAGTTTGACGCCGTACTTTCCACAGATTAATTTTAGAATATAAATAAATCAGTTTGAATAAATAGAAATTTTCTTAAAATATTTACTAAATATGTATGTTATATGAATTTTATATGCTTGTAGTCTACTGTTCAAGTGTAATTTTTTATATATTTGTATGTCGGTATATGCAGATCTGTTGAAGTTAAAGTTCAGGAAGTTGAGCTGCATAATTCTCAATTGAATAATCAGTGAAATTAAAATTCATGTGTTTTTCAACTGTTTCAGTTTGCATTTCTATCCTGTTTTCTTTTTTTTTTTGTTATATCGTAGTTAACTTTTTACTTACGAATTTAGACCGGTTTCTAAAAAAATCATCAATTCTTTGGTGACACAGTTATGAGTTTATGTGGCGTTACTGGCGATATCTAAAGGTAAAAAAAATTAATAAGTTTTTTTAGATTCAATTTCTTCATTAACAAAACGTTCATTGCACACTTACCCACAACGACCTGCTGCCCACAAAAGTATCATCATCATCTTCCATCAAACTGTGATGATGGTTATGATGGCTTTGTTGGTCGATAAAAATCAAAGTGTCCTTGCTGCACGTATTAGCACTATTGCGCAGCATCGAAGATAATGTGTCACTGCACTCTTTCAGTTTATAATTAGAACTGGTGGAGAAGGAGTGCCTCAAGTTCAGGCAATGTGTGTGCGTATGAGATGACTGCTGTGAATTTATCGCGTGCTCTACAGCTGAAACACTCGAGCGACTGCCATGCCAATGTTGCACATACGGATGATGACGCTGGCTTAGCAGTTGTAAATCGCTGGCATGAACAGCGGAGGCTGCTGCAATTATGCTACTACTGCTGTTCTTCAAACTGCTTGAGAGCAGAGACTCACTGCATTTTTTGTCGCTGAGAGCGGCACTGGCGGTCGAGGGAATGGATGCGGCTGAGCAACCGCTGAATTTCGTTGGAAATTCGGAAGCATTACAGCTGATTACATGCAGTAAGTGTGGCGATGACCGTGATGAGAGAGGAACAGACGTTTCGGAGGAGGAGCTGCTGTCTGGTGACGAGTTTAGGAGAGCACCATTTGAAATTCTGCTTTCCTGATGTGACAATGAATTTGGTAAGCAGCTACTCTCATTTGATATTGAAGCAGACGCAGTAGATTTCATCGCTATATCGTTGACTGCAACAGTTGTCAGAGGTGGTTTGTTTTTAATTGGAGTCGATGTAGCAGCGGCAGTGTGGAATAATTTTTGTGTAGCCTCTTTTGCTGGATTCGATGAGATGCTTGTGTTTTTGTCGACAGTTTTCAGCTTACAATTTTCATCCATGACGAAGATATCGTTTGCTTCTTCTTCATTTGGTGATTCTTCTTTGGCGGTTGTGAGCTTTTCTAGAATATCTAATTCATCTATATCAGCGTCAGCCTCTTCAGGGCCATCATCAGCGTATTTTAAACTCTCCGTATCAGCTAAAGTATTTCCTACAAGAGTTGAACTCAGAACCAACTGAACGAGAGAATCTCTCTTTGGCACTTGGGAAGTGGTAACAGCATCAACTGTAGTAAGAAGATAATTTACAAAAATAATGTTCAGGTCACTATAATATAACGAAAAAGAACTATGTAAACGAAATCACTTCGAGTTCCTATTGGCGATTGCGAGATCTGTCTTCTTGAAGCCGGCTTCGAGGAGAACGCGTGGCGACACTTACTTTCTTCTTTGATGAAAAATTCATATACGTGTGATTTCTAAGTGTGTGTGAGTGAAATATACTGAATTTCCGAATGTTCGCCAGAGTTGCCATAATTATATTGCATGATGATTAACAATTAAAAAAAAAGGAATTTCTATGTGTGTGTATAATTTCTTTTAAATTAAAATGAATCGCATAGTTGCAAAATACGGCCGTATTCTTGGCCAAAATAGGATAAGTAAACTAAATTTCTAAAAAAATTTAATTTTTACAAAGAACTTCGGTATGGCAATCATACAATTTCATAATGGCGGACACTTCGTTGGTTGTTCTTTTGTTCTTCAGTTTTATACATACTTGTTTTTATTTTATATCAACACTTTATGATTTTAAATAATATATTATCATATTTCTCAATTTTCACTTCCAAAGCGCTGTATAAAAATGGAAACAAATCTTCGGGAAACCTCTACGGAACTCTTTCGGACGACAACTGTTTAATTGTGTGTGTAAAAAGAACCGAGAATCCAACAGAATTTGGTCTCCAAAAAAACTCTCCACTGGAAGAATGTGTGGAGACTTTTCTCTCCTCACACAAACTTTTGAAGAAAGAAGAATGTCGCCAGGCGGATCCCATGTCTTTGCAACGTATGTTGCTGCTAGTTTTACATGCTTTTCTAAGCTGTTGATGAAAACATACGAATTTTATAACATTCGACTGCATGCGTTCAATCTGTCATATAGCTCGCAAAAGAAAACCAGTCGTTTCTACCAGAGATAATTTATCTCTGGTTTCTACTCTGTCGGTGTTTGTCGTCATTCATCTGCTCTTCTTCGTCGAACATAATTTCCTACACCAGTCATCATTTTCACAATTTATTTACCGCGAATTATTTTCCTAGTTAAAACTTCAATATTTTCACAATAAAACTTCAATATTTTCAAAATAAAACTTCAATATTTTCAAAATAAAACTTCAATATTTTCACACAATGCACCTTCTCTACTTAATCGATGATTTTCCGTGAGGCTAACCATTGTTGCCAGATTACGCCACATTAAATTTACATAAGAAATTGCGGGGCTAATGCCAAAAGTAATTTTGAACTAGTTGGAATGTTCATGTTAAAATTGGAGCAACGTCTACAAAATTACTTAATTTTAATTGAGTTTATGTTGAAAATTGTAAAAATGTTCAACATTTAAAATCATGACACAATTTAGCAAATAAATAAATTCTTCATGTATAAAAATGTGGGAGATCTCATTTAAGCAATTGCTCTCATACTTAGCATTCATTATACATGGTAACACTGTGCCGATTGAAATAGTATACATACAATGAAGAAGGACAGATAAAAGCAAAACCCGGTCAATTCTTACGAGTTCCCATCCCATGTTACTGAAAGCTTACAGAATACCTCGTTTTTGATCATGCGATAATTTGAACGCAGGAACTGAACGCAGGATGTGAGTTTACAGAATAATCCGGTAATGTTTTCCAAAAATTACTAAAAACTTGTTTCCTGTGGAAATTATATTGTGGACAAAATTGCTGTCCTCAAAAATCCCTGCGCCGCATAACTCAACCAAATAAAACAACTTCTCAATCTTACCTGCTTCAATATGATTCCCTTCAGCGTTTTCGATTTTCTGCATAATCACTGGTTTTGGGTCCAGTCTTTGCGACAGAATCTCGTCACTTTTTTCAGTTATTTCATCGCTCATTGGTACAGTGCATACTGCTGCTGTTGGCCTCTCCCCACTTGAGACTATTGAGGATGGCGGTGGTGGTGCAATCTTAGATACCCAGTGTTCACCCGAAGTAGAACTGGAGCCTGAACATTCGGTCGCATCGGTTTGACGTCTTTGGTAGAATAACATGTAAGCCTCATTGTTTATAATCTCCTCTTCGATGGAGTCGTTCGGGACACGCGTCACCCGCTGATCATCGAATTTGTACCACTGATGGTCATACGGATTCTTGCAGGCAGCAGTATAGTGACCCGTTTCCAGCGTATCGCCCTGATGGTAGCAAACAGCGTAGAGATCGTAGCGGGTCTCTTTCCTAATCGATTCCAACGTTGAGGAACGTGAGTCGCTGCCACGTGTTGACTTTTTCCACGAACTGGGTCGGTAGTGACCAGCCGGCGCTGCACCATTAAGTGTTAAATCAACATGATTTTCACGTGTGCCCTTCGCCAAGTGTGGCGACATATCGAAGGCGTTCAGCGGGAACTTAACCATCGTGGTCAGTTTGGCCGCATTAGACCCCTTCGACTGATGCTGACGGAAGCGCTTGAAGTGAACCACAAGGATATCGGGTAGCGACCATAGTCCCAGCGTTTTCACCACCGGTAAATATTGCTGACAGTGCGGACAACGCCAAGCATCCTCCGCGCTGAGGGTCTCTGCTTTGGTGTAGTGTTCCAGACACTGTTCCAAAGTGAGCGCCGTTGTACCTTGCGAGCGCTGCTCCAACAAACGCGCCACACTTTCGTGCTCCACCAGAGGCGGCGAGGTGGCGGGATCGACAAAATGCGCTTCCGGGTCGGGCCATTCGAGCAGCAGCTTTACATGTGGCGGACCCGCTTCGGCAGAGAGCACAGATAAGGCCAAGTCGATCATTTCGGTCAACAGTGGGTGCTCCACCTGTTCCAAGTAGGTGTCTGGGTCGGCGGATGGATCCTGCAAGCGTATCTGGAACATTTCCGTCAGCGGCTTAGTGTAAGCGAATACCTCGGGTTTAAGTAGCGAGCTCTGTTCACGCAGCAACTTTTTTTGGAGCTCAGTATAGGTAGCATCGCGAGGTGCACGCAAGCAAAACGGAGTACCAAATCGTTCGATGCTGTCAGCCGTATGCATGGAGTCCATATCTGAAGCAATATTCTTGTGCCTTCTAACATTTGCAACAAGCAACAATAAATCGGTGGATGCTTGCATTCTGGCCGTGGTGGTTTTTGCTTTGGTTGTTGTTATTGTAGTGCTGGAGGCACTGGTGGTAGAGGTACCAACGACGGGCACGGCAGCATTATTGAGGCCGTTCGTTTTTGCATTGTTTACTTTATTCTTGTTGATCTCGTTCACTTCACTCTCCGGCGGTGGCACCTCGATGCAATAAATGTTATCCACGTCGGCCAATGTTGAGATCGGTTGCGAGTCATAGTAGACACGAGCGAACCCCGTCTCATTGATGTCTACGAGCACCATGGATTCACTTGCGATACCTGTATCGGCATGCAGTTGTTCACGTAGTGCTATAATCGGTGAGCCGGCCGGCACCGTAACACCGAGTTTTACCAATCGAGGTAGCTGCTTACTGTACACGACAGTAACGAAAACTGTTTGCTGGGAGAGTTGCGGCAGCTGTACCGAGATGCAGTGAAAAGGGTCGAAGGTATTCGATTGCTTTTTGCAACGCGGACACGTTAGTGATGAGCGAAACTGCGCTTGGAATACAGCTTGGACGAATGAGTTGTTGCAGCGTATATGATTCGCTAGAGTCTCGGCAGCAATTACTTCATCGGGACGTCCGTAAGTATTCTATTGGAGAAATAATACAGAGAAAAGAATAAGGGAGAGTTGGGACAGCTAATAAATAAGCCAAAGTCAGGGGCATCCACAAAGTTCCAAAAGTTGTAGGCATAAGATAGAAATATGAGGGACCCCAAAACCCAAACACTCTCAAACTGCAAGGTATAGAAATTAAAAAATTCAGGGGTAAATATTCCTGATAAAATATCTTCCAAGCGACCTTAACTTACACTACGTGTTTCTTTTGAAGTCACATTATGCTGTACGTAATGGAAAATCTATTGTTCGAGATGAAATTAGTTTTTTAACCTAATTTAAAGCACAACGAATGTCACATGAACACTCAGATCATCTTCAAATAAATTACAAATCTAAAAATGCACTTCGTAGCATAGAATTTTAGTGAAAATAAAATGTCTCTACCTTTTCAAAATACCTTAGATAATTAAAAGTTTATAAATATTTATACGAAGAATTCATCTGCTTTGCGAAATTATATTTCACTCATAAAGCGCATTTAATGAAATACAAGCAATATAAATATTAACAGAGCATAAAAAGTGTTTGTAAATTATATAGTAAAGATGGTATTATCTAATCACTTTATTTTTACACGTCCAGAATCAAGCGACAGATAGAGAGTCGAATGCAAACATGCATTGCGGCATGTGCAGGTGATAATATGCGTTTTTATGATTAGCACATCAACAATAACACTGTCCGGTGCTGCACAAATTTTTCCTCTTCAAACTACCTTATTACTTCAGATATTCTGGCGCGCTAATACGTACATATAATTTCAAAACGCAGATACTGAACACACTTGAAAATTCGATCTTATCATATTCATGAGTAACAAGTGTTTTGACGCGTGGCGCCACGGTATTTTCCATCATCTTATCTAAACTGGAATGAAATCTTATATAAAGGCTGTACGAAGGTAGTATTATTATTAGCACAGCTGTGGCAAGGGGGACACTGAGTGGTAAAGAATAAAAAAGTTAGCCGCTTATGAAAAGTTTTTTTCGAAATTTCTAAATTTAAAGAAGTTAAACTCCAATTTAAAAGTTAAAGTTCAGTTCAAGTATCTTTTTGCAAAAATTTTTTTTTATTTGTATTGATTTATTTTCAAAAATCTCTCATCTTTCTATATTTAGGGTTTTTCAAATGTTTCTAGGTAATTCTAGGCTTCTGAGCTTGTGCAATTGCAAACTACTTTATTTCGTTAGGTCGAGGAATTCACAATTGACAGGTCGAGTGGGCTTGACTGAACCTGATAACCATTACAAATACAAGAAACTAATTTTGTTGTTCGATTCTCGAACTCGATTATCAAAAATTAAGTGATGTTCTATTGTTACTCACCTTGACACTTTTGTAGCGCCGCTTTGTGGCCGTATTTAGATCCTCATGCACCTTGTCCAGCAGCCAAAATAAGAACTCTTGAGCATCATGTTGTGTAGAACTGCGAAACTGTGACCCGTAACGATCAACAACAGCCTGTGGAAAGGCCAAAAATGGATTAAAATTAAATTTGTTTTAATTTTTCCTTATTCTCAGCTCAGCTTACCTTGAAACTAGTACTGTGATCGCTTTCATTCTTGCAAGTCCACAAAGCTTTCAGCACGTTGGCGAGTTGTTCGGTTAATTCGCCTTTGGTACCAAATTTACGCGAATTAATTTTATTGCGTCGCTTGAGATCACTCTGAGGACGAAGAGGTGATATATTTGGTATTTTTTAATATAATTTATAGCTTACCTTGTATTGATCTAAGACAAAATATTCAGCTAAAATATCCGTATGACTGAGACACTGCAGCACTGCATTCATAAAACAAGTATTGCCATGATTCTTAAGACCCATCACACCTGGTGTTTGATCAGGTGGCCACTGGTAACCGCCAATGGGTGGTACACGATCTGCACTCGATAATGAGTTTGCTTGTGTGGAAGCCTGTTTGCTTGCCTGAGGAGTAAAAAAGAAAGGAGAGTTTTACGAATTACAAAATGGCGTTAAGTTAAAACTTGTTTTCACTAAATTTAGGTAGTTATAATAATGATATCCTAAATAAGCAAAAATAAATCAATTATCACAATAGCGTAGCTTGTGTGAATGATTTCTTATGATATTCAAAAGCTGAAATTAATCATAAAGCTTAAAATAGAAATAAACTGTACAAAGAGAAAAGCAAATTCGATTACCGTTAGAGCTTCAGAAACGTTTAGAAATCGAAATCAATAAACTAAATCAAGTTGAAGGTAACAAAAAAAGGAAGACGACGACAAGTACGGCAAAATAACATTTTAAACAATAATGGAAGGTTATAACAAGAACTGTAACCACGAATATTATGAAAAATTAAGTCCTGCCCATAGACTCATTATCGCTAGTAAAAGCAATAAATATGTTTTGATTATGCTAAGTGTACATAAATATAGAGGCTATGAGCAGCGACATCATTGAAAATCATACAAATTAAGGTATAGCTGTAGCTAAAGCTAAGTGGTGCACGCATCGTGTGAGTAGCGAATTTATTTCGCAAAGTGAGAAAAATTGTGAATAATAGTTATCATTAGGTGAGTGATTGTTTTTTTTTTTTTGAACGAATTTCCAATTTAACGAATATAGCGAAGCAAAAATTTATAATTGTAGCAGTTTATGTAAATTATTGTTACCAGTACCGATTTTCTACGCCAACATCCTGTGTACAGAGGTGAAATACCAGTAAAGGAAGACTTATGTGAAGACTAAAGGATAAAAAGAAGAGCAGTGAGGAAGGATGACTGTTCAGTGATGGGAAACTAGAGTACTAATTCAAACACAATATTTGCTTACATTATGGAATATATATTTTATTATAAAATACAAACAAACTGTTAAAGTGGTACGTACTTTAATCACAAACTTAGTTCAAACATGCTTAAGAAGCCGTTTGAATGATGTCAGCTCAAAATTAGTTTCTTGTTTTACGCTATTTCCGAAAAACACAAAATGGTTTCGAGTGCAGGTTTAAACTTATGCAAGGTTAATCTTATGCAAGATTTAAACGTACTTAAGCTAACTAACAGGATTTTATATTATTTCTTGTTTCTTGGCAGCAGTGAGGAAACAAATTCATTTTCTTTAATGGTCGCTTCTAGAAAATTCCAAAGAAATCTTAATTTTGTTCGACATAGCAAATAGTCGCTTAATTCTTCCTGAGCATCTAATTAATTTTAAAATCTAATACATTTTTAGGGGGGGGGGGGGGGAATCAAGTACCAAAAAAATTGTGCAGTCTTCAGAAATTTAAAAGTGATAATCACCGTCTTGCAAAACACTCGCTAATAAATACGCCGTGTACTCAATATGCCCGCGAGGTTAGGGTAAAATTGGAAAACCACACCATTTCCAAGCACAAGCACGAGAAGAACCATCAAAATTACAATGGGGGAAAGGTTGAATTTTACTTATTACGAATGTACGCAGTCAACAGTAAGTAATCCGTCTGCGTTTTAATCTACTAAAAGCCAAATTAAGTGGGTTTATTAACGCAAATATTTCACAGCTGGCTAAGAGCAACAGTATCGTTTTGTTGTAGCAGCTGTAACAACAGCTTTTTGCCCAACATAATCAACTTGCTTTTGATTACCTACAGTTTAAGGTAAGTTTAGTAATTACTACAGTAATATTCGGTGATAGCTGCTTTTGGCTTGTCGTTGGCCAACCCCACTCTATAAAATGCAGTTGTAGATGTTAGTAGGGATATTTATCGTTATCGAGAAATATTTAATTAGTAAAAGCTAAAGAAAGTCAGAAGGTTTCGTAATTTCGTTTTCTTTTTCACATTCACCCGAATTTCGTATCTGTGTGTTTTTATTTAATTTTCAGCAGAATTTTCGTTTTAACTTAATCAAACTGGCTTAACTCGGATTCAAGTTTAAGTGAAACAATTTAGTTCGAATTGGTTAAAAGAGGTTTAAACTTTGTTTGATTTACATTTAGAGTCCAGAACGATTACTTCGCATTTTGATTGTGCTATTTGATTTTAGTTGGAGTTTCTATATTTTCGAAACGCAAAGTTATTTATATTTATGTGTCTGGTAACTGAATTTCTGTATCGGCTTGTCATACAACTTTTAGCGTCAAAAAAAGGAAAACACCCTAACTTTCCCTCTTTTTATTCATAGGTGTGGTTTGGTCATTTTGCGCTCTTCTTCTTTGTCATTTAACGCCTGTAGGTAAATTTAATCTACCTAATTTCATATTAATGATATTTCTGTAAGTAATTAGGAATATAATTGGGACAAAAAAAGTTAATAACGTTCAGAATAATGTGAACCGATGTTTTACAACTTAGTTCGTTTGCTTCGAGTAAACTATGTTTAAACTAAATTTAGCACAACTTTGGATTAAATTCAAATAGAAAATTGGGGTATTTTTAAGTGAATCTAACTATAGTTTGAAGTGGGTAGAATATAATAATTGCAAAAGTAAAATAGATTGAGATTTATTTTATTTTCCCTATTTTCAGAATTACGGAATGATTTTTCTAATGGTGACGATTATTGAAAGTAACATAAAAGTTTCGCCCTGCAAACAAAGAACTATAATGATATTCAAACAAATCTGTAGAAATGTCAGCGTCGCTTATTTTTGCTGTCAACGTTTTTGATAAGAAAAGAATAAAGCTACGAAATCGGCTCATAAGCGATTAAGCTAAATAATGAAAATGAAGGCATAAAAGTTTCAAGTCCGTATTATTTGACAATTTATCACTTTACTTTTGGAATTTCGAGTAAAGATTAAGCAAAATAAATCGTTTCTGGGAATGAAAATCATGAAATCATCAATTCTGTGTTTAAACGTTTCTCGTATTTAAATGTTGACAATTTATATAAAAATAAACTTCGCATAAAACAGAAAACTTGATCCCACGTTAATGAAAACTTCATACATACAAACGTGTGGGTTTGAGCGATTTTTTTATATCCATAAAGTTCAATAAACAATAGTAAACGAATCTTTTAAAAACACTGAACACGACTGAGTACCGTCAAACTAAATTTTGCTACGCCACCCGTAATAAGACCGCATTCTGCTAACAAAACGGAAACAGCGAGACATGAGGCGGATAGCTGTTTGTATTCGTGTCGTCTTTGACGATAAAAATGCTTTTGTAAATTGATACAAGTGACGGACGATATTTTGCACAATTAACGATAAGAAGAGAGAATCGCGCGATGAGAAGCCGCTTTATTCCCCTTGCTGGTTGTGAGAAGGAATTCTGAAAATCCACAGAAATATTATGACCACCTGACCTGTACGCATTTTTCTCTGTTATCACTTCACTTTCAAATTTCTTCAAATTTCACTCCCGATAATTTCCGAATTCGCGATAAGGCTGACTGATAATTCATGAAATTAAATTGAAAAAAGAGAAGGAAAAAGACAAAATAAAATACAATTCAAGATCCAAATAACAGAAATAGAAAGACAAAATAACATAAAACCCAAGTTTCTTCAAGAGAAAGACTCGGACCAGGTTTGTAGCTCTAAATTTAAAATGATGTGGGTGCAAAATAGAGTCTACATTCGAACACTGTATCGCTTATCCTGTGATGCAACATCGTTTATTCTCATACAAAACAACAAATGCACAGAAAAGTTGTAATTTATCCTAAAAACGAATAAACGCTAAACACCCACTTATACTCAACGACTCAAAATAGTAACGTATTTGCATTTACGTGAGGACACGTCTAGGCAAACAAGAAACGATCTGGTTTTAAGGTCAATTTACTAACTTGTTCAGCAATAATACGAGTAGGTAATAAAGTGGAAGACAACACTACTGATTTAAATAGAAAACAATTTCACGCAAATTCAAAAAATCTTACAATCAAATATTACAGATACTACATTATATAAATCTGAAATCCTGACATGGTTGAGTACTTTCGTTTCTATGAATGAATGAATGGCATAGACTTTTTACAGCATTTTTAAATTCAAAGCGAGACAATAGTTAACTTCAAACTATTCAAAAACACACCGCAAACACTATACGTATCTACTATACTCCGCTCTACCATATTCTGCTCTATTCTGTGATTGTACAATGCAATAATGCTGTGTTACTAATATTGAAATGTTCTCACCTAAAAGTTTTTATCACACAGCACAAATGTCCGAATAAATTTTACAGCGGATGCATAAATAAATGAAGTTTACTAATATTACAATTAAATTAAATTCAGCCACCACGTCGGTTTTTCCATTAATGAATGAATGTTTGTAAAAAAAAACAACTAGATGATGATTGCATTAAAGTGGACAATTGGGGAAAGTCACGAACATTGTAACTTGTAGAAGAAACACCAGAGAAGCTGGCTAGTTTCATGAATGAAAAAGTAGTTTGCAATAAATTAATACACAACTAAAAGCACGTGAATAATTAAGAGAAATACTTGAACTTACGAGTTGTTTTAATTGAAACCAATTAATGAGAATACTGAAGTAAGTTTTTATATTTAGCAACATAAAAAAAATGTTGAAACTGGAAAAAAAAATACCGCGTAGTATTCCGGAATTTTCTTTAAATATACAACAAAACAACAGAATGATAAAAAAGCAAAATAAATAAAGATAATAAAAAAGATAAAGATTATCTATGAAAAACTGATTCTGCTTACGATTTCAGAAAGACGTATAATTAAAATTGTTAAGATTGAGATTTTGCTACAAGAAAAATCTCATTAACAGTTCTAAAAAGGACGGATAATTATAAAATATTAGTGAAACATTATCAACTGCAGTAACTTTTCAGCATCTCAAATTCTTCCCCACTCAAATATAGTTTGTTTTTACTGAAAATTTTAAATCTTCTCAAGAAATTATTTCATATCCGCTGGAAATGATTTCCTTACATTTTTATATGGTTATTTTTGATCCGGTTACATTACTAAAACATTAGAATGAACTACATCAAACTCATTCATTCACTTCATCTCAGTTTAATTCATTCAATTAGTTTGTTCTCAATTGATTTTACCTTGAGAAGTATTCCGAGCTACTCACGATCCACACATGTCGTGTGATGTCGTGTCCGGCGAAAAATAACAAGTTGGCGGATAATTTTTTCACTTTTCAAACGTATTTGCAGTTAGATACGTTGATGCGGTAAACAGCAGGGGAAAAATGTACGGAAGTACATAAGCAAATTATTATCGGCTAGTGAAAATCTCAGCAAAAGAAACACCAGCAACATTTATATCATAAAAAAATACAACAACTTCCAGTCAGCAGTATAGTATATTAAAAAAATCTTAAGAAAAGATACTGTGTGTTCTGAAAATTAAAAATAATTTTAAATTATAGATTTCTTTCTTTTACCAAAATGTTTATCAAGGGTCAATAATGACGTATTTGTTAAAGAATATACGTATTCTCAAAGAATATTTAAATATGATGACATCATATTTACTTCTGACGCCCGTTCACATGCAAGCGAGTTGAAGAAACTAAAAAATATAACATACTGAGATCGTACGAGACTACAGAATATGAAAGATACTGACGCTATTCAGCTAAACAAGTTCAGTTATCAGAAGAAATTTAACACAGAAAAAGATAATATATCTCAATCTAAACAGCATTTAATAAAGAGAAAGTTTATTTTTAAGTTGGTCTGTTAAAAGGAAAATTAAAACATCAGTAATTCTAATAATCACAAAAAATGAAAACAAAAAGGAAAAAAATTATACTAAATGAATTTAAAGCTTTTGGCAGAGCGTCGTTTTAAGCAAATGATTTTGGACACTTTGTCTCAAGTGAAGTGAAATAATGGAGATGATCTCACGAAAGATCAACATGACAAGCAAAAAATTACGCGAGTTTTTAACAAGTTGGAATATAATAAAAATAAAATAAAACTGAATGAAAACAAAACCGATCAGAGTTGCAATAATAGTAACTTCGTTTCACTGAAGGCCAATAATTCACTTCAAATTGCAAATGAAGTTGCAATTCGCTTTCTGAAGTCATAAAATAAAATTCTGTAGTCAATGAAAACCAATAATTGACATCTCAAGTCGTAAAAGGTGGCTACAATTATCTGATGTCGATGTCGTCAATTGAAGTCACTGAAATCGGACTTCAATCGCTCATGTATATTTTTCTACATTGAAGTCGTATGTGGACGTCGATGTACAATAGTTGCCGGATATTTCCACAGGAACTTCAATAAAATTCATCTTGGTGACTTCACTGACTTCCAACGACTTCAGAGACCTCAAATTCAGAGAATTAATGATCGAAACAAAGAAGTAAAAGCACGAGAGGATTCGTGTAATTTGTAAATCAGCAAAAAGTTGAAAGTCCAGACGCTAAAGTGAAAATTAATTGTAATCTAATGTCGCGGTTTATTCAATTTTTACAGCATTTTTCTTTATACATTTTTCTTTATATTAATATAAATATTTAGGAATTTTTAAACATCCGCCGTTTGTATACATTTCCAGATATGACATGATATTGAAAGAAATGTGGAACATGAGCAACACTATATGAGTGAAGTATATTTGAAATTGAATTGCTTACCGATTAAAGTAAACAATGTGTTGTATGCAGGAAAGCAAAACAGAGCATTTAAGTACTCGTAGGTTTGTAAATGCATACGGCTGTCAATGGCGCTATCGTTGAACTGCCAACTTGTTGCTAATCGCTACTTCGAATTTTGTTTGTTTGCTTGTTTGCCGCTTTTGTTATGTTGCTGTACACTACACTACACCAGAGGTTCTTGTTTTGTAGTGGTAGATATCAATTAAGGATACTTTAGGCATGAATCATTCGTTGTCACCGCTACAAACCAATGCGTTCAGTGTACGTAGCGAACAGTTTCAGTGCTGCTGACATTTCAAGCACTACGAATACGAGTTACTATATAGCGACTAAACAACAGCAATCGAGGTCGTACTTGTACCCAGTAAAACATAATTACAGCGTGTGTACATGTGCTTGAGTTATTATCGGTCGCTTACGGTTTGCACTGACTGCTTATGAGCAACTATTTCGTTTTTTCGTAAGAGTGGCAAGTTTTTGTAGAGGTTAATTAAGCAAGTTAGTTGGAATTTTTTACGCTACGTTCATTTCAATTGCTATATAATGCACTCAGATTTTGAATGTGCTAAAGATTTCTCGACACAAGTCCGCAAACGAAGAGAGCTATAAAGTTCTTCCAACAAAAAGAAACGAGACTAGATTTTCATAAATCAATACATGAACCGTATCAACTTACAGTCTCAAGAACTTCACTTTTCATTGTACAGTTTTATGAAAAGTTTTACCATAAAATAGCAGTGGAAAGCAAAGCAAGCAGTGATTTGAAGTTCTTACATCGTATTACTTTTTAAGTTTTGTTGTTTTCTAACTTTCTGTTGTGTTGTGTTGTGTTGTCTAGAGTAGCTCACTAGAGACATGAAAGTAGTAGACATTTCACTCGCTTCTCGTAATCTGTGTCATACAGTCAGTCATTGACTTTTTCACTGTTATACTATTTCGTGTTAAATAATGTTTTAACTTACAGTGTAGTTTGTGTTTAGAAACTTTTTTTATATTGGCTGTTTATGTCCACATTAAGTTTCAATTTTTACATGTACAGGATACATAGTAGATGTATAAGATGTTCTAACTAATTATGTTATTCGGAACGCAGCAAATGCGGACAATTTTAACTGTCACCGCAGGCACGTGTGTTTGGAAAGTGCAAAGAAAAATATGATTGAGCCCCATAACTATACCCCCGCGCTCCCCTGCCCAACTAATTAAAATGTAGACAACTTTGCTATTCTTTTTTGTTACTTACTCCAATATTTACACTAGCGCTGACATGCTGAGCGATGCGATTTATGAATTTTCTCAACGATGAGCGACGAAAAACTCGATGTGCACCAGCGTTAGTGCAAGTTCCGGGCTCGCTTTTTGTTTTCTTATCACGTCGCGGCATAGTGGTGGCTTGTGTCGTAGGTCGATCCGCAAAATCGTCATTGCCATCGCCGCCAGCGCCACTGCCATCGCCTTTGGCATCCTTACAAACCACCGTATAACTGTTCAAAGAAACGACGCTCCCGTGTCTTCCTCCACCACCTACGCAGGCAGTTAACGTCGAGTTGCTGCCTCTACCACTTCCACCATCACCGCTTGCAACGACATCAGAGCAGACACCGTTGTTGGTCTTGAATTTTCGTGACCACTGAAACGGATTTCGCGGCATAGAGAACGCACGCCGTATTTTCTTAGCCGCGTTTGTGGCCACCGTAGATGCAGAAGTTGCTGGTATGATTATAACTTGCGCCTTGGAATGATGCACCGTTGTTGTTGTTGTTGTTGTGGTTGCAGTTGAGGACGTTGGAGGGCAGATTGTGTTGGTGGCTTTGTTACTGCAGTGGGTGTTGCTGGAAACGCTCTTTTTATTGTTGCTGTTGCTAATGCAACCATTAGTGTCGTGGGTGCTCAATTTTCTGGCGGCATCAGCAATCGTAGCAGGCGCTTCTACTGCGCTTCCTGTAGCCTCAGTGGATGTATTCGCCGCGACAGACGCAGCTGGCAAAGTGCTCTGGTGCGGTTTCGTGCCCATTTTATTTATAGGAAAGTTAATATCACCGTATTATTTCCAGGTTTTTTTTAAGTAGTCTTTGCATTCCTTTTTCTACTTCCGCTTTTGGGCTGCGTGCCCTCCTAAAATTACCTTCAGTTTTCCAGCCAGACGACAAGTCGTCTTTTCCGGAACCCTAGATTTTATTGCACTTACAATTTAAAATTCACCAGATGCACTTTGTTGGAACTCTGGGGCTCTTGCTTAAAAATCTTTTGGATTTTGCAAAGGCAATTTCCCAGCGACGCGCTCTATGTTGTACACACACAAAGCCAACGAATTTCACGGAACGAATGCCGATCAAAAAAACATGGAGGCCCATGAAAGCAGAGCTAATTTTCTCTGCACGAAAGCCAGAAACTGTCAAATCGCAGGGGTTGCCACCTGATAATACTCAGTAGACGCCAAATAACAGGAAATTAATTTCTGGTATTTGTAAAGTTTTAGAAACTTGTAATTTACTTAATTTATAGGTTTGTAAGCAGATACTCCATGGAATTTTAAAAGAGCTCAAATAATGTACAAAATTGTTTAACTCACAGAATTCGTTCCACGTGTCTGTTGGCTTTATATTCTCCAAGTGCAAATTCTTGCTCTGGAGAAAAATAAACTCGTCGGGAAGAAAAAGATTACCATGGCACGTTTTAAATCACGTGAAACATTTACATCCTTTTAAATCATGGAGTTATCGATCTTTTCAATTTATATATTTTATATTTAATCAAGCTACTGCTTGCTGTTCGCATGGTCTTCAATTTAATGTGATAATGTATTATTTTTCCAATAACCACACATGGATGAAGACTAATCATAATTAGCGTCGTAATAAAATGCACCAAGGCTTAAATCAGCGTGCCGTATTCGTCTTGATCGCGTAATGCGTACTCGAACGGGATCCAGTCTTGCTTCCCGTTGCTCGATTATTTCAAACGAACGAGCTTGAGCAGTGCGTACTCGAACAGTTTCCAAGCTTGCTTCTTGTTGCTCCTCTGTCTCTGAAGCCCGTGATGCTCTTCTTTCGTGCTTGAGGCGTAGATCGACAATCGCTTGTCGTTTTGGTGGCGTAATTAATTTGACAGCAAAAGTAAGCTTTATTACAGATTCACTTGGAAAAAGCAAAGAAAATGAGTGCGATATCCACTTTTCATGTCGCGCGCGAACTGAAATGTGGTTGGTCGTATTTAACCCAATTCTTTCTGTCAAGCGTGTGCATTCACACACCGAATACACACGACCTACCACTAAATAAAGAAAATACACTCATTTCTTTAAACGACTCGCGCGCCACCTATTGTAAAATTGTTGTACTTAAAAATCCTTCGTGAGCGTCGTGAGTACCACAACACACCAGTTTCATCGCAATTGGATCAATGGTATAAGAACGCAAACGGGACAAACACGGAAACATTCATTTTCATTTATATTCATATTTATGATATAGAAGATGAGGATGTGTTTTAAACGCACTTTTAACTATTTTCGTTTAATTTTTAGAATTCTCGCATGTGCAATTGTGAACTCGTCCGGTTATAATATTTTAAATACACATTAATTAATGTATTGTATAAACTTTGACTAAAGCTAACACAAGTTTATTTTGCAAAATCAACCTTCATAAACTAAATAGATTTACTATACTTTTGTCAAAAAATATAATACAAAGCCGTTCATATTATGTTCATATGACAAAACCATTAGCAATTTTTATTAATGTTTTCATGTTAAATTTCATTTTACGTTCTAAAATTTTTTTAAATGGCTTTGCAATGCTTGCTACAGTTTTTCAATAAAGTGAAATTGCCTTGGAAATTTGCTTAAACTGAATTGTGCCAGTGGGAGAGCAACCTACCTCTCCTCTTCCGTTTCACAAGACTGAAACAGTCTTTTAACCAAAATTGGTTTAACAAAATTGGTAAATGAAAATGGAATAACCTTAAGATTTATGAATTTGGATTTTTACTTCTAAAACAGTATATTTAAATCAAAATTCTATTTCTAATTATTTCTAGATCTTATTTATCAGTAATATTTTGAATTTATTCCAATGCATTTTACTCAGCGCGCTTCTCTTGCAACAATTCGTCATCGGATTTGTCTCCGTTAAGTTTTTGCTTTTCGAACATTTCGATTAACTTCTGCGTAGCGCTTTGTTCGATGTCCAGGGGTTTTCCTGCTTCCGCATTCGGGTATGAAACAAGATGTTGGTCGGGACTTCGCAACATGAACGGTGTCCAAGGTCCTTGGATAGACGGCATATCTGTGTGCCACATCTTACGTAAGCGCAGTGAACTGGATTTTCCGTTTTGAGTTTTTAACAATTGAATCCACTTGCTGATTTCTTCTCTGGTAAGGTTACGGCAACTGAGCCACTCGCGATCGCCATTAACTAGAGAGTGGATGCAAAACAAGGATTAAAGCATATGAGATGCAGGCAGTTGGTTTGCACTTACGGTATTCGCCCACCATAACCGCCGTTCTGTGACGTCGAGGCTTTACGTAGACAACAATACCTGGGTGCTCCCTCGCGAAGTCTACTAAATCATTCTCAATAAAGTCTCTGTAGTGACAAGTTGTACGAATTTCCATTAACATGGACGATATACATTATTGTATCATTACCTCATCCCACGGCTGGAGCCATTATTTTTACAGAATTTCAAAGTTAAGCGTTGCAGCTGACAAACGTATCGGCCAATTCCATTTTGCAAAGGAGCGCGCGGAAATCCAGATTTCAAGAATAGGTGACTGTTGGACATGATTTTACTCAAGTACTAATTCCTAAATTCTGGAGCAAATAAAAATAATTCAACATAACCCCAAATTATTTTACGTTTCCTCCTTTTTGCATTAAACGTCAACAAATAATTAGTGATGTGGACCACAATTACTGATGCTACAACTCTGCTCTCATGTTTACATTAATACAATCCTTAGGGTTTTAGTTTTTAAAAATCATAACGAAAGGCGATCACAATCGAATTTTTATGTTTATCGATTTCAGTACTTAATTTCTTGCTCCTGAAAGTAGGAAAACAAATTTATTGACAATTTTATGCAGATACTTCAAAAGTATTATTTTAGCTAACAAAAATTAAGCATATGAACCAAGTTGTCAAAGGATCTGCGACAAAATCAGTACACAATGTTAAGGATACTGATTAAAGAAAATTAATGAGCAATACCGTGGTCATTTTATAGATATTATTTAATTTTCTTATTTAGCTATATTTGTTTTCAATTATAGGAGCGAAAATCATGCCAGTCGGAAAAATTTAATGCAGAAATTTTAGAATAATCTTTAAAAAGTGTTAATTTACAAAAATGTAACGTAGGTATTCTTCATTTCATAACAGCGAAAGAAAGAATTTTAACATTGAGCATATGTTAAGATGGCAACATTGCAACAAATGCTCTCATCTTCTGAATCCACAGAAATGTGGTAGGCAATAGGAGAAAACTAGAAAATTTGATAAGATAACGCTGAGGTGCAGGACGTCAATAAAAGCGTCGGTTACAATTTTTAGAAGCACTGGGCGTCATTTGAATCTAATTTGAATAAAAGATTTGTCTTTAAGGAAAAACGTGCCAATATTTTCTCTTGCTCTGCTCATTAAACGCCTCAGTTTGATGAAGAAGAAGGACAGAAGGTGTTGCTTTAGTCCTGATTTCTTGTTGGACTTGAAAAACATGCGGTCAAATCCGGTGTAGAATGTAAAATGACAAATCCGGAAACTAGAAAAACGAGACGAGCTACCGCTTCGGACCAGCAACGCATCCAGGTCAATGGCATCAGTGCGAGCAGTGAACTAGATGCGCGACATTCCAGTGATATCTGCACCGTGAGTAGGATGGATGCGCAGCGCAGAAATGGTGGAAAGGAGTTCGATTGTTCTGACACTGATGGTAAATTTAATGTATTAAAATTGAGGAGCAATAATTTTTTATGGTAAATTTTTTATCCACGAAGCAGATTCCTTGACGCAGACGCTCGACACCGAAGATGAGCTCTGCGAGGAAGATGACATATCGGAGACCTGCTCCTCTTTCAGCTTGCAGGGATGCATAAATGAATTTAAAGCACGGCGCACAAGACGTCATTCCACGCAAAGCCGCGATATCGTCGGTGGCGATAAAGAAAAGAATCCATGTCATAACGCGACGACAGAGTCAGATCTGATTATAGCGAACCAGAATCGCACTAACAAGGAGCACGAACGCAAGTATAAACCGTGCAAGAATGGTTTCTGCTACTGCTTTACCAGCGATAGCGGCGATGGTGTAGCTACGTCTGCTCCTGGCCAGTATATGCGGCAACACAGACGAAATAGGAAGTCGTCGGAGAGTTGTCAGGTACCTGGTTGAGATTACCTAATTTTGCAAAGTATATAATCGGTATCTTTCCTTCTTCTTAGGTTTCTTGTGCACTTCCACAACGCAACATGGGGCAGTCGAGAGGAAGACGTCGTCAGAGTGCGCCACCAAGTTTAAAGGAGCCGCCCAAGCCAACGAGCAGGCCAAGTATTAAAGTAAAAACTTCATCATCAGATCAAATCAGAGCTATCAGTCGCTTGGAAACTGCCCCCAAAGATGCTCCCTTGATTCACATCATACAGGAACTACGAAGCAATTGCGTTGTGTCCGAAGTTCGAGTAAATAAGCATAAATTACAAGCTCAACGAAGTCGCAGCCTTCACTCGAAGCCTGCTACAAAGAAGACACATTTTACATTGGATGAGTGCGAAAGCAAGCCGACGAAACATTCTTCGCTTTTGCCTTTGACATCCACCAAAGTAATCAAGCCATCTGCTCCTCCGTTGGAGAAAATTAGTGAGCGCGATTCGCTGACCGAGACATTCATGTACTCGGGCAGCTTAGATACAAGTGCGAAGAGTAATAGTAGTCGCGAGAAGCGTCATAAGGCTGGCGGTCTCTTCCTGCAGAAGCGTTTGTCCCAGGCACCAGTCCTTGTGAAGCCGCGGAATCTTAGCGAACCGCCTCCCAAGCCACCGCGGCGTATTTCGCATACCAGCGACGATAACAAAAGTTCGGTATCCAGTCTGGCTTCAACAACACCTTCAGTTCGAGAGGCTGAACGTCTTGTGGATGATTTTCTGCGTTGTAAGGGAGTCGATGTGTCGGAAGCTGGTAGCGACAAACAAACCCACAATAAAAATCAAACCCAAAATAAAGCTAAAGGACAGATCAAGAAACAAACGCAAAATAAACAACAAACGCAAAATAAACATCAAACGCAGAATAAACTTCAAACGCAGGTCAAGAATCAAGCGCATGTCAAGAATCAAACACAGGCCAAGAATCAAACGCACAGTAGAATTCCAGTTCAAAACGGCAATCAGTTGCAGATCAAAGATAAGAAAGAGAGAGCAAATGAGAAAGCTAAACAACAAATAAAGTCGAGCAGGGCTGAATCTACTCCACAGAAGGAAGAAAGGAATTCATATCCTTTAAGTAAGTTTGGTATGGAAAAGTTGTATAAATTAACAGACTACAATTTAAAGTAGTTGTAGTAAAAGTATGAAGTAGAAAAGTAAAGTAATAACATCGTAATCATATATAAAAAAGTTAGATATAGATAAACTAAACATAGTAGACGCAACGCAAAAGTTTAAAGTTGAATTTTTACAGCATAAAATAATAGTTCAATTTAGAAATTGCTGCAATTTAGATTAAATATCTTTAGTTGAAATGAAATGTACGAGATGGAAGTTTTTGTTTATTTTTATTTTTAATAAATAAATGGAAAACAAGTCATTGAAAAATGAATATTTTCTTCACTTTATATTTTTATTTTATTTTATTTTCTTCTCTTTATATTTTTATGAAAAATTCGTGTTTTTCTTTTTTCCGTTATTGGATTTCCGCCCATCAAAATTACGAGTACGAACTACAGTATTTTAAAATAAAAATATAACATTGAAAAAGAAGATCAACGAGCTTGAAAATAATAAAAATTATAAATAAATCTATAAACGCAACCTGGATAAATTAAGAGAAATTATGGATAATAAATATTGGAAGTTATAAAAGAAATAAATTAAGAACAAAATCTCGATGAAATTCTTTATAAAATTCTTTTGAAATTTAAAATATTTGCATTAGAAATTTTTACAAACAAACTTGAAACAAAGTTTTTGCTTCCTAATCTCTTCGTAGCTAAACCCAAAACGAAGACACGCTCTGAAAAAGCTCTTCATCCTTACCCGTCACTCACCGAGATCGAACATATGATGAACAAAACTGTCATCGAAAATCGTTCTACCAATGGCGAAAAAAATTTAAATGGACCCAAGCAGAAGTCCATCAAGCAACAAACGATCGGCTGGAGTCTGGAGCAGCCGAAGATACATGAAATGCTTAACTACGACGCGAATGCAAACCAGCGCCAATTCCGCTCGCAAGCAGTTCAGGCTGGTCCTCAAACTATTGGTTGGCAAGTTCCGCCAAAATTGGCGCTGGACACCGTCGACAGTTTTTCGAAAGATAATCTGGACAGCAGCATTTCGCCAGAGCGCACACCTGTCAAGGATCACCTTGATTTCAGCGCAACCAGCCCTCGGAAGTCGCCTGTACTCAGCAAGCAATTCAAGAGTTTCATGCAATCACCGTGGACGAACATAGCTGCTGGTGTGCAAAGCAAAATGCCGAAAAGCAGCCTCCGAGACACTTCGCAGTCTTTTCTAAACAGTTCTAAGAAGCGTATTCTCAAATTAGTTTCACCGATGAAAGAAAAGCGAGAATCTCGTTGCGTACCGTGTGCCGTTCGAAAGACATCCCAACGTTCCGTTGGCATTCAAACATCGAAGGAGGAGCTGCGTTCTTCGGATACGAGTTCTACGCCTCAGTCACCGCCAGGAAGCTACTTTTCTGCGATGCAGCAATCGACACCGCTGCCGAATTTCCAAGACAGCGCAACTCAAGGAAGCCCAGCTCTAGAAAACACAACTCAAGAAGTGCGCGAGAGGCAGTTCAATTTCAATCGCACGGTTGAGTCACCGCCGAAAAAGACGAAGGAGACTCTAAATAGGAAATTGAATTTCGCTCTGTCCATGGACGACACTGGCAACGATGACGTAACCATGCTAGCTGGGACGAAAACATATCGTTCATTCCAGTCCGATTTGGAGCAGGAAGCAGCGCTTTCGAAAATTGGCTTCGTTCTCAGCAATATAAGAGCAAAACTGGAGGCAAGTGACGATCATGCGGTGCGAACTTTTCAGGTGGGGACTATAATTGGAATGTGTTATCTTCTCAAAAATAAACACAAATAATTTAAAGTATTTTGAGTCTATGAATTAATAATTTTAATGGTAACTTAAAATGGTGATATAATTATTATTTATTTTTTTCTTAAAGGAAATTGGCCAGCGTGAAAAAGAGTTCGCGGCCGGCCTTGATTGCACCGATGGAAGACATCGTGGTGATCGTCAACGAAATAACCAACGCAATCGTCATTTTGCAGTTGTCGAGCGAGACAACGAACCCATATACTCAGAAATAGAAGAAGACAGCATTCACATCTCGAGCAGTCCGCTGTTTGACAACAAAGCTCCTCCGAATATTAAACATTTCCGGGCTTCGAAAGATCCCGAGGCTATATACGCCGAAGTTGTTAAAACGCCAAGAAAGTCAAATAATGAAATTGAGGTGACGGCCTCCCAACAGGCGCAACTCTCACAGAGGCAACAACAGATACAGCAGGAACAACCGCATCGACAACAGCAGCACCGGAACCCAAAAGAATTCCAGCAGGAACATCAGCAAAGGCAACAACAACAACCCCAAAAGCAACAGCACCAACATCATCCACCGCCGCAGAAACCACAAAAACCGTCACGAATCCAACAACCACAACAGCAGCAACAACTAAGGACCAACCTTGCGAAATGTTTGCAGGATGCAATAAAGTCTAAAAAAGTATTAAAGCCTGTGGCTCCGTTAAAACCAGCAACAAATGCAATTCCAAGCTTCTATTCTGCTCCGTACGAACCACCGTCCTCGTCACGCTCATCGCTGCCAGCATCTCACTCGTTAAACAACGTCCGGGTACAGCAACACCATTCACCACCGAAATATAATCGCAATCTAAGCAAATCGGATTTATCACTGCATCGCAGTGAAATATTTTTAGAGAACCTTTACAGCAGCGAATTGGTGAGCGATCGATTGTGTTTGGAAAAAGTATCAAATGTGAGTCTCTCTTAACTAAACGTCAGGTGATTTTTTTGTATACCTAAACGTTTCTTATATATGTTTTCCAGTCGAATCTTGATGATTCTTATATGTCGATCGTCGACAGTCGCAGTGAAGCAAGAAATCAAACATCGCACAATGACAGCAACGTTGATGATGTTGATGGCGCCACACGTGCTGGCACCGATGATTATGGTTATGATTATGATTATGGGGATGATGATGACTACGTTTCGTACGAGCTTCCTGATGATGCGAGATCAGATCCTTCTGAAAACGTGGCGAGCGACTTAAATCGTAACGCACCACTGCCTACAGTCCATCAGAGTACACCAAAGAAAAAAGCGCAGAGATTTACAACCAAGGTAGAAATTTTTATTGATTCCTATTCGAGTTAGGTACTTTTTTTCCTGCTATTAGTTTTGGTTTATATTGAGTTTTTCTCATACCCTGCGAATTTCTATTTTTGCTTCTTTTCTTCATTGGTTAAGACTTAAAATGTGCTATTAATTATTCTTTTTTTCTCTACTAATAACATGGAATTTACTAATTTCATTGTAAATACTCACATTCTCATATACATAAATGTACATATATGCATTATATTAACGCTTATCATTAACATCACTGGAAATATATCACCAAATTATTGAAACCACTAAACTAGTCATGTTTCTTTTCTTGCTGGCAAAGGTGCGAATTTTTAATTTTCATTTTTTTATTTACTATATTTGAGCGAATTTTTATTTCTTTGAGTAAATAACGGTCTAATGGTTGATAATGGTGCTCTTCCAAAATTATCTTTCTATTGTTACTTTTGAAAATTAACTTTATTTTCATATAAACCTTTTATAAACATATAAACAAACCTCTGGAGAAGAATTATTTAAAGTTATTTTCTTATCAAGTTTGCTTGATTTTCTTGATAAATTAGAATATTTTTACATTTTTTTGTTTATGAATATAATGAAGAACATATTTTTATTTGGTTTGGTTCTTGTTCATGATAAATAACGAAGTCATATCTGAATTGATTAATATCGCCGCTAATTTTTCCAAGTATAGTATTATAAAATAAAAGCGAAATATTTTGTTTACACGGCGCATAAAATGATAATTCGGTAAAGTATTTGGAGATATTGGAAATCTAATTGTACTTGAGAATTCTTTAGTGGCGAATACCTTCTGTGTACGAGTTTGCCAGTACAAGGACCAGATATTTTACAGCTCTGCCTTGGAATTTTGAACGGCCTCAATGTGATTTTAGCTTAAATCTCTTAAGCGTTTTGCACTGTTAGGTCTATGTCAAGGTTTAGGTCTACTGGCAGGTAGGTAGTTGTCTCTGAGGCCGGTCATGAGTGATTCCATTCTGGGGCCTGCAGAAAACCGACGAATTTATTTTGTGAGTTCTCACTTATTAACGAAATAATAAAAAATGAAATTTTTTCGTGAGTTTTATTTTTCACCTATGAAATAAAAATTATCATGTGAGCTTAATTTTTTTCACTCACGGAAGGACAACGCAATAGTCTAATTGGCTAAAATTTAAAATCTCTTATTAAATTCTTTTCTTAGTACCAGAATTTTAGTGTTAAATTGTATTTATTAAAATTTTATCATATTTTAAATTTAAATGTTAAATTAAAGTAAGTAAGTAAATTATTTATAAATGTGGTTAAGATCGGCGTTTTAACATTAGTTCTACCTTTAAAGTCGTGCTTAATATAAAAAATAGTTTTTATTTCACTTCCACGGCTTAATTTTTTTGCAGCCCATTGAAAACTCCGAAGGTTCACTACTACAGCAGCCACGACAGGAACCACAGCAACAACTTCAAGAGCTCGCCATCGACATTATAAACCCCGACACACACATGCGGGCGGATTTTCCAAATAATCACCCGAGTAACAGTTGTCCCAACACGCCACATTGCCTGCCGCTCCCCAACCCCTCGGATAACGACAGCACCGGATGTACCACCAGCCTCATTGAGGTTTCAACAGCTTACACAACCGATGACAAAACGCAGTCGGTTTGCTGCAACAACACGGCAGCGCGCTATCAGCGCCTGAAAAATGCTTTACGCAAATCCTTGCGTTTCAGCAAAAAATTCGTTAAAATGGACACCAAGCGACTGTCAGGCTCATTCAGTCTTCCAGCAGCTGCAACAACTGTTGTGACTGCAATTAAAACCGGAAACAAACCCAGTCAGTGTGGGCGAGCGAGTGTTCAGCTTTCGATAGACTCCACCTTCAATTTGGACATCCTTTTTGCGCTCGACGATGAGGACCAACCGCTGCAACAGCAGCTGGCCAAGGCGGTCAGCATTTGTCGCCAGTTGCCGGACTTGGAAATCTCGCCGGAGATGGTGGAGGCTGAGCGTTTACTGCTATATTCAACGTTGCGTCGAGAAGCAGAAAAGTACCGACTCACTACGCCCTCGAGTTATGCCCGGTCGTATGAGCCGCAAAAGCTGCAGCGCTTTTATGTCGATGCCATGCGTATACCGATCAGAAGCAATCCAAGTCAGGACTTGTTCTTCAACTATTTCTACATCTGCACATTTTATTGCGGCGGCAAGATAAAATCAACGCAGTCGGCGGAGTGCCGCAATCAGGAGGCGATCTTCACCGACTGCGGCATTGAGTTTGCCTGCGAGAAAGAAGCGGAAGTAAAGTGTGAGGTTTTTATGCTGCGTCTTCGCAAGGTTTCGACGATCTCGCTGGAGCGCAACAGGAAAACTGTTTTGGTAAATTAAATTACTACATTTTGTTCTGCTTTATTTTATTTCACGTTGTTTTACTTTATTTTGTTTGTTTTATTTTACTTTATTTTGCTTTGTTTTTTTTTATCCTTTAGAGTATCTCCTCTTCCTCGGTAGCCTCTTCCTGTGACGATATCGTCTCACGTTTTCGTTTGCATGGCTCTTTTATGATCACACCAAGCAATTTTCTACCTTACGAATACGTTGAGTTGGCATCGAAGTCATCCAACTACATTTGTTTGCGCTCTTCCACCAGCTGCAGGATTGCAATCACGCCTCGCACTCAGTCCACGAATCTTGCCACCGATGTGCTGCTTACCGGGCGCGCTGATATGCGTTTCCCGAAGTGCGTACATAGCGGATTTCTGAACGTGCAGCAGCCGGAAAATGCACACAATTGGAATCGCCGCTGGTGTACGCTGGACGGACTGTTCGTACGCGTCTGGCAGGATGTTCCTCAGGACGAAGAAGTGGTGGGCAGTGAATCGGTTGCTCAGCCTTTGTTGCAACTCGATTTGCGTCTGCGTACCGCACCAGAAGCCTTAGATTGCGCACCGCGTGAGCTGTGTGCTCGAGCGCGATCTTTTATTCTGGATCTGGATGGACGCGCAGAGGTAACAGAAGACACCGGCTTTCAGTCAGGAGACCCGCCGTCTGAAGATGAAGTGAAACCAGCAGCTAGAGGTGTATTTTTCGCTGCTGAATCACAAAGCGATCTTACAACCTGGCTGGAGAAATTGAACGAAGTGCTGGATTTCATCGCCAAATGGATGAAATGACAACGAGTGTGCGCACCATAGTAGGCGTTTTATGGTTACTTTAAAAGATGAGAAGCAATTGCGGTCGCAATACTTATTTTTAGTGCCTTTTTATTAATACTATTTCATTTGTAATAGTTTATATGTATTTGTGTATTATTTGTTCTTGTAGGTGGGTGCAATGATCTTGTTGATCGCTTTAAATTTTTTACTCGAAGCTATTCATTCCATTTGTTTATTGTAAATGTGCTGTTCATCAGAGTTCAGATATATTTATATCAAATATATTTTTATATTGATTTCTGCAAACTTCTGTTTTCATATCAGTTTAGAAATTATTCGCCAAGCATCAAGATAAAAACTTTCTAGAAATTTAGAATCAGAAGAGAAGAGAAAAAGAGTATCAAACATTCTTACTCTTGCAAAGAAAATTGAAACCTATTGAAATCAGATATTATATGGAACCACAAAGGAGAATTTCTCACAAAGAAGTCCAGAATAGTTATAACGAATAAGCATACTTAGTCTCGGAGCAAGATTTTCGTTCGATTTGTCTGCTGCGAAGTTGGTCTGCATTTTAACAGAGATTCCATGAAATCCAATGTTTTTTATGAGGTACTTCTTGGTTAAAATGTTGACTGGTTTCGCATCAGTCGTTCTGCCAACACAAAGTACCCAAAAAGATTGCTCGGAGGCTAACGAGTTGCCCGTTCAACATCGTTCCCAAAAATGCGAATAATATTCCTTAGACGCTGTAACAATCATGTTTATTTTCACATAATAGGTATATTTATAACAGTTTCAATATACATGTTAATTAATATATACTTAGTGCTGTATGTGAATACTCTACTCTTGTCTGCTTAGTAAGTCTGAGTGCCCTGAACTTTTTGTTGAATAGTGTAATTTCTACAAACCTCTTTGCATTAGGGATTAATTTAATTTTGTTACACTTTATTTTACTTCATTTTATTATATTTTACTTTAAGTATTGTTGTATTCCGTTTTGTATTAATCCACTTCATTTTATTTGATTTAATTTTATTATATCTTATTTAATTTTTATATATTCTGATGATATTTTATATAAATCACGTAGTGTGTGTGTAATACATAACTTTTCACTATATTTTCGTTGATATGCTGCTGTTTTTAGGAATTTTGAAAGTGTACTCTTGCAGCTTTTACATTTATGTATTTCGTTTCTCATAGCGCATTTAGACCAACACATACTTCCAGATGCGATTTGTCTGATGATTTGTGCCGATCTCGCTAACGTATAATGCCGACCCATTAACGCACACCGCTACCGAGTGTGGATTCTTGAACTCGCCCCAGTGTCCGATTATGGTTTCCGAACGTGGGTCGATTGTGAAACCGCGCACGGGAAGCATCGAAGTGGGTCCATTAACGGCATATACGATGTCACCGTAGGCGGCCACATCGAATACGCGTCCCAAATCTGGTTCCTGTATGGTGGCAGCAGGATGTCCCTCGCCTTGAGAAGATTTCAATCCAGCTCTGTTGAGAGGAATTTCGTAACAAAAGATGAAAATTTATATCTCATAAAAATAGGTCGGAGTTCGCATATACATACTTCGGACAAACGACACGCATATTTTCCCGATCGGCGATACACAGTAAATCCAGATGCTCCAGTAGAGTGATGCCATGTGGCACTTGAAGCGAAAGAAATTCTGAAAAATACGGTATAAAAAATCAACAGACCAATAATGGGTCGTGGAACTCTCCCACCTGGAGGCTGAGGTATGGTACGCAGTAGGTGACCGGCGGCATTAAACTTCAATATACGCTGATTGCAGTAACCGTCGGCAATAAAGAACTAAGAAATTATAAAGAGGGCAAGATATAACATATATCGGTTGAAGTATGAGGAAAAATAAATCAACGAATATGGTTGAGGAATCGAAAAACTTACCTCTCCAGTGGTTGCCACAGCAATGGATGTTGGTTTGCACAGATGATTCACCGATGAGCCGGGCTGAAAACGTTTTCCTAACGTCAAATGGGGTTGTGGGTCAAAGGGTTTGAACTGTGTAATGGGAGAAGCCATATTTTTATCTTTTTCGAAATGTAATAAAATTAAATCTAAAGTTCGTCAAACATGCCTTGAAGGCCTGGTGCATTGCAACATCCGTAATCCAGTAATTGCCGTGTATATCGATGGTCATGCCGTGCGGCATGTAGAACATTTCTTCGCCCCAACCCATCTTGATGCCACCCGTCTTGGGATCGAGCACATAGATGGTCTTCTCCTTAATTGGCCCATATTCGATTAAGTAGAAGATGTTGCTCTCGTTAAAGGTGCTGAAAGGGGGATCGTTTTAGAAAAACCCAAAATATCAGTGCCAAAACGCTAAAAAGGCAATTTTCGCCTAAATTCGTACACACTTTGCATCCCAGTAACGATCGGCACGATGAAAAATGACCGGATTTCCATTTGGATCGATGGCTACAGCGGTCACCTGTCCGAATGAGTGAGTTTCTGTGGGCCAATTCTCTACCAAGACGGGAGTTGGCACGTTCAGCGATGATGATGACGATGTCGCTGTGGTGTCAGCAATATTTGTAGCGCGTCCCGAAGGTGACACTGAGTTGGTATCACTTCTATCATCGCTCTCCAAATGGAGTTTTTTAATCTGTGATAAGGGCAATGACGGCAGGGGTTTGTGAAAAATACTTGAAAATCCATGCAAGCTGTTTACACTTACTGCTGCATTTTCCTGAAGGCGTCTTTTTATAAGCGCTCGTACATCATTGAAAAAACGTTCGTTCAAGGTCAGCGCCTCAATATCGGGCTCTGTTTTGGCTGCGAAGACATCGCGGTGCGTTGGCAAATGAGAGCCGTTGGCCAGCTCGAATAAAATTGCCCAAATTACAAAAGCACTGAGCCTCTTAAATTCGTTCATCTTTATTCTTTGTTTAACAGGAACTAATTCAATTAATTTTTCAAACTAATGCTTACTGCAACAAATCTTTCACAGCTGACTGGTGCTTGGCACTGAATTGGCCACAAATGTTCACCCCTTTCAATTTTCTACTTGTCTCGCTGTTCTCGTTAGAGTTTCGACTGTTATGTGCAATTTCAACTAGCGCATGCGTCAATTTGATGTCATATCGTGAGCCAGACTGGTATAGCTCTTCACTTAAATTCAACTATTAAATCAATAAACTTGATTTCTGGTGGAATTGTAAAGCACTTAATAACTTTATTTAATTGATGAGTTAAGTAATTTGTGTATGATAATTACTCAGTTGACTTAATTATCCTTTTGTAATTTTGTGTAATTAGTGGCAATATTAGTTAAATAATAATGTAATGTACTAATAAATAAATTAATGAATGAATTTAATTTAAGTTACTAATTAGTTAATTTCTTAAATTAATACTTTTAATTGATTTATGAATTAAACTAGGCGATGAATTAATGAAATAATTGAGCCAGATGATATTCTTTTACTTAATGTGTTGATTAGTCAAGTAAAATTAATGTAATGAACTAGAGAGCTAATTAGTCAACGAGTGGTTAGATTAAGTAGACGATTAAGTAGACGATTATTATTAATTAAGTAGACGATTAATTAACTATACTTAATTAATCGATTAATTAACTTTTGTTTTGTAATTTGTAACTAATCAAGCAAATAACTTCGAAATAAAAATTATATAATTACAACTAAAATAAGTTTTCGATTAAATGTTTATTAACTTTTATATTTTAAAATTTTTTAATAAAATTTTTGATGAGCCGGTTATCCTGATGCCATCTGCTTACCACTCACCCAAATACCGAACTCAAAACAGTAAGGATAAATAAACAACAATGAAGTGAAGAATTTATATTTATTACTGCATTTAAGAAGAAAATGTTAACTTTAAATTGTTACCTTGATATGCGAATAAAATATTGCGACGTTCAAAATTATTTTCAGTAAAGTTAATAATAACTAAATAATTAGAAAGTAGTTTTTATAAAATACACACTGAGTCGAAATAATGTAATTTCGTAAAAGGTTTTCCACGAAATCTTGACTGTTCGGATTGTAGCAATTTGGAACACTTTTAAAATTAGGGAGCAATTGTAGAAATTTGGAAATATTATACATTTCCTCGGATTTTAAATTCAAAACTTCGCAGAACTGCATGATTTCGGTTAGAATTACGACACGGATTGAAATCACATTATTTCGACCCCTCCTTCAAGGTATTTATTGATTACTTTTATTAGTGAAATACCTGTGTATGTTCGTATACGCAAAGATGCCACTTGTAATTACCCGCAACACCAAATACTTTTTATAAATACAATTACCTTCAAATGCCTCCAAAGGCTGAAAATACCCGATCAGTATTTGAAGGTGTTTACAGTATTTGAAAGTATTTACAGTATTTGAGATACATTATTTGAAGTTCAGAATTACAGTATTTAAAGTTATTTACAGTATTTGAAGCTGTTTACAATATTTGAAAATGTCTTCACTACTTCAGTGAAGTATTTGTGCATTTGAAGGTAATTGTAATCGACGTGTATAAGTACGTACAAGTACAACCGTTAAATATTTTTACTTAGTACTAATTTTGAAGTACTTGGTATTTTTAATGTTATTTGTATTTGCATTTGAATTATAAAGCTTTAGTATGAATATTTATAAGTCTTCTTATTACAACGGTTGCTTTGTTGCTTTGTTGTTGTTGTATTTGGAAGATCTGTTTAGAAGAAACACCTTAATTTTTGTTGTGGTCTGTTGCGTTGTATGCTTTGTTGGTATTATGGATTTCGAATCGACCAAAAACCACACCGAAATTTGATGCATTTTTATGGGTTTGCGTTGTTTTTAAAAATTCTTAAACGATTTTGTTACACGATGTTTGCGTCTTAACCCTCAAGGACCCCAGTCCCACGTGGGCTGCGTCCAAATGTATCCGGTGTTGGTCATCGAACAGTAGGCGTTATAGTAACGACCTGGTGACCTAGAAAAAAAGGTGGAGTTCGGTGATTAAAGTGTGTGATGGTATTTAATGCCAGATGTGTTATGTTTTGGCAGATAAACTTCGCCGACAGCCTGCAAACCTGCAAAACGAGTGATGTGGACACTTGCAGCGGAACATATTTTGGAACTCCTCCTTGCAGACCTCATTCCACCAGCAGGTGCGCTGAAAGATAAAGATGAAGTGAAAGATGGATTGGCTTGGTTTGCATTGTTAGATTGCCTCGTACCTCTGTTAGGTAACCATGCACACTTTGGTCCGCATAACTGCGCTTGGTGACGTGGCACTTCGCGTTTTGCAACATCAGCGAGCAGGTGAAAACGGTGAGAAAAACTTGCGGTAGCTGGAGAAAGTGAATTTATTATGGTGGATGAATTATTATTCCTTGTCTCAGTTTTAGCCTCACCTTCAGCATTCTGCTTTTCTTTTTATTTGATTTTTTTAAAAAGTCAATTTTTTTTCCATACGCAGCGTATTACGAATTTCTTCACTTCACCTCAAAAGTTTGCGTTTCGTCCTTTCTGCAGCTGGTATTTACCGTTGCTTGCATGACCCTTTTTATTGCCATAAGTTTGTTTTTCTTCCGTTTCTCTCACGTCTGCTTCTATTCGTCTCTTTTTTTCGGCGGTTACAAAAGCGAGATGGCAACAGGATTACGGTTACCCTGTTGCATTAAAGTTGAGGAAATGATTTTTCTTTCTCTCTCTCTCTTTTTGCTCTCACTCTCTATGGGTGCATCTGTCAAAATGAAAATGAAGAGAAATTAGGAGGGGAAAATGGGGAACAAATGGGAGGAATTGAGAAGAAGAAAGGAAGAGAGAGAAAGAATAGAAAATAGACGGGTATAAAAACAGAGTGCTAGAAAAAAGAGAGAGAGACAGAGAGAGAGAGAGAGAGAGAGAGAGATGGATAGATAGGTAAAAAAGAGAGAGGCAGATAGAGAGGTACTAAGGAGAGAGAGGGAGAGAGAGAGGAGAATCTAAATCTTAATTTAAACTCTTAATTCTGTAATTTTATATATATAAATATAAATAATTTGATTATAATTATCATCTTACATATAATTTAAATCGTAATTGTTTAATATTAAAATTAATTTGTTTTGTTTTTTGCTTTATATATAAAATAAGACGAAAATAGAAGAATGTGTGTATTTCTATTTTTAGTTGTAAAATACCACCAGCAATATTTTTACTGCTAAAGTCACCAGCATGAGTATTTTTTAAAAGTGACTCATTAATACACAAGAAACTATTTTTGTGTGATCCATAAATTGAATTTAAATAAATACATGAATAACTATAACGAAAATTCAAAGTAAAACATAAAAATCATATTAAAATGCGTTTGCACAACGTTTGCAATTTTTGAATTTAGTGTTTTGAAGATTTATACTTCTTTAATTTTTATATGTTTATTCCTCTTTACTAATCGAGTTATGTAGCTGATATTTTTGTTGTGCTTTCTACAGATTGCAAAACCGATTTATTTGGTATTCGTTCGTCCCCAGATTTTTATTTATTTTAATTTTTACCTTTATAAATGTTTCAGAAAATACTTCCAATTCTTACAGCGCAAAAGATAGAACTTTTCCCTTTTTTTTCATTTAAAATGGCAAAAAAATCGTTATTTTTTATATTTACCAATCATTTTCAGTTATTTTTAGATGTATAAACGCAAGAAGCATCCAAGAAGCTGTTGGTCGGCGTCAATACGTTCACGATGAATAATGTTATCAATATTTTTGTTTTCTGCATTACAAAAATATTTCATACAATAACGATGAAAAAGAAAAGAAGCACCTGAAATGATGATGCCTTTTTCTAAAATTAGACAATTTGTATGTGAGAAAAATGTGAAACGTCATCAAGAATTGATATAAAATTTCGCTTCTTTTCAAAATCCGGCACAAAAGTATTTCAACCGCGAAACCGAGAAGTTCGCAGCGAAAAGCGAGAGAAAATTCGTTAAGAATTTTTAAATTTTAATTTCTTTTGTTTGTAAGAAAAAGGTGATAAAAGTGTGAAACGTAAATTTAAAAGGGAAAATAAGGAAATTTCAGTTTCTCCAAATTAAAATCTTTTTCTTAATATTTTTTTAAAAAAAGCAGTTGTTGAATGGAAATTCTTTTAAATAATAGTTCGTCTATATTTTTAAAACACTGAAATCATTATTTTTCTCAAATAAATTGCGTTTTTTCTTTAATTTATAAATTTCATTAAATCAAATAATTTGAGTTTTTGTATTTTATTTCATTCCAATTCTCTGATCAAAAGTGAATCCTTTTTAACCTCTTGACCTCTGCAGATGTCAGTAGTGCCTCTGATGTTCCGTGACTGGTGGGACGAAATTGACTTTCCAATGCGTAGCTCGCGCCTCTTGGACCAACATTTTGGATCTGGACTGAAGTGAGTGTGAAGGGAAATTTTTAATGAGCACTTAAAAGTTAAAAGGAAATTTATTGCTTTTTACATAGTAAAAAAGTTTACTTTTCAGCTGCTGAACGATATATTTTTTAATCTCTTTTGTCTTTTAATCTTTCAAAACATTTTCTAATTTCTGATAATCTTTCTCGCAGACGCGATGATCTGCTCTCATCCATTTGGAGTTCCCGTCCCACCATGCTGCGTTCCGGCTACCTACGCCCCTGGCATCGCCCGGCCACCAGCCTGCAGAAGCAGGAGTCGGGCTCCACTCTCAACATTGACAACGAGAAATTCGAGGTGATACTCGACGTGCAGCAGTTCTCGCCCAACGAGATCACCGTCAAAGTGACCGACAAATTCGTCATCGTCGAGGGCAAGCACGAGGAGAAGCAGGACGAACACGGCTTTGTGGCCAGACAGTTCTCGAGGCGTTATTTGTTGCCCAGTGAGTGTGGAGTTGCAGGAAAATTCCGAATGATTCCGCTGATATTTCAATTGATTACTTCATGTTTCAGGTGACATCAATCCCGACAGCGTAACGTCATCGCTCTCCTCCGATGGTCTGCTGACTGTCACGGCGCCCATGAAGAAACTTCCACCGGCCGGCACAGAACGCGTTGTGCCCATCGCGCAGACGGGTCCCTCATCGAAGGAGGACAACGCCAAGAAAGTGGAGACTACCACTGCATAAAAACCACGTCATCAACGTGTGACATCCTCCGAAATACTTCGAAATAACAGACTGCTTTTTATGTTTGGAAATATTGGATTTTATTTTCTCCTAATTAAATTATTTTGGTAATTATATTAAATTATTATTGAGAAATAAACGATTGCACTTATCGAATCTATTCTTTTTCCAATAATGAGCTCTCATTGTATTCAAATTTCATTGAATTTTCGTTGAATTTCGTCACATTCCTTGCACTTGCAGCAATTCGTTGTACTCGAAGCAAAAGCGACGGCGTGAAACCAGAAACCAAACCAAAATCCCCACAAATTTATCACTGGCATCTTGATTAAATTCTGTAAATACTAGAAATTCGAAAAAAAGCACGAGTTCAAATTGATGTTACTGAGTAAGAAAGAAGCTCAGTATTGTATTTTACTCGTATTTACATTAATTAAATGTTATCTTATCAGTGCAGTGCAAAGTTGTTTATTTATCACTGACAAAAACAACGAAAAAAAGTTAAAGCGAAAACATACAATAAATTCTAGAATAATTAGGTTAAATATACATGTAGAGGTTTTTCCACAAGTAATAAGTAACCAATGAAAGACTAACAGTGAGAGCTGAAAAATTAGAAACTTTTCCATTTTGCGGTGATAAGCAAGCCATTGGATTTCATGCTTGCGTTGCTGTTTTTCCATTGTTATTGGTTTCATTGTCATTACTTTCATTTAATAACAATAGCTCGTTCAGCGTTAAATTGTACGGCGAGAGTTGTTCTTCAATCCATTCATCACATCTGGCAATGAAAGCTGGTGAGAGGTCCTCCTTATAGCCCCCAACTTGACCCTTGCGCACGAAGCTATAGCAAGCATTTTAAAATCAAATATACATGTAGAGGTCAATTATCAATTAATCGAAACTTTCACTGCTTACTTATGACGTTCGTACGGCTGATCGGAACGCAAACGACGCACCTGATCGAATTCCCAATGATGATTGGTCGTCGGGTTATCTAAATCGAAAGAAAGTATGAAGACCTATAAGAATCTTGAGAACTCCTCGTCTACTCACTCCTCATGCTTTCGAACGACAGGTGCTGCAGCATTTGTTGCATCTGCTCCTCGGTGATCGTTTTGTTTAGGAACTCGACGACCTGCTGTATAACCTGCCGCAGGTCGGATTTCATGCGTTCGTAGCTGGTATAGAAGATCCACGGCTCGTTACGTAGAGCGTAGAATTCCGTAACATGTTCGAATGGCAGATGGGTTAGCGAGCCGCTCTCGATGTACTCTTGCATACTTTGCTCACAGCTTTTGTCCATATCATAGCCGAGACTGCGTGAATGATAGTAGACGGAGACCAACGCATCCTTAGGATTGCGGTAGACGTAGATGAGCTGTGAAGAGTGGGCGCGAACGATGTTAGGCTGTTTCTTTGTTTTCTAACAATCGTAAGTGAAATTTTTCAACCTTGGGTTTCTTGCTCCAAAGTTGAGCGGGTAACAATGGCAGCGGTAGATGGGATTTAATGAGTCGCGGTGGCTTCAGTTGCTCCACTGGCTTCAATGCTGTTTCAAGGTTTTTGTGGACAATGAAATCAAATCTGGAAAATTAGAAAGAAAATCAGCGGTATTTTTTGAGTAATTAAATTTCAAAATTAATTTGAACTCATACTCAAGAAATGGCGTTCGAACTTCGAGATGTTCGCGCTTCGCCCCCTCGAAGTCGTAATCATTGAGCACCAGCCACAGTAGCTCTTGCATCCAAGTGGTGCCACACTTCGGCAGCGTCACCAGCCACACATCGTCGTCCCGCACCGGCATCTCGTGCACCTTCTCGAGAAACTCAACGCCACTCTTGCGGTAGAAACACTTCCGCCGCGTCCAGTCCTTCGTCAGCAGATTCGTCGGCAGGCTTTTGGGTACAACTTGTGCGGGTTCCATCTTCGTGCACCCGCCGCTGTAGCTGCTTCCCTCGATAGCAAAGACAACTGTTGCGCTTGCTTGAAAGACGAGGCTGTACTGCTTCTTCGGCTGAATAGACTGTCGTAGATTACCGCCGCGATCAGCTGGTGTTTGGAATGAGTTTGCATTTGTGACACTGCAACTCACCTCTCCTTGTCCAAGTTCAGTGTATGGCTGGCTTTTATTTTTACAAATTATCAGTCAGTTATAAATTCTCTCTCAGTTTCGTTTGAGACTCGTTTTGCTATTGTGTTACCATCAGTGCCGTCTGGTCGAAGAATGAGAAAGGAGGAACACCTTTAGGGGTTCAAATCTCTCTCCGAAATTGTAATATACGAGCGTTTTAATGAGTAATTTAAGAAAGTCCCAACCAACTTAAGGCCACGTCCTCGAAATTATTTAATGGTTACGCCAATGGCAAAAATATTACAGATTTTACTATTTTACATCTCTGAGTTGTTAAGTTGCTGCCCTCAGTTTTAATTGCTTTTTCTGATTTAAGATTCTGCTTTCTGATTATAAAGTAGGTTGCGTAATCGGAAAACCTTAACCCGTTTAGGCTTCATGGTGCAAAATTTCGAGAGGAAAGAGTTTCAATTTGTTAATTTACTTATTAGTCACATTATTAGAGAATTCAGTTATTTGAACGGAAACATGATTTTCGTTATTTTCAATAATAATTTTAATTTTCTCTGTTTCCCGGATTACAATATAATTCAAACAATAAAGTAAAAGTTCATTAAACAAGTTAAAAGAGAAACCATCAAATCTGCAGTTAAGGTTTGTACTTCGAATACGCAGTGAAGTCTTCTGTGGATAAATTATAGCTTCTCAAATTATCCGCGTTCCACTTATCGAATTCTTGTATGAGCCTCGCAGGCAGTTCATCTTTGTGGCTGCCAACAATGCCGCGACGAACAAATCTGAGAGTTTTACGGCAAGACCAGGGAAAATACAAGTAAAATCGCAGTTCATAATGATGAATCTCACCTGAACTCCTCCACCTGGCGGCCGGAGGCAGCTTTCATGCTTTCAAACTCATTTATATGATTGCATGCCAGGTTGTCCCTCATACTGTCGAAGGACAGGTGATCGACCAGCTGTTTCAGTTGGTCGTCAGCTGGAACTGGTTCGTCCAGAAAGCGACAGACATCCGTGACCACCGCAGCCAGATTGTGATGCATGCGTTCGTAGCTGGTGAAGAATATGTGAGTCTCGTTACGTAGCTGCCAGAAGTCGAGCACGTGCGGCCAGAAGGGGTTAAAGTTGACATAGCCGTCCATGTAGGACCGCATGAAGTCCTCCAGGGAGCCTTTGTAGCCAACCATGCCGCGCCAGTGATGGAAGTACGACACGGCTGCATCCTTGGGATCGCGGAACACGTAGATAATCTAAGTGACGCGAGGGGATCGAGTTAGTTATCACCAGGAAGATCCATCGCTCGGTACCACCAAACCTTGGGCTTCCTCAGCCAGATCTGTTTCGGCAGCAGCCAGGCGGGCAGATGAGATTTCATCAGTCTGGGTGAGTGCAAGCGGTTGGCTGCCTCGATGGTATCGTGCGGCACATGCGGTACCACGCCGTTAAATCTGTGAGTGAGTGAAATTTTACTTTTGTTCGATTTGCTATTTTTGTTCGACAACCTACTCTAAAAAGGGCGATCGTAACGTCAAATCGACTGCCTGAGCTCCGGCGAATTCGAAGTTGTGCATGATCAACCAGGTCATCTCTTGGGCCCACGTGGTACCGCATTTCGCACTGGTCACAATCCATACGTCATCGTCGCGCACCTCGAAGTCGTGGACTCGGTCGAGCACCGGCTGGAAGGTGTCTGCCAGCGAACAGTAGCGGGTCCGCCAGTCGCCCACGATTGGCATCGCAGGCTTTTCGTTGGCGTAAATCGATGAGTAGCCACCAGAAATCGATAACTTCTCGATGAGCTCGAAAGGCAGGCTCTGCGCATGGAAGCTAGAACGTGGCATCTGGATATGAAATGAAGACAATAACTTTTAAAAGTTTGAAATAAATCAGGTTTCGATTTAACGGCCACTTAATTTAACTCATCATTCAATGTTATTGTCATTCACTTTGTCAGTTTAGCGTCAGTGTGCAATATTGTGATTTTTAAATTTTGTTGTCACTTTCATTATCATTCAATTTCATTGAGTTTAATTTCGTTCGGTTTAATTTTATATATTGAAGAATGAAATTAATTCACCTTCAATTCACATGGAATTCTTTAAATTGTTTTCTTGAAATCGGAACCGTTATAAATTCTGTTTTGATTTTGAAGTTCGAGAATTTGTCAATTAATTCGATGGTTTTACGTCTGTTTTCTCGACTCGATAATTCGCTACTGTGAACGCTCTGGATGTTGCAACTTTGCTCTTGTTGTTGCAAGAAAAATTCTCGCTGTTAAGTGCGATTGTAAGTGAGTGAAGTTGTAAAAACACTGACTGAAATTCGTATTTTTAATTTTTATGTTGATAAATTTAGCTGCTTGATGGAAATTCTGGAATCTCGTTCTTCAGATATGCATTAATTTTTATTGCGTTTATTATTAGGAACAGCAGGTTATTGACAGCGAGAGTGCACCCTACACTTCATAGGTGAGTAAGCATTCGATAGTTGGTAGATTCAAATTCAAGAAAGGACTAAAAAAACAAAAAATTCTCAATATTAAATTTTTTAAAAACTTTTCCCTATAAAAGTTACCAATATAATAAATTAAATATGTTTAAATTAAATTAAATTTTTTAAGTATTTTTTTATTTGACTGATAGGTTCCTCTCATTCATTGTTCTCACTCGTTCATTTAATACCGAATATAGTTTTCCTACTCACACTCTTTACATTGTTATTGCTCCTGTTGCTGCGAGTACTTGCGAGTAATGAATGAACTTCTGACTTGTATTCTGAGCAGTAATTATGATGAATTAAAAAAAAAGTTATAAATGAAATCAGTAAAATTATTCCCTTCAGTTTAACCGGAACTCAGAAGTACCCTACGATAGAATAAATATTCTACTTTAATTACATCGCAAGTTTCAAAATTAAGAAACCAAATACATAAGATCGATCTGATCGATTTGGAAAATATTGTAATTCCAAATTGTTACATACGGATATATGAAATGGGTGAATGTGGAATAGATATGTGATTTTAGCCCTACCATACCAGGTTCTAAAGCTTCGAAATCCAATAAACTTGCTAAAAATCGAAGTTTTCAGGCTTCTAGAGGTTAAAGTATAACTTATAGAATAACCTCTAACTTATACTATATCTTGCTGGATAAAAAACAAACGCAAATAAAGACAAGGCAATTTAGGTTCTCTGTTCCAAAATGTTTTTTATTGTACAGCTGTTTTCTTATAGATTGATTTTAAATGGTTTATTGTGTGAAAACCTTCTGATATGTTGTAGACATAGTAAAATATTGTAGAAATACAGATCTAGTATGTATATATTTTTGAGGAGGTACTTGTACATTGTTACACATCAAATGGTTATATTTTTAGTACACATAATGAACATTTGACACTGACGACTTATCAGTGATAAGCAACAAGCTTGTATATCATATTTTTGTGGCCTTTTTTTGGATCAAACACAATCTATTTATAGGAATTTTTACTGTGATTTTTGGCTTTTGTTTAAAAAAAAGGAGAAAGTAAAAATATTACCAAGTACTGCTTTGAAAAACGGTTAATTTGAAGAAATTAACGTTATCGAAAAACACTGAGAAAATTCCGAGAAAATGTTACGTAAACATTAAAAATCAAACGATTGCTGAATATTTCTTACCCGTTTTCCCTCTTTTTCAACAAACACTCATCGAAGAAAAGAAACCCACTGTTTTGTGACTAATTAAAGATCACATAATTGAAAGGATAGTAAATAACAAAATAAAGGACGAAATATGGTACTCTATGATTTCTTGATAAATATTTCGCGGGGAAGATCTTGTGTGAAAAGTGACAATATTCGAAAAAAAGTGTTTTTTGGTTCCCTGCGAATTTTGTAAATAGTTATCGTAAACGCCATTTCTTTCATATTTAATGCCTTTCGGAGCTGTGTAAATATTTTTGTTTAGTTTACATATTAAAGTAACCATGGCCAGCACAGCAAATACAATAGTAAATTGTAAGTTCAGTATAGAGTATAAATTGTAAGTTTAGTATAATAAAATTGGAGATAATGTTGTAGTTTCTTAGAAGTACAGTAAAAGTTTCTTCCTCTCGTAATTTGGCTTATAAACGTGGATTTTAAAGACAAATTCTTATGAAGAGCTTTAATTTAATTTAATATTGAATTGTAGACATTAAAATTATTCCACATAAACACGAACGATAAAACTATTTATAGCTAAAGTTATACAATATTTCACTTTCAAATGTCGCAATAAAATTAATATTCTTTTAAGAAGAACTCAAGATGAATGATTTCTAATAATGCAGAGATTATTAAATGCTTATTAAAAGTGGTATTAAAACTTGAACCGAAACGTTAACATGTAAATTAGATTAATTTGAAAGTAAATTAGATTAAATTAAATAAAAATCAGTGGTATTTTAAACGTGTATTTATTATTTTCTTGTTTGTGTTATAAAATGTTTTCAAAATTTTGCTGATAAGCTTACATTGCTAATCCTTAACCTGCAAGGAGCAAATATGTATATATATATATAAATATGTGTACATACATATGTACTTTCTATATAATGTTATAGTAAAAGCTAAAATAGAAGAACATTATTGTAGTGTGAGTTTCTTTGTGATGTTTGCAATGGTTTGAAAGATGAAAATCTGTTGAATAAGGAAATAAAAACTGTAGATTAAAATCACTCTTAACAATAAAAATGTAAAATATAACAGTAAAAAAACACGCCAGGCAAAAACTTGCACTTACGAGTCACATTTCATGGTTTGTTAAAAATTTTTAAAATAAAACAGAATTATTATTTCTATCCTTTTAGATTTCGCAAAGTATGTCGGTCTTTTTAGGAGACGACATTTTGCTTCATTTTTCTGCAAAGAGTTTAGTGTATGGAAAATATATAGAAGACTCTATTTATTACAAATATTTTGGTTAATACAATTTTCAGTTTTTCAGTCACAGTTTTAGAAGAGTTTTTTCCTAGTTGATTTTGTGATAAAAACTATTTGACTTGAGACAGTTGCAGTCAAGAAATTTTCAGACTGATTTCTGCTTTTCTGTAAATCTTATAACGATATGAACAACATTAATTATATTTTACTTTTTTAATATATACTTGGTTTGGTTTTTAGTTTGAGCTTTTTTAATTTACCAGCAATTTATTTTCTCTCTTGATTTTAGGTTGCAGAGTGAGTTCTAAGTTTTAGTGATTCTTTAACAATTAATGTTTTCGTTTTTAATGTCATATGAATATCTAAATGTGAACTTGAATTTTAACTATTATCTAAAACAAAATTGTAGCTTATTTAGCTTTTCAACTGGATAACTAAGTTTCTTGCAACAGCAAAATAATGCATGCTTTGTGAAGTATTTTGAGTCCAGCCCAATGGTAGCCCGGTATTATAATGCCATCAGTGCAGCTCTGCTGGGACGTCTTTTCGGTGCTCGTAGAGCACTTCTTGTCGCTCAGAATGGCAAACTGTAGCTTAACTTATGAGCGACATCTTTGCTTTCTCTCTCTCTCTCACTCTCTTTATCTTACAAAGATTATAAGATTTTCTCTTTAAGCCGGAAAACTATGTTTCTGTTTATTCTTCCACATTTGCTATTCCACGTTCTTGCCTTTCCTCACACTCTCTGAGGACCTTTTTCACAATTTTCTGCTTGTCATATCACTTTCTTGTTCTCTTGTGTGCCTTTCCTGGCTTTCTAGCCCTAGCATTCTCTCCTCTAGCTACTTCAATTTATCTCTTTCTACTTTGGAAAGATGTACTCCGTTTCGTTTTCACCAATTGTCAGTGAGCAGTGAGGCTGCACCTGTTGCGGCTTCAGCAGCCCGGAGAACAACCTTTTGAATGCCATATGCTATTTGCAGGTCGTCTTCTTCGCATTAAGTGAAATCTGCTTCGTCTTGATGTCGGCCAACGTATGAATGCCTTGCTCCTCGAATTTTTTCCACTGAGCGTAGTTCATCTGCATGTAGGTGATCAGCTGTGGCATATCAATAAAACCTGGGAAAAAATTACATATATTATCGCTCTGTCTTTCTTACTCTCTCAGACGCTCCCTCTCTCTCTTGGTACTACTCACTGTCCCATGCATGCATCATGTCCTGTATTATATACTCAATAAAGCCGATTTGACTCTTCGGTATACTGCACGTGCCGCGATCGAACATCGGCATTACAATCGGCAAGGATTTCGCCTTCTCCTCGTCCGTTTGCATGAAGTACTCTTCGGCGATACGGCGCGACCACTCCACGCAGTAGGAAAGTGGGCGTGCCGGGTTGCTTACATCGGCCACTTTAATCAGCATGCGTCGTATTAGAATCGAACTTTCTTCTTCGTTTTGAACAATCTTTGAATAAAGTTAGAAAATGTGAATTTATTGAGTCTGCTTCGTTTTGAGAGAAGTCGACTTACATCTCGGGGTTCCACATCTGAGCCGAAGACACTGACGAATTTGGCCAAATGTTCAAAATGTCGCGTCATTTCAGTGGCCAGAATCATGTCGATAATGGTACTGCGTACCGATTTGTATGTCTCTTTGTCTAAATTCTTAAAAATGTTGATCTTGTCATCACCTGAGAAAATAGAGAGAGAAAAAGAAATTGATGAAGTCACAAAAAAAAAATAAAGAGAGAGAGATAGAGATATAGAGAGATATAGAGAGATGGAGAAAGAGATAAGGACATATGAAGTTTTAAATTCCTGAAAGGATCTTCAGGTTTACCTAAAGTCAATTTGAATGTGGTCGCCGCATGATGAGACTCCAGAACTGTCAAATCGTTGTACAAAATAGCCAGGGGACTGTTTGAGTTGCACAGGAATGCGGAAGATCTTCCCGGATGATCGATGTCGTGAGCAGCAGCGGCAATCAGAGCCGTTGCCTCGTCCATACGGTCCATATCCAAATCTTTGGCGGCCAGTTGATTAATGAAAGCGCCTGTAGCCTGATGCGACGAAAAGCGAGAATAATATCTCCATAGTGCGATTATCGATATCGCAAGACAAACCTGCATGACATCTGCCGCATGCGTGCTGTTGTGATACGAATTTTGTACATGATAATTGGCCTCAATGACTGCCAGCCAACCTTTGCACACATTTTCGTCCACATTAAAAGTGGCGAATACATCGAAGCGCCGAAACATTTCCATACCCAGATAGAGGAGAGGACGCTTTTCCGTAATTTCCTCCAGCTTAAAAATATCAAACTCCCAAGAAAGAGATTCTTCCAGAAGCTCCATAATGAGCGGAGTGGCCTGTGGGGGGAGAGGAGGAGAAGGAGGATGAGTTCTGGTGGTGGGGGGGCGAAGTTTGCCTTTTAATAGATGTTGGTTACCTTCATTTTGGCTGGCAATACAGTGGAGGCCCGATTTGTCACTCGTATTATGGAGTCATTCGAGCTGCGGCGCGAGGAGTACAAACTGGGGCCCTGCATAGGATTTGTGTAAAGATAACATTTTCGATTTTGAGCAAAATTGCAAAGAAATATTGAATAAAAAATGTTTTGTGGATAATTTATCGTTAAAATTCATTTCTTTTTATTCTTACCGTTAACAAAGCTCCGATCAGATCTGTAGCAATCGGATCATCCGGCCGCAATTCTTTCATTTGTGGACTGTAAAGTCCTTCGCGTTTCAGGAACTCCATAACTTTGTCGATGAGTCTCGCTTCGTCTGCCGAACAATTCTCCTGTACTTGTGAGAGTAAATTGATTATCTGAAATACGTGTTCGGAACGACATTCGGCGAAGAACCAAACAAACGAAGAACATAACGAACGAACAAACGATCGAGAGAGCGAGCGGGCGAGCAAGTTTGTGTTCAAAAGAGAAAAATACAATCATTAAAAGATAAATAAACAGAAAAGAGAAAAAGAAAACATATAGTTAATTAAGTGCATTAAATGGATATAAAATTTATTGTTGTAAATATTGTTGTAGATGTTGTAATAACTTTGCCTAATACTTTTATCTGAGTAATGTTTGGTGTGTCTTGAGAGTAAGAAACAATTTTTTGTTAGCCAACATCGAATGATGATGATGAAGATGTTGTTGTTGTTGTAGATATTGTAATTGGTGTCGCTGTTGTTGTCTCATCTAACATGCCTTGAGCTAAATAAATGCCAACATACAATAGAAGAAAAACTTCATTCGAATACAAAAATCTGGCAAGACAACAATTTCTGCTGGCAGCAAAAATTTCATTAGATTAACATTTTGATAGGCAGATTCCCCCTTCGCACGCTACGTGTCTTCTACATCAATGTCTGTCTATCTGTCTGCTTATCTGTCTGCTTATCTGTCTAACTGCCTCACTGTTTTTGTATATTTGACTTTACAATTCTTTCCCGGCAAACATTTCGATGATGAGATTGAAAGGAATTGGAAGAGACAATATTTTCAAGTCTTTTCAGACTTCTACATATTTGTATCGTATATTTGCACGAGTTAAAACCTTCAAAATAAAGTCTTTTATTTTTGCTTTATAGCGTGTTGAACGGGTGAGTGGCAGCTTTTTGATCTACTGGGTTTTGACTGGATTGTCAGGTGGTGAAGGGGAATGATGACAGAGGTAATGAGTTCCCTACCTACTCGCAGTACTAAATCTTACTTTTGTTATCGGTGCCTCTAGTGGTAGAGATGTCAACTTGGCCAGACTGGTGCGTCGCAATCCATCGGATGCCACCGATCGTACGTCGAAGCTGCCGCGGCGTATCGAGTGCAGTGAGCCACGTGGCGCTTCTTTGGGTTGAGGCAACGTTGCAATGAAATCCGTTTGTCCACCAGGAACATCGAAATTAAATACAAAATGTGTTGGGGTTCTGCGAAGAAATAATTTGTAAAGAGATTTTAAATTTTTAAAAATAGGTATCTTAATTTTTTATTAAATAAAAATTCTCTTAAATATAAATTTAGAATTTAAGATACACATTGTGTTGAAATAAAGTGTATAAAAGTCTTTATGAACTTCTATTCCGAGTTCTAGTTTCCTTCTTTACTTACTTTCCAATACACGCCACTGGCACGACACGCACATGCATCGGAATGCCATCCTGGCTTTTCCGACGCACTGTCAGAATTCCGTCGAATTCACGTATGTTTTTGCCTTGCGCGCTAATTGATGAAACATCCGAAACGAAGATATCTGCCAAAGGTTTGCTGATAATTTCGTCCTGTAGCATGAAAAAAAATTGAAAACGTACAAAAATAGGGTAGAAAAATAGCTTTTTAAAAAAGGAAATCGAAAAACGTAGCAACAGAGAAATGTGCGTTGAACCTTGTTGTCGAATAGCAACTCTTCTTATTTAATATTTTTTATTATTCAATATTTGTGATTGCTTACCAGACGCATGTTCAGTAACCGCTCGGCCGACTTGTTTGCGTACTGTATTCGCAGGACATCGTCCGATATGATTAGCACTTCCTTGAGTCGATGCAATGCGGTGTACAGAGCCTGTTTTCAAGCATGAAACGGAAAGCGTGAGGAATAAATTAGGAAAATCGATGAATTCAGTGAATGCTATAAAGAATGAGAAATCTGTTGCATACTTTCAGGCGAATTTAAATATAAACTGGTTTTTATTTTGTCTGAATTAAAGAGGAAATAAAGTTGTAGTTGAAGTTGAGAAATTAAAGTTGAAGAGGAAAGTGTTTGCTATATTCTTAATTAGTAATTAAGGGTTGAGAGAGGGCTACATTAAAATTCAATTAAAATGTTCTATCAACAAGATAAATAATTTATGCGATTCCAATTAGTAAGCACAAGTAAAAAATTTAATTGGCAACACTGCTGCTCGCACTCACCTGCTGCGTCGACATTACATTGTGTGGCCGCACAATCGAGTGAAGGATCTGCTTGAGTTCAATGTTGCAAATTGTTAAGTTTGTGGTCTCCACCATGCACTGCAATCAGTTCGTGAGGCAGAGAGGTTGAGGGAGGCGTTGCAGCAAAAGATTGAAAATTAAAAGTTAATTTATTCGTAAATTGTCTCAGATAATTGAATTGGAAAAAGTTACCCTATTAACGCCAGCGTCGAGTAGTGCAATCAGAACTTCGTCCTTTTCAAAGAAGCTGTTAGAAGAAGCCAAGATAACATTAAATTACTCTCATTCCTCTTTTCGCAACTCACCTCTTTTTAACTACAGCAATAATAGTTGTGAAATGATGACCATTCGTGTGTCTTATTGATCTGTAAAATTGAAAACATCGAAATGAAATCAATGAATAAAAGTTATCCTGCAAAATTGAGTTGGACGGAACGAAATATTTAATTAATGGAGTGAAAATAGTGGTTGTCAAACAAGCGAGGTTTTGGGTATCGTTAACACGCCTTCCTCACCTTGTGATGTACTCGGCATCCAGGTGTTTGCTGGAACGCGCATCAATGACAATTAAATGAAAGCACTCAGTCGTGACAGCGTTTTGCAGCGTCTCCAGAGCGGCTTCCTTCGTTTTCACCAAAGTGACATCGAGCTGTTGGCGATGACACGCCTCTGTGAGCACCTCGCAAATATTGTCCATTTTATGAAAAACTAATAAGGCCTGCGCGGGAAGCAAAATGAGTCTCTCGATATAAATGTGAATTTAAATTTTCCGACAGGTTCGTTGTTTCGTTCAATGCTCACCTTGAGTTGAGGATTCGGTGGTAAAACTGCCGGATATTTCAAGTCCATGAGATTTCGCTGAAAGTATTGAAACATTAAATAATTTTTCAAATATATTCTGTGTAATATTATATTAATAGTAGTAGAAATATTAAATAATTTGAAACAGATTCGTGATTAATATTTAAAATGAGGTAGAAACTAGGAATTCTATCGAAGACTTCACATGGGGCATTTAATGACGTAATCCAAGTAACATCCTTAGAGCTGCTAGTTGCTGGATTTACTGGAATTTGCAGAACTATTGTAGAACACGGAAAACATACTAGATGCGGTACTTTAAAAGTCGTAATTCCTTGCTGTTTTCGAGCTAATAACGTTGAAAAACTTTCCAATATCAAATTGTGGTACATCACGGAGTATTTGCAAATGTTTATGAAAACTTCTTTTCTAAAGTTCTGATTTTGAGAATTTAGGAAGAATGAGAAAAGCTGAACCGATAAGCTTTACCATTTCTATTATAGTAATCAAAATTTTTCAGAATTTCAGTCCAAATTCAAGTATTGGAACGGAATTAACCACGTCACGTGAAAGTTGGGTATTTTAGCTTGGATCTTATATCTTCGTAAAAACTGTCTTTTATTATAAATTATACAGTACACACACATACACGAACGCACAAAGAGAGGATATATGAGCACATAAAGTAGACACACTTTCATTAACCAGGCAACCCCTTCGATCTCTTCGATGTTGAATGAAATATTTTCATATTAAAGAAATACTTTAATACAAAAGCTCTATCCAAGCATTCTTCTTGTGCCTCATTTAATATATAATAAGTTTCGGTATTATAGACATATTGTATATATGTATGTGAGTCTATGTGTCGAATGCGTATGAATGGATGTGTTCAATAAAAGACCGGAAGAAACTCGTCGCTCTATTGCGGATACGAATTACTCGAGCAAAACGGGAACGAAAAGTTTTGTAAGGACTTCAAGACGATAATTTTGTGTACAACATCACCCTGCGGAAGTGTGGGTGCGGATGCGTTTTACGTTAGGTTGTCATTTGTTGGTACGATTGTATGTGTGATTCTGCATCCTACTTACGAGTGTTTCAGGAAAACCACAAATGACTGAAGTTCGTTCAGAACAGGAAATCGGAGAGAAAGCGATAGAGGGAGAGAGACAGAGAGGGAGAGTGAGAGAAAAAGAAGGAGGAGAGAGAGGGAGTAGAGAGAGCACGAGAGAAAGCTACATAAAAAACGGATATAAAATTAAGTTACAACAGGATCTTTTTCTAATCGCTATTGAATTTATCTTTTTTCTGGAATTAGAGAAATGAAGCTAATCAGAAATTCAATTCAGACCAAATGATGAAGCTAATAATTGTAAAGATGGTGGAGATAAATAAATGGTGGTGATAATGACAAAGCTGAAAGGAAGGATCACTGAGAATCATAGAAGGACACTGAGAATCATAGCGGTGAGTTAAATGAAGTTGTTGACAATAACGTTAAGAATGAAAACACTGGATGTGTGGATGATGATGTGGATGACGATGCGGCTGATGATGCGGATGATGATGTGGATGACGATGCGGCTGATGATGTGGATGATGATGCAGGTGATGATGTGAATGATGATGCGAATGATGATGGGGATGATGATGTGGATGATGATGCGGATGATGACGCGGATGATGATGCGGATGATGATGCGGATGATGTGAAAGATGACGCGAATGATGATGCGAATGATGATGCGGATGATGATGCGGATGATGATGCGGCTGATGATGTGGATGATGATGCGGATGATGATGTGGATGATGATGTAGATGGTGATGCGGATGATGATGTGAAAGATGATGCGGATGATGATGCGGATGATGATGTGGATGATGATGCAGGTGATGATGTGAATGATGATGCGAATGATGATGTGGATGATGATGCGGGTGATGATGTGAATGATGATGCGAATGATGATGCGGATGATGATGCGGATGATGATGTGGATGACGATGCGGCTGATGATGTGGATGATGATGCAGGTGATGATGTGAATGATGATGTGAATGATGATGCGAATGATGATGCGGATGATGATGCGAATGATGATGCGGATGATGATGCAAATGATGATGCGGATGATGATGCGGATGATGATGTGGATGATGATGCGGGTGATGATGTGAATGATGATGCGAATGATGATGTGGATGATGATGTGAAAGATGATGCGAATGATGATGCGGATGATGATGTGGATGACGATGCGGCTGATGATGTGGATGATGATGCGGATGATGATGTGAATGATGATGCGGATGATGATGTGGATGACGATGCGGCTGATGATGTGGATGATGATGCGGGTGATGATGTGAATGATGATGCGAATGATGATGCGGATGATGATGCGGATGATGATGCGGATGATGATGCGGATGATGATGTGGATGACGATGCGGATGATGATGTGAATGATGATGCGGATGATGATGTGGATGACGATGCGGCTGATGATGTGGATGATGATGCGGATGATGATGTGAATGATGATGCGGATGATGATGTGGATGACGATGCGGCTGATGATGTGGATGATGATGCGGGTGATGATGTGAATGATGATGCGAATGATGATGCGGATGATGATGCGGATGATGATGCGGATGATGATGCGGATGATGATGTGGATGACGATGCGGATGATGATGTGAATGATGATGCGGATGATGATGTGGATGACGATGCGGCTGATGATGTGGATGATGATGCAGGTGATGATGTGAATGATGATGCGAATGATGATGGGGATGATGATGTGGATGATGATGTGGATGATGATGCGGATGATGATGTGAATGATGATGCGGATGATGATGTGGATGACGATGCGGCTGATGATGTGGATGATGATGTGAATGATGATGCGAATGATGATGTGGATGATGATGCGGGTGATGATGTGAATGATGATGCGAATGATGATGCGGATGATGATGCGGATGATGATGTGAATGATGATGCGAATGATGATGCGGATGATGATGCGGATGATGATGCGGATGATGATGCGGATGATGATGTGGATGACGATGCGGATGATGATGTGAATGATGATGCGGATGATGATGTGGATGACGATGCGGCTGATGATGTGGATGATGATGCAGGTGATGATGTGAATGATGATGTGAATGATGATGCGAATGATGATGCGGATGATGATGCGAATGATGATGCGGATGATGATGCAAATGATGATGCGGATGATGATGCGGATGATGATGTGGATGATGATGCGGGTGATGATGTGAATGATGATGCGAATGATGATGTGGATGATGATGCGGGTGATGATGTGAATGATGATGCGAATGATGATGCGGATGATGATGCGGATGATGATGTGGATGACGATGCGGCTGATGATGCGGGTGATGATGTGGATGATGGTGTTAACATAAAACGAAAGACAAAGTTATCGTGGTTCCTCGGCTTAAAAACGTTCAATCGGCGTAAAAGCGACTTTCGACCTCTTCTCTGGCGAATCTTTCAACACCTTTTTCGCCGCTCGTACCTCACTGATGTCCAGCTCCCGATGTTTGTTGACTGATCCCTTCGCTTCGTTTCCGCAGCGGTGTTGTAGATGCAACACTAGTTTCGGGCTCCTCGGTTGACGTCTCGCAAACAGTCCCGACCGCTCGGGCGGCAACTTACGGCGAAGCACTACCGCCTCCACGCCCTCGTCCTCCAACTCCTCCGCCCCCAATTCTTTACCACTTCCGACATTTACGTCCCCCACTAAATTCTTGCCGCTGGATTTACGATTGTAATCATCGACCTGCTGTTGCTCGTGTTCGTGTTCCTGCTGCTGATACGACTTTTTTCCGCAAGAGTGACGTCTCTGCTGTTGATGCTGCTGTTGCTGGGAGAGTTCAGAACGTCGCATCAGCTCCAGGCGGCCGTCGGGCGTTAAACTGTTGATGCGCAGTGAGTACGCATCCAAGTTGCGAATGACTTCGACGATTTCGGGCTGCAGATTACGACCGCAAGGAAATGGCTTGACGGCCAAAGTGCTGCTCGGCAGGGGTGTCATGACATCCTTCAGTTCGGCAGCCAGCTGGGCTTCATACTCCCTCTCTTCCGGGGTCATGGATTGCATCTCGGCGCCACTCGGCCTCATCAAATCATCCCGCTTTGTACTCGCATTCAACATTTCCTCCATGCGGCACAATTCCGTCGTATCGTACGAGCTGCGACGTAATTGTTGCTTCTCATCGATTAACGCTTTGTAGTTATCGATAAAACTTTGTTCACTTTCAACGGAGCTACTGTTGTTGTAGCTAATCGGTGGTTGGCGTTCGGCATTCAGTAAAATGGGGTCAGCAACTTGACTCACGCCGCCTTCTGGACTCATCATTGTCACTTTATTTTCATCCGGTGTTTGATTACAGGATCCGTTCTCAGTGTTTTCTTTGATGTTGTTGTTCGGTATTACTGTTGCTATTGTTGTTGCTGCTGTTGTTGTTGTTTTTGTTGTTGCTGTTATTGTTGTTGTATTGATTTTCTTGGATTTTGCGTTGTTCACGAAATTTTCATCATCACTCTTAATTTCCTGAGTATTCTTATTATTTCCCTTTTTGCTACACCTATTTTTATCCAAGCGATGTTGTTGTTGTTGCTGTTGCTGTTGTTGTTGCTCTTCTTCGTCTTGTTTTTGCCTTTGGAACGAATGCCGCAGATTTGGTGCTGTTTTGTCATTCTCAACGAAATGCTTTTTATCCACGTTATTTGAAAGTATTTGTTGTCGTTGTTGTTGTTGCTGTTGTCGTTGTTGTGGTTGTTGTTGTTGTTGTATTAAGTATCCTTCACTTACACTGAAATTCTTATCAGCCTCACTGGCAATATTGCGGGTACAATTTTTGTGCTCACTGTTCTCACCTGCTTGACGTTCTTCCCTCCGCCGCTCATGATCGTCGTCGCCGGCGTTATCATTGCACTCGGCGTTATCTTTGAAATCGCATTGATTTTGTTGTGTCGATTTCTTGCGAAAGACTTTTGCAATTTTAGTCAACCAATTAGGCATTTTTTTAATCCCTTCAGAATTCGTCGTATCTTAAATTCGCTGTGAATGTATGGAATTCGCTGCCCTCTCTCAATGGCCTCCTCAGCGTTGAGAAATCCAGCTGACTTTTTTGTGTAATTTCAATAATTTCACTTTAAGTTTCTGTCTTTTTTTTTACAATGAAATTTTTTTTTTAATACATTTTATTTTATGTTATTTATTTTACTTTTCTTTATATATATAGAAAGTTCTTCTATAACCATGAAATCGCACTAAAGGTAACTCGGAAATTACTGATGTTTTTAGTTTTAGTGGCAAAAGATTCACTTTTTCTTCTTCTTTTCTCGCTCTACTAGGATTGGGGGCAGAAAAATAGAGGAATTTTACAGTGTAGTTGTGGAAAAGTAGAAAGAATTTATTGATAAAAGATAGCGACAGATACGAGATGATATTGCTACGCAGTTGAAAATATTAAGGAGATAAAAATATAACTAAAATGTGTAGAAGTTGAGGTATACATGAAATACAAGATGTACGAGTATTAGATAACTAGAACTCAAGTAAAGATACGGAATGTGAGCTCGTAGAAGCAAACAGAAAAAAAAAAAAAAAAAAAAAAAAAAAAAAAAAAAAAAATTGAGTAGAGAAAAAATTGAAGAAGAAGGGAATAAATCAAAATTGAGTAAATCCGAGTAAATCCCACAGGGAAGGAAAAAGTTAATGTTGAAAATTGCATACAATTGATTTGTTTAATTTTGCAAAAACGATCTAATATTCATTATTTCAACATATTTTCCACAACATATTGATATATTTTCATATTATTGATATATTCTCATTATATAAACGTTTTTTATCACTTTTAAAATATTCTTCTGTTTCTTTTTAAGACGAAAATTTTCACTGTATATTCCGAAAAATTTAAATACGTAAGTCTCGATACAATTTTTCTAGTCTGTTTTTTTAAGAAGCTTTTGTTGTTGTTGTTGTAGTTGTTGTTGTTGTAGTAGTTGTTATTACTGTGGTTTTTATTGCTACTTTCCTCATCACCACCCGTCATTACAGTTTCTTTGAAATAACTGAATCGAACATGAGTGTCTTTCTTCAGCGAAAACCACAGAAATACATTTCGATCGAAAGAAACTCTCATCGATTTCCATCGGTGTGATAAGCGATCGTGTGTCGATAATGCGCTGTGAGTAACTTATAGCAAAACACGTATATATGTATGCGGGAGCAGGTGATCAGCGGCCTGAGGTAGGCACGGATTACCTTGTGGGAAATACAGCTAATTTTGAATTAATTTTTGATTTAGTTGATTTTATTAAACAATTCGTAGCCGTTCAGAACTCCTCCGCATTGCAATAATAAAGATCGCAGCAGACAGTTAATTGTTGTTTATTTTTGTTTTATATTAAATCTTCTAAAAGCTGCGCTACTATAAATAAAAAAAATCTATCTGCTAATCTTTGAATTCCTTGCCAAGTAACATTTTTAGCTCTATAAATTCTGTGTTTGCCGTTTTTATAGAGCTGTTTTACAGCGCCACACCGCTCTTGTGTTCTTCAGTTTTGCAGATTTTATAATAGTTAAAATCTTATCGAACTCATGTGGAGCTGTACGAAGTTATAGAAAAGCATTTCTTTTTAATTTAAAGCAACTAGCAGCGGAAATAGCAATTGTAAAGCGACAGCCAGATATTTTACATTTTTAGATCCATTTTAGAGCGATTTCACAACTGTTGGCTTTCTTTTATTTCTTATTTTCAGGGGTTTGTGGGGAATTCAATAAGATTTCTTATTTTCTAAGAATTCTCATCTTATAATGCTGGCTTAACTAGTTTGCAATTAGTTAATAAAGTAATTGACAGGGTTGAATAGGTTGGTGCGTAGGAGTTTGTTGTGTGTGTGTGTGTGCGTGTATTTGTGAATTTGTCTATCGCTCATGCGATCGAGTATTCCGCCTTTTTTACACTCTGCAACAAATTTAAGAACATCTACTGATTTCATATAAATGAGAAGCGATTTCTGTGTTTTTCTGCAATCGAATTTTTCTCGGTTTTATTGCTTTTAATTGATTTACAGAATTGAATTTAGGCTGTCAAGTCGTGGAATTCTTACTGGTTGTTGGACGCTTAAGTTTAGAGCTCGAGTTTATTAAATTTTACCTAAAATGGTCACTTGTTAAAAAAAAAAAACAAAAACAGAAACGCATTCAAAAATAATTGTTTACTTAATTTTATCGAAATCACTTTTATAACATTAGAACGGGGTTGTTGTTACTGTTGTTGTTGTTGCTGTTGTTGTTGTGCTCTGAAGCATTGGAAAATAAATGTGTGAAAAAGTGAATGAACGAAGTTGACTGCCATCAGTGACCACATTTGGTCACCAGTGGCGCTCCAATTGAGTTGCTAATGAATTTCGTTAGCAAATAATTTGTTCGTTTTGTTGTGTTTTTTTTTTTGTCATTTTATTTTATCGATACCACTAGATTTTTTGATTATTTTTACAAGATTTTTGTGTATTTAAAAAACTCAATTTTTGTTTACGGAAAATTTTCGGGAAAGAAAAAAATTCCTTATTATTTATAGAATATTAAAAATAATAATTTTTTTCAAGTGGAAGAAATTCCTCTTTTTTTTAAGACGACTGAAGATTTCTAATATTTTAAATTTTATTCTAATTGATAAAAGTAAGTAATTAATAAAGAAAAATTATAAATCTGCCATCACTCATCTTCATTTTAATACTTTTTCAAAATGCTAGAATCAAGTATCTCAAGGTGCTGCAAAAAAAAAAAAAAAAAAAAAAAAAAAACAGTGTTAATTGTTACGTTATAAGGTAAATATAATTAATTAAATTAGCAGCACGTAGAAAATTTCAAAGCGGATTTTCCCTAAAATGCTTTTCGTTCCATTTAACAAAAAAATGTTGACGCTGACAAATAATTTTTGCACATAAAAACAGACTTGTATTTCGATCAAAAATGGTATTTGAAAATAATCATTTGATTATAAAATGCGTAAAGATAATAATGAGCGACCGATGAAAACAGTGAAAACCGAAGTTTTTCCCAAAAGCACGAATTACAAGAATTAAAAGAAAGAAAAGGAAAATTTCTAAAAACTTTAAAACATTAAAAACATTTAATTTAGAAGAGTGATAAGATTTCTGAATGCAATTTAAACGCACCTGATGCGTGTCCATCGTTTCATCCTCTGGCGTCAAAGCCAAGGAAGATTTCCTGTGTCCTGGCCTGCTGCCGCCGCCCGAGGAGCTCGTCGCTGAAGTGCCGGTACCTGCAAAAGGATAAACAAAACGTCCTTTTTTAATTCGCAAAAAATGTGATAAAATTTGAAGTTTTCAATATTAAAAAAAATAAAAACAAATGGCGAAAATAAACATTTTTAGTAGATAATTTAATGATTCTTGTATGGTTTTTCATTTTTAATAATGATTTCAACATTTTTCGAAGATCTTTTCAAAAAATTCCTTTTATTCCAAGAATACAAAAAATTATTTATAATTGAGAGGCCAACAATTGTCGGAAGTACATCAATTAGGCGGAAACGGAAGTAGATCACAATTACAGCATTTCAACTAACACGCATTTACCGCTGCCATGTGTTGGTGCAACATTTTTTCTGCTTTTAAAACAGCTGAAAAAATTGCTGCGCCTAAAAATATGCTAAGTTTTTCCTGTAGTTGAATTTGAATCAGTCGTTATTGCATTGTTCTTGTTATTGTTGTTGTGTTGTTGTTGTTGTTGTTGTTGTTGTTGTTTTTCTTACCACCATCCTCTTTCTCGGAGAAAGTTTTCTCTTCTGTTTTCACTGTTTGCAGTAGCGATGAAGTTGCTGTTAGCATCCGATCATCGATTTCATCACCACAACTTTCATTATTATGGTGGTCGCTGTTGCTGTTGCTGCTGCTGCTGCTGCTGCTGCTGCTGTCACATCTGAAGTTGTTATTTATCTTGATGCAGATGGTGTTTTTTTCATTGTTGTTGGCGTTGGTGTTGGCGGTGGTGTTGGGCGTGTTGGCGTTGGTGTTGCCGGTGACGTTGGCGGTGACGTTGGCGGTGATGTTGGCGGTGGTGTTGACGGTAGCCGTGGTGATCGCGGTGGCGGTGGCGGTGGCGGTCGCACTGGCGGATGTGGTGCCGCCAACAGTGCAGCCAGCGACGTCGATGCTGTTGTGTGCGGCGGTCTCACCGCCGTCGTTATTGTTGTTGCTCTCAATGTCGTCGCTATTATCGTCGCCATTGTTCGCGCTCACATTTCTATCGATTGTCACAACAATCATTTTTCTTCCTTTATTTCTGCTTCTGTTTCACTCGTAGTATTCCATCACCATTCAGCTGACACTTCCTGCATTTTTTGAAGTGAAAAGATTCCAAGAATTGCTATCGATTGTTGCTGCTATC